>CM035124.1:93834441-95034441 GCA_020205555.1 Panax stipuleanatus
GCAATTCACAAATCACAAACGTACAGACCCTGAGACCCATATGGCCATATATTGATATATAATCCCAATTTAACTAGCAATGAGAATCAATGAATCATGATATCTTATTGAATTCAAATCAAATTAATCAATTTCACTTAAGGCCATCAATCAATTCGTACCTGGTCACTGAAGAGAGAAGAGCAGCCGCTTTAGAAAGGCAACGGGTAAAGAAAAAAGAAGAGGAAACGTTGACCTAATTCTCTATAAAAAGCAAGCCCAATTATTAACTGAATTACTTAATAAAAAGAAATAGTTTATATTTGATAAAAATATAAATGAACTAGAACAACATATGGGCTAACTGCTAAGTATTTAAATTTGGGGTGGATGGGCTGTAGCCCACCGTAGCCCGTGTGTAGCTACGCCCTTGTATAATACATCCAAATTGACCCCAAGTAAGCATTTCTAATCTAATAACAAATTATCCATAAATACATTTTTTTTAACTGTTTCAAAAAAGGATTAGAGACTGATGCATATATAAAGGAGTTGGGAGTAATATGGGAATTAAGACTTGGGAGAGAAAGTTACAGATTTCAATTTGACCACCATATATTAGAAATTTACAAAACTTCAGCAGGGTCATTTATTATATTACACCCAAAATTTACCAAAATTAATATATACTAAAAAACAAATTCATTGGGCTCAGATAACACTTGCCTTCGTCCTTGTTTGCGCTATATTAAATCTGTTAATTATGCATTCATGGTTTCGCATTTGGGCTTGGCTTAATAGTGTTCCTATTTGCAACCTTTGACCTAGATTATTAACTTTCTGCCACTGTAATTATTACTTTAGTATTCCTAGGTAAAATACTAAAATGCATTATTGTATGCTTGAAGATTTAAAAGGAGAAATTTGCAAATGTGTGTGTTAGTATGTTTTGCAGAGTGATCAATTCACAACATTGTTGTATTTATAGTTATATTTTATATATTCCCAATCTCAGTTTGCTGGTTGTCATTCTAATGTAGCTTCTCTTTTTCTCTTTCTTTTTCTTTACATATTTTGAAGGATGGGAAATACTGTGAAGCACTTGGGAGATGGGAAGCTGCTCTTACTTTGATGCCTGACAGAGCAGCTTTGCATGAACAAAAGGCTCAAGTTCTACTCGAAATTGGAGAAGCATGGAATGCATTGAAAGCAGCAACTCGTGTGTCCCTGCTTTTATTTTTCATCCCTTAAATACTTTACTTTCTAGTAAACTGTTAACATCTCAATCATGCTGATTATTTGGATTATCATCGACATGCTACTTCTTTTGTTTCCCATCATCGTAGTAGTATACTCTTTAGAAGTCTTTTCGGCCCAATTCTAAGAAATATAATGTTCATATTCCATTTGCATATATTTACCACATACTTTTTCACAATTATTTTCACGGTTATCATGCTTGCAGAAAGTTTCTTTGGTGTTGTATTTTCTTTGTTACCACTTTTAAGTTCATTGGTAGTGTACTACTGGCATCACTGAACAAAACTTGTTAATTATTAGTATTTTTCACTTATATGCACTATTTTTACTCATCGGCAGGAGCTACTGAACTGGAGCCTTCATGGGCTGAGGTTTGTAATATTTTCTTTTATTGTTTGAAAGGTCTGTTTAGTTCGTTTCTTATCCTATGTAAATTATTTGCTAAGGTTAATGGGTTTTTCTTATGTTCTTTAATATCTAACTTTTCTTAGACTAGCAGTAAATTTACATATTGATCTAGTGCAAATAATGTTAACCTCGGATATTAAATTTGGTATATTAATGAAAAAGTTGAAATTAAGAATCTATTAGGGTTTCTTATCAAAATAATAATAATAATAATAATAATAATAATACGATAATGTTGTCTTTTTTCTTTTTTTTTTCTTTTTCTACCAATACCTCTTGCCCTCCTTCAATATTAATCTATTTAACCTAGACAACTTTTTTTTGCAGCAGTAAACATAATTTTTTTTTCCCGTGTTTTTATGTAACTTGTGCATTATCTTTATCAATTTTTTTAACTTCTCACTTGAATTTATTGGTGGTTCTCATATTTCTTCTACCAGTTTCCTTGAGAACTTTTTTTTCTTATATTTAAATGTTTATTGCAGATTTTACAGTTTGATTTGGTGGTTGTATTGGGGTATTATATTCAGTATCAGAATCTATAAATTCTAATAGTATCTCAGTCTATTAAAACATACATATCTGCTGATTATTATTATAATTACAGCACATTTTGACATGCTATAGTAACTCTTAAACTGAACTATTCTATATGTTTATGCTGGATTTATCTTCCATGGGCACTGTTCATGGAATGGCTTTGTCTAATTTACAAAGAGATTGGTCATTGGAGAGCTATTCTCCAAGGATTCTAGGCTTTTTTTACACTTGTTTTGCTCGTATTATTCACTTAGTGACTTCTTCTGAGCCTTTGCATTGTATCCTCTTTCTTTCTCTCTCCCTCTCTTATACTCTATTAAAATAATAATAATAAAAAAAAGAAATTTAACAATAAAAAAAACTTTGGTCAGTCCAACCACTTCCTTTTGTCAGTAAGCATCTATACACCTCTATCTTGAATTTCTCACTGTAACCAATCACAATTCTTGCTTCTAGAAAGTGGATATGTTTTCATGTTTGTGTCACTGAATTGATTGGTGGCAAGCTTCAAATCCTTGTAGTTCTAGTTTAATTCCTTTTGACATTTTTCCATTAATACGCAGCCTGTAAATTGTTAAATTTCATCATCGACTAAATCTGATCATTGAAATTACCAATGCTTCAACTTGATGTTGGTGGCATGCCTAGCCTCAAGACCATTGTGCATTCGGTACAGCTTTTACTGAAGGAAACCGCTGCACTCTTCTCTTATGATACATGCTTACAATATGACAATATCGAGTTTTCATGTCAAAGATAGTGCACTTTTTTAATTAAACTTAATAACCTTTAATCATCGCATATGTAAATATCTGAAGAACTTAAAAATCACTTTAAATGACATATTAACCGCACCTAGGACAATGAGATTCTCACCAAATTGTGTATCCAATTATATAGCATTATAAATTACCTATCAACCAGTTTACTTGGTAACTATTTGCTTAGCAACATATGATTTTTTATTTTTTTTTACTGGAGTCTTGTTCATGCTGCTTATAGTGGAATGATTTCTGGTTTTGTTTATGAATTTAATCTTTTAGGCCTGGATCACTCTTGGAAGAGCACAGTTGAACTTTGGAGAACCTGACAATGCTATTGAAAGCTTTGACAGAGGATTAACTATCAAGGTACGGTTTGGAAAAATGAATTTGTTATGTGAATTGTGAACTAACGAGATTGTTAGTTCTAACATACTTCCTCCGTCCGGAAATGAGTCCTATTCTTTTGTTGACCATTTTTTCCAATACGGTTTGAATTGGACATGCTTATTTAGATTTAGCTTAAAAAATCAATAATAAACTTTGTAGAATATATATTAGAAATTAAAAAATTGCTGAAAAAATGTCCACGTGAATCCTATGTATATCTTAATATTCGGAAAAAATATCTTCAAAAAAAAGAGGGCAAGACTCAATTCACAGTTGAACGCTTATTTTTTATAGAAGATTTTAAAGCTGGATATTATCTAATCTAGTTTCTTTTGCATGTATATTTTGTGGGACTAATAAATCTTGCATATGCAAGCTCATGAGTATGCTACTCAAGCTTCACCATGCCCTTTGTGTTAGGCTTGTGTGTTCTTTAAAATGCAATAAAAGTTTAACAAGTTTACTGCTGCATGTAGCCGGATTCTGTGGAGGCACAGGATGACAGGCAAACTGCATTACAGCTCATGAAGAAACGAAAGCAGCTTCAGTCATCAGGCTTAAGTGATACAAAAAACCGATATGTTGTTGGGGAAACGTCTGAATACTCGTGAAGTGCTAAAACACTAATGTTTAGACTTACATTTTCCTACCCAGCAGTGCCCAAGGGGAAAAGAACAGTTTACTCACGTTCTTCGCCATAGGATCAACTTGGTTGTCTTTTAGCGAGCTGCTACGACTACCATATTCATATTTTGTTGTGACATAGCTAAAGTGTTCCGTAGCTTTGCAAGTAATCTTCTATTTTGTTCTGAGTTGGCACGTAGCGTTTCTGTATCATGTATTCGTGACGGCGTTTTCTTACCTTCAATTATTATATTATATATGTGAGATTCCGAAACCCTAATAAATCTCTCCGTTATGCAAATTCTTCAGTTATTAATAAAATCTCTCCGTTCTGAATGTGTCGTGTTATTATGTACTCTCTTGAAGACTTCGGTCAAAAATATTTTTTCTCCGAAAAACATTGTGCTTGACACGTCGTGCTTAAATTTTTTTATTTCGTATTTGGACTTTTCTGTATATTATTTTATCAAGCTGTTTTGTCGTGCTTACATTGACGAAACGCTTTGTTGTGCTTCGACTAGATTAGGTGTCAAAATCCTAAATTAGGAAACCCTAACCCTAATGTTAAAACTCTAATCCTAAATTCAAATCCTAACCCTAATTAAGAAGTATAAACCCTAATTAGGTTATCCTAAACCTTAATTATGTTAACTAAACTTAAATTAGGTGTTAATAACTTTATTACGTTATTCTAAACACAAAAATTATAAACCTAAATCACAATTAGTGAAGATTAGGGCAAAATTAGCTTGCTAATCAACTTAAAGTTGCTCACAAGCAAGTGCCATCACCACCATTCTAAATTTTATCATATTTGGCCCCTAAGCAGGTTGTCATAGCAGCACAAGTTCAGAGGTTAGATATTTATAGAGGTAAAATGTGAAAAAGACCTAAAAGCCCTAATCTAGCAATTCTATAAATAGCAGCCTCATTTTAGTTCAAACCTATAAATTTTCTTAACCAATACACTTATACTACCTGCCATAAGAAGCCCTAGCAATTGCAAGATCAGAATCAAAACTTAGATAACCAAATTTGCTCAAGAAAGGTATAAAATCCTAATTTTACATTTGATCTTTGATGCTATATTAGTTTTGTTGTTATGTTGTTTAGTTATGTGTAATAACATGTTAATTAGTGTTCTGGGTTGATAGATCATATTTTCATAACATCTAGATGCATCAAATAGGTGTTTTAAGCAATCTGAAAATTTGTTAAAAACAGGCCTGACAGCCTAATGTCAGAGCCCGTAGATCTTCATGTGTTAATAGTTAGGTCTGTTAATTGTATGCTAGTTGTAGTATTACATGAGCTTAGTAATCTAGAACAAGAATCAAGCTTATTTGATTAACAGAATGTAAGATATAGGTGGTCAAAGGTGGTTGACCGATCACGAAGTTCTGATTTCTGGGTTACCCAGAAATCTCAAGAATAGTCGAGATATATACTTTAACCGGCTTGTATTTCTCTCTCTGTATGTTGTTAAGTTATCTAAGTGCTTTGTTATTATACCCTTACATGTATACTAAAGGTATGATACACTTTAACACATAATAGATACATAGGATGACTAGAATTAATAGTCAAAATCCGTTGACCGTTCACGAATTTATTTTTTGGAAAACTCAGAAAATGAAGAACATGAAGAACAGCTTCTGACAATACTTTGACCGACCTAGATCTATACCTTAGGAAGTTACTCGGTCCAAACCATTTCTATCTCGTTCAACTATGATATATAGAATACACACTGCAACAATTAAAACATCTATCTAATACACAGAATCGAAGCTTAGCAGCACAAGGTCGTTGACAGACGTTGACTGGTGTTATGGGTTACCCAGAAACCCAAGAACAGCTCTGATAGATACTTTGAGCCTTAATAACTTTCTGATAGGTTATAGTTAGAGTCCAAAATTGATATCAAGTTGTAGTATTACATAAACACTATATCACTGAAAGCACTTACATGCAAATCCAGAATCATAATAAGCTGCTAGAACAAACTTGGTCAAAGTAATCACTCAGTATTGACCAATGCTGTTCTTTAGGCTGAAGAACATCTTCAGCGGCGCTTTCTATCGCCTAAGGCTTTTAGCGACAGACAGAGTAAAAAGAAATTAAAATAAATAAAATAAATAAAATAAATAAAAATAATTAGTAAATCAGTTTTAAAAATTATTTTAAGTTATAATAATTAACTTTTAATATTTTGACATAAATTTCATAATTATTTTTATAAATTAATAAATAATTAATTAATAAAGTAATTGATTAAATTATTTATAAATAATAACTAATTATTTAAAAATGATTTAAAAATTCTAAAAATCATAATAAATGATTATAAATTATTTAAAAATAATACTAAGGCTTTAACAATTATACTAAGTAATTAATAATTATTTAAGTATTAAATTAATGATTTAAAAATCATTCTAATGGATAAATAAATACTTAAAAATTATTATAAGCTTCTGGAAATTATTATAATGATAAATAAATTATCTAAAATTATAATAAAGTTTATAAATAAAGTTTGACCAAGATATTAACTTAATAAATATTCGGTAAGGTTTTAGGACACCGAAATCATACCGAACACATATCGATCGTATTTAGTTTGAGTAGTTAGGTATTGTTATTAAAACTAATGATATATATAAATATGTTTAACATATTTTAGGTATCTTAAACACTTCGAGTAATGTTAGATAGACGTTTTTCGCACATGCAAGTATTCTATCCATAACGTTATTACTTTATGCAAGTTTTCTATACTTAATCTTATGACGTTACTTGAATACCTTTCGATATCTTATACCGAACCAGGTTATTACCCATTTATTGAGAAAGTTACTGCTATTGTTTCAGCATAACTTAAGAAATGAATCACTTATTCATATGGTATTGAATTGTTGTTTATCAAGCATAAACTGTTAGTCAAACCAAATTGTTTTGGTAAGACATCCTATACTAAGTTGAATTTACCCTAAATTGGGTTTTCTAAATGTGTGTCTATGAATAGACAATAGAATTAGGATGATATGCATACTTCTAGGATACTGAATAGGCTGATCCCCTATCTCGGATCTGAATACGCAGATTTCTAAGTCTGTGTGATTGACAGAAATGGTTGAGTGAAATAAAAATTCTAGAAATGGTCGCCAACCCTCAGTAAAGTGAAATAGTTGAACTATCGTTTATTCAAAATCAAACATTTTGTTATATAAACTTGCTGAGCATGTCATAGCTCATTCTTACAAATTATTTCTTTTGCAGTTTTAGATAGTAATCACGGCACTTCTGGCACACATAATGGAAAACGACCTTGCTTAGATTAGCTTTATATTACTGTCTTCATTAAATGTAAGTCTCATAAGACTTTTGTTGTAATAAGAACTCAATATTGAGAACCATGTAACCGAACTTATTATATGAAATATATATTATCATCTTTTGTTTCTACAACCGTGTACTAATACATTCTTAGATGATTAGTAGTATGATTTAAACGATACAGTATCCTTAGGGATTATACATCTAAGTGAGGGTATTGGCAATATGGACTGATCATGTTATTGCTGATACTCTAGATTTCGGATGGATATGAACTGCTGATATGAAAGAGATATTCATAAGATACATTATACATCCAAGTGAGGGTATCCAAGCACAACAATAGTTCTGACGAGAATTGTTATCTGTTATGGGATACTGTGAACCTTGAATAGATAAGAATTATATATTATTGAATATTTATAGTTAATTGAGTAGTCGTGAACTCCAGATCGGATACCACGGGTGTATAGATTTGGGGGCGTCACAAGTTGGTATCAAAGCTTTAGGCTATAGCTTTAAGGAAGAAGTATCTTAGGATATAGTTTTTGAGTCCGTAAAACAAAAAATTTAACTACACATAAAATAACATTAAAAAACTTTATGTTAGGTGTAGAGTTTCTTAGTATATAATCAAATAATGAAATAAATTTCTTTTGTAGAAAACGGCCGATGTAGAGGATATGCCAATAGTCATCAATCCACCTCAGATAATGATAGAACAAGATAGTGATCATGAGGAAGAGGAACTACTGTATGATCAGGAAATATTAGAGGCTGAAGAAGGTGAAAATCCTGTAGCCGGTCAGTTAATGAGGATAGAGGAACATGAGGAGGCACTCGCAGCAGTGATTCAGCAGGCTGACATCAATACTGTGAATGCTGAGTTCAGGGCACATATGGCTGAAGGCATGCTGGAACATGAGAGGGCAAACTCCACCCGACTGAGGATGCTTCTGCATAATGCTCAGAGGGGAAGACATGAGGCACATGCTAGGTTAACTAAGTTTGTTCGTGGAACTCATGGGTCATGCGATAGTCTGCAGAATCGAGTGATCAAATATCCAGTTGAAGATAGAAAGATTCCTTATCTCATAGATCGATCAGTGGTATGCCACATGATCCAGGACTCGTATGAGGAAATCAGGAATTTCTAAATTTTAGTATAAGAATCTAGGTGCTCAGTTTCTACTATAGAGCAGCTTTTGTTGTCATAAGCTAGTGGTAGTATATAAACCACTAGTCGAATATGTAATCTACCGTTTATATGATATACAAATTCTGTTTAAAATATCAGATTCTTACTATGTGTATGATTGCACTTGTATTTATACTTGGCTTTATTTTATTATAGAATCATGCCACAGAACAGAAGAAGATCACAGTCAAAGAATGATAATGACTCTACCCAAAGTTTAGTAGACTTATTTTTAGGGGCTGTACAGAGCAGACCTACCAACGAAAATACATTGTCCAAAGACTTTAAGTTAGTAGGACCACCTGAGTTTAAGGGTACCGGAGAACCTATTGAAGCCCAAGTTTGGATCACCGAAATTGAAAAGTTTTTCCTAGTAACCAATGTTAGGGAAGACCAGAAAATAGTTTTTGTAACCTTTTTCTTAAAAAGAGAAGCAAATTATTGGGTGGGAATTTACCATAAATCGTGCAGGGACAGAAGTTGTCTCATGGGAAAAATTCAAGGAACTATTCTTTGAAAATTATTTTCCCTAATCGTTAAAGGATCGTATGGATGTGAAATTTCTGGAATTAAAGCAGGGAGAATTTACTGTAGCCCAGTATACAGCTAAGTTTAATGAATTAGCGTGATTCGCTTCGCATCAAGTAGATACTAAAGCTAGGAAAACCCAAAGGTACGAGGAGTGTTTAAAACCCCAGATTCGTAGTAAGGTGTCTGTGTTTCAGCTTAGGACTTTCCCTAAGATTCTCGAGAAGGCTATCATTGCTGAAAGTGAGAATGAAAATCTCATTAAATATCATAAAGATAAAAAGAGTCAAAGTGAGGGGGGGGGGGAAATTAAAGGGATAACCCAGTTCAGGAGGGTTTAACAATAAAAGGAAGTGGGATACCACTTTTCCAAACAACTATAGGAAAAAGGTAACTAGATTCAATAACAATAACAATTTTAACACAAACATGAATAATAATAAAACAGACTCTTGTGTCAAATGTGAAAAAGTTCGTAAGGGTACATGTCTAAAGAATAGGTGTTTTAATTGTGGTCAAGAGGGACACTATTCTCCTCAGTGTCCTACTCCTAATCAAAATAAATGTTTCATCTGTGGAACATGGAGACATATAAGTAGAATTATCCGAAAAACAAGAACCAAGGAGGAGGGGGAAACCAGGTACCAAATAATAAACCACCTATAACAGTAGCTGGAGGTCCGATCGTCCAACTGTAAGAACATTTAATATGTCGGTGACGGATGCTGTTGCTTCACAAGACGTGGTGACAGGTATCATCCCTATCAACACTTTAAATGCATATGTGTTATTCGACTCTGGAGCTAATTGTTCTTTTAATTTGTGTCTAAAAGCTTTTCTAAAAATTTGAATATGCCATGTGAAAATTTAGACTAAACCATTATGCGTAGAAATTGCGAATAATGAGAAAATACATGTTGAAACTATTTATAGAAATTGTAGTGTGAACATTAAGGGACACAACTTCTTGGTAAATCTTATTCCTATAGATTTAGGTGAATTTGATGTAATCCTAGGGATGGATTGGTTGGTTAATCATAATGTAATGATTGATTTCCATCAGAAGTGAATAATCCTTTTGACTGCGTCAAAGTCAAAAGTAGTGTTCAACGGAAATTGTTCACCTAGGCAGTCTCAATGGTTGACTATAACTCTGGCAGAAAGACTACTTAGGAATGGCTGTATAGGTTATTTGGCCTATATATTAGATACTCGAAAGGAAGGAGTTAAACTAGATAAAATACCTGTAGTTAGGGAATTTCCAGATGTGTTTCCAGATGTCTTACCAGGTCTTCCTCCTGATAGGGAGATCGAGTTTGTTATCGACCTTGCACCTGGTACAGCTCCAGTTTCTAAAGCACCATACAGAATGACACCTGTAGAGCTGAAAGAGTTGCTAGTACAATTACAGGAACTCTTAGACAAAAAATACATATAACCTAGTGTTTCACCATGGGGAGCACAAGTATTGTTTGTAAAGAAGAAGGATAGAACAATGAGGTTATGTGTCGATTATAGGGAGCTTAATAAATTAACCATAAAGAATAAGTATCCTTTACCTAGAATTGACGATCTATTTGACAAGTTGAAAGGAGCCGAACACTTTTTGAAGATCAACTTGCGATCAGGTTATCATCAATTAAAAGTAAGAAAGGAAGATGTACCGAAGACAGCGTTTAGGACACGCTACAGACATTATGAGTTTCTTGTAATGTCTTTTGGATTAACAAATGCACCGGCATCATTTATGGACCTGATGAACCGAGTGTTTAAAGCATGCTTAGATAAATTTGTCGTCGTGTTTATCGATGATATTTTGATATATTCAAAAACATGGGAAGAGCATGCTGAACATTTGAGAAGCGTATTGGAGATATTACGCAAAGAACAAATTTACGCAAAGTTTTCCAAGTGAATTCTGGTTGGAAAGAGTTCAGCTCTTAGGTCATGTGATTGACAAAAGTGGGATTACAGTAGATCCAGCAAAGATCGAAACGGTTGTGAATTGGGAGCAACCAACAACTCCAACTGAAGTAAGAAGTTTTCTCGGTCTAGCGGATTATTATAGACGTTTTATACAAGATTTTTCAAAAATAGCAATTCCGCTAACCAATTTAACTCAAAAGACGGTAAAATACGTCTGGATAGATAAATGTGAAGAAAGCTTCCAAGAGTTGAAGAAACGACTGAGCATAGCTCCAGTGCTATCTTTACCAGATGATACAAGAGGCCTTGTAGTCTATAGTGATGCATCACACAAGGGATTAGGATGTGTGTTGATGCAACATGGGAAAGTGATTGCATACGCATCACAACAACTCAAGGATTATGAGAAGAGGTATCCTACTAATGACCTAGAGTTAGCTACAGTAGTATTTGCTCTAAAAATTTGGAGGCATTACTTGTACGGGGAGAAGTGCGAAATATATACGGATCACAAAAGTCTTAAATATATTTTCACACAAAAGGAATTAAATATGAGACAGAGGAGATGGTTAGAGCTGATAAAGGATTTTGACTGTGAAATCTTATATCATCTTGGAAAAGCCAATGTAGTTACAGATGCGTTAACACTACTAGAAAATCAAGATAAGGCGAAGAGCTATAGCGACGGTCAGGATGGAACTGTCGCTATAGGGTCTCAATAGTGACGGCCACAGGCTGACTGTCCGTATATGACTTTAAAGATAATCTATTTCGAGGGTCACCATTTGGCCGTCGATATTGACCTTTTTTTCATTCTTTCCCTCGTTATTTTTCGATTTACTTTTTATTTCCCTCTCACTCTCTGAATTATTTCCCAATTAATTCCCAAGGGCTTGATGAGCTCTATCCAATATACCTCCTCCTCCGCCATGTACGAGAAGCCTTAACCTTAGAAATCGCCCTAATCTCCCTCTTCTCTAAGCCAATCGAGACTGCAAAAAATCAAATCATGCGACTATGTATCAATATCTCAATTATTAAGATCAAATTTGGAGTTCATCAAGCCCTTGGGAAAATCAGTTGTTGCTCCTTTTCTCCTTGAGGTTTCTCTACTTTCTTATTTTGACAAATTTTTTGCCTAAGAGCATTCAAGGAATCGAAGAGAATAGATTGGGAAGGAATGGCGAAGATGCTCGTCTCCAATGAAGCTCGCAAGGAGTTCTCCTCCCTCTGTCGTGCCTTCGATGAAGTCAACTCCATTGTTCAAACCAAATTCAATCAGGTTTTTCATTTCTCTCTATCTATCTCTTTGTTTCTGTTTTAATTTCTCTATATTTTTATTCTAGGGCTTTCATTTTTTGATATTTGGGGCAGATCTAAATGGAAGAATGATTATATATATTTGTAATTTTTTAGCCTTAATTATTGGAAAATGTCGATTCTTTGTTTCCCTTTTGTTTTGTACCTGTTTCTCGTTTACGATTATGTGCTTTTTATGTCATGACTCATGTTAATCTTTTAGGGGCCTTGTTGATCATTAATTAGTGTTTACATCTGTTGACACCCTTGTTTGATGTTCTTATTTTTTTCCTTAGTAGAAATTCAAGCTTCATCTGGACTTCTAGAGTGAGCGAGATATTTAATTCTAGACCTTATCAGTGTGATACCATGTATTACTGTTCTTAATTTAATGATTATCATTTGGTTGTTTTAGAGTTTATTAGTTTATTATATCCATAAAATCAGAACATGGGCAATATGTTGTTAGTATGAAAGCATAACTGAGAGCTTCTTCTTCTTCTTACCTCGCCGCCTCTTTTCGGTAAGGCCGTTCTCTGCTTCAAACCTGTACATATGTATCTATATGTGTAAATTCATATCGGGAATCTTATCTGTTTCGTGATTCTCTTCATTTTTTTCATCATTTCTACTGATTTATGCTCGATTGGTTTTGATTATATGTGGTAAACTTTGCTTTTTAGAGTTTATATTAATCAATTTTACTGTTGTAAACTCTGTATTATTGTTTTTGTTTGGTTTTTGAATTCTCTGATTTAGATTTATTTCGTATGATATATGTTTAGATCTGTATTGGATTTATTTGTACTTTATTGTTAACTGAAGGCTGGATAGATCTAATTAAGTATTCGCCATGTCTGCTTATTCTATTTCATCAAGTAGGATATAGATCAATTTTTGCGATTGCATCTTATTTTTTCTTTGAAATGAAATTTTCGTTTTGCTTTGTGATTGATGAGTAGATCTGAATATTATGAAATAACTATTCTGATTTTATGTTAGAATAGATTTGATTTGATTTTTGATTAGGAGTTGACCTACACAATATTTTGTTGAGTTTAACAATCAAAATCTGATTAAGTTGTGTATGCTATTTACCTTAGTTATGTATCATCTTATTAGGAAAAATATTATTTATGGATTTTCATTGCAAGTCATTTTATTAATTCTCTTTTAACTCTGAATTTACTCGTAACATTTTCCCCTTTGATGTGCTTGTAACTGAAAAATGATTTGGTTTACAATAAATTCTGAAAATACCTCTTTAGTGAGTTTCAAGTGCAGCTTTCCAGAAAGGAACATATTCATTTTAATATTAGTCTCTCAAACTTATTCATTTGCTATTATCTTCTATGAAAGAAAATAATTATAACTTAACTATATCTAATCTTCTCAATATTTTGGCTTAATATTTTTATTCAAAAAGTATGTCAGCTTCTACATGTTGTTACATAAGGAGAACTTATCTAGATAGTGTTTTGATAGTTTTTTTCTTATACTTGTTAACTTGAATCTTTACTGATGCTTAGGGGTTAAAGTTGTAGTTATGTTTTTAGCTTGACAATTTTATACTAGGTATACATAATTTGGAGGTGGTCGAGGCTATTGGTTTAGTTTTTTAAATAATATTTATTATTTTCTTGTATTTTATGTAGGTGCAAAAGCCGAACCTTTCAGAACTATTATATTTGTGACATTTAAGCATTTGTCAAGATGGTAACCAACTTCTTTTTGGTTATTTACAACTTTCTGTGCATTTTTCTTGTTGCTTATTTTTTTTGGTTTGGTTGTACAAATATATTGTTCTCATGGCAATTTACCTGGTACCATACAGGTGAAGTTCACAGCTGATGAGCTCCGAAGGATCATGGACTATAAACAGAACATCCGTAATATGTCTGTTATTGCCCATGTTGATCATGGTATGGAAGCAACTAGCATGTTCTTTTCAACTTTTTGTTAGTAGCTGTCTAAACTGTTATAGCTGTGGTGGTGGTGGTGGTGGTTTAAGTATAGTACCCCATGGATTGATGTTATGTATAACTTTTCTGAGAAATTTATTAGAAAGATATCTAACGTTTTCTGTGGGAGGAAGCTTATTTGAGCTTCTAATTGAGTGGTGGTCTTTGTCTGGTCAAGTTGAACCTGATTGTCCACAATTGTTATTAGAAATTTTCTTTTTTGGGAAATACAAATTTACTATATATATTTCTGCTGTGCTCCAACTGCTAAAGACTCTTACAAATGTTGGCTTAGTTAATGTGGTTTGAAGGCCAGATTCATATGATTATTTTGTTTCATTAAATTTAGTTTGGTACCCTGTATTTTTAGCATGATCATAGACTCTGCTTGTATTAATGCCATTTCTTTCTTCTGCCAGGAAAGTCCACCCTTACCGATTCTCTTGTTGTTGCTGCTGGTATTATTGCGCAAGAAACTGCTGGTGATGTTCGAATGACTGATACACGTGCTGATGAAGCTGAGCGTGGTATTATAATCAAGTCTACCGGAATCTCTCTTTATTATGAGATGTCAGATGAGTCTCTGCATAGCTACAAAGTCTTTGTTGTCAATTTTGTTATGAACCCATAAAGCAGATCATCAAGACTTGCATGAACGATTAGAAAGATAAGCTTTGGCCTATGTTGCAGAAACTTGGTGTTACAATGAAGTCTGACGAGAAGGATTTGATGGGGGAAGGCCTTGATGAAACATGTCATGCAGACCTGGCTTCCAGCAAGTACATCTGTTGTATTGTATTCAAGTGGCATCAAGTAATCAGATGTCTTCTACATATATCTTAACTATTGTATTGTAATGATGATCGTAAAAGTTATTAGTTTTGTAGTTTGGTATAATAATGATCATCATATATTAGGGGATGGATTATCTAACGATATTATATTGTAATGTGAATGATTTTAAATGATGTATATAATTTTTTTATGTTTTATTTTATATTGTATGTGTTTGTTGAATAAAATGTGTATTATTAATTAATTTTTTTTTGAAATCCAAAAAGGCTATAGCGACGGTCATTGACCGTAGCTATAGTGTGCTAGAAAACACATGCCTATAGCGACGGTCGTCGAGCGTTGCTATAGACATCTATAGCTACGGTCATGACCGTAGCAATAACTTTCAGCGATCGTTGGTAAAGAGCAAATACACGATTTTGTCATGACCTATAACGACGGTCAGTGACCCTCACTATAGGCCAAAAGACTGTCGCTATAGGCTTTACCAACGGCTTCTATGGCGACGGTCAGTGACTGTCACTAAAACCTTTAGTGACGGTCTTTTGGCCTTATAGCGAGGGTCGCCGACCGTCGTGACCCTCGCTATAGGCCGATTTTCTAGTAGTGTAAGTAGAAAGAACCAAGAGAAATTAAATGTAATAACAGACAACGAGGTACTGATAAAAGACTTTGATAGACTAAAAATAGAGGTGAGAGTTCCAACTACCTCTACCCAAAAATTATTTGTGATAGTAGTGTGCATACAAGCCAATCATGTATGATGACAAAGCACATACTTTGTAAACAATCTTATTTATTTATTAATAAAATATTCATTTAAGGCATATAATTATCTACATGGTGCTGTTTTTATAATATGTAAATAACCCATAGTTTTAAGCAATGCTTTTAGAATCATGATGAGATCATGATAATGAGATCTAAATTCTTAGAAAGCTTAAAAACTAAAATAGTTCCCAATTGTGGGATTACTAAAATGGGGATTAGTAAATCCGGATAGATTGGTACATATGTTGCTTGCTCATTGGATGAAGATGACTGATCTCATGGTCATTTGTGTGGAGACACTAAAGCAAGTATGTAGGTGCTTATTGGAGAATAAGTTCACTGAACATGACTCGCTATGGAATACCTAATGGAGTTTTACTCGCTTGTCAATAGGAATTCCTAATGTGATAGTAGTACATGTGATCCTTAGACTTGAGATCATCATAGTATCTTGTATGTAACAAATTATACTTTGACTAATTCCTTAAGGCCTTTTAAGGCATATATAGGGTATGCTTGGGTGTAATGAGTTACATATGGAGATAATAAATGATCAATAAAGAATCTACCACCTCTAGTAAAAGAGGAGATATGTCCTTTGTGATTCGTTAAATGATAACCCAGGAATCCTTGGCCAAGGTAGAATGAAATTAGAAAGAGGTTTCTAATTTGCATTATTTGGAGTTGTGCATTTTCTAATCGAAATACATATAATTAAATAAATTAAGACTTGACAGTAAATCCATGTCTTATATTTAATTGGGACATTGTATGGTGGAAGGATTGAATTGTACGGTAACTATTAACTCACAGGTTCTTTTATGATTAATGTTGAAATCTATATTATCTGGAAAGTCGTTGATCGCTAGGGAGGCTTATCCCTATTGTAGAATAAATGTTATTTATTTAAATAGATTATTAGTTTAATTTGTTTATTTAAATAAGATTAGAATTGTTCTAATTGATTTATTCACAACCGGTTTAATATGGAGAACCTAAAGGGTCACACCATAAAAGGAAGAAGAATTATTTAAGAAGAAAATGGCATGATAGTAATAATGCATTAAGTATAATTAATTTAATCTATGATGATAGAATAAATTAAATAGCTTAATGTTTATTATTTAATATTTTAGAAATATTAAATATAAATTAATAAGTGGAGTCTTATTAATATTATTATTATTTTAATTCTAAAGGAGTTTAGGAATTAATATAATATCAGTACTCTCTCTCTCAATCCTAATAAAGATTAGGATATAAATTAATTAAATAAAACCCTATTCTAATTGGATTAGGAGGGTTAACCTAATATCTATATAAGAGAGTCTTATATTAAAAATAAGGAATGTGAAATTTTTCAAGAGTTGGGAGTACACATATTCTATAGAGATAGAAACAAGGGTTAAGCCAATAACCCATCTTCTTGAGTTCTTCATCTTCCTTGGTGGATCACCGTTAGAGGCCAAACATTTGGGTGGCTGACATTATTCAAGGGAAGGAGCCACTATCAGAGGAATCAAAGGAAGTAGAACTTGTACCTGAGGAAGCTTAGATCTTCAAAGGTATAATTCTATGTTCTCTCTTTTCTGTTATTGATAACAAGCACAAAGCATGATCATGGTTATGGGTTTGTATAAATTTTGAAAACCTAGTTTTTACGCTTCCGCCCTATTTATGTGATTTGATTGCATGATTGCGTTACATACAAACCCAACAGTGGTATCAGAGCCTAACTTTGTGCTAATTATCAATTTTATAATTCCATGTATGAATTGATGTGAGAATTGGATCGTTTTTTCTGGACAAAAATTGTTTTCTGCAAGTTTCTGCGGCGAACGGCGCAGCTGCGCAGCCTCCCAGTTCATTACTGGCGCAGCTGCGCCGGTCTGCAAAAACTGCTGCTTCCGTCTACCTGCGCAGCTGCGCAGATGCCCAGTTCATTACTGGCGCAGCTGCGCTGGTACCTGGACAGACCCTGAAAATTGATTTTAATTAATTAAGTAAACTGTTTATTTAATTGATAAAGTTTTTAAAATAAAGAAGTTTATTTTATCTGAAATATGATTTCAGAATGCTAAAATTAAAGGAGTTTAATTTGGATTTATTTTTGATTAAAATAAAAGAGTTTATTTTGTTTCAAAAATAAATTTAGCAAAACTTTTGTCCATTAAATAACATCGATCCATATATGGAATAGCATTGTTATTCATGAGATGAATGGATATTTAATGATGCATATGTTGATGTGTATGATAATAAATGGGATTGATTATGGACAATGACCAATGTGATTGGATTTTATTTTGGATGAATGCTTGAATGTATGGGTTTTATAAAATGGGGTCTGCGTACCTCGTCTTCTCTAGTTTTATTCTCGATGTAATTTCTATCTCCTTTCTATGTACTTCCCCTTGACTGCTGATCAAGGTTTCTATTTAATTTTAAAATAAGTTAATGTAATAGAGATAGTTAGAATTATTTTGAAGAAATTGGAGACCAAGGAGCGAGGAGCGCGTGAAGACCCGTTTGTATGGAGCCCGGGTTTAAATGTAATAGTTACATTTAAAATTTAAATTCTTGCACTCCTAGGTTTGACCTTTTGGTTCACTTGGTGGCTCTAGTGAACCAAACTAGAATAAAAGTCCATAATCAATCCGGGTAGAATATAGTATTCTATATCGCATGCTAAATATTATATATATTATATTTTATACAAACATGCTTCGCATGTTTAATAAAATGACGCGTATTTTATATATATATGTGCATGCGCGCTTAAAAGATGAGACAAATAATAACAAACCCCTCAAAGAAATAATATTAAGTCTGAAGCGTTCAAATGATATTTGGAATATCGAACGTCGCCTTCTAGCATGATTAGTTAATAGAGTATTAAATATTTAATATGAGTTTGTTGTGCTATCCACAAGGCGAGTATTGAATATTTAAGATGTTAATTAATCACATTTGATGCTTATCAAGAAAATTGAACGATCTAGTCTTGTTGTGCTATCCACAAGGACGAAATTTTTCTTTTTGAATTTATGGAAGTGCTAGGCTGGACATAACTTAAATCATTTTAGTTCGGATGTGCACACACATGACCATTATGATTTAAGAGGCAAAATAAAAGGAGTTACATGGTGATGTAATTGACAAGAGTTGTCTACCTATTTATTTGTATATCGCTTGTTGTGCTATCCACAAGGTTATATACATTTGAAATGGGATCCTTAATCTCACTAGCTAATCTTTAATTAGATGTTACCGAACTATATGAGTGAGGGTAATATAGTTTGATGAAAATAGTGGGAGATACCAATTTAAAATAAAGACCTAAATTTATTTTGGTATGCAAAGTTAATAAAATGAATGTTTGCTAAAATGTTGTCTTTTCACATGCAGAATTTTAAAAATGTCAAATCACTAATCTCACTACGAAGCATACTTGATGCAAATAAGCTTACCGGCCCGACTGGCTAAGAAATCTGAGAATAGTTCTCACTGCTGAAAAGATTTCTTATGTCCTAAACTCACCTGTCCCTGGAACTGTTCCAGAAACAGCCTCTGAGGAAGAGATTGCCACCATTGTAAAGTGGCAAGATGATGCATCTGTGGCTCAATGCATCATGCTCGCATCCATGAATAACGAGCTTCAGCGTCAGCACGAAACATGGATGCTCCTACTATGTTGATTCACCTCAAGGAGTTGTATGGTGAACAAAGTAGGACTGCTAGATATGAGATATCTAAGGAGCTCTTCCGATCTCGGATGACCAAGGGCAAAGTGAACATAAAGGAACAAAAGAAATCTGATCCAGCTAGCAAAGGAATGTGCTTCCATTGCAACGAGCCGAGTCATTGGAAGAGGAACTGCAAGAAGTTTCTGGCAAAGAAGAAGCTTGGAGAAGCTTCGACTTCCAATCAAGGTTTGTTCATGATTGAAATTAATTTTTCATAAAGTTAAAATTCTACTTGGGTATTGGATACCGGCTGTGGTTTTCACATATGTAATAATGTGAAGGGACTGGTCAGAAGTAGAAAGCTGAACAATGATGAGGTGATCCTACGAGTAGGGAATGGAGCAAAGGTTGCTGCATTAGCTGTAGGAACTTATTGTTTAGCAATGCCTTCGGGCAAGTCCATTTATCTTAATAATTGTTATTATGTTCCGAATATTATTAAAAATATTATTTCAATTTCTGTATTGGATATGGAAGGATTTAACGTTGTTATAAAGAACAATAGTTGTTCTATTTATAAAGACGATGTTTTATATGGTATTGGAAATTTGCGAAATGGACTTTATACACTTGACTTGCAAGAAAATATATTTCAAATTGAACAAATTAAGAAAAGGAAAAGAGATGATATTAATTATACCTATATGTGGCACTGTAGACTCGGTCATATCAATGAAACAAGATTATCCAAGTTGCATAAAGATGGGCTCCTCGAGCTATCTGATTATGAATCATATCCAACTTGTGAATCTTGTCTCATGGGTAAAATGACTAAATCTCCTTTTAGTGGAAAAGGGGAGAGAGTTACAGAGTTGTTGGCATTGATTCACACAGACGTTTGTGGACCAATGACAACAAGTGCACGGGGTGGGTATTCTTATTTTATTACTTTCACTGATGATCACTCAAGATTTGGATATGTGTATTTAATGAAATACAAATCAGAATCATTTGAAAAGTTCAAAGAGTTCAGAAGTGAAGTAGAGAAACAAACGGGCAAGAGTATTAAGATACTTCGATCAGATCGAGGTGGAGAATACTTAAGCAGTGAGTTTCTCAATTGTCTCAGAGAAAATGGTATAATCTCACAATGGACTCCTCCAGGTACACCACAGTTAAATGGAGTATCTGAAAGGAGAAATCGAACACTGTTGGACATGGTTCGATCCATGATGAGTTTTACCGACCTTCCAATTTCCTTCTGGGGATATGCCCTAGAAACGGCTGCATACCTACTTAACAAGGTACCTATCAAATCCGCCCCAAAGACTCCATATGAGATGTGGAAAGGGAGGAAACCAAATCTTAAGCATGTTAAGACTTGGGGTTGTCCAGCTTATGTCAAAAAGTTTGAAAATGATAAGCTACAGACTAAATCCGATAAGTGTAGATTTGTGGGATACCCTAAAGAAACCGTAGGGTATTATTTCTATCATCCAACTGATCAAAAGGTGTTTGGTGCGAAACATGCTACCTTCTTGGAGAAAGAGTTTATCCATGAAGGGGTCAGTGGGAGCAAGATATATCTTGAAGAAGTTCAAGAACCACAAGTTACCACGGACCAAAGTCAGGTACCTAACCAAGTAGAAGAACCTACTGTACCACACTCTGTTCGTAAATCTGGAAGAGTACCGAAGATACCTGAGAGGTATGGATTCGTTATAGAGGATGACGATGAGGTACACATCATGAATGATGATGATCCATTGAATTACGAACAGGCTATGAGTAATAAAGACTCAGGAAAATGGCTTGAAGCCATGAAATCCGAAATGGACTCCATGTATGAAAACAAAGTATGGTCTTTGGTTTCACCACCTGAAGGTATTAAACCTATTGGGTGTAAATGGGTTTTTAAGAAAAAGACTGGAGCAGACGGAAAGGTAGAGACCTATAAGGCCCGACTGGCTGCAAAAGGTTTCAAATAAAGACAAGGAGTTGACTATGATGAAACCTTCTCACCAGTAGCCATGCTCAAGTCCATTCGGATTTTGCTTGCGATTGCAGCTTACAACGACTATGAGATCTGGCAGATGGACGTGAAAACGGCCTTCCTCAATGGGAAACTTGAGGAGGATGTGTATATGACACAGCCAGAGGGATTTATTTCAAAAGTTGGAACAAATCAAGTCTGTAAGCTACAACGATCCATTTATGGGTTGAAGCAAGCTTCTCGTAGATGGAACATTCGTTTTGATGAGACAATCAAAGAGTTTGATTTTATCAAAAACGAGGATGAACCATATGTATACAAGAAGGTTAGTGGGAGCGTAGTATCATTCCTTGTATTATATGTTGATGATATATTACTGATAGGGAATGACATTCCTATGTTACAATCCATTAAAATCTGGTTATCTAAAAACTTCTCCATGAAGGACTTGGGTGAAGCATCCTATATTTTGGGGATAAAGATCTATAGAGATAGATCTAAAAGGATGCTCGGCTTATCCCAAGGAACGTACATTGATACGATGCTAAAGAGGTTTAGCATGGAAGATTCCAAAAGATGTCTCATGCCGATGAGCCATGGAATAAATCTCTCCAAGAAACAGGCCCCAAAGACACCTGAGGAGAGAGACCGTATGAGTAAGATCGCTTATGCTTCTGCAATAGGATCTATCATGTACGGTATGATATGTACTAGACCGAATGTTGCTCACGCACTTAGTGTAACAAGCAGATATCAGTTGAATCCAGGAGAAGAGCACTGGAAGGCAGTGAAAAATATCTTAAAGTACTTGAGAAGGACTAAAGATATTTTTCTTGTCTATGGTGGGTCTGAATTAAAACTCGAGGGATTCACGGACTCAAGTTTTCAAACAGACCAAGATGACAGTAAATCTGTTTCAGGGTATGTGTTTACCTTGAACGGAGGTGCAGTGAGTTGGAAGAGTTCCAAGCAGCAAACGGTTGCTGATTCAGTGACAGAGGCAGAGTATATAGCTGCAAGTGAAGCTGCAAAGTAAGCTATTTGGATGAAGAAGTTCATAACTGAACTTGGTGTGGTTCCTAGCATTGGAGAAGCAGTTCCCGTATACTGTGACAACACCGGAGCGGTTGCACAGGCTAACGAACCCAGGTCTCATCAGAAATCTAAACACGTGTTGCGGCGATTTCACTTGATCAGGGAGATCATTGAAAGAGGAGACGTCACCTTAGAGCGTGTAGACTTTCAAGACAACATTGCAGATCCATTTACTAAAGCTTTAACACAACAGCAGTTTGATCGTCACTTAGAGAAGATGGGTATGAGATACCATGGCGATTGGCTTTAGTGCAAGTGGGAGATTGATAGTAGTGTGCATACAAGCCAATCATGTATGATGACAAAGCACATACTTTGTAAATAATCTTATTTATTTATTAATAAAATATTTATTTAAGGCATATAATTATCTACATGGTGCTGTTTTTATAATATGTAAATAACCCATAGTTTTAAGCAATGCTTTTAGAATCATGATGAGATCTAAATTCTTAGAAAGCTTAAAAACTAAAATAGTTCCCAATTGTGGGATTACTAAAATGGGGATTAGTAAATCCGGATAGATTGGTACATATGTTGCTTGCTCATTGGATGAGGATGACTGATCTCATGGTCATTTGTGTGGAGACACTAAAGCAAGTATGTAGGTGCTTATTGGAGAATAAGTTCACTGAATGTGACTCGCTATGGAATACCTAATGGAGTTTTACTCGCCTGTCAATAGGAATTCCTAATGTGATAGTAGTACATGTGATCCTTGGACTTGAGATCATCATAGTATCTTGTATGTAACAAATTATACTTTGACTAATTCCTTAAGGCCTTTTAAGGCATATATAGGGTATGCTTGTGTGTAATGAGTTACATATGGAGATAATGAATGATCAATAAAGAATCTACCACCTCTAGTAAAAGAGGAGATATGTCCTATGTGATTCGTTAAATGACAACCCAGGAATCCTTGGCCAAGGTAGAATGAAATTAGAAAGAGGTTTCTAATTTGTATTATTTGGAGTTGTGTATTTTCTAATCGAAATACATATAATTAAATAAATTAAGACTTGACAGTAAATCCATGTCTTATATTTAATTGGGACATTGTATGGTGGAAGGATTGAATTGTACGGTAACTATTAACTCACAGGTTCTTTTATGATTAATGTTGAAATCTATATTATCTGGAAAGTCGTTGATCGCTAGGGAGGCTTATCCCTATTGTAGAATAAATGTTATTTATTTAAATAGATTATTAGTTTAATTTATTTATTTAAATAAGATTAGAATTGTTCTAATTGATTTATTCACAACCGGTTTAATATGGAGAACCTAAAGGGTCACACCATAAAAGGAAGAAGAATTATTTAAGAAGAAAATGGCATGATAGTAATAATGCATTAAGTATAATTAATTTAATCTATGATGATAGAATAAATTAAATAGCTTAATGTTTATTATTTAATATTTTAGAAATATTAAATATAAATTAATAAGAGGAGTCTTATTAATATTATTAATATTATTATTATTTTAATTCTAAAGGAGTTTAGGAATTAATATAATATCAGTACTCTCTCTCAATCCTAATAAAGATTAGGATATAAATTAATTAAAAGTATTTAATTAATTAATTAAATAAAACCCTATTCTAATTGGATTAGGAGGGTTAACCTAATATCTATATAAGAGAGTCTTATATCAGAAATAAGGTACGTGAATTTTTCAAGAGTTGGGAGTACACATATTCTATAGAGATAGAAACAAGGGTTAAGCCAATAACCCATCTTACTGAGTTCTTCATCTTCCTTGGTGGATCACCGTTAGAGGCCAAACATTTGGGTGGCTGACATTGATCAAGGGAAGGAGCCACTACAGAGGAATCAAAGGAATCAAAGGAGTAGAACTTGTACCTGAGGAAGCTTGTATCTTCAAAGGTATAATTCTGTTTTTTCTCCTTCTTCATTCACTGATAATTGATGCATAAGAATGATCATGGTAATGGGTTTGTATAAATTTTTGAAAACCTAGTTTTTACGCTTCCGCCCTATTTATGTGATTTGATTGCATGATTGCGTTACGTACAAACCCAACAATTTGTTCTAGAAGGTGTTTTGACCTTATTAGAAAGAATTAAAGAGATGCAAGAGAAAGATGAGATGTGTCAAAAATGTAAATCCGATATAACTCATATAAAGAATGTCAAATTCTGAGTAGATAAGGACGGGGTACTAAGATATGAAGATAGAGTTTGGGTTCCGTCAGATCAATTAAGAAAAAATGAAATCTTAAGTGAAGATCATAATTCTAAATTTGTTGTTCACCCAGGTAGTACGAAAATGTATAGAGACTTAAGTCGACATTTCTGGTGGTCAAATATGAAAAGGGAAATAGCAGAGTGGGTAAGCAAATGTCTCATGTGTCAAAGGGTTAAGGCTGAACATCAAAAGCCAAGTGAATTACTTCAACCCTTACCGATTCCTGAGTGGAAGTGGGAACATATAACCATGGATTTCGTGGTAGGCCTTCATGCTACACAAAAAGGCCACAATGCCATTTTGGTAATAGTAGACAGACTCACTAAATCAGCTCATTTCCTACCTATCAAGGTTACTCATACCTTAGATCAACTTGCAAAGCTATACATAAATGAAGTTATTTCTAGACATGGGGTTCCTGTTTCTATAGTGCTTGATAGAGATCCAAGATTTACTTCAAATTTTTGGTGAAGTCTTCAAAAACACTTAGGAACTCAGTTGAGATTAAGTACAACATATCACCCACAAACAGATGGGCAGAGTGAGAGGGCCATTCAAACCTTAGAGCACATGTTAAGAACCTGTGTCATAGACTTTAAAGGGAGTTGGGAAGATCAATTACCTTTAGTAGAATTTGCCTACAACAACAGTTATCATGCTAGCATAGGTATGCCACCCTATGAAGCTTTATATGGTAGAAAGTGTAGAACACCATTGTGTTGGAATGAGGTCGGGGAAAGATAAATGCTAGGACCTGAGATAATTTAACAAACTATCGAAACAATTCAAATTATGCGAGGAAGATTACAAGCGTCTCAAGATCGACAACGAAAGTTTGCTGATCCACATCGACAGGAGCGGAACTTTAATGTTAGAAGCCACGTTGTTGGCTTGTTTCGGTGTTAACAAAATAGTCACATACACGCAAGTGCACGCGGTCCACAAGTAATATACGGTAAGTAAAGTATCGATCCCACGGAGAAAAGTAATTATTTTTAATCTAGCATGCAACAACTTTGTATATATTTTCGTTTGCTTAAATGAATGATTAAGATGTGAATTCACTAACTAGAATGATTATCAACTAATAATCTAACTAACAAGTAAATGATTCAGATTAAGAATATATGGGATTCTAACTTCACTTAGTGCCTTATTCAAATTATACACCTCTTGTTCAGCCTAATTGATTAATTCGGATTGCTAGTCGAGAGCACAAAGGTAAAACATGGCTATCTCTCGATACACCATGCTCATATCACACACAATCCACAAAAGATAGAATATATGTGAACATCCAATATTACTTAACCCACTATATTTCTATGTGACTTAAGAGTAATATGGATTTAAGTTCAAGCCCCCTAAATTGACTACACGCGGTAATACGATATATGTCTATCTGGATTACGAATCATGAAATTTATCACATGTAAAAGTCAATGAACACATGCTAATATGGCAAAATCTGAACTTGTAATTCATTTTCCAATTTCATACAAGTTAATATGGTAGATGGTGATCAAGCATCTAAACAATTGAAACAAACCATAATAGGCAATCCATGCAGAATCAATCATGTACAACAAAGACGCATAGAAATCTGAACTAAGCAAAAAGTTCCATTAGAATTCCATAATGGAGATTAGTTCATCACTGAAGCAATAACCATTATGGTAATCTGTTCAAGCATTGAGATTATAATATAAAACAAAGAGAACCAAGAGATTAAGAAAGTCAAATCTGATATTCCTTCATCCAAAGTAAACCTTCAAAGCTGAGTTAAAAAATCCCAAATCAACCAATGCAAAACCCTAATTATGAGAATCTGACCAAAGAGCCAAGAGAGAAGCTAAAAGATAGAAGTAAAAGCTATGAACTCTCTGTGTCTCTGTAAAACCCTAGAATAGTAAAAAATAACGATTAAAAGATAAGTCTATAACATCCAATTACACCCTTATATGGAAAAACACGTAAACAGAATTTTAAGTAAAAGTCAATCTGTCGTTAACTAGACTGGCGCGGCTGCGCTGCCCCGTAAGCTAATTGGGGAGCGGGCGCGTTGACATCTGATCTGCTCTTGGTGTGGCGCGGGCGCGCCGAATTTGTGCTTCATGCTGGCGTGGCCGCGTTGCTGGGATTTATTGCAGATGCTGTCAGCTTCCTGCTGGTGCTTTTGCTGCCTTCATCTTCTTTCTCCTTTCATTTGCCTTATCCTATGCCACTAGTTAGAGGCCACTTTCACATGCTAGTTCCATCTTCAATCCACCACAAGCTCGCCATCTTGCCATCATGCCATTTCCATGCCATTATGCTCACAACAGTGTTTCCTGTTGGGTTTGTACGAAATCGTGACGCAATCAAATTGCAAAAATTAGCGGAAGCATGGTATATCAGAGTTTAAAAAATTTCTACAAAACCATTACCCGGATCATCCTTTATGCAAATTATTAATTTAAAACGATAAATAAGAAGTTATGGAATCATACCCTTGTAGAACGAAGCTTCCACAGGTACTAGTTCAACTCCTTGTTCTTCGTGATCTCCTTGAATTTTCGGGTTAGATTCTTTCCTTTGATCAACGTTAGCCACCCAAGTGTTTGGCCTCTAGAGGTGATCCACCAAGGAAGATGAATTATCAAGAAGGAGGGTGTTTGGCTTAACCTTAGTTTTCTATCCTCTATAGAAAAGGAGTACTCTCCAACAATTGGAATTGCATCAATCTAATATCTATTATAAGACTTCTCTTATATAGACATTGGTCAACCCTTCGAATCCTATTAGACATGGGATTTCTTTTAATTAATTAAACTCCTTTAATTAATTTAGGCTTCCCACCACATGGGAATAATTAATTAAATTTATTTAATTAATTTGTCTCCTAATCTTATTAGGAATAAATGAGAGTACTAAATATTAAATTAATTACTAAACTCCTTTAAAAATTAAAATAATAATAATTGTAATAATATTAATAAGACTCCTCTTATTAATTTATATTTAATATTTCCAAAATATTAAATAATAAACATTAAGCTATTTAATTTATTCTATCACCATAGATTAAATTAATTATACTTAATGCATTATTACGATTATGCCATTACCTTCTTAAATAATTATTCTTCCTTTTATGGTGTGACCCTTTAGGTTCTCCATATTAAACCGGTTGTGAATAAATCAATTAAAATAATTTTAATCTTATTTAAATAAATAAATTAAACTAATAATTTATTTAAATAAATAATATTTATTCTACAATAGGGATAAGCCTCCCTAGCGATCAACGACTTTCCAGATAATATAGATTTCAACATTAATCATAAAAGAACCTGTGAGTTAATAGTTACCATACAATTCAATCCTTCCACCATACAATGTCCCAATTAAATATAAGACATGGATTTACTGTCAAGTCTTATTTTATTTAATTATATGTATTTCGATTAGAAAATGCACAACTCCAAATAATGCAAATTAAAAACTCCTTTCTAATTTCATTTCACCTTGGCCAAGAATTCCTGGGTTGTCATTTAACGAATCACATGGGACATATCTCCTCTTTTACTAGAGGTGGTAGATTCTTTATTGATCATTCATTATCTCCATATGTAACTCATTATACCCAAGCATACCCTATATATGCCTTAAAAGGTCTTAAGGAATAAGTCAAAGTATAATTTGTTACATACAAGATACTATGATGATCTCAAGTCCAAGGATCACTTGTACTACTATCACATTAGGAATTCCTATTGACATGCGAGTAAAACTCCATTAGGTATTCCATAGCGAATCACGTTCAGTGAACTTATTCTTCAATAAGCACCTACATACTTGCTTTAGTGTCTCCACACAAATGATCATGAGATCAATCATCCTCATCCAATGAGCAAGCAACATATGTACCAATCTATCCGGATTTACTAATCCCCTTTTTAGTAATCCCACGATTGGGAACTATTTAAGTTTTAAAACTTTCTAAGAATTTAGATCTCATTAGCATGATCATCATCATGATTCTAAAAGCATTGCTTAAAACTATGGGTTATTTACATATTATAAAAACAGCAACATGTAGATAATTAAATGCCTGTAATAAATGAATATTTCATTAATAAATAAATAAGATTGTTTACAAAGTACGTGCTTTATCATCATACATGATTGGCTTGTATGCACACTACTATCAATCTCCCACTTGCACTAAAGCCAATCGCCATGGTATCTCATACACATCTTCTCTAAGTGACGATCAAACTGCTGTTGTGTTAAAGCTTTAGTAAATGGATCTGCAATGTTATCTTGAGAGTCTACACGCTCCAAGGTGACGTCTCCTCTTTCAATGATCTCCCTGATCAAGTGAAATCGCCGCAACACGTGTTTAGATTTCTGATGAGACCTGGGTTCCTTAGCCTGTGCAACTGCTCCTGTGTTGTCACAGTAAACGGGAACTGCTTCTCCAATGCTAGGAACCACACCAAGTTCAGTTATGAACTTCTTCATCCAAACAGCTTCCTTTGCAGCTTCACTTGCAGCTATATACTCTGCCTCTGTCACTGAATCAGCAACTGTTTGCTGCTTGGAACTCTTCCAACTCACTGCGCCTCCGTTCAAGGTAAAACATACCCCGAAACAGATTTACTGTCATCTTGGTCCGTTTGAAAACTTGAGTCTGTGAAGCCCTCGAGTTTTAATTCAGACCCACCGTAGACAAGAAAAATATCTTTAGTCCTTCTCAAGTACTTTAGGATATTTTTCACTGCCTTCCAGTGCTCTTCTCCAGGATTCGACTGGTATCTGCTCGTTACACTAAGTGCATGAGCAACATCCGGTCTAGTACATATCATACCGTACATGATAGATCCTATTGCAGAAGCATAAGGGATCTTACTCATACGGTCTCTCTCCTCAGGTGTCTTTGGGGCCTGTTTCTTGGAGAGATGTATTCCATGGCTCATCGGCATGAGACCTCTTTTGGAATCTTCCATGCTAAACCTCTTTAGCATCGTATCAATGCACGTTCCTTGGGATAAACCAAGCATCCTTTTAGATCTATCTCTATAGATCTTTATCCCCAAAATATAGGATGCTTCTCCCAAGTCCTTCATGGAGAAGTGTTTAGATAACCAGATTTTAATTGATTGTAGCATAGGAATGTCATTCCCTATCAGTAATATATCATCAACATATAATACAAGGAATGAAATTACGCTCCCACTAACCTTCTTGTACACACATGGTTCATCGTCATTTTTGATAAAATCAAACTCTTTGATTGTCTCATCAAAACGAATGTTCCATCTACGAGAAGCTTGCTTCAATCCATAAATGGATCGTTGCAGCTTACAGACTTGATTTATTCCAACCTTTGAAACAAATCCCTCTGGCTGTGTCATATACACATCCTCCTCAAGTTTTCCATTGAGGAAGGCCGTTTTCACGTCCATCTGCCAGATCTCATAGTCGTTATAAGCTGCAATTGCAAACAAAATCCGAATGGACTTGAGCATAGCTACTGGTGAAAAGGTTTCATCATAATCAACTCCTTGTCTTTGTTTGAAACCTTTTGCAACCAGTCGGGCCTTATAGGTCTCCACCTTGCCGTCCGCTCCAGTCTTTCTTTTAAAGACCCATTTACACCCAATAGGCTTAATGCCTTCAGGTGGTGAAACCAAAGTCCATACTTTGTTTTCATACATGGAGTCCATTTCGGATTTTATGGCTTCAAGCCATTTCCCTGAGTCTTTATTACTCATGGCCTGTTCGTAATTCAATGGATCATCATCATTCATGATGTGTACCTCATCGTCATCCTCTATAACGAATCCATACCTCTCAGGTATCTTCGGTACTCTCCAAGATTTACGAACAGGGTGTGGTATAGTAGGTTCTTCTACTTGGTCAGGTACCTGACTTTGATCCGTGGTAATTTGTGGTTCTTGAACTTCTTCAAGATATATCTTACTCCCACTGACCCCTTCATGGATAAACTCCTTTTCCAAGAAGGCAGCATGTTTCGCAACAAACACCTTTTGATCAGTTAGATGATAGAAATAATACCCTACAGTTTCTTTAGGGTATCCCACAAATCTACACTTTTCGAATTTAGTCTGTAGCTTATCATGTTCAAACTTTTTGACATAAGCTGGACAACCCCAAGTCTTAACATGCTTAAGATTTGGTTTCCTCCCCTTCCACATCTCATATGGAGTCTTTGGGACGGATTTGGTAGGTACCTTGTTAAGTAGGTATGCAGCCGTTTCTAGGGCATATCCCCAGAAGGAAATTGGAAGGTCGGTAAAACTCATCATGGATCGAACCATGTCTAACAGTGTTCGATTTCTCCTTTCAGATACTCCATTTAACTGTGGTGTACCTGGAGGAGTCCATTGTGAGATTATACCATTTTCTTTGAGACAATTGAGAAACTCACCGCTTAAGTATTCTCCGCCTCGATCTGATCGAAGTATCTTTATACTCTTGCCCGTTTGTTTCTCTACTTCACTTCTAAACTCTTTGAACTTTTCAAATGATTCTGACTTGTATTTCATTAAATACACATATCCAAATCTTGAGTGATCATCAGTGAAAGTAATAAAATAAGAATACCCACCCCGTGCACTTGTTGTCATAGGCCCACAAACGTCTGTGTGAATCAATGCCAACAACTCTGTAACTCTTTCTCCTCTTCCACTAAAAGGAGATTTAGTCATTTTACCCATGAGACAAGATTCACAAGTTGGATATGATTCATAATCGGTTAGCTCGAGGAGCCCATCTTTATGCAACTTGGATAATCTTGTTTCATTGATATGACCGAGTCTACAGTGCCACATGTAGGTATAATTAATATCATCTCTTTTCCTTTTCTTAATTTGTTCAATTTGAAATATATTTTCTTGTAAGTCAAGTGTATAAAGTCCATTTCGCAAATTTCCAATACCATATAAAACATCGTCTTTATAAATAGAACAACTATTGTTCTTTATAACAACGTTAAATCCTTCCATATCCAATACAGAAATTGAAATAATGTTTTTAATAATATTCGGAACATAATAACAATTATTAAGATAAATGGACTTGCCCGAAGGCATTGCTAAATAATAAGTTCCTACAGCTAATGCAGCAACCTTTGCTCCATTCCCCACTCGTAGGATCACCTCATCATTGTTCAGCTTTCTACTTCTGACCAGTCCCTGCACAGTATTACATATGTGAGAACCACAGCCGGTATCCAATACCCAAGTAGAATTATGACTTTCAGAAAAATTAATTTCAATCATAAACAAACCTTGATTGGAAGTCGAAGCTTCTCCAAGCTTCTTCTCTGCTAGATACTTCTTGCAGTTCCTTTTCCAATGTCCCGGCTTGTTGCAATGAAAGCACATTCCTTTAGCTGGTTCAGGTTTCTTTTGTTCCTTTTCTTTCCCCTTTCCCTTAGCCTTCTTGGATTTCTTCTTTTCAGAAGATACCTTAGGTCTCTTCCTTTTATTGGAAGAATCCACCATCAAGATATGGTTCTTCTTGGATGGGAAGTGACCTTCTGCAGTTTTCAGCATGTTAAGTAGCTCAGGCAAGCTGACATCTAGCTTATTCATGTGAAAATTAACCACAAACTGCGAGAAGGTCTCAGGGAGTGACTGCAAGACCAAGTCTTGACTCAACTCCCCATCCATGACGAACCCAAGCTGTCCAAGGCGTTCAATCAAATTGATCACTTTCAGGACATGAGTCTCGACGGCAGTACCCTCGGTCATCCGAGATCGGAAGAGCTCCTTAGATATCTCATATCTAGCAGTCCTACTCTGTTCACCATACAACTCTTTGAGGTGAAGCAGCATAGCAGGAGCATCCATTTTTTCGTGCTGACGCTGAAGCTCGTTATTCATGGATGCGAGCATGATGCATTGAGCCACAGATGCATCATCTTACCACTTATTGAAAGTGGCAATCTCTTCCTCAGAGGCTGTTTCTGAAACAGATTCAGGGACAGTTGAATTTAGGACATAAGAAATCTTTTCAGCAGTGAGAACAATTCTCAGATTTCTTAGCCAGTCCTCATAATTCGGCCCGGTAAGCTTGTTTGCATCAAGTATGCTTCGTAGTGAGATTAGTGATTTAGACATTTTTAAAATTCTGCATGTGAAAAATAACATTTTAGCAAACATTCATTTTATTAATTTTGCATACCAAAATAAATTTAGGTCTTTATTTTAAATTGGTATCTCCCACTATTTTCATCAAACTATATTACCCTCACTTATATAGTTCGGCAACATCTAATTAAAGATTTGCTAGTGAGAATAAGGATCCCATTTCAAATGTATATAACCTTGTGGATAGCACAACAAGCGATATACAAATAAATAGGTAGACAACTCTTGTCAATTACAACACTATATAACTCCTTTTATTTTGCCTCTTAAATCATAATGGTCAAGTGTGTGCACATCCGAACTAAAATGATTTAAGTTAAGTCCAGCCTAGCACTTCCATAAATTCAAAAAAGAAAAATGTTCGTCCTTGTGGATAGCACAACAAGACTAGATCGTTCAATTTTCTTGATAAGCATCAAATGTGATTAATTAACATCTTAAATACGCAATACTCGCCTTGTGGATAGCACAACAAGCTCATATTAAATATTTAATACTCTATTAATTTATCATGCTAGAAGGCGACGTTCGATATTCCAAATATCATTGAACGCTTCAGACTTAATATTATTTCTTTGAGGGGTTTGTTATTATTTGTCTCATCTTGTTTAGCGCGCATGCACATATATATATAAAATACGCGTCATTTTATTAAACATGCGAAGCATGTTTGCATAAAATATAATATATATAATATTTAGCATGCAATATAGAATATTATATTCTACCCGGATTGATTATGGACTTTTATTCTAGTTTGGTTCACTAGAGCCACCAAGTGAACCAAAAGGTCAAACCTAGGAGTGCAAGAATTTAAATTTAAATATAACTATTACATTTAAACTCGGGCTCCATACAAACGGGTCTTCACGCGCTCCTTGCTCATTGGTCTCCAATTTCTTCAAGATAATTCTAACTATTCTTATTACATTAAACTATTTAATTTAAATAGAAACCTTGATCAACAATCAAGGGGAAGTACATAGGAAGGAGATAGAATTTTACATCAAGAAAAAAAAATTAGAGAAGACGAGGTACGCAGACCCCATTTAATAAAACCCATTCATTCAAGCATTCAACTAAAATAAAATCCAATCACATTGGTCAAATAGTCCATAATCAATCCCCATTTATTTTCATACATATCACCATATATATCAATAAATAAATATTCATCTCATGAATTAAAACATTCCATATATATATGAGTATCATTTAATGGGCAATTTTAAATTGCATGAAATCCAATTTCAAGATTAAAATAAACTCTTTATTTTAATTATAAAATTATTTAGAATATAATATATAAATATATCATATTTATTTTTTTAAAAAAAGTCACCTTCTTTTATTAAAAGAGTCCTGCAGGTTTATTAAAAAAAGTCCTTTCATGATGGGTCACCTTCTTTTTGGAGTAGGAAATAGACAACACCTTTTCTTTGCAGAATTCAAGATTAGCACCAAAAAAAAATTGTGATTCGTCCCAAAAAAAGTCTTTTTTTTTTTTAAAAAAAAAAATATAAAAAAATATAATTTTATACAATAAAATTATGCCCAATAAATTATTTTAAATACATACCCATATGTATATGAAATCAAAAATAAATTAATAATTGCATAAAGATTTGGCTCTGATGCCACTGTTGGGTTTGTACGAAATCGTGACGCAATCAAATTGCAAAAATTAGCGGAAGCATGGTGTATCAGAGTTTAAAAAATTTCTACAAAACCATTACCCGGATCATCCTTTATGCAAATTATTAATTTAAAACGATAAATAAGAAGTTATGGAATCATACCCTTGTAGAACGAAGCTTCCACAGGTACTAGTTCAACTCCTTGTTCTTCGTGATCTCCTTGAATTTTTGGGTTAGATTCTTTCCTTTGATCAACGTTAGCCACCCAAGTGTTTGGCCTCTAGAGGTGATCCACCAAGGAAGATGAATTATCAAGAAGGAGGGTGTTTGGCTTAACCTTAGTTTTCTATCCTCTATAGAAAAGGAGTACTCTCCAACAATTGGAATTGCATCAATCTAATATCTATTATAAGACTTCTCTTATATAGACATTGGTCAACCCTTCTAATCCTATTAGACATGGGATTTCTTTTAATTAATTAAACTCCTTTAATTAATTTAGGCTTCCCACCACATGGGAATAATTAATTAAATTTATTTAATTAATTTGTCTCCTAATCTTATTAGGAATAAATGAGAGTACTAAATATTAAATTAATTACTAAACTCCTTTAGAAATTAAAATAATAATAATTGTAATAATATTAATAAGACTCCTCTTATTAATTTATATTTAATATTTCCAAAATATTAAATAATAAACATTAAGCTATTTAATTTATTCTATCACCATAGATTAAATTAATTATACTTAATGCATTATTACGATTATGCCATTACCTTCTTAAATAATTATTCTTCCTTTTATGGTGTGACCCTTTAGGTTCTCCATATTAAACCGGTTGTGAATAAATCAATTAAAACAATTTTAATCTTATTTAAATAAATAAATTAAACTAATAATTTATTTAAATAAATAATATTTATTCTACAATAGGGATAAGCCTCCCTAGCGATCAACGACTTTCCAGATAATATAGATTTCAACATTAATCATAAAAGAACCTGTGAGTTAATAGTTACCATACAATTCAATCCTTCCACCATACAATGTCCCAATTAAATATAAGACATGGATTTACTGTCAAGTCTTATTTTATTTAATTATATGTATTTCGATTAGAAAATGCACAACTCCAAATAATGCAAATTAAAAACTCCTTTCTAATTTCATTTCACATTGGCCAAGGATTCCTGGGTTGTCATTTAACGAATCACATGGGACATATCTCCTCTTTTACTAGAGGTGGTAGATTCTTTATTGATCATTCATTATCTCCATATGTAACTCATTATACCCAAGCATACCCTATATATGCCTTAAAAGGTCTTAAGGAATAAGTCAAAGTATAATTTGTTACATACAAGATACTATGATGATCTCAAGTCCAAGGATCACTTGTACTACTATCACATTAGGAATTCCTATTGACATGCGAGTAAAACTCCATTAGGTATTCCATAGCGAATCACGTTCAGTGAACTTATTCTTCAATAAGCACCTACATACTTGCTTTAGTGTCTCCACACAAATGATCATGAGATCAATCATCCTCATCCAATGAGCAAGCAACATATGTACCAATCTATCCGGATTTACTAATCCCCTTTTTAGTAATCCCACGATTGGGAACTATTTAAGTTTTAAAACTTTCTAAGAATTTAGATCTCATTAGCATGATCATCATCATGATTCTAAAAGCATTGCTTAAAACTATGGGTTATTTACATATTATAAAAACAGCAACATGTAGATAATTAAATGCCTGTAATAAATGAATATTTCATTAATAAATAAATAAGATTGTTTACAAAGTACGTGCTTTATCATCATACATGATTGGCTTGTATGCACACTACTATCATTTCCTTCATGCAAACTACAAAATGAAGATAAAACGCATAAAAAGTAACTACAACACTTTAGATTAAGCTCTAGTTATAGCAAGTTGGTAGCCAATAAGTAGGTATAAAACCTACTTATCAAATACCCCGGCCCAAACTTGAACTATTGCTTGCCCTCAAGCAACAAACACAAATGCAAACTACATGCTATGCAAGCTACGCTACTATGAAGATGAATCCCAAATTTTCAGTCAAGTTATGAATTCCAATAAGATGTGCCTCAGAAAAATCATAAGATCTATGAACAAAGCATCAAACCAAGCTACAGTCATAAAGACATACAATTTGAAAATCAAAATCTGTTGACAAAGATGCAGTGTGTGTGTGCTAATATCCACAAATAAGCTTGATAAAGGTAAAGATTCCACATGTTATGCTTCTAAGGAGGAAAAATAAGGCTTTAAGTCTAGAAAATTGAGACATATGAAATAAAAACCAATCCAACACATCAATCCAAACTAAGGGTCAACAAAGGGCTTATTCTGCTTTTATTCACTCACGAGGGCGATATTCGCACATTCCCGTGGTTACACCCGACTATGCAATTCCAAATCCTCTTAGGCTTTTCAATGATATCCATTTAACGAGCTTTCGACCAACGACTCCCAAACCAAAAGGCTTTAGGGCGCTGGGTGTAGAGACAATCCCCTAGGGTGTATTTGCTCGAATATCAAAGGCCACAAGACTTAGCTAGTCAAGGTGTTTATTCTATTTTTTTCTTTTTCTCCTTTTATTTTATTTTATTTTTCTTTTTCTTTTTCTTTTATTCTTTTTAGCATGCATACCCAATGTTTCCCCCAAACTTGAATTTCTGTGTCATTATGGTCATTACTCATTTTCTATAAAATTCTATTTTTTTAAAAATAGATTTTTCCCCCTAGAAGACAAGCATGTGCTAATCTAAACCAATAAGCAAATAATAACAAAACCGTGCTATCCGGTAACATCAAAGCAACAGGTAAAGACTACGTCATGTATGAAACTATGACTAAGCTTAACTATCAACAATGTTCAAAAATCTATAAAATTTCAATATCATCATCGGCCAGACTGGAATTCAACAGACTCAATCATGGGATCATGCAATGCAATGCAACTACACAAATAACTAAGTAAACAAACAAAAGAAACTAAAAAAAACTCATGCAAAATTAACTAATAAGTAATAAAATACAGACTAACATGCAACCTAAACATGCACTACTACTATATGCAACTAACTACAATGCACTCTGCTAACTACAACCCAATACCCCCAAACTTAATATAGACATTGCCCTTAATGGAGATAAAGGGTTAGAAAACTCCCCTAAGTATCGGCATGGCCACCCGACTGTGACTCGGGTAGTGAATCTGGCGACGAAAAAGGCATGGCAGAGCCGAACACTGGAACTCCACAATCATCCCCTGCTGAGCAAACGCCTCACCCAGGTCACGAGACAATCCATCGGTATAGGCCATGAAGTTGCAATGTAGAGCATCCATCCTCACCTGCAGATGCCTCATCTGGCGATCCTGTCTCGTTGTACTGACTGGAGGAGGGCCGGCTGCCTCTGATGGCTGTGGTGGAGCCTCTGGTGGAGTAGTAGGCAGTATGAATCCTTTGCCTCTAAGATGCGCCTCGCCTCCGTCCCACTCTGCATATTTCTTGATCGTGGCATGAGTGATATCCTGGCTTGGCATCTGTACCTGCTCGTCGTCCCACTCAACACCCACTTGTGCACACAGATGCGTCACCACTGATGCATGCAGAATCCCAACGGTGGTACTGCCTCGCATGTATCGCAGCATGGACTGATGTACCAAGTGTCCAATGTCGATATATTTGCCCGTGATGATCCCCCACAGAATAATGGCTCTGTCAGCCGTGATATCATGCTGGTGGGTGGAAGGCATCAAATTGGCACATATAAAATGATTCCACGCCTTGGCATATCGATTCAGTGCTGCGCTGGGGAAGTTGGTCTTTATATCTTTGCCCGACTTAATATTCCACTAGGTGCTTGGCATGCATAAGTCTGTGATAACCATATCCAAGTTGATCTCAAATCGCTCAGCAACAACCCAGTTTTCTTGGCCAGCCAGGAGAGTAGGCAAATGAAACACTTCACAGATCGCCGGCGGAAGATAATTGACTTGTATGCCCCGGATGAATGAAATGCCGCTTTGTGTCTCCCTGGCGTTTGCATAAAATTCCCGCACTATAGCCGACGGTGCAGCCGCAGGTGTTGCCACAACCCCAAACCAAGCTCTTTCTTTGATCACTTCTAACATCTCCCCATCCGCTTTGGTCGGCCTCAGACCCTTGTCCTGCACAAACGACTTTGGCACCATCTTGTAATACTGAGTCTGCGTCCAGAGGTTGATGAACCTAGAAGTGTCCAGCATAGCCTCACCTTGGCTACTGCTAGAGGATGAAGATGGAGTGACTGATAGTGCCCTCTTTGGTCCCATGATGCTCTACAGATAATTTCCCTTTCAAACCCTAACTAGTGAAAATGGAACCCCCAAACTGCCTCTGAATTGCCTCTGTGCAAACCCTAACTGCTGCAAATAATCCCCCAATCCTTAGTATCTGAAGCCCTGCGTCTGCAAACCCTAACTTTGTTGATGAAAGTAGAAATGGACTGATTGTATGGTGGAAGTTAGGGTTAGGATTATATAGGGAATTTTTGATTGAGAGTGTTGTTTATATGATGGAGTGTATAGGATTGTGGGGAGGATCAGTTTGTAGAAGGAGATGAAATGAGATGAGAGTCAGTTTTGAGAGGGTATGGTAGATTAGGAGAGGGATTAGGTTAGATTGGGAGAGGAGATGGACTAGAAGGAGAGGAGAGTTGTATTTTTGAGATAAGAGGGTTTGTGTTATGAGGGTCTATCGACTGTATATGATTTAAGAGGGCTCGGGTTAGAATGCTGTTGAAAATTTTAAAAAACTTTTTCTGGGTATTGGCGCGGACGCGCCGTGGGATAGGCTTTTACGGGCGCGGCCGCGCTTGGCATGGCAGTTCTCTGGATATTGGCGCGGGCGTGCCGAGTTTGGCCTTGAGGATGGCGCGGCCGCGCTGCCCTGGTTCCTACACTGAACTTTCTACAGCAATATAAAACTTGGCATCCAACTAGCATGTGAACTTTATTTCCTGCACAAAAAGCATTCACAAATGAGACATTTATTCCTCAAAGTTGGACTATGTAAGTTAAATGCAACTATTATCAAAAATGCTATATGCGACACCTTCCTATCCTATATGCAACTTGTTCTCAACTTAAAATTGTTCAGAATTAAACATGGGGGGGGGGAAGAAATATAAAAATATAACAAGAATTAAACAAGAGGGAGAGGAGAATGGATGGGTTGCCCCCCATCGAGCGCTTGCTTATAGTCAATTAGCTTGACTTTCTTAGATATACTAATGTATTGGAAAGGGTCATGGAGGCCTTCTATCGGTCGAGTTCACCCCCAAAGTAGTGCTTCAACCTCTGCCCATTAACCTTAAACGACTTGTCTGGGTCTTGACCGATAATTTCAACTACACCGTGTGGATACACGGTTTTTACATTGAATGGCCCCGACCATCTCGACTTGAGTTTGCCCGGGAAAAGTCAAAGACGTGAGTTAAACAACAACACAGCTTGCCCCGGCTCAAACTTCCAATCCATAATTTTTTGGTCGTGCCACTTCTTCACCTTTTCCTTGTACAGTTTTGAATTTTCATAAGCCTGTAGTCGGAATTCATCAAGCTCATTTAATTGGAGAAGTCGCTTCTCCCCTGCGGCCTTAAGATCAAAGTTCAGCTTTTTAATGGCCTAGTAGGCCTTGTGCTCAAGTTCCATGGGAAGATGGCAGGCTTTCCCATATACCAGCTGATACGGTGACATCCCCAGCGGTGTCTTGTACGTAGTTTTGTAGGCCCATACTACATCATCGAGTTTAAGTGACCAATCTTTCCTTGTAGGATTGACAATTTTCTCCAAGATACTCTTTACTTCATGATTGGAGACCTCAGCTTGGCCATTATTTTGGGGATGGTAGGCCGTGGTGACACGGTGATTCACCCCATACTTAGCCAATAATGCTGTAAGCTGTCTGTTGCAGAAGTGAGTGCCTTCATCACTGATGATAGCCCTAGGTGTCCCAAATCTTGTGAATATACTCTTTTGAAGAAATCTCAAGACTACCTTAACATCATTCGTTGGCAAAGCTGCTACTTCAACCCACTTGGACACATAGTCCACTTGACCCTGCCCCTCCAGATGCCTTCTTTGGACAGAATAATAACATGCGAGTGAAAGAATTCTGAATAACAGAAAGCTCAACATTTGAATCAATAATATTAATCAAGAGTCAAATTACTTCTCAACTTTTGAATCAAGAATATTAATCGAGAGTCAAATTACTTCTGAGGGTCATTAAGACCTTGAACCGAGTCTTAGGTTGTCAAGTATATTAACCTTTCCAACCTTTAACAGTCATAAGACTATAGACTTTACTTCTCGTACTTAGGGAGATCAGCCCTTTGTACTGATACTGTGCACACTATCTTAACGCTTAAAGCATCTTCATTAATCCCCTATATTAGGGTTGTTCATCTCAGTTTGACATCAGAATCCGCACCAAATAAAGTTGGTTTGGATAACTCAATAAATGATATTCAAATTGAATATTAACTTCTCAAGGTATACAATCGAATAAGTATTGCACACTTAAATGATACTTTAAAAAGAATCATGGCATCTCATGTGAAATTCTAAACTTGGCTATTCAAGAGTAAGAATTTGCTCAACAATAGTAATTAAGCTCAACAATAGGAATCACAGGAGATGGCTTTGGCTGTACTAACTGCTCCCAGACAGTATGTATGTCCCGGGGCTCTTCATCTCTAGTCTCTAGGGGTACAACATCCCTGGGCTGATTAGCTCCTCCAGTATCTGACATCCTGACAAAATAAATTTTAAGTCTTAGTTTTTACGTGATGCTAATCAATACTCTAACAAGTATAAACACATAAGCACATAACACATAAGGTAATTTTATTATCTTTCTTAGAACTCAATTAGAGTTGTCATTACTATCTTCACGAAGGCTACTATCCTAAGGTTTTTCCCCCACCTAAGGTTCATAACCTACGGCTTTGATACAAACTTGTGACACCCCCAAATCAGGTATCTTAATTTTCACAAGATTTGGTGTTCACTGTTCCAATATCATACAACTATCTACCCATAAATAATGAAATTCATTTATTAGATAAATAAATCATCATCTTACATCATCTGAAATAATAATACATCATAAATCCCAGGTTAAACTTAACCTTAAATCTTTGTTGCGAAAACATAAATAAATAAGTCTTAAGTCATCACACATAAATCTTGAACTTTAACATTCTTAAAATCAACACAAGTCTTCAACACTTGCTAGCTTTTCTTTTGCCCTTGCTACTAGAAGGTACATTACTTCGTTCATTATTAGCTGCAATGTTATTATGCAAGAGTGAGCACGAATGCCCGCAAGTATAAAAATATGACAGAATAATAACATGCGAATAAAAGAATTCTGAATAACAGAAAGCTCAACTTTTGGATCAAGAGTATTAATCGAGAATCAAATTACTTCTCAACTTTTGAATCAAGAATATTAATCGTGAATCAAATTACTTCTCAACATTTGAATCAAGAATATTAATCGTGAATCAAATTACTTCTGAGGGTCATTAAGACCTTGAACCGAGTCTTAGGTTGTCAAGTATATTAACCTTTCAAACCTTTAACAGTCATAAGACTACAGACTTTACTTCTCGTATTTAGGGAGATCAGCCCTTTGTACTGATACTGTGCACACTATCTTAACGCTTAGAACATCTTCATTAATCCCCTATATTAGGGTTGTTCATCTCAGTTTGACATCAGAATCCGCACCAAATAAAGTTGGTTTGGATAACTCAATAAATGATATTCAAATTGAATATTAACTTCTCAAGGTATACAATCGAATAAGTATTGCACACTTAAATGATACTTTAAAAAGAATCATGGCATCTCATGTGAAATTCTAAACTTGGATATTCAAGAGTAAGAATTTGCTCAACAATAGTAATTAAGCATAGCAATTGCTCAATTTAAAGAGTTTAGTTTAGGAAACTTGCCCAACAATAATAGTAAGTTAGGGATAGAAAACTTGCATCGTGCGCAAGCTACAATTATTACTCACTTCTTTAATTACTCTTACCTATCAATACATTCACAATATCAATTAATCACAAGTTCGATATGATTATTGATTTACAATAGTATTCTTCAAACTCATTATTAGGTTTTCAAATAATGGTTTACGTTGATTAATTAACTTGTTAATTAATCACGTAACTTAAGTTATTAACTTGTATTAATAACTCATTACATACATAACATGTCTTCATGTTAATTAGATTTAAAATAATGTCTTAATGTTTATAACACATTATTTAACCTTTACAAATAATAGTTTAAATCACGTAATTAATTTATTAATTAATCACATAACATAAGTTATTAAACTCATATCAACATTTTATCATATTTATACAACATGTGTTCATGTTCATTAGACTCAAAACACATTTCACAAATTTCCAACACTTAGCAATTTTTTTCAAAAATTCAGGCCTGGCGCGGCCGCGCGCTGTTTAGCCTTGCACCCGGCGCGGCCGCGCGGCTGCATTTTTCCAGAATTTTCAGTTCGCGAAGAACACAGAAATTTGGCCATTTTCTCCAATTTTACACCAATACACTGATTTATAATGTTACCCATGAAGTATAAACTTCACAAGAACATTATATATCACTTATAACATGTTCTTAACATTCCAAGTCATATAATTACATAATTTAACACCATCACTGTTCTTCATAAATTTTACAAAATTTAATAAAAAATATAAAATCTAACATTACGGATTCGTTACTACACCGAATCCGTTCATTTTAATTCCATTCTCTTTGTTTAAACATATACACTTATAATCAAACGTCAATTTTAATCAAAACATATGATTACAACATGTATTTCACCCATATGGGTTAATAACCCATATTCAACACTCTGTATTTTTGAAAAATCCAATTCTTAACAAAATTTCGTGGTGTGCTCAGTGTAAATCATACCTACATGATTCTACACATAATATCAACATATATGATTACATATATAAACATATCTTGGTTTAATTTTTTAAAATAATTCTTAACAGAGAAAATTTGAACATATGTTTAAATAAACTCTGTGATTTCCAAAAACCCAATTAAGGCCATCTTAAATAAAATTGATCATTTTAAATCATGATTATATATTATAAAACACGTTATCATCACATACCCATATAGATAAAATTATATCGTAACCCAATTGGGAAACCCAATTTCACAGAAAACTTAAAAGTACGTATTTAAGAAATCTTAATTTTGAAAACTTAAAAGAAGAATTACCCTTTAGTAGTGAAGATAAATCAAAGTTAACAACACAATGATCTCTCAATTCTTCCTTTCTCAATTTCTCTCAATCTCTTCCTCTTTTTCTCTCTGAATTTTTTCTGATATTTCTAAGTGTTTCTCTGATAATGGATTAGAAAAACAACATATACGTATTATAAATACTACCGTTGTAGACTAACTCTTCCTAAGGCCTTATTTGACTTGTTCCCTTATTCCTTTTCCATTTATTTTAATTAACTAGTTTACTATATAGTTAATTGTCACCTTACTTATTGATTAATTAATTTTATTTAAATCAATTAAATAAAATAAGATAATTCATATTAAATCACATTGTCACATAATTAATATTTTTATTTATTAATTATGTCAATTCATTAATTAATTATTAAATTAACTAAAGTAACATATGCTTATTTAATTAATTAAATAAACTCAATTAAATATATACCTTGAACTATTAAATTACTACACATTAATTTAATTAATGTAACACACATAATTAAATTAATCTTCCACAAATTCATGAATTAATTATTTAACTCAATAATTAAATCATTAAAAATATTTATTTATTTCAATAAATTTTCAAATATCTTTACAAAATTCTCGTTCGTCACAACGGCCCCATAAAATCGATACCCCAAACGTCAAATATCTTAACCTCTAAGATCATGTTCAAGGGCATCTCATTTCTTTTGGAGATATTTCCTACCCGCTGGCATCGGTCACATTTTTGCATAAAGTTGTAAGCATCTTTGAAGAGTGTTGGCCAATAAAATCCTGCTTGAAGCACCTTGGCTGTTGTTCTCTCTCCCCCATAGTGGTCCCCCGTAGACTGATGCATGGCAACCTTGGAGTATGCTCTCCGTCTCACTGTCTGGGATACACCGCCTAATCATTCGGTCTGCACACTGCTTAAACAGATAGGGCTCGTCCCACATGTACCATTTGACATCATGTAAAAACTTTTTCTTTTGGGGTCTTGTCAAATCAGGAGGGAGAATGTTGCTCACCAAAAAGTTCGCAAAATCAGCAAACCACGGCATTTCTCTTTGCACCACAAATAGTTGGTCGTCCGGGAAGGACTCATTCATCATAACTCCACTGTCCGTATCCTTTCTTGGATTCTCTAGTCGGGACAAGTGATCCGCCACTTGGTTTTCAGTACCCTTTCTGTATTTTATTTCCAAATCAAACTCCTGTAGCAGAAGAATCCATCGAATAAGACGGGGCTTGGCATCTTTCTTACATATCAAATACCGGATGGACAACATGATCTGTATACACTACTACTCTCGTGCCAATCAGGTATGAACAAAATTTATCGAATGCATACACCACTGCTAATAGCTTCTTCTCTGTGGTAGTGTAATTGAGTTGAGCATCCGTCAGGGTCTTACTGGTATAGTAGATGACATGAAAAATCTTTTCCCTGCGTTGCCCCAAAACAACTCCCACAGCGAAGTCACTCGCATCACACATCAGTTCAAAAGGTAGAGACCAGTCGGGCGCTATGATAATCGGTGATGTAGTCAATCTTTTCTTTAAGTGCTCAAAAGCTACCAAACACTCCTCGTCAAACTTAAAAGGGACATCTTTCTCAAGCAAATTGCATAGTGGCTTTGTGATCTTCGAGAAGTCCTTTATGAATCGACGATAGAACCACGCAAGTCTAAGGAAACTGCTAACCCCCTTCACTGAAGTCGGTGGGGGTAAGCTCTCAATTGTCTCCAGCTTTGCTCTGTCAACCTCCAATCCTTTCCCTGAAACCTTGTGCCCGAGGATAATTCCTTCTTGTACCATGAAATGGCACTTTTCCCAATTTAGCACTAAGTTGGTCTCAACACACCTCTTTAATACTATAACCAAATTCTCCAAGCATCTGTCAAATGAGTCCCCAAAGACTGAAAAGTTGTCCATGAAAACTTCCACATTTTGCTCAACCATATCGGAGAATATGGCTATCATACAACTCTGAAATGTGACCGGAGCGTTGCATAAACCAAAAGTGTGACGCCCCCAGAATAGGTCCAATCCAACCAACCCATTCTGGGTCGCCAAACACATGGTACAGAATCCAAATACAAATTTTTATATCACATGGTCATGCAAAATACGACCACACAACTGTGAGTATCAATACAAATATGTAAAAAAAAATATAAACATTCAAACTAAGTTCTCATTACAATTATTATCACACTATTTTATAAAAATAGTGAGGACTATTACTGCTCTAACTCGGACCATCACTCTATCCCTGGATTAGTCCCTGCGACATTCTTATTTTCTGAAGAGGACAATAGATGAAAAGGGTGAGCTCAACTAGCCCAGTAAAGAATATTATGACTAAGATAATAAAGAACAATTTATCGTTAGTCTTCAACAAATCAGATAAAATATTATGGACAACAAGTTTTAGATCAACAACTGCAGCGGAAATAATAATGCATCTGAAGAATTAAGTAGAAAATGATGTCTACTATATTCTATGATTTGAAAGTCCATAATCAATATTTTATCCCTGTAACATCAATCAATATATATCTTGAATCAAATATTCATCTTTGCACTATGGCCAAAGATATTCATTTATATCACCAGTTGGTCATGTTCATCTCAACACCTGTCATCTTTGCACTACAGGCAAAAGATATTCATCAGGTAATCATTCATCTTTGCACTACAGGCCAAAGATATTCATCAAATAATCAACCATCTTTGCACTATAGGCCAAAAATATTCTTTTGTATCACCATTTAAGATTGAAGATGATGAAAAATATTTTAAAGAACGAATCCAGTGAAATAAAGGACAAGATTAGGGATTCGTAAATCAGTTTGTACAAGTTCAAAAATACTTCATAATAATCATTTGTGAAGCAAAATTCAAGAATGAAGTTTAAAACATGGATCCAATCAAAGATAGGAACCATAACAGACAACTTGGACAAAGAAAAGAAAATTTAATTTTTCTGTGAATAATACCGTATTCGTGAATAGTGCCGTATACGTGAATAGTTTCGTACACATGAATAGTAACCCCAATATGAAAAAGGTAGAAATTTCATAAGAAAAATCATACTTCATGAATAGTACTCGTAAATAGTACCGTATACGTGAATCGTATCGTATACGTGAATAGTAACCCCGACGAAAAAGGTAAAAATTTCATAATAAAATTTATACCAATATTTCGATAAAATGATATTGAAAGCAATAACATCATTTAAGAAAAAATAACACCCCTTACCTCAAAAGAACAGTACTTCTAACTGAAATATCGGATATAGTATTGAAGGAAACTTGCACTGAATAGCAACACTCAAAGTACCGAAATACTCACAAAAATATGCTCGATATTATAGAGAAAAGAACTTATGATTCTGGTGTGATTTTCAAATTCTAATTCAGCATCTTATTTATGGAAAAATGCTTAGAACGCCAAAACAGAAAATTTAATAAAAGAATATTATTTTAAAACAAATTTTCTACGCACACCATTGACCAAAATATCAGCTCACCAAGTGGGGCCCACCCATGAAAAAAACATTTTTTGTGAAAAAAATATTTATAACCCCAAAGATCACTTATTCCGGAACTTCAATAATATAATAAATAGCCCTTTTATCAGAAAAATACGAATCTTATGTCCATTTCATAGGAAATTTAATTCTCTACAACTTTGTAGTAGGAAGTTTTTCCAAATTTCAAACATAAAATGTCTGAAATCCACAGACGGATGATATTTCAAATTTTTTTTTCTTCCCTTTCCATATTCTTCCACTAACTCTCTCTCTCCTTTTCTTCTTTTCTCACCCCCATCATTCCTTCCACATACACACACACACACACACGTATATATATATATATATATATATATATATATAAATAAAAATAAAATATTTATAATTATAAAAAATTCAAATTCCATTATCTCTCTTCCACCTCATTTATTCATAAACCATAAATTTATTGTAAAAAAAATATCACCATTATTATATTATTATATTATCGCATTATACACTTATAATGTAATATTATAATAATATATTTGAATTATTTTATCAGAAAAGATAAAATATCAATTTTCAACAATTGTCTCCTTTAAAAATTCCTCCAATAAATAAATATTTCCTTATCATTTTTTTTTCAATAATTAATTATTCACAAATAATATTACAGAACCACAATATTGACAACCAGGTTGTTCCCAAGAAAGAGGGGGCCTTCCGATAAGGATTTCTCCTTATTGGCGCAATTAAATAACCCCTCATAGACAGAACTTCCTTAGACATTGCCAATAATGCTATCTAATAATATTATTCAAATAATAAGAATTATTGATCTGATAATGGGAAATACTATGCAGTAGCAATTATTGAATTAACAATAATATAAAAATACTGTGCAATACCGTATGCTACTGTGCAACGACGCGTATTACTTTATTTTTAACCACCTTGTATTTCAACAGTGTTAACAGTAATAACTACGCCGTTATTTATAGAAAACTCATTCTTGTCATTTTCTTCATCCGACAGTTTTTCGTTATGGGGCCCACAAATGGCTGCGCCATCGTACGAATATTCCCCAACAGCAAGAATATTCCACGACCAAACGAATATTCTCCGACAACAATGAATATTTTATAATCACGTGCTTATTTTAAAATATTTGCGCATATTACCCATAACATTCCACATTATCAAATTAACCCCTGACTATTTCAAAATAATATATAGAGAAAATTCAATTTTATTCATAAAAAGTTGGGGTCTTACAACCCCCCCTCTTTATGAAAATTTATCCTCGAAATTGACGTACGTACCTGGTATGTCGAAAAGGTGAGAATGCCTCATTTTCATTTTCGATTTTAACTCCCATGTCATTTTTTCGATTCCAACTATGGCTCTCATGGTGCTTCAACCATAGTACCTCACAATGGTACGTATCAGTTTGCCACCGCACAAAACGTCATCCCCTACGGAGAGTCTAGCTTCAGTGCACCCCCACAAGAAGTCACCAGCGAAAGGCTCGGGGCTCTTTACACCTTATGGCTTTTGATGCTTCGCCTTGACACGTTGACACGTTAAACATCTCAAAATAAACTCCGCGATCTCTCTCTTCATATTGTTCCACCAAAATGTATGTCGAAGATTACGATACATTTTGGTACTCCCAGGATGGATTGCAAACGGTGTGTTGTGTGCCTCCATCATGATTCTATGCTTAAGTCAGAATCGTTATGAACACAAAGTCTGGAGTTGACTCGAAGTATTCCCTCTTCATCGATTCTTGCTTCTGGAATAGCATCTTCTTGCACCTTCTTCCTCATCTTCATCAGCTCCGGGTTTGTAGCTTGAGCAGCTTTAACTTTATCAATCAAAGCTGGTTCTATGCGTATACTTGACATCATCATGTGGGTCCTCGGAGTCTTAAACTCTATCTCCATCTTTTGTAATTCACACAGAATAGGCCTTTGTGTGGACATCATCGCACTAGTTCCCGCATATGATCTTCTACTCAACGCGTCAGCTACAACTTTCGCTTTTCTCGGATGGTATTGGATGGTATGATCGTAATCTTTCAACAGCTCAAGCCAACGTCGTTGCCGCATGTTGAGTTCCTTTTGAGTGAAGAAATATTTAAGGCTCTTATGATCCGTATAAATCTCCACTTTCTTCCCGTACAGGTAGTGCCTCCAAATCTTCAACGCGAAAATGACTGCTGCCAACTCTAGATCATGAGTTTGATAATTCCTCTCATATTTCTTGAGTTGTCGCGAGGCATAGGCTATGACTTTCCCATGTTACATGAGAACACATCCTAACCCTTTGCCCGAATCATCACTGTAGATAACAAATCCATCCAAACCAGATGGTATTGTCAGAACAGGTGCCGAGATAAGTCTCCTCTTGAGCTCTTGGAAGTTCTTCTCGCATTTCTCGCTCCATACGAATTTTGTATCTTTCCGAGTTAACTGAGTTAATGAAGTAGCGATTCGAGAAAATCCTTCCACGAATCTCCGATAATAACCAGCTAAGCCCAGAAAGCTACGTACTTCGGTTGCTCCCAACTTTGTATTACTTCAATCTTCGCTGGGTCAACAGATACTCCATCTTTTGACACCACGTGCCCAAGGAATGCTACTTCCTCAAGCCAGAACTCGCATTTCTTCAACTTGGCATATAACTTGTTTTCATGAAGCCTTTGAAGTGCCAGCTTCAAGTGGTGCTCATGATCTTCACAGTTTTTGGAATAGATGAGGATGTCATCAATAAAGACAACCACGAACTGATCCAAATATTCCTTGAATACACGGTTCATCATATCCATGAAAGCAGCAGAAGCATTAGTCAATCCAAAAGACATGACTAGGAATTCATAATGCCCATATCGAGTTCTGATGGCAGTCTTTGGAATATCCTCAGTTTTAATCTTCAGCTGATGATATTCAGAATGAAGATCGATCTTTGAAAAGAATTGTGCTCCTTGCAACTGGTCGAACAGGTCATCAATACGAGGTAGTGGATACCTATTCTTGATGGTGACATGGTTCAACTCCCGATAGTCAATACAAAGTCGCATACTCCCGTCTTTTTTCTTTACAAATAAAACAGGAGCACCACAAGGAGACGTACTAGGACGAATGAAACCGATGTCTAACAACTCCTGTAGTTGGACCTTTAACTCCTGAAGTTCAATAGGAGCTATTCGATATGGGGTTTTAGAAATGGGTTTTTTACCGGGCTCAAGGTCAATAAAGAATTCAACTTCATGTTCTGGGGCTAGACCGAAAAGTTCTTCGGGAAATACATCAGGAAACTCATTAACAACAGAAATATTATTCAAATCTGACGTATTCTGGTTTCGATCAGTGACATGAGCTAAGAAAGCTTGACATCCGTTTTTCAATAAACGAATAGCTTTGTGACTTGAAATGACATTGACTGATTTTAGTGGTTTGGTGGTTTGAATTCGCACAACAGGTTAGTTAGGAATATGAAAACTAACAACCTTACGAAAATAATTAATTTTGGCATGATAAGTGGTTAATCAATCAATTCCTAAGACCACGTCAAATGCAAGTATTTTCAAATATATGAGATCAGCAGGTAGGGTGAGGTTGCCAATTTGAATCAAGCAAGATTTATAAACTGTAAATGTAACGAAGGTCTCTCCCAACGGAGTCTCAACAGATAAGTAAAGGTCTAATTTCTCAGGTGTCAAGTTCAAACGTTGAGCACTTGTAGGTGATATAAAAGAATGGGTAGCACCGGTATCTAACAAAGTGTAAACTTCGCAAGAGTTTATGATTAGCTTACCCGTGATCACCTCGTTCGGGTTCTTCGCAGTTTTGGGCAGTCACGATAAACGCTTTTCCAGAAACCATCGACTTTGACTTGTCCGGAACCGCCTTTGGAATCACCACCCCCGCTGGACTTGGTTTCGCTACAGGACAATCTTGAGCTATATGTCCTTCCTTTCCACAGTTATAGCATGCCTTGAATTATTGTGGGCAGTTTGGGCTGATGTGTCCCTCTTTCCCGCATTTATAGCATACGACCGGTGGTCGTTTTCCTCCCCTAGAAATAGTTGATGCTGGTGCTACTGTCGACGTCTTCACGTTCTCATTGTTGTACCTTCTCTTTTTGAAATCTCCCCCTGACTCGCTTCTTCTACTATCATGGCCACGATTACCACCAGAGTGGCTACCGTTCTGTCATGATACTTCCTCCCCGCTGGTTGTCATTGCTCCTATGACTGCTGCCACCGGTATGACCCTGGTTATGGTCCCTTTGTTGAACATATTCATTATCTCGTTCTAATAACTGAGCCCTGTTTACTATATCTGAATATAAAGAAAATTTGTGAGAAATGAGGTATTGACGTATCTCAAGTTTCAAACCTCTCAAAAACATCCGCGTCATATGTTCCTCATTCTCCACCAAATGAGGTGCAAACCTGGACAACTCTGCGAACTTAGCCTCGTACTGGGACACGGTCAAGTTGTTTTGTTCTAGTCTGATAAACTCTACCTCCTTCATATAACAAGTACTTTGATACCAACTGTGACGCCCCCAGAATAGGTCCAATCCAACCAACCCATTCTGGGTCGCCAAACACATGGTACAGAATCCAAATACAAACTTTTATATCACACGGTCGTGCAAAATACGACCACACAACTGTGAGTGTCAATACAAATATGTAAAAAATATAAACATTCAAACTAAGTCTTTATTACAATTATTATCACACTATTTTATAAAAATAGTGAGGACTACTACTGCTCTAACGTGAACCATCACTCTGTCCCCTGACTAGTCCCTGCAACATTCTCATTTCCTGAAGAGGACAATAGATGAAAATGGTGAGCTAAACTAGCCCAGTAAAGAATATTATGACTAAGATAATAAAGAACAATTTATTGTTAGTCTTCAACAAATCAAATAAAATATTATGAACAACAAGTTTTAGATCAATAACTGTAGCGGAAATAACAATGCATCAGAAGAATTAACTAGAAAATGATGTCTACTATATTCTATGATTTGAAAGTCCATAATCAATATTTTATCCCTGTAACATCAATCAATATATATCTTGAATCAAATATTCATCTTTGCATTATGGCCAAAGATATTCATTTGTATCACTAGTTGGTCATGTTCATCTCAACACCTGTCATCTTTGCACTATAGGCCAAAGATATTCATCAGGTAATCATTCATCTTTGCACTACAGGCCAAAGATATTCATCAAATAATCAACCAAATTTGCACTACAGGTCAAAAATATTCTTTTGTATCACCATTTAAGACTGAAGATGATGAAAAATATTTTACAGAACGAATCCAGTGAAATAAAGGACAAGATTAGGGATTCGTAAATCAGTTTATCCAAGTTCAAAAATACTTCATAATAATCATTTGTGGAGCAATATTCAAAAATGAAGTTCAAAACATGAATCCAATCAAAGATAGAAACCATAACAGACAACTTGGACAAAGAAAAGAAAATTTAATTTTTTTGTGAATAGTACCGTATTCGTGAATAGTGCCGTATACGTGAATAGTGCCGTACACATGAATAGTAATCCCAATATGAAAAAGGTCAAAATTTCATAAGAAAAATCATACTTCGTGAATAGTATTCATAAATAGTACCGTATTCGTGAATAGTACCGTATACGTGAATAGTACCGTATACGTGAATAGTAACCCCGACGAAAAAGGTAAAAATTTCATAATAAAATAATATTATTTTTAAAAAAAATTTCTACGCACACCATTGACCAAAATATCAGCTCACCAAGTGGGGCCCACCCATTAAAAAAATGTTTTTTGTGAAAAAAATATTTATAAACCCAAAAATTACTTATTTCGGAACTTCAATAATTCATAATAAATATCCCTTTATCAGAAAAATAAGAAACTTATGTCCATTCCATAGAAAATTTAATTCTCTACAACTTTGTAGATGGAATTTTTTCCAAATTCTAAACAGAAAATATCCGAAATTCACAAACGGATGATATTTTAATTTTCTTTTCTTCCCTTTTCATATTCTTCCACTAACTCTCTCTCTCTCCTTCTCTTCTTTTCTCACCCCATCATTCCTTCCACACACACACACACACACACACACACACACGTATATATATATATATATATATAAAATATTTATAATTATTAAAAATTCAAATTCTATTATCTCTCTTTCACCTCATTTATTCATAAACCATGAATTTATTGTAAAAAAAATATCACCATTATTATATTATTATATTATCGCATTATACACTTATAATATAATATTATAATAATATATTTGAATTATTTTATCAAAAAAGATAAAATATCAATTTTCAACAATTGTCTCCTTTAAAAATTCCTCTAATAAATAAATAGTTCCTTATCATTTTTTTTTCAATAATTAATTATTCACAAATAATATTACAGAACCACAATATTGACAATCAGGTCGTTCTCAGGAAAGAGGGGGCCTTCCGATAAGGATTTCTCCTTACTGGCGCGCAATTAAATAACCCCTCCTAGACAGAACTTCTTTAGACATTGCCAATAATGCTATCTAATAATATTATTCAAATAATATGAATTATTGATCTGATAATGGGAAATACTGTGCAGTAGCAATTATTGAATTAACAATAATATAAAAATACTGTGCAATACCGTGTGCTACTGTGCAACGAAGCGTATTACTTCATTTTTAACCACCGGGTATTTCAACAGTGTTAACGGTAACAACTACGCCGTTATTTATAGAAAACTCATTCTTGTCATTTTCTTCATCCAATAGTTTTTCGTTATGGGGCCCACAAATGGTTGCGCCGTCTTACGAATATTCCCCGACAGCATGAATATTTCACGACCAAATGAATATTCCCCGACAACAATGAATATTTTATAACCACTTGCTTATTTTAAAATATTTGCACATATTACCCATAACATTCCACATTCTCAAATTAACCCTTGACTATTTCAAAATAATATATAGAGGAAATTCAATTTGATTCATAAAAAGTTGGGGTCTTACAAAAAGACATCCTTCTGAACGCAAAAGTTCTATAGGGGCACGTGAAGGTAGTCTTTTCCTGATCTTTTGGGGCTATAACTATTTGATTATACCACGAATATCCATCTAGGAGGCATTAGTAGTCATGTCCCGCCAACCTATCCAACATCTGGTCAATGAAAGGGAGAGGGAAATGGTCCTTTCTGGTCGCCTTGTTCAGTTTACAATAATCCATACAGACTCTCCACCCTGTGACTGTTCTGGTAGGTATCAATTCATTGTTTTCATTGGACACTACAGTCATGCCTCTCTTTTTTGGAACGCATTGCACCGGACTCACCCATGAGCTGTCTGATATTGGGCATATGATGCCGGCATCCAACCACTTTAGGATTTCTTTCTTGACGACCTCTTTCATTATGGGATTTAGTCTCCTCTGTTGCTCTACTATCGGCTTACTGTCATCCTCAAGGAGTATCTTATGCATGCAGAATGAGGGGCTTATCCCCTTGATATCCGCTATGGTCCACCCAATCGCATATTTAAATTCCCTTAATACACGCATCAGCTTACTTTCCTGACAAAATGTTAGTGCAGAAGTAATTATAACAGGTAACGTGGAAGAATTACCCAAAAATGCATACCATTAGATGATTAGGAAGAGGTTTAAGGTTAAGAGTAGGAGGCATCTTAAGAGAAGGTTTAAGACGCTCTAATGTCTCCCTGTGTGTCCTAGTGGTTCAACCGGACTCTCGAATTTTCTAATTTATGGCACCGTGTTCAGAATTTGTACGTACTCAACCACATCTATATCCTCCATGTCAACATCCCCTCGTAAAGCACTCTCTAAAGGATCAATGCTCATCACTTGCTTGGTTTCTTCATTCAATACCCTGTCGACTGTATCAATTCGGAAACATTCTTCTTCATCAGTGGGAAACTTCATAGCTTTGGATACATTGAACGTAACGTCTTGGTCCTGAACTCTCATTGTAAGTTCTCCCTTTTGTACATCGATGAGAGTTCGTCTAGTAGCTAAGAATGGTCTACCCAGAATGATCGGGATGTTCTTATCTTCTTCATATTCCAGAATAATGAAGTCGGCGGGAAAAATAAATTTATCCACCTTGACCAAGATATCCTCCACAATGCCCCTCGAATAAGTGATAGATCTGTTGGTAAGCTGCAATCATATGTTTGTCGGCTTAGGAGCCGGCAATCCCAACTGTGTAAACACCGAGAGAGGCATAAGGTTGATGCTCGCCCCCAAGTCACATAAGCATTTATTGAAAGAAAGCTTTCCAATGGAGAAAGGTATCGTGAAACTTTCGGGGTCCTTAAGCTTAGGAGGTAGCTTGAGTTGCAAAACAGCACTGCACTCTTCGGTTAAAGCAACTGTCTCATAGTCTTTCAGTTTCTTCTTTCTCGACAGAATGCCTTTCATGAACTTAGCATAGCTCGGCATTTGTTCCAATGCCTCTATCAAAGGTATGTTGATTTGAAGCTTCTTAAAAACCTCCAAGAATTTAGCAAACTGTTTATCTAGTTTCTGCTTCTGGAGTCTCTGAGGGTATAGCACAGGAGGGTACACAACTGGTGGTATAGCATTGGATTTCTCAGCGGATTCCTTCTTTTATGTCTCAACTACATGCTTCCCATCACTTTCCTCAGTCAAAACTTGCTCTGAATTTTCTGCATATTGGCGCGGGCGCGCCGTGTTTCCTTCTTCCTAGGGCGCGGTCGTGCCAGGCCCAATTTTAGCAGTCTATTTTCCACTCCTTAGAGTGATAGCCGGACACTGTTCCTTTCCGTCCCTTCTCGAATTTGCCTCTATATTACTTGGTAGAGCTCCTTGCGGTCTGTTAGTGAGCATATTGGCCATTTGGCCCATCTGATTCTCCAAAGTTTTGATAGCCACCGCTTGGCTCTTTAACATAAACATTAGCTCTTCCATCTCAGATTTCTTTTCTTGTTGAGGAGCAGGAGCTGGATGATGTTGATGTTGCTGTTGCTAAAATTCGGGAGGGTAGGACGGTCTAGGAACATACAGTTGTTGTGGGTGTTGTGGTTGTTGTTGAGGTTGGTATTGTGGTTGTTGAGGTTGGTGTTGTTGTTGAGAACCTTGATTGTTACTCCAACTAAAATTGGGATGATTTCTATTGTTCAAATGGTATGAGTTCTGAAACTGATTGGATGGCCTTTGGTAGTTGCTCACAAATTGAACCGACTCTGCAGTGATAGTACATTGGTCTGTCGGGTGTGATCCCGCATATAACTCACAGACGAAGGCAACTTACTGTACTTTGGTCTTTGCCATAGAATCAATCTTCTTCGACATCACTGCCATTTGAGCTGATAATGTCGTGATGGCATCCACTTCCAATACCCCGACAACTTTTGGTTGAGGCATTCCAGATGTCAAATTTTGGAAGTCATACGCCGCCATGGTTTCTATCAAATCATAAGCTTCCTCATAGCTTTTTGCCCATAAAGCTCCTCCTGCGGCGGCATCAATGCTCGACCTAGATTGCCATCCCAAACCATTATAAAATGTATTGATCACCATCCAATCTGGCATCCCGTGATGAGGACACTTCCTTAGCATCTCCTTATATCTTTCCCAAGCCTCATACAACAATTCTCCTTGTTGTTACTCAAATTGAGAAAGAGCACCCCTCATCTTCGCAGTTTTAGCCATAGGAAAGAACTTTGCTAAAAACTTCTGTGCTAAGTCCTCCCAAGTAGTCACCGACCCCGCTGGTAGCGAATAAAGCTAACTCCTCGCTTTGTCCCTCAAAGTGAATGGAAAGAGCCGAAGCCTCACCGCATCATCCGACACATTGTTATACTTAAACGTGTCATAAATCTCAATAAAACTCAGAAAATGCTCATTCGGGTCATCATTTGCCGAACCCCCAAACTGGACTATGTTTTGTATCATCTGAATTGTCCCTGGTTTGATTTCAAAGGTGTTCGTAGCTATCGCTGGCCTGACTATACTTGACTGTAGCTCATTAATTTTTGGCATAGAATAATCTCTCAATGCTCTATGTTCATCGGCCGCCATTTGTACCGGTGTTTCAGTTTCCTCTTGTGTATTAGCAGTACGTGTATTCAATCTCCAAGCTTTCCCGTTGATGTTATCCTGTCTAGGCACCAAAGCAGAATTTTTAGATCGAGTGTGCATATACTAACCAAGAGTACCTGAAACAAAAGAAGAATAAAATAGAAATGAGATAAGATGTGAATTATTTAAGTCAGACAAATTTAACTTAAATTGATGTTGAAAGTAATAAAAATAAACACTAGTCCCCGGCAATGGCGCCAAAAACTTGTTAACTTATTTCGGTGTTAACAAAACAGTCACATACACGCAAGTGCACGCGGTCCACAAGTAATATACGGTAAGTAAAGTATCGATCCCACGGAGAAAAGTAATTATTTTTAATCTAATATGCAACAACTTTGTAATTATTTTCGTCTGCTTAAACGAATGATTAAGATGTGAATTCACTAACTAGAATGATTATCAACTAATAATCTAACTAACAAGCAAATGATTCAGATTAAGAAGATATAGGATTCTAACTTCACTTAGTGCCTTATTCAAATTATACACCTCTTGTTTAGCCTAATTGATTAATTCGGATTGCTAGTCTAGAGCACAAAGGTAAAACATGGCTATCTCTCGATACACCATGCTCATATCACACACAATCCACAAAAGATAGAATATATGTGAACATCCAATATTACTTAACCCACTATATTTCTATGTGACTTAAGAGTAATATGGATTTAGGCTCAAGCCCCCTAAATTGACTACATGCGGTAATACGATATGTCTATCCAGATTACGAATCATGAAATTTATCAAATGTAAAAGTCAATGAACACATACTAATATGGCCAAATCTGAACTTGTAATTCATTTTCCAATTTCATACAAGTTAATATAGTAGATGGTGATTAAGAATCTAAACAATTAAAATAAACCATAATATTCAATCCATGCATAATCAATCATGTACAACAAAGAGGCATAGAAATCTGAACTAAGCAAAAAGTTCCATTAGAATCCCATAATGGAGATTAGTTCATCACTGAAGCAATAACCATTATGGTAATCTGTTCAAGCATTGAGATTATAATATAAAACAAAGAGAACCAAGAGATTAAGAAAGTCAAATCTGATATTCCTTCGTCCAAAGTAAACCTTCAAAGCTGAGTCAAAAAATCCCAAATCAACCAATGCAAAACCCTAATTATGAGAATCTGACCAAAGAGCCAAGAGAGAAGCCAAAAGATAGAAGTAAAAGCTATGAACTATCTGTGTCTCTGTAAAACCCTAGAATAGTAAAAAATAACTATTAAAAGATAAGTCTATAACATCCAATTACACCCTTATATGGAAAAACACGTAAACAAAATTTTAAATAAAAGTCAATCCTTCGTTGACCAGACTGGCGCAGCACGCTGCCCCGTAAGCCAATTGGGGCGCGAGCGCGCTGACATCTGATCTATTCCTTATGTGGCGCGGGCGCACCGAATTTATGCTTCATGTTGGCGCCGGCAGCGCTGCTGGGATTTCCTGCAAATTCTGTTAGCTTCCTGCTGGTGCTTTTGCTGCCTTCATCTTTTTTCTCCTTTCATTTTCTTTATCACATGCCACTAGTCAGAGGCCACTTTCACATGCTAGTTCCATCTTCAATCCACCACAAGCTCGCCATCTTGCCATCATGCCATTTCCATGCCATTATGCTCACAACAGAGTTTAATTTTGATTTTTTATTCCATGAAAGTTTGAAGCACAAAAATTTCCCAAAGAATCCTAGCTAAAATAATTTATCTGATTCATGCAAACTACAAAATGAAGATAAAACGCATAAAAAGTAACTACAACACTTGAGATTAAGCTCTAGTTATAGTAAGTTGGTAGCCAATAAGTAGGTATAAAACCTACTTATCACACGTATTCTTGAAAGTGTCCCCTTGGAAGGGCAAGATACGCTTTGGCAAGAAAGGAAAATTGAGTCCAAGATTCATTGAACCATTTTAAATTTTGAGAAGGATGGGAGAGGTGGCTTATGAAGTAGCACTACTTCCTGAGTTAAACCATATCCATAATGTGTTTCATGTGTCCATATTACGACCATATAAACCCGACTACAAACATGTTATAAGTTACGAACCTATCCTAATCGAGAAAGACCTATCTTATATAGAAGAACCTGTTTAGATCATCGACCGGAAAGAGCAAATCCTAAGAAATAAAGTGATAACATCGGTTAAGGTGATCTGGAGAAATCAGAACGTTGAAGAGGCTACATGTACTGAAATTTTGAGGACGAAATTCTTATTAGAAGGGGTGAATGTGAGATCCCGAAACCCTAATAAGACTCGGTTATGTAAATTCTTTAGTTATCAATAAAATCTCTTCGTTCTAGATATGTGTCGTGTTATTATGTACTCTGTTGAAGACTTCAGTAAAAAATATTTTTTCTCCGAAAAACGTCGTGCTTGACATGTCGTGCTTCAAATTTTTATTTCGTATTTGGACTTTTCGATATATTATTTCATCAAGCTACTTTGTCGTGCTTACATTGACGAAACGCTTTGTCGTGCTTCGACTAGATTAGGTGTCCAAACCCTAAATCAGGAAACCCTAATGCTAAATTAAGAAACCCTAATCCTAATTTAGAAACCCTAACCCTAAATTCAAATCCTAACCCTAATTAAGAAGTACAAACTCTAATTAAGTTATCCTAAACATTAATTATGTTAACTAAATTTAAATTAGGTGTTAATAACTTTATTAAGTTATCCTAAACACAAAAATCATAACCCTAAATCACTAATTAGTGAAGATTAAGGCAAAATTAGCTTACTAATCAACTTAAAGTTGCTCACAAGCAAGTGCCACCACCACCATTCAAACTTTTATCACATCTGGTCCCTAAGCAAGTTGTCATAGCAGCACAAGTTCAGAGGTTAGATATTTATAGAGGTAAAATATGAAAAAGACCTAAAAACCCTAATTTAGTAATTCTATAAATAACAGCCTCATTTCAGTTCAAACCTATAAATTTTCTTAACCAATACACTTATACTACCTGCCATAAGAAGCCCTAGTAATAGCAAGATCAGAATCAAAGCTTAGATAGCCAAATTTGCTCAAGAAAGGTATAAATCCTAATTTTACATTTGATCTTTGATGCTATATTAGTTTTGTTGTTATGTTGTTTAGTTATGTGTAATAACATGTTAGTTAGTGTCTGGGTTGATAGATCACATTTTCATAACATCTAGATGCATCAAATAGGTGTTTTAAGCAATCTAAAAATTTGTTAAAAACAGGCCTGACAGCCTAATGTTAGAGCCCGTAGATCTTCATGTGTTAATAGTTAGGTCTGTTAATTGTATGCTAGTTGTAGTATTACATGAGATTAGTAATCTAGAACAAGAATCAAGCCTATTTGATTAACAGAATGAAAGATATAGGTGGTTAAAGGTGGTTGACCGATCACGAAGTTCTGATTTATAGGTTACCCAGAAATCTCAAGAACAGTCGAGATAGGTACTTTGACCGGCTTGTATCTCTCTCTCTGTATGTTGTTAAGTTATCTAAGTGCTTTGTTATTATATCCCTTACATGTATACTAGAGGTATGATACACTTTAACACATAATAGATACATAGGATGACTAGAATTAATGGTCAAAACCTGTTGACCGTTCACGAATTTGTTTTCTGGAAAACCTAGAATATGAAGAACATGAAGAACAGCTTCTGACAGTACTTTGACCGACCTAGATCTATACCTTAGGAAGTTACTCGGTCCAAACCATTGCTATCTCGTTCAACTATGATATATAGAATACACACTGCAACAATTAAAACATCTATCTAATACACAGAATCGAAGCTATTAGCAGCACAAAGTCGTTAACAGACGTTGACTGGTGTTATGGGTTACCCAGAAATCCAAGAACAGCTCTGACAGATACTTTGAGCCTTAATAACTTTCTAATAGGTTATAGTTAGAGTCCAAAATTGATATCAAGTTGTAGTATTACATAAACACTATATCACTGAAGCACTTACAAACCCAGAATTATAACAAGCTGCTAGAACAAACCTGGTCAAAGTAGCCACTAGGCCTTGACTAAGGCTGTTCTTCAGGCTAAAGAACACCTTTAGCGACACTTCCTGTCGCCTAAGGCCTTTAGCGACAGACAGAGTAAAAAAAATTAAAATAAATAAAATAAATAGAAATAATTATAAATAAGGCTTAAATATGAATTACTACCCTAAACTATAAGCCATATTCCACTTCGGGGATCAAAGTATCAATTTTTTCAATCAGCTGATTGAACTATTAATTTTTTTAATTTGTTCAATTGAGGCTACCACGTCAGAAATTGCTAACGTGGCCCGCTGACCAGGCTAACTAATGCTTATGTGTAAATAAAAAACCTTAATTTAAATAATTTTTTAATTTTTTTAAACATTTAAGGGTAAATGTGTCAAATCATTGTCTATAAATGTAAAAGAAAACACATATTTTTTCATAATATAAAAAAGAAAATAAGTAAATAATTTACATAATTAACATAAAATAGAAAATTTTACACAATTAGCAAAAATCAGTTAAATAAATAGCATAAAAATTAAACTTAATTATACAATTAACTCAACTCAAACAAATTAAACAAATAATATAAATTAAACAAAATATACAAATAATATAAATTAAACAAATTATACAATTAGCATAAACTAAATAAAATACACCATCGAATATACCCATCTCCCTCCTCTGCTCCTCTGTTGCCGACGACACAACAAAATTAATCGAACTTCGTCGGCCTCTTCCTTTTCGAAATCGTCGACGAGGATGAAGGAGGAAGAACGATGACTTGGAAGCTCTAATTAGTCCACTGGGTGGCTTAATTCTGAAGCCGGAGCTTCAACGCTGACGACAAAGAAGACGGAGGAGAGTGGGTCAGAATTAGGGTTTCGGGAGATGAAAAGAGAGAAGAGTGTTTGCAATGATTTTGTGCTAATTTTCATTTCCTCTAATTCCCTTGACATGCTACTAATTTGAGAATGAAGATTGGCTTTGTAAATCTATTTTCTTTCTCTAATTTCCTTTCCTGCAAAATGTGAAACTACTATGATCTACCAATCTGCAATCCTCACAAGTTATTTTTGAAGCGTCTACTAAATTGATGGTTTTGAGGGATGTTATTGTAGTATCTTTTATGAAGAAAATTCCAAAGGGTAAAGTGCTCTAAGACTGCAAATCTGGGGGTTCAGGTTTTTGGTGCTTTCTTTTTCTAGATCTGGGTATTCACCACATACGTAAATATTCAGGTTATTCTTTGTTCGCCCTAGGACTGGCATCCCCTTTGATGGGGATGCTCCCTCAAACCTGACTGGGATTCAGTTTTCAACAATGAGGCTCAGGAGTGGTAGCTTAAGGACCAGAGGTGTTCCAATGTACAAAGAGTTCAAAATCCCTACAAGTGTTCTTGAGCAGCCTTATGTCGAGAGGCTTGTTCTGGTCTACCAAAACCTGGGCAATTGGTCTATGGTGTACGGCGGGGGTGGCTGAAGGTGAAGGGGAAGGGGAAGGGGAAGGGTTTGGGATGGAAGATTAGGAGATAGAGGATGTGTTTAATTTGTTTATTGTTTTGTTTAATTATCATTTTACTATTTTACCCTTCAATGTATCAATAATGTTTAATCTTAAAATAAAAAAATAATTTTTTTGACACATCTACTGCTTTATGCCCCCACCGAAATAGCCACGTCAGCAATTTCTGACGTGGCAGCCTCAATTGAACAAATTAAAAAAAATTGATAGTTCAATCACCTGATTGAAAAAATTTATACTTTGATCCTCGAAGTGGAATATGACCTATAGTTTAGGGTAGCAATTCATATTTAAGCCTATAAATAATTATAAAATCAGTTTTAAAAATTATTTTAAGTTATAATAATTAACTTTTAATATTTTGACATAAATTTCATAATTATTTTTTATAAATTAATTAATAAAGTAATTGATTAAATCATTTATAAATAATAAGTAATTATTTAAAAATGATTTAAAAATTCTAAAAATCATAATAAATGATTATAAATTGTTTAAAAATAATAATAATGCTTCAATAATTATACTAAGTAATTAATAATTATTTAAGTATAAAATTAATGATTTAAAAATCATTCTAATGGATAAATAAATACTTAAAAATTATTATAAGCTTCCGAAAATTATTATAATGATAAATAAATTATCTAAAATTATAATAAAGCTTATAAATAAAGTTGGACCGAGATATTAACTTAATAAATATCTGATAAGGTTTTAGGACACCGAAATCATACCGAACATAGACCGAACGTATGTAGTTTGAGTAATTAGGTATTGTTATCAATACTAATGATATATATAACTATGTTTAACATATTTTAGGTATCTTAAAAACTTCGAGTAACGTTAGATAGACGTTCTTCGCACAGGCAAGTATTCTATCTGTAACCTTATTACTTTATGCAAGTTTTCTATACTTAATTTTATGACGTTACTTGAATACCTTTCGATATCTTATACCGAACCAGGTTATTACCATTTATTGAGAAAGTTACTGCTATTGTTTCAGCATAATTTAAGAAATAAATCACTTATTCATATGATATTGAATTGTTGTTTATCAAGCATAAACTGTTAGTCAAACCAAATTATTTTGGTAAGACATCCTATACTAAGTTGAATTTACCCTAAATTGGATTTTCTAAATGTGTGTTTATGAATAGACAATAGAAGTAGGATGATATGCATACTCCTAGGATACTAAATAGGTTGATCCCCTATCTCGGATCCGAATACGCAGATTTTTAAGTCTGTGTGACTGACAAAAATGGTTGAGTGAAATAAAAATTCCAGAAATGGTCGGCAACCCTCAGTAAAGTGAAATTGTTGAACTATCGTTTATTCAAAATCAAACATTTTGTTATATAAACTTGCTGAGCATGTCATAGCTCATTCTTGCAAATTATTTCCTTTGCAGTTTTAGATGGTAATCTCGGCACTTCTGGCACACATAATGGAAAACGACCTTGCTTAGATTAGCTTTATATTACTGTCTTCATTAAACGTAAGTCTTATAAGACTTTTGTTGTAATAAGAACTCAATGTTAAGAACCATGTAACCGAACTTGTTATAAATATATATTATCATCTTTTGTTTCCGCAACCGTGTTCTAATACATTCTTAGATGATTAGTAGTATGATTTAAATGATACAGTATCCTTAGGGATTATACATCTGAGTGAGGGTATTGGCAATATGGACTGATCATGTTATTATTGATACTCTGGATTTCGCATGGATATGAATTGCTGATATGAAAGAGATATTCATAAGATACAGTCTATACATCCAAGTGAGGGTATCCAAACACAACAATAGTTCTGACGAGAATTGTTATCTATTATGGGATACTGTGAACCTTGGATAAATAAAAATTATATCTTATTGAATATTTATAGTTAATTGAGTAGTCGTGAACTCCAGATCGGATACCACGGGTGTATAGATTTGGGGGCGTCATAATATACCTGCTATCGATGTCAGCTGCATTCGATTGTGAGGCACCCAGATTGTGACTCTGTGTTGATGATACATTTTTTAAGGAATGATCAACTTTTAGTAATGCTATGTTGCCCTCGGGCCGTTTTTGGCAGTCTGTTCAGAGCACTTTAACACACAAACATAGCCTAGAATTCAAGTTATTAAAGCCACAAATTGACCCCTCGCACTGTTTTCATTTTCTGGAAATTCTAGAAAATAAAGAACAGCTCTGACAGCTTGTTCAATGGCTCATATCTTCTTGATATGTTGGAATTTGGCCCAAAAATTGCTAGATATTTGTAGTATTACATCAATACTATAAGATCTGATCATTAACATGCCCAAAAACAACATAGATAGAGAATTAATCATGGTCAAACATGGCACCTAGAACACTACATCTTAATGTTCTTGAGGCTCAAGAACACTATAGACGACGGTTTCTGTCGCTAAAAGCTTTAGCGACAGATTTATTAATTTTAATTAATTTAATTTCCAAAAATTATTTAAAAATAGAAATAAATAAAAATTAATTATTAAAAATTTATAAAATTATTTTAAGTTATTAAAATTAACTTTTAATATTTTGACATAAATTTTATTAATATTTTAATTTAATTAAATATCAATGACATTTAATTTATTTAATAATATTCTTAAATAAATTAGTTAAAAATGATTTTAATATATTAAATATCATTTTTAAATAATACTAAAGTATTAAAAAAATATTTTAAGTTATAATAAATAACTTCTAATATTTTGAGATAAATATCATTAATAATTTAATATTAATGATAATAAATTTATTTAATAATTATATTAAATAAATTAGTTAAAAATAGTTTTAATATTTTAAAAAAATAATATTAAAGTTTTAAAAAGTATTTTAAGTTATAATAAATAACTTATAATATTTTGATAAGAATTTAATTAATAATTTAATATTAATGATAATAAATTTAATTAATAATTATATTAAATAAATTATTTAAAAATGATTTAAATGTTTTATAAATTATTTAAAGGTGAAATAAATGTAATAAAAGTATTTTAAGTTATAATAAATAACTTTTAATATTTGAAAATAAAATACATTAATATTTTAATATTAATGGTAATTATTTAAAAATGGTTTTAATGTCTTAAAAATTATTTAATGGTAATATTAAGGTTTTAAAAATATTTTTAGGTTGTAATAAATAACTTTTAAAGTGTTGACATGAAGTTCATTAATATTTTAAATTATTTAAATATTAATGATAATGAAATTATTTAATAATTAATTCATTAAAAATGATATAAGTGTTTGAAAAATTATTATAAATGATTTTAATGTTTGAAAAAATATTATAAATGATAATTAAATTATCTAATATAATATTTAAGTTCTTGAACAAAGTTTCATTAAAAATAAATTCGTTAATTATCCGATAATGCAATCGGGATGCCGAAACGATACCGAACTCAAACCAAATTGACATAGTTTGACTAGGTATACGTTCTTATGTGTTTTAATGACTGATATGACTATGTGACAACATGTTTAAGAAGTATTATGTGTTAAGTTGTATTATTCTAATTAAAAAAATAATTCTACTGATGATAGGACTTCATATTAAAGATAAAAGCATAAGCTATACTACGTAGCAGTAATCAGCTATCAAGGCAAGTACCCTAACCTTACTCAAAATTTTATATTGAGCAAGTATCCAATACAAGGCATGTTCATGAATAATTATTGTAAATTATTCATATCCATAATGATATTCATGATTCGTTTATGAAATTATTCTTATATTGTGAAATTTTATTCAATTCGGTTATTATTTGTTAATATCACATTATTGTCTTTTATTATACAAGTGTCCCCACTTGTATGTACTGTTGTATTCATGCAAGAACTCTTGAACTTAAAATTCTTTAATATGACAAATCATGTTACATACTATTAAACTTCGGTATATTTTTATGGTTTAAGGATTGTCTAAGTTATTTGACTCATCTAGACATAGTTGAATTGTACTGTTAATGTTATGGTTTATGATAAAGTCGTCCAACTGAATTGTTTAGTTAGGAATCCAGACTGAGTATGAACAACCAGTAATGGGGAAATTGTTTTTGTGCCAAAGGCGAACAGAGTGAACGCATTTATTGTTCAAACAGATAGTATTGATCAATACAGGACATAACGGGGCTGATCACCCTACATGTCCGTAAGACCAGAGCGTTTTGCAGATGAATTTCTGTTTAAACCTTTTTGAAAATGAAAAATAAAAGTTCAAGGTCCATTGCCCGCTCAACATTTAATCACTACGTCGTTTCAAAATTTTAAAAGATTTGATATGTTATTAAGATATGTTTTGAAAGGCTTCACAACTATTGATTCGTTGTAGAAGTATACCTCAAAAAAAATATTTACTTCTTTCAGCTAAAGTTTATTAACTGCAATTACTTGCTGGGCAATTGAATACTCATTCTTGCTTTAAAATTAAATATTTTCAGCTAAGCGTGATCGACCTGACGGTTCTGACAAGGACAAAGGAAAGGGAAAGCTGATGGAATAAGTTTATGGTATCTTGTGTAATAGTTAGACTTTATTAAAACGATAATATTTATTATCTATCATGTAATTAATGTTTTAAAGGTCGTGTACCTGGGATTAGACAACTCTGATATGTAAATTAAGTTTGTTTATTTATATTATATTATTATTCCGCTAAAAGAAATGATATCGTGTAGCACCAAGTTTGGGTTTTAAGTACCTGAATTTGGGGGCGTCACAGGTTGGTATCAGGGCTTTAGGTTAGAAACCTTAGGTGGGGGAATACCTTAGGCTATAACCTTAAGCTAGATAGAAAAGTTGAAAAACAAATAACTCAAATAGAGTTTAAAGGAGATGAATTAAGGAAATTTATCATAAAATAAAATCAAAGTAACTTATAAAAACTATTGTTTGTTATGTGTATATATATTATGTACTAATCAAGACAATTTGTGTATAGATGTCAGGAAGGAAAGGATTAGAAGACTCTCATGTCATAAAGAAGGAGCAAATCACTCCGCCTGAAAGCAACCAAGATGAAGTCATCATTTTGGAAAACATAGAACCAGAACCAGAAACGATATTATTGACAGATAGTGATTCAGACACTGAAGTTGAAGCTGGCCAATCATCAACAAAAGTGCAGAATCTAAAGAACAAATTGCTATGTTTGGAAAGGTTGTTGGAAATGGAATGGCTATTAAATAGCCAGTTGCAAAAGGTGTTAATTGAAACAATGGAAGAACAAGATAAGTTAAAGGTTCAAATTGAACAGATGGGAGCCAAATACAGCAAATCATGTGCAGCTCCAAGCCAGAAAGGGAAAAGAAAAATGAATGACCATAATTTAGGAAGTTCTGATTTTAATCAAGGGAACTTCAAGAAAGTAGGAACATGTGTGAACTGTAATCGAAAACATGAAGGCATATGTATGAAAGGACAGAATGTATGCTATAATTGTGGACGTGAAGGACATATCTCATCTTATTGCCATGATCCAAAGCAATGCGTATATTTTGTATGTGGGTTGATAGGTCATCAGGCAAAGGCTTGTCCAGTATCTAGGGAAGGCATATGAAATAGGATAAGTAAAATAGGATTATGTATGGTATGTTTAGGTGTGAAATGTATTACTTTTGTGTAAGTATTATGTTGAATCCCGACTTTTGTTATCACTAAGGGATAGTAATTGACTATGGCAGTCTATGCTGTGTAATGAAAAGTACTATGTACTGTTTGAATGAATATCAATGTTAAGATATTATTATATGTCAAGTTAGGTTGTTGATTAAATGTCAATTTGTTAATTCGGCAAACTGAAATTGGGAATCCAGCAAGCTGAATTGGTCTAAAATTTAGAATTTTATATTCTATCTTTTATGATACCATTAATAATGGTATATGAATGATAAAATAATAACTTTAAGATTTTGTTTAACCAGATAATGCCGCCAAGAAGAGAACCACGAACCCGAAGGGTGGAAGACTTTGTTAACAATGTAGGAGGTCAAGCAAACCCTATACAAGATTTTGTGAATATATTAGCTGAGGCTATGCAAAATCGAGCACCAGCAGCAGGAAATCCTCCAGGGAATCAATTGGCAAACTTCAAAGATTTTAAGGCAGTAGGACCCCTGAATTCAAAAGAACGACTAACCCTATAGAAGCCCAAACTTGGGTAAAGGAAATAGAAAAAGCGTTTGTTATTGCTAAGGTAGCGGAGGAGCAAAAGACAGCTTTTGCTACCTACATGTTAAAAGGGGAAGCGAACTTCTAGTGGGAGGCTAATCAAACTCGAGCCGGAGCAGAAGTGGTGACATGGACAAGATTTAAAGAACTGTTCAACGAGAATTACTTCTCGTCCAGTATGCAGGACCGGATGGAGGTTAAATTTTTAGAATTAAAACAAGAAAATATGACTGTCTCATAATACGTCGCAAAGTTTAATGAAATAGCTAGGTTCACTCCGCAACAAGTGAATACTGAAGCAAGGAAGGCACGAAGGTTCGAACATGGCCTAAAGCCCTGGATCTACAACAAGGTGGCGGTGCTGCAGATTAACTCGTTTGGATTGTTATTGGAAAAGGCTATTATTGATGAAGGAGCAAGTGCGGCCATGAGCCTCTATAACAAGAAAAAGAAGAATAAGGGTAATGTTGAAGGAAAAGTTAAGGTGGAAGGAAACAGTGGAAGTGTAAGTGGGAAAAGAAAGTGGATAAATTCTGAAAATACTGGTAATAGTCAGGGAGGAATAAGGAAAAAGGTGGAACCATGTAGAAATTGCGGGAATAGTCACTCAGGTGAGTGTCTCAAGGGAAATTTGTGTGCTATAAGTGCGGGCAGGAGGGACACATCTCTCCTAATTGCCCTAATTCAAGAAAGAATAGTGGTTGTTTCATCTGCGGATCAACTGATCATATGGCAAAGGATTGTCCGAAAAGAAATGCGGATGGGGGAAATGCGAATGCTGGGAAAAGCAATGGAAAGTTGGCGATCACGTATCCAACTCCGATAAACAAGCCAACTACGAGGACCTTCAATATGACGATTCAAGATACGGTAGCAGCCGGGGATGGAATTCCAAGTATTATTCGAATAACTTTTTATTTTCTTATATATGGTTTTCTTATAAATAATAAATCATTTTATTAAAATATTTTGAAGGAGGAATTTGAGTTCTTTTAGAAATCAGATTCTGTTTAATTAGATAGACAAGCTTTATGCTGAATAAGTTAAAGATCAGTTCGATCGAATCTGATTGAGATCTACTTGCAATGAATGTGTATATTATTTATCCTTGTGTGTATAAGTTTTAAAACTGTGATTCCGGAGACGGAATCCTTATAAGGGAGGGTGAATATAATAACCCAAGATTTTTATATAATTAAATAAGAAATTTTGCGTATAAATTTTTTTTATATATTATTTTTATTAAAAATAATATGTGGGGATATGTGCAAGGTAAAGCATATGTGAATATGTAATAAATATATATTTATTTATTGCATGTATGATTTCGAATATATTTTTCTAAAAAAGAATTGTTAATTATTATAAATTATATTCTTATAATAAATTAATTTTGTAGTAAAAATATTTCATTATTTATTTTTCATGAAAATATGATTAATATATTATTTAAATAATATATGAAGTAATTCTTAGAATTATTATAATAATTAATTTATTATATGAATTAATCAAGATTAGTTAAGTTAATTATTTTAACTTAATTAATAATGGTATATTAGGTAAAGTGTGATTATAGGTCAAAACCTTAAATTTTGATCTATGTTTTGAAAGTTCATGAATTAATACAATAATTGTATAATTGTATTTAAAAGAAAAGTGTATTTATGTTATGAATAATAAGAAATTATTTTTTTAAGGAATTTGAATATTAAATATGATTATTAACTATATTTGTATTCAAATATATGTAAGTATATTAATACAAGTTATGATTATGAACTTTTAATATAATTATGATAATTAACATAACTATATGAATATATGCTAAGAATTTATTTATTTATTTTGGTTAAATATTAAACATAGTAATTGAATGCGTTTGCATTTAAATGAAAGTATGTATATTATGTGATTAAGGATAATGATTAAGAAACCCTAATTCATAATTTGGGAACCCTAATTATAACAAGAAACCCTAAAAAAATTTTACAAACCCTAATTTTTAAATTAGTGTGTTCTAATTATATTTTTATTTAATTCCTAGTTAATTTTTCAAACCCTAAGGGTTAAAACCTAAGGATTAAACCCTAAAACTAAACACCATCGACAAAAATACCCTTAAATATTTTGTTAATTTACAAAAATGGCATTTTTTTGGATTTATTTGTGTGAGATAACTTGCAAATCTTGCTATAATATTTTCTCATCAATGACAAGATATTATCACATGTTTAAATCTGATGTATTAGCCAAAACATGATAGTTAACACAGCCAAGATTCAACGAATCAAAGGATAGCAAAGCAAAATAAAGAAAAAATAAAGAAACTTCAATTATTTCTCTCACACAAGACAAAAAATTTTCTCTCTCTAAGACCCACGAATTTACTCTCTAACTTAGTCGCAATATCAAACCAAAACATCCCATACACTAACCCAGAACAGATCAAGGATCAGAAATCAAAGATTTAGAAAGAAAGGTATAAAATTCAAACCCTCAAGCTAGATCTTTAATTTTTCGTTAGATGTTATGTTTAAGTGTTAATATATGTGCTATGATATGTTAATAAGTGATCTGGGTTGAGAAATAACATTTTCCTAACATCTAGATGCACGAAAATTGAAAATTTTAAAAACTGCAAAACCTTAATAATCTTAACTGACAGCCCAAAGTCGGGGCCTATAGATCTAAATCTGTTTATGATATGTTGTGTTTATATGTTTATATGTGTTCTATGCCATGATTTTAGTATTCTGAAAGTGGAATCATGATCATAGCATGTGTAGATTGAAAGTTATTCATGGTCAAATATGGGTTGACCAAACTGAAAAATATGAATTTCTGGAAATTCCAGAAAATTCAAGAACAACTTCTGACATGTACTTTGACCAAGCTAGATCTTGCTTCTGTGATGTTGTTAAGCTACATAAGTGTGTTATATTTGTACCTTGACATACATACTACACAAGTGTAGCACTTTAACACACAAATATAGCCCAGAATTCAAGTTATTAAAGCCACAAATTGACTTCTCGCACTGTTTTCATTTTCTGAAAATTCCAAAAATAAAGAACAGCTCTGACAGCTTGTTTAATGGCTCATATCTTCTTAATATGTTGGAATTTGGCCTAGAAATTGCTAGATACTTGTAGTATTACATCAATACTACAAGATCTGATCATTAACATGCCCAGAAACAACATAGATAGAGAATTAATCATGGTCAAACATGGCACCTAGAACACTGCATATGAATGTTCTAGGTGCTAGATACTTGTAGTATTACATCAATACTACAAGATCTGATCAATAACATGCCCAGAAACAACATAGACAGAGAATTAATCATGGTCAAACATGGCACCTAGAACACTGCATATTAATGTTCTTGAGGCTTAAGAACACTATAGGCGACGGTTTCTGTCGCTAAAGGCTTTAGCGACAGATTTATTAATTTTAATTAATTTAATTTCTAAAAATCATTTAAAAATAAAAATAAATAGAAATTAATTATTAAAAATTCATAAAATTATTTTAAAAATTATTTTAAGTTATAAAAATTAACTTTTAATATTTTGACATAAATTTCATTAATATTTTAATTTAATTAAATATTAATGATATTTAATTTATTTAATAATTATATTAATTAAATTAGTTAAAAATGATTTTAATATATTAAAAATCATTTTAAATAATATTAAAGTATTAAAAAAATATTTTAAGTTATAATAAATGACTTCTAATATTTTGAGATAAATATCATTAATAATTTAATATTAATGATAATAAATTTATTTAATAATTATATTAAATAAATTAGTACAAAATAGTTTTAATATTTTAAAAATCATTTAAAAAATGATATTAAAGTTTTAAAAAGTATTTTAAGTTATAATAAATAACTTATGATATTTTGATAAGAATTTCATTAATAATTTAATATTAATGATAATAAATTTAATTAATAATTGTATTAAATAAATTATTTAAAAATGATTTAAATATTTTATAAATCATTTAAAGGTGAAATAAATGTAATAAAATTATTTTAAATTATAATAAATAACTTTTAATATTTGAAAATGAAATACATTAATATTTTAATATTAATGGTAATTATTTAAAAATTATTTTAATGTCTTAAAAATCATTTAATGGTAATATTAAGATTTTAAAAATATTTTCAGGTTATAATAAATAACTTTTAAAGTGTTGACATGAAGTTCATTAATATTTTAAATTATTTAAATATTAATGATAATGAAATTATTTAACAATTAATTCAGTAAAAATGATATAAGTGTTTAAAAAATCATTATAAATGATTTTAATGTTTGGAAAAATATTATAAATGATAATTAAATTATCTAATATATTTAAGTTCTTGAACAAAGTTTCATTAAAAATAAATTTGTTAATTATCCGATAATGCAATCGGGATGCCGAAATGATACCGAACTCAAACCAAATTGACATAGTTTGACTAGGTATACGTTCTTATGTGTTTTAATGACTAATATGACTATGTACAACATGTTTAAGCAGTATTATGTGTTAAGTTGTATTATTCTAATTAAAAGAATAATTTTACTGTTGATAGGACTTCATATTAAAGATAAAAGCGTAAGCTATACTACAAAGTAGTAATCAGCTATCAAGGCAAGTACCCTAACCTTACTCAAAATTTTATATTGAGCAAGTATCCAATACAAAGCATGTTCATGAATAATTATTATAAATTATTCATATTCATAATGATATTCATGATTCGTTTATGAAATTATTCTTATATTGTGAAATTTTATTCAATTCGGTTATTATTTGTTAATATCACATTATTGTCTTTTATTATACAAGTGTCCCCACTTGTATGAACTGTTGTATTCATGCAAGAACTCTTGAACTTGAAATTCTTTGATATGACAAATCCTGTTACATACTATTAAACTTCGGTATGTATTTATGGTTTAAAGACTGTCTAAGTTATTTGACTCAGCTAGACATAGTTGAATTCTACTGTTAAATGTTATGGTTTATGATAAAGTCGTCCAACTGAATTATTTAGTTAGGACTCCAGACTGAGTATGAACAACCCGTAATGGAGAAATTGTTTTTGTGCCCAAGGCGAACAGAGTGAACGCATTTATCATTCAAACAGATAGTATTGATCAATATAGGACATAACGGGGCTGATCACCCTACTTGTCTATAAGACCAGAGCGGTTTGCAGATGAATTTCTGCTTAAACCTTTTTGAAAATGAAAAATAAAAGTTCAAGGTCCATTAAACGCTCAGCATTTATAGTCACTACGTCGTTTTAAAATTTTAAACGATTTGATATGTTATTAAGATATGTTTTGAAAGACTTCACAACTATTGATTCGTTGTAGAAGTATACCTCAAAGAAAATATTTACTTCTTTCAGCTAAAGTTTATTAACTGCAATTACTTGCTGGGCAATTGAATGCTCATTCGTGCTTTAAAATTAAATATTTTCAGCTAAGTGTGATCGACCTGAAGGTTCTGACAAGGACAAAGGAAAGGAAAAGCTGATGGAATAAGTTTATGGTATCTTGTGTAATAGTTAGACTTTATTAAAACGATAATATTTATTATCTATCATGTAATGAATATTTTAAAGGCCATGTACCTGGGATTAGACAACTCTGATATGTAAATTAAGTTTTTTTATTTATATTATATTATTATTCCGCTCAAAGAAATGATATCGTGTAGCACCAAGTTCGGGTTTTAAGTACCTGAATTTAGGGCGTAACAATGAAACAAGTATCGATGAGGTATTTGATTTCAACTCTCCTGATGTAGATATTGATGATTTAAGAATTGCATTACATGATATAACTTCTGATCTGCATCAATACATAAAATGGTTCAGGGTTCTGTCAAAAGATTATTCTCTTCTTCAAAAAGATAAAGAGAAAGTTCAAGTAGAACTGGAGACAGCTCTACTCAGCACTTCCTCTCTCTTTGATCTTGAAGCTGAAAATAAAATCTTAAGACAGACCAATGAACTCAGTACACAAAGAGAGTTAAATCTAACTTCTAAGATTGAAGAGCAAGAAAAGACAATCCTAATGTGAAACAGGTTTTCTTCATCCATGGACTACCTGATCTCTAGTCAGAGAATTTCATCTGACAAATCAGGTTTAGGTTTTGGGGATTCTACCTCAGAACGATGTGTGGAAAAATCATTGGAAACTAACATTAGTAGTGCTTCAAATCTCAATAGAAGAATTACATTTGTGAAATTCACACAGAGTGAAGATCCAATGCATCCTTTCTATTCTAATCAAAGTCATGTCCCTAGACATAACAGATCTCACGCTGGCCTGGGATTCAGAAAAATAAAAAGTAACTCAACTACTACTTTACAACCTCAAAGGATCGTGGAGTCAAATAAAACTGGCTCCACGAACCAACCAGGAAAGAATCGTAGAGTTGAGGTTCACTCTATAAAAACCCTGAATCACAAAGCAGCATGGAAAAGGAAGTATCAGCATAAGGAAAGAGCTACCAAGTATCCACATGCATCCAAATTGAGAAAGAATCCACACACACACACAAGCATGCATCATACTAGATGTTTTGTATGTGATAGATATGGTCACAAGGTTGCAGCATGCTATTATAACCATCTGTATTATAGACCCAAAGTTAAACAGATTTGGGTCCCCAAGGGAACTAACAGAGTAAGACCCAAGCAAGTCTAGGTACCAAAATGAAAGCTTAATCTTACTGCAGGAACAGAGCTCCACTGTAACGACCTGGTACCTGGATAGTGGATGCTCACGGTACATGACTGGAAATAAAGCTCTCCTGTCTAACTTCAAAGAGAAGGAGGGTCATACAGTCATCTTTGGAGACAATGGATCTGGTAAGATAAGAGGATATGGCTCAACTGGAAATGGTACAGTGTCCTTCAGCAAAGTAGCTTATGTGGAAGGACTGAAGCACAATCTCCTGAGCACCAGCCAACTGTACGATAAAGGTCATGAAGTCACATTTCTCAACAATCAATGTCAAGTCAGAGATCTGAAGACTTCTTCTCTAAAGCTGACTGGAACCAGAGATGGAAATGTCTATGTCGTCAACCTTGCTGAACTGAGTTCCGATGAGATAATATATTTTCTTGCCAAAGCCTCCAAAGAAATGAGCTGGCTGTGGCATAGAAGATTATCTCATCTCAACTTCAAAAGTATGTCAAAATTGGCTTCCAAAGATCTGGTATGAGGCTTACCCAAACTCAGCTTCGTCAAAGAAAGACCATAAAATGCCTGTCAACTCGGAAAGCAGACAATGAACTCATTCAAAGGCAAAGCAGTCAACTCTAATGATAAGCCCCTACAGTTACTTTACATGGATCTTTTCAGGGCCTATTTCAACTGTAAGCCTTAGAGGGAAGAGATACTCACTGGTGATAGTGGATGACTACACCAGATTCACAAGGGTATTCTTTCTAAGTTCAAAGGATGAAACGAGCTCCCAACTTATCAAGATGTTCAAGCTGGTGATGAATGAGAAAGGAGAGAAGGATCAAGGCCATCAGAAGTGATCATAGAAGAGAATTCGACTTCTCTGAGATGGATAAGTTCTGTGCAGACAATGGCATTAGTCACAACTTCTCAGCTCCAAGAACTTCACAGCAAAACGGAGTAGCTGAAAGAAAGAACATAACCCTTATTGAGGTAGGAAGAACTCTACTAACAGCAGCTCATCTACCTGAATACTTCTGGATAGAAGCTATCAACACTACTTGCTTCACTCAGAACAGGTCTCTTGTTCACTTTACACTCAAGAAGACTCTCTACGAGCTGTGAAAAGGAAGAAAGCCAAACGTCAGTTATTTCCATGTTTTCGGTTGTGCTTGCTACATTCTCAATAATGGAAAATAATATCTGACTAAGTTCCAACCGAAGTCAGATGAAGGAATCTTTCTTGGATACACCACAGATAGCAAAGCCTATAGAGTGTTCAACAAGAAAACCCTAAGTGTTGAAGTCTCGATTCACATCATTTTTGATGAAACAGGCTCAAACAAGTCTGTACCACTCAACACTGGGATCGTCAAGCCAGACACTACGATTGAAGTGGTCGATCCCAACACCACGATCGCAGTCCTAGAAGATGAAATCGTGGAGCAAGAAGAAGAGATCGTGGAGAGCACTACACCAGACAATGAACCTCTACAACAAGAAGCAGAAGTCAATCTTGAAGTATTCAGACAAGAAGGCACAAGGACAGATGTTCCAACAGAAAGCAGATAGGCAAGAGATCACACCTAAGACTTGATTATCGAAGATCCAAATGCAAGAATCAAGACAAGATCTGCTACCCAAAATGAGTGTTTTTATCTGAGCTTTTTGTCCCAAATAGAACCTAGTAAGATAGAGGATGCCTTGGAAGATTCGAGCTGGATAGAAGCAATGCAAGAGGAGATGAATCAGTTTGAAAGAAGCAAAGTCTGGAGATTAATTCCTAGACCAAGGAATCACCCAGTCATCGGAACCAAATGGGTTTTCAGAAATAAGATGGATGAAGATGGGGTTATCACAAGGAACAAAGCAAGACTGGTGGCCAAAGGTTAGTCTCAAGAAGAAGGCATCGAATACGACAAGACCTTTGCACCTGTTGCCAGACTAGAAGCAATCAGAATATTTTTTGCTTTTGCTGCTCACATGAAGTTTAAAGTCTTCCAAATGGATGTCAAGAGTGCATTTCTGAATGAAGAACTTCAAGAAACGGTCTATGTGGAACAACCTCCAGGTTTCATCAATCTAACTCTCTCTAATTATGTCTATAAATTAGATAAACCCTTATATGGACTTAAACAAGCACCTAGAGTGTCGACGTCCGGAAAAAATTCGCGGGTCGGGTCACAACCCGGATCTTTCTCTCTTCCTAAGTTATCTCTATCCTTACTTTTTTTACTGCAAAAAAAGATTTTGAAGGATTTTTTAGGAAAAGGCCAACATGTATCATGTCGACGATTTGAACGTTTTACAGAGTCGCCAGTTGGTAGATTTGAAATGGTTGTACCAACTCAACCGAGTTTGGTTTGAAAAGAGGCCCAATTGCTGGACACTGTCGAAACTTGATCTTTGAAATCGAAGTTTTGAGTTCGGGGGCTTGGTTAAGTGTGGGGAAGGTGTTAGGCACCCTACAACTCCCGTTTAAACACGGTACCACATCTTTTCAATATTTTCCTTTTAAATCTGCAATGTTTGTGTGAATGCTGAAAGAAAATTGGGCTTATATTTGATTAAAGCATGTCTATGCATCGTTAAACCTAATACGAAGGGTTTGATTTGATTTGTAAAAAGTCTTTGATTTGATTTGCAAAAAGTCTTTGATTTGATTTGCAAAAAGTGTTTGATTTGATTTGCAAAAGCTTCTTTTTTTTGAAAAGATTATTGAATGATGTTTTGGAAGAAGGTTTTCAAACCCTTACGCTAACATAAGAATTGAAGCATATCGATACTTCAGTTTTATCTTCTTAGCCTTAAGGCTCAATTTGAATGATGATTGTCAGGCTGCGAAGCATCCTCAACCACAACATATAGACAAATGTCAGTCTCCTCATGGGCATGACAGCCATCGGAAGGACTCTGACACGACAAACCATATTTTCACTATGTTGAGACCTTAAATTCGGATAACTGTTTTAAGGACTTTTTGTATGTACATTTTTACAGAAAAATTGGCAGGGTACATTTATAAACTGGAGTTTGTCCATCATGGGAATCAGATTCTGATCAGTTTGATCATGAATCCCATGATTCCTAGGCTCACATAGGGAGGCCAATAAACCTGCACAGCTCAAATTTGTACAGAAATATATCCCAATATCGCCAGAACCAAGGATTCATTAGTAAATCCTGGTTCGCACCTGGCTGAAGCATCTCGTTCCCACTAGATAGCGATCTAAGGGCCGCGAGGTAGCTTTTACAACTGAAACTAGAAAAAATACCAGATTTAAAGAAATCTCAGCCATTCTAGCTTTCGGTTCTGTCTGGACCTATTTTGAACTGTTTAAAAGCTAGAGTTGGAGAGATTTAAATAAATCTAGTTTGCCCGCAGAAATGTCAGTGTCGATTCATATCAAATGAATATTTAAAGCAATAATTTAATAAAAATGAGTAAAGAAATATATATAATTATATATACAAAAGCTGTAAAGGGCAATGGGTTTTCACACCGGTGCCCGGACTGAAATTGAAATATATATATTTATAAAAAAGTTGTAAAAGCCACAAAATGATCCAGGTTGGACAAAATTAAAATATATATATATATATAATAATAATAAAGGGCGGTGGGTTTTCACTCTAAGGCCCAGACTAGAATTGAAATATATATTTAGACAGAAAAATAGTCAAACCAAGACTGGAAAGATAACTCAATAATGGTGAATGGTGCCAAAAGCAGTAAAAAGGTCACAGAATGATCCAGGATGAATTGGAATGTAAATATATATATATAGACAGAAAAGTAGTCAACCAAGACCGGGAAGAGAACCCAGTGTGGTGAATGTTGCTTATACATGCATATATATATAAAAGCAGTAAAAAGGCCACAGAATGATCCAGGCCAAACTAAAATGTAAATTTATATATATATATAGACAAAAAAGTAGTCAACCAAGATTGCGAAGATAACCTAGTGTGGTGAGGCTGCTTATATATGCATATTTATATATAAAAGTAATAAACTACCGCGGATTTGACATCCGGGCTTGACAAAATTAAAAAGTTAGTATATATACAGTTAAATATAAAAAAAAAGCCAAACCCAGACTAGGAAGATAACCCAGTCCTGCAAAGTTACTCAATACGAAGATATTAGTATATGCAAGCTATTGAAAGCGACGGATCGTCAATCCGAGTTATAGAAATGTCAGAAAAAGCATTTATGTGCAAAAATGTACCAAAAGTTGACAAAAATAGCCACGAAACTGAGTTTTGGGAATATTTAGAAAACGAAACTTGATATGCAAGTGTATAAAAGTGCGAAGAAGTAATAATAACTTTCTGATCGTAAAAATACTCACAATGAACTGCTACACGGGCTTTTTGCCAAATCGTAGGCTTTAAACGTCCAAATCTACAGGTTATTTTCTGAGTAGTATGTGGGTATATCTACTGTGTTAGGGTGAAAAAATTTGGGTTTGGAAGACAAAAAAATAGGCTGGAAAACCAAACAGGCAAGGTTAAGAGCGTTTCTAAATTCTTAAATGAGCTGGGGTCACCTCGTATATATAGGCCAGGGAGCCTCCACTCTACCTGCTGCTGCAGCAGGTAGAGGTGCGACTCCATGTGGCATGGGCCCCGTGGTGGGTTTTTTCTTCTCAAAGTGCGTGCACTCCGAGCAACGCGAGGTCTTATTTGAAACTTTCTAACTTTTGATCAGAGCGTCCGTTTGAGGCGTGCTTGTACCTTTCTGGAAAGCCCTCACCGAGAGTGTCACAATGATATAGGATAAAACATTTTTTAGGTCCAAGAAGATGGGTTCATAACAAGGTTTTTGATTCCACGCAGTTTATCCGTTGAGCTGTCTTGCACTGTTTGCACTCAGGATCATCGTTATGGTTTGTTCTGACCTTGGTGGCATCAATTCGGCTTGAGTTTGACCGAATCGGTTCAAAGTTGGTAAAATGACCATTTTCCCCTCCCGGGGTTGCCTTTAGTGTCGGCATGGCCTTCGGTTGACTTCCTAGGTTGTTTCCAAGATTTGGATCCCATTTTAGTCTGTTTGTCCTCAGTGTTATCTCTAAGGCTGACTTGGTCCCTCTAGGTTTTCCTCTGGAGATGTTGTGACTCTTCAGATTATTTCTAAAGTTGACCTGACCTCCCGGGTTGAGACCGGAGATGACCTGTACCTCCCGGGTTGAGACTGGGGCTGATCTGTACCTCCCGGGTTGAGATCGGGGCTGACCTGTACTTCCCAAGTTGAGACTGGGGTTGACCTGTACTTCTTGGGTTGAGACTGGGGCTAACCTGCACTTTCTGGGTTGAGACCGGGGTTGACCTGTACCTCCCAGGTTGAGATCGGGGCTGACCTGTACTTCTCGAGTTGAGACCGGGGCTGATTTGTACCTCCCGAGTTCAGACTGGGGCTGACCTATACCTCCTGGGTTGAGATCGGGGATGATCTGTACCTCTTGGGTTGAGACCGGGGCTGATCTGTACCTCCTGGATTGAGACCGGGGCTGACCTGTACTTCCTGGGTTGAGATTGGGGCTGACCTATACCTCCCGGGTTGAGACCGGGGCTGATCTGTACCTCCTTGGTTGAGATCGGGGCTGATCTATACCTCCCGGGTTGAGACCAGGGCTGATCTGACTGTCCGGTATTAAGATCGGGGTTGAGTTGATGGCCCGGTATTGAGATCGCGGTTGAACTGATGACCCAATATTGAGACCGAGTTGAGTTGATGGCTCGGTATTGAGACCGGGGTTGAACTGATTGCCCGATATTGAGACCGGGGTTGAGTTGATGTCCCAGTATTGAGATCGGGGTTGATTTAACTGCCCGATATTAAAACCGGTGTTGAGTTAATGGCCTGGTATTGAGACTGGGGTTGATTTGACTGCCCGGTATTAAAATCGGGGTTGAACTGATAACCCAGTATTGAGACCGGGGTTGAGTTGATTGACAGTCTTGCCCTCCTACAGTGTTAGTAATAGGGAAAGGAAATTTTGAGTGTCTATAGATGCCCCCTCTTTATCATGTTCATGCAATGTAATGAAATGGACAGGATAAAGATTAGTAGACACGGGAAATTTAAATGCAAAGGGGAGGCAATGCATAATAGGGTATGTCATGAATATTAGATACCTTCGAAGGGGTAGGGTTATCACTGATTGATTACGTTAGCTTCTACTGGGGATAACTTTATTCATGATAACCCTTGGGGTGGCATTGTCAGTCGGTTGCAGGTAGGACATCCACTGATAGGTTATCAAAGTTAGGTTGTTGTCCCGTTCTGCTGGGGTTGTCACTAATAGGCTACCGCAAACAGTTTTCATCACTTTCTGCTGGGGATGATATTATCCATGATAGCCTAGGTGACTCTGATGAGGACGACATTGTTACCGCCGAGTTATTTCAATGAGTGCTCCCGATGCTTATCTTAACGATAATCTACACCGGTAGTTCGCTATAGTAAGTTGAATCACCACTTTATATCGGTGCTCCCTCTGAGGATGTGTATAACAGATTCCATCATCGGGGATGGATTATTATATTACTTCCATCACCGGATCCCTTCTGAAGTTTCATCGGGGTTGAGCCAACAGCCGAACTGCCTCAGTTTGTACCCAACACTTCGTTGGGGTTGAGCCAATGGCTGAACTGTCATCGGTCAGTACCCGACACTTCGTTAGGGTTGTACCAACGGCTGGACTATCACCGGCCTGTACCCAACACATCGCTGGGGTTATGCCACCGGCTAAACTGTCATTGTTCTGTACCCGACGCTTCGCTGGGGTTATGCCAATGGCTGAACTGTCTCGGTCTGTACCCGACAGTTCATTGGGGTTGAGCCAATGGCTGAACTATCATCGGTCAGTACCCGACGCTTCGTTGGGGTTATGCCAACGGATGAACTGTCTCGGTATGTACCTGACACTTCACTGGGGTTGAGCCAACTGCTGAACTATCATCGGTCAGTACCAGACGCTTCACTGGGGTTGTGCCAACGGCTGAACTGTCTTGGTTTGTACCCGACACTTCGCTGGGGTTGAGCCAACGGCTGAACTATCATTGGTCAGTACCCGATGCTTCGTTGGAGTTGTGCCTACGGCTGAACTGTCATCGATCAGTACCCGACGCTTCGTTGTGGTTGTGCCAACGGCTGAACTATCATCGGTCAATACCCGACGCTTCGCTGGGGTTGTGCCAACGGCTGAACTGTCACCGGTCTGAACCTGATGCTTCGAAAGTGGCAGTTTTCGGCAGTTCTGCACAGTTTTTCGGCACTTTTTTAGTATTCTTCATCATTGATCCCTGGACATTGCTTTGGGATGAATACCAAGGGTTTTCAGAGAGTTCCCCTTTCTATCAGGATTACGCTGCTTAAACGCAGGATTTTAGGACAAACCGCTCAATTGCATAGCGATTTTTCTTCAGATTTGACTTGGCAGCTCATATAAACTCCATTTTAACTCAAACCAAACTGAGCCAGAGGGAGTGGGCCCACCCTGGGGAGCTGCAGGTAGAGATACAGCAGCCGCAAGTGGGCCTGCTTCTACCTGTGGCTTTATATTGGGCGGCGGGAGTTCATTTGAAACAGTTTCATTTTGAGTTTCAAACGAAATCCAATTTTCTTTTTCAGATCTACGGAGTTCGGGCAGCCTTTTTCAGATTCCGTCAACTCCTACGCGTTCAGCGCATCGCAGGTAACGTTTTACGTCCCTTTTTCACAGGTTTTGGCCGTTAAAAGCATGTAAACCACGTAGGGTGCTTTCAGACGCAATGTATAAAAAATGTATGCCTATATGACCTGCTACAAATTTTCTGACTTCATATGCATGCATATCTTACTGTAATGCACGTTTGGATGTAAGAAAATTCAGATTCTAAGGAAGTCATATTTTTCTCTTTTTGATCAGTTTACTCATCCATTTTGAGGCCTAGTGAGCCTGGATTTTCAACTAAAAATATCCATGGTAATTTGGCTACCATGTGAAGTCTACTTTTGATTTTATTTCATAAATATAAATTGTTCCTATTTTTGGGAAGGTGTGCTACTGAATGGCCACCTAGACATGCCTATGTGCATGTGGACAGTCCGTTTTACAAAGGAGACTCTAGCGAAATTTTTTCAAAAGCCCAAGCATTTAATAAACATGCAATTTTAACTCTACTGGGGATTTTTGACTGACCCATGCATGTTTTTAGGATTTAGCTTTTGAAAAACATGCAGTTTTGATTACACTGGGGATTTTTAACTGACCTGTGCACATTTTTAGGATTTAGCTTTCGAAAAACATGCAATTTTGATTATATTAGGGATTTTTGACTGACCCATGCATGTTTTAGGACTTAGAAATGCATAATGTACTGATTTAAATTAATAAGCCATAGGTTTTAGGCTTACCACACCCTTTCTGAGGTGATTTGGAGATTTTGTCCAAGTGATGGACCGAGACAGACCCGGCAGTGCTAGCAGGGTAGTTTCAGGCGTTAGACAGAGGCGAGCTTTTGATGTTCCTCAGCCACGTCCAGCTCGACCGCCTGGCAGATTAGCAGAGTCCGTGATCCGTCCAGCACAGGACGAGCAGCCGATTGATATTGATGATGAGCAGTCTCCTTTTGCTGCTCCTGCCCCAGCTCAGGCCCCACGTGCGGAGGTTCTTGGTATTGTTGTACCGACCTAGGATTTTCTGGGAGACTTGAGTCGTCATCCTTTGAGATTTCTCCATGCCAACGAGGTGACTTGAAGTTTTCTTCTTTCTGGATTCTCTCTTTTTCTTTTGACATTCTCGGGGCACATGTTTTTGATATGGGTTGGTTTTGGATGCAAGTTCCCAACTTTACGCAGCCTCGAGGGAACTGGTTTAACGTGCATTCCCTGTACCATACTTTGCACCAGGACTACAGGGATATCATTGATGGTTGGGGGTTTCAGGCCTTCTTCTCTATTTTTCCTCGCCGTTGCCCCTGGGGGTATATGAGGGCTTTGTCTGAGCGCTGGTTCTACCAGACTCAGTCCCTTCATTTGTTGGACTGTGAGGTGATGATAACCCCTATGGACTGGAGGTTCATCACAGGCATCGAGTTCGAGGGTGAGCCAGTGCCTGTCATGGTTGACATCACACCTACTGTCGTTCGGTCCCTGCTGGGCATTCCTGCGACGGCGATCAAGGGTTGGATGGTCCGATCAGGTCCCTTGAGTATAGATGCCTAGAGTGGGGCTTTACTTGAGCCTCTGCCTAATGATCAGAGGGTTAGGGATCGCATCTTAAGGCGATTGTTTCTGGTGATCATCAAGGGTTGTTTTGTGGTGGATAACTCATCGACTGTGTCCTTCACCCTAGTCAGTGCTACCCGACATGTAGAGCACCTCAGTGACTTTGATTGGGGTTCCTACACCTTTACCTATATTCTCCGGGGCATGCGCATGCTTTCGGAGGGTTTGATGGAGGCTTGGTTAGGGTTCTACCTATTTCTACTGGTGAGTACATCTTTCTTGTACCTTTTTGATTTCTGCATGTACATTTATCAGTCTTGGTCACTGAGGACTTTTGATATTTACGTGGCCAGTTCTGGGCATATAAGAGGCTTCCTTGCCTATGGCCCGCTACTGCTTTAGGTCTGGAGACCTATCCCCGAGGACGGCGTTGGCATCACTCCACTCTGACAAAGGTCCCTGTTGCTGAGGGTTTTACTCATTCCCGCCTATAGTTGGAGCTTTTGACAGCTGGAGCGATCACATGGATCCCATATACCTCTGAGTTTTTGACTGTCATGTTTGAGGGAGGCTTCCCCACTGGTCGGGAGTTTGCATTGTCGACCCGTAGAGTCTCATTTTTGACAGAGGGAGGCTGGGAGCTCTATTTGGGAGACCCTGCGATCAGGAGCATTACAGGGTAGATCCGTATTCTCATTGTTCCTCCTACTTGGCATCATTGGCCATTAATCTTGCCACTGACAGATATCCCTATGGAGGGCATAGATGGCTTTATCAAATCAGAGGGCCCTTATAGTCAAGGGGCATTTAGCAGTTGGTGGAGTCCTCGCACTATTGGAGCTCAAACTCGGGCTACCCAGTTTATGACAGATATGGTGCCTGGGTCTGTTATAATGACAGACTAGATAGCTTGCCTCAAGGAGCCGACTCATTTGGACCAGATCACATGATTGACCCAGCAGCTGGAGAGAGCTCACCTATTTATCAGGCGTCTTGGCAGAGATCCGTCAGAGGCATCTTCTTTTAATCCGTCTGGCTCTGGAGCGAACCCCTCTTCAGGTCCATTTTCTAACAATTTTACAGAGGCTGATCCTCCCTTGTACAGCCCAAACATGCCTGATGACCGCGACTTTGTGTCCATGGAGGAGATAGAGCAGGTTAACCACCTGAGCATAGATGTTTTGGATCTTTTTGGATAGCTATTGTAGCTATATCTTTTAGTCGAACACTATTTTGGCTATTGGGTGGCTGTGCCCTATTTTGATAGGCCACTGTTAGTAGTTGGGTGGTGGTGCACCATATCCCTGTATTTTTTTTTATTTTTTATTTATCAGACAGGGATGATGCTTGCAGTAGATAGTTTATTATAGATATGCATGATATTTCCTATCTATCGCATCATATTTTTATCTGTCATCATGCATGTATTATGTCATATGTATGCATTTAGATAGATGAGTTCAGATTTGACCCCTGGATGTCTTGTGATACGGTGATACTGTAAGAACCCGAATTTTTAGAAATTATTTAAATAAGAATTTAATAAATAAAATTCTTAAGGCATGTGTTGGCTTCAAATAAGAATATATAAATGCGTTATGAGTTATGTGGTATTGTGATTGCATAGGGTTATATGAACTGTGCAATATGCGATTTGGTGTTTAATAAGTATATTATTATTATATATTTATTATTTATCGAGGAGGCAATTTGTTTGGAGAAAAAGAGATGGATAAGACTTATCTATCAATATTAATGTATAGAATTATTTTATCATAGTAAGTTGGTGACATTAAATATCTTTGACGAATAAGCACCACCTTTTTGAGTATATATACTAGTGACTAGTATGATTGTAATATAGATTATTATTACTGCTTAAGCTATCCATGGATGGATTGAGATAGTAAAGTATGAATTCGTTAGTTAAGGGAATTAACTAATAAGTATAAATGTTGGTTAATTTAAATTGAAAGTTATATTATGGAATAATATAATTTGAATGTTAAAGCCTTAATTAACTATGGTGATATAGTAAGGAGTTTAAGATCACTCAAATAAATAGTACATTAATACATGTGTGGAGTATGTGAGTATAGTAAGTGCCTTAATATATATTACTTGGCATAGTATTATGTGAATGTGCGAACGAAGTTAATAAAATATATATATACGTTGTTAAACCAATATAGAGAATTAATTAATATTTGAGATATGGTTAAATGTATAGATTTAAAGAAATTGTTTTGGGACAATTTATAGAAAGAAAAGAGAAATTATTATTATATATTTCTAATCAAGGATATTTAAATAATTTCTAATATTGAATTATTTTAATAAAAGGGGGAATGTTATTTTAAATAATAATATTACCTTGTATGTCTTTGTATGAGGAACTATGAATGAGGGTAAATATATTAAAACATATTTGCTATATGTAATATGTTGATAGGAAATAAACTTATGGTCTATTTTCTATATAAAAGGTGTACATGTGTCGTACATGTAACTATTTTAATAATACTTAGATATTATATTAAATAATATCTTGAGAATGAGTAAGTCATTTTATTATGATTAATTCCTCTATTGGAGAAAATATAATAAAAAAACTTATTATATCATGTTATGAAGGAATACATAATAGTAATTATATCTTTATGTATTTCCAAGAGGGTTAACTCTATAAAAAAACTAAGTTATTTTAATGTATTAAATAACTTAAGTTATTAATTTACAGTAGATTTTATAATTAATAGAGTAAATATTAATTAATCTAAGCATAAAGGTTACACATATTATAAGTGTATAATTATTTGAGGTAACTTAGTATTAAAGTGCATGTGTCACACAAACCTTATATTAAAGGAATATTAAAGTGTGGTGGAAGTGATAATAAGCTTAATATTGAGCCTGTGAGGTGTGCCTAGTGTGGCAAAGTAGTAGAAGGAGCCATTCATTAAATAAATTAATGAAAGAATGATTAAAAGGATTTGATTAGTATTATTATGAGAATTTATTTGCTATGTGCAAGTGTATATGTTATGAGAACATATAAGTATGATAATACTTTATGACCATATTATAAAATGAAATATTAGTTGGTGAGATTGTTGTGTTAAGCTTGAGACCTATTAAATTCTAAGCTTATATAATTATGCCTTGTGTAGCATAAATAGTAGAGTTAAATCAATTGAAGTTTTAACTATAAGTTTTAAAAGGAGAGTTAATTGGTAAGTTAGTGAATGAATTGATATTAATTATCATTATAACATTTGAGTATATTTGAAAATGGTGGGATAATAATACCCAACTATATTATATAATTAGCCCAATTAAAATATTATTGGATTAAGCCAATGTACATGAAGTACATTATTAGTGTAGGTATGCTTGTTTATATGAAGGTATACATATGTATGTATATATATATATATATATATATATATAAATATATATCCATAACTTATATTAAAGTAGCAATATTAAGCCATTTTAATTGACTTAAGAAGCTAAGAAGGAAGAAAAATGAGTATATTAGTATCTAACTATTAATACATGCTGAGAAACCAAATTGGTTGTCCCATTTTGAGAGTCCCATCTCTTTCTTCATCACGTGAGTAGCCCAATGGCTACATTGCTGAAATTAAGAACGGTAATAATGGCTAGGCAATAATGAAGGGGAGTGGCTCTAATAGTAAACACCAACTACTCTCCAATGCCCATCAAATTCTTGTTTTTCCCTTTAGTTTGGAATGGTGGGCAAAACTTTGGACTGTGTAATTCATTCTCTAAAAAATGAAGCTCTTCTCCTCTTAAATTGAATTACTAAAATTCTGCTAAGTCCTTATAGAGTGTGAGAGTGATGAACCAGTGAGCTATCTGTCATTGGAAGCAAAAGTTAGCAATTCATATCACTAAGATAACATATCAGTGTTCTTACTTTGATAATTGAAGAATTCTAGAATTTCTTGAAAATCACTTGTGAATTGAATTATTAAGTTATTTAGAAATTGCTAACATGATGTTAGTTCAGTTAGTATTCATGTATGAAGTAATTAAGATTGTTCTAAACGTGTTAAAATTTAAGAATTTCGAGTATGGGTTTGGTTTCTGCAGAAGCAGAACCGTTTCTGAAACTGTCCAGAGATGGCGCAGCTGCGCCAGTCCTGCAATTTAAAATGGCGCAGCTGCGCCGTATGCTGTTGTTTGAGTCTATTTTGGGGCTGCGCAGCTGCGTCGCTCCCAAGACTTAGCACAGCGCAGCTGCGCCAGGCACCAATCAGAATTTTCACTTTCTATTGCAAGCTGATAAATTCTAGCATAATAATATCACTTAGACATACATGAAAACAGGTTTAACATGTAAAAATATGTACCTTGACGTAGCATGAATGTTCTTGACTTCGTTAGTATGCGATTTCTAAAGAAAGTTGTAAGTTTTGAAAATGGACTTCGACTTATACTTGAGATGTTTATATTCTGACTTCTAAGCAAGTTTATATGGTCTAGATATGCATGAAATAAGATTTAAAGTTGTTTTGTATGTGTTAGATTGCTTTGATTTGGTTTAAAATGATTTCAAAGGCAAACTCGGATAGTTTTGCAAACTACTTTTTATAAACATTGAGTGGTTATATTTTAACCTTGTAAGTATGTGTAGAAACATGTACAAATGAGTATGACATATGATCCAAAGTTGCCTTACATGATTAGATTGACCTAGTTGTGCATGGAAATAGGTATGCCATGTGGTTTCGAACCCCTTTGAATACCATGAATCTCTTAGTCGCTTTAGTGAGTGCTTCTAAAGAAAACTTAAAACCTTGAAATTAAACTTAAAGGAACTTGTGTACTTAAAGTTCTAAATGTGATAACATGCATACATGGCATAATTAGCTATGAAAGGAGATTTAAAGTTGTCTTACATGCACAAGTTGCTTTAGCTTGGCTTAGAATGACTTCTAAAGGCAAACTTAAACTTTTTAAAACCTATATCCATGAGCATGGTGCTACCTACCCTCTAAACTTGTAAGAATTCATGCTAGTACTAGTTGCGTCATTAAACATGGCCTATGAATGCACTCACTTAGTTTAACACAATAAAAAGTTATCCATACATGAGTTTAGATATGTTTTAAACTACACTAGTTATGTGTAAATGATGAGAATACTTACAAGCGTGCACATTACATATTATAGGACCTTCTCATATGAAAAGATGGTTAATATAGTTGGCCTCATTATTTCATGAATTTGTTGGCCTTAATTCGGTAAAAATTTCTAACTAGAGACACATTGTGAGAATGTGGACTTGAGGTGACCCTAATAAAGTCTAAGACCTTTTTAGATGTATGTTGTTATGTGTAATACTCTTGCATGCTAGAAAACCAAAACAAAACCAGAAATCAAAAGCCAAATCTGGTCTGGACAGGGAGCTGCGCAGCTGCGCCCCTCCCAGGTCTAATTGTGACGCAGCTGCGCCATAGGGAAATTTTGCTTGATTATTTAAATGTAGTTTGAAACTTGTGGTAGGCTTACATTATTATCATAAGATATAAAACAGAGTCTAAATGATGCTTTGAGTGTTGATTAATGTAATGATGATAGAAAACCAGGAATTTATAAATTTTCCTAATGTTTGAGAAACACAAAGATAATGTGAATTGTGTATTTATGAGTTTTAAAATGTGTGTCGAACACATAGATAGTTAAGTGTGTATGAATGTTGATGTCAAGTGTGGGTAGTTAAGGTAAACCTATACATACTTAGTTATTCTAAGAACATGATGAAAAAGTGAAAAGAAGGTTGTACAAACCTAGTTAGAAAATAATATACAATTGTTCTTATACTTAGAGCGTATAAAATGTATGGAGGTGTATAACTGACAAGTGTGAAATCCATAATTATATAACAGAGGATTACACGAAGTGCAGATATCTTTAAGCAGTTAAGTCGTAGTTGTTAAACTACAAATCAGGCAAGTTTTTCAGTTCCTAATTGTTATATGAAATTGATAACTGTTAGTTGAATTATATTATTCTATGAGAATGTTGATATGAAATGCATATGGAATATATATGATATTTGAAAGCTTATCTTTCATGATATATTTATGAAGTAAATCTCTATGCATGTTATGTGAGAAGTAACATGCGTAGTATATTTAAATGATTATGAATGCATAAACTGAGCATGATATTATATGCTATGTGATGTATGAAAACTATTAGAATTGCTGAGCTGTCGAGCTCACTCTTGTAAATAACCATTTTTGTAGGTTAAGGATTCACGGTAAAGTTACGTGCTAAGTAATTGATAGAGTTCCGTAGTTTCATAAGGAGATCGACGTAGTTATCTAATGATACGATCTTGAACAATGTTTAAGTTTTATACGATGTACTTAATAGTTGCTTATGATGTATAACACTAGTCGTGTTGTAAGGATGTATTAGTTAATACATAGAGGATATCGAATCAAGATGTAAAATCTTATATAGTAATTCGAATAGAAAGAATCATAATATATTTGACTCAAGGTTATGTAATTGATTCAAGATTATGAAATCCATAAAAGATTTTATTCAAGAGGATGGAAAAAGTTTAAGTTATTCCGCATTTTTATAATATCAAAATTGATGTATAGACAGGGATAGTAAATGACCAATATTGTAACTTATAAAAGTTTGGAGTCATTATACAAGATCCTGATATTGAAAGGAGTTTATATTCTAATTTATAATAAAGCAAAGTTATATTCATTAAGTTGTGAATGAAAGATGTAATAGTTTGACTAGTAGTACCGTGACTGCACTGGATCTGAGGTAATTGAAGGGACTCAGATTTGGGGGCGTCACAGATACAGATGTCGTTATCTACCATTAGCCATATCGAGCACTCGCCACCATCTGAGGTGGCATCATCCTTGAGATCGTGGTATGACAGTCTGCCCTTCCCAGCCAAAGGGACAGTGGATCAGATGCTGGCGCATTCATTAGCCCTCGTAGACTTTCAAGTGCCATATGGATTTTTGGATGGCATTTTATCCTGTTGGATATCCGATAGACAGGTCTTTTGCTTTGGGAATCATGAGTTAACTCCAACCCTTAAGGAGTACCAGCGGTTTACTGGCTTAGCTTTAGAGGTGTCATGCGCTCGTACGGCTATCAGTGATATGAGGAGACCGTTTATACGGATGTCAGGTCTTCGCAAGAGCGTAGTTATGGATGAGATCATCTCTGGACGTGTGATCTCCATTGACTTTTTGATCGATCGATTTGGTGAGCTTGACAGTTACGATCGACATGCCGAGGATTTTATTGTATCGACAGAGGCGTGGCGTTTGGCCAGGATAGACGTTTTGATGATGTACATCGTAGCCTACGTCTATATGCTGCTATGCTTGGACCATTTGGATGTGGGATTGATAGTTGTGGTTAGGGCCCTTAGGCAGGGTAGCACCATCATACAGATAATATTGGCCTAGACGTTGAGAGCAGCCACCTACTGCAGTACCCACCCGGAGGGTTTTTTTTAGAGGCAGTTCGGTCTTGCTGTATGTATGGCTCATATCCCATCTACGACTGATTGGATTTTTCCGACCCCAGGGGGATTGCTTCACCCGTGAGGTAGCTACATCTTACTCCTTCCAGCCCGAGGAGTGCTCAGATGCGGGGTCATGGTCAGCATTTTTGTCTGACATTGCGCATCCATTCTCAATTCTACCATGCTCCGGGCTAGTCTCCACTTATAGCTTTATCACCCATACATCTGGCATGGACTATCTTCCCCTAGTGGGATTGAGGGGAGTGACTACTTACCATCCTCTAGCTGTTATGGGCCAGTTCGATCAGTTTCAGAGCCTGCATCCATTTGAGGGGGCTGTTGATCAGAGGATGTCAGCTTCATCTATGTTATCTGCTGATTTGATCCTAGTGTATGAGTGTTGGACTCACAGGGAGAGGACTAATTTCTCCAGTAGCCATCCGGATCATTCTCCATATTACTCAGCGTGGTTGGAGGCAGATATTGCATCAGTTGCATTTATTCAGTCAGCTCCTATAGCAGATTCAGACGAGGAGCCTATGGAGGATCCTGAGTCTCGTACTGAGGATGAGCTTTTTATGGGTTTGACAGCAGCACTAGTTAGTGACCCGCCGATCATTCCTGTCGGGACGGATCCTGCCTTGGCAGACTCACTAGCTAGGATAACCTTTGAGAGAGATCAGGCTAGAGCGCTGATGTTGACCGCCTTTTCTGGAAAAGATATAGCTTTGGCGGAAAGAGATGCGGCTCGAGCCGCTTAGCATATAGGATTGATTGAGCAAGAGGAGATCCGATCTGCCAGAGACACAGCTTTTGTTGAGATCGAGGAGACTTTGATTGCTAGGGATGCAGCTTTTGTGGAGAGGGACGAGGCCATAGCTACCCGAGATTTCCACATTGCCGACAGTACTGCTCTCCGCTCTTATACTTATGGTTTGGTTGTCGAGATGAGTGTATACATTGATGATCACAGTGCCACACTACAGATGACTGTGGAGGTTTTAAGCCGTATAAGGCTGAGGGCATCGCACTTGCAGCTGCTCCTCCTTCTTAAGAGATAGATGCCATGTTGGCATTGCTGGCCCGCTTATCCATGGGTCCATAGACTAGCTTTGTTTTTCCTGCACATACTAGATCAGCCATTTTTGTCATGTACAGGACACTATGTATATATCAAACAGTGTTATATATCAAAGAAATATATTTTTTATTCACTTCCCTATTTGGATATGTATTGTCATTGCTGAGTGATTACCACTTCTTTCATGGCTTGTTGTTGTTGATATATCTTGAGCTTCTCCTTGATGGATTGACAGTGAGATGTCAGAGAGTATCTCAGCAGAGCCTATTGACAAAGGAGGCTTGATAGTTTTTTGGTTTCATATGGTTTCGGTGTCTTGGGACTGGTTTTTATTGGTTTTAATTTTTTTTCTTGAAGGTCAAACCGCACCGTAAATGGTTGCCTACATACTCTCGGGTGTAAGGAGATCAGGTCATTCGTAGTTCAGTTTTTGTGTGAAAGAGGTTTGAAAAGTATTTATCTTGTCTTTTGAGTTTGGTTTGATAAGTTTTTGAATTTTTTGTTTGGTTTGACAGCACCAGGCCCGGGTTGAGGGAGATCAGGTCATTCGTAGTTCTGTTTTCTAATGAAAATCGAACTTGTTTGATTCGTAGGACCAGGATGCTGGTACGCATATGTTTTAGACATAGTACCTTTTCACGATGTCTGAGTTGATGAGTTAGAGAAATTCGCTCCCGTCCATCTCTTGCAATCTGATAGCTCCTCCTGTCAAAAATTCCTTAACAATGAAGGGTCCTTCCCAATTTGGGGCGAACTTTCCTTTGGCTTCATCTTGATTGGCCAAAACTTTCTTCAGCACCAAGTTATTTTTTTTGAATTGCCGGATTCGGACTTTCTTGTTGTAGGATCGAGCAATCATTTGCTGATATAACTGCCCATGGATAATGGATGTAGCCCTCTTTTCATCTATCAAGGACAGTTGGTGGTATTGATCTAGCAACCATTGATCTTTGTCCATCTGAGCGTCTATTAATACTCGCAAGGACTCCATCTCCACTTCTATGGGAAGGACAGCTTCCATTCCATAGACCAATAATAGGGGGTAGCCCTAGTAAAAGTGCGCATTGACGTCCTGTATGCTAACAGGGTTAGAGGCAATAGGTCAGGCCATTATTTATGATTGGCGGACATTTTCTGCATGATTTTCTTGATGTTCTTGTTGGCCGCTTAGACAGGACCATTCATCTTGGGCAGATAGATGACGGAGTTAAAATGCTTGATGTGGAACTTGCTGCATAGTTCTCTCATCATCTGATTGTTTAGGTTCTTGGCGTTGTCTGATACGATCACCTCCGGTTGTCCATATCGACAAACGACATTATTTCTGATGAAACCAATGATGACCTCTTTGGTGACTTTGGGAAAAGAGGCAGCTTCAACCCACTTGGTGAAGTAATCGATCATGGTGAAGATGAAGCGATGTCCATTGCTAGTTTTGGGTTCAACTGGGCCTATCACATTCATTACCCACATGGAGAAAGGCCATGGCGAACTCATGATGTGCAGCTTATTTGGAGGAGCGTGGATGGCATTTCCATGTACTTAGCATTGAAAGCATCTTTTGACGTGATCGTCGCAGTCAGCTTTAAGAGAGATCCAATAATGCCCTGTTCTCAATATTTTCTTGGCCAGTAGATGACCACTCATGTGTGGACCGCAGATTTCGCCGTGGACTTCATCCATCAGTCTCTGGGCTTGCTCTTTATCAAGGCATCTTAAGAGCCCTATTTCGGCATCCCTTTTGTAGAGTGCATCTCCTCTTAGATAGAACTTTATGGCCATCTTGTGAATCCTCTTTCGTTCAGAGTGGCTTGCCCCAGCGGGCGTAGATCCATCTCGAAGATACTCCTTAATGTCTTGATACCAAGGCTGTTTGATAGGAGGTATTTCATCTGATACTTCTCCAATGTAATTCTCGTATGTCGGGGCTTTCTGAATTGTGAATTTGATGCAGGGAATCCCACTCCTATCGGATATGCGGATCAATGAAGCCAACGTCGCCAATGTATCAGCGAAGTCATTCCTATCCCGAGGAATATGGCTGAAGGTTATGTCTTCAACCTCCAGGGATATTTTGACGACCTACAGATGATAAGGTAGCAAATGCAGTTCTTTGGTGTGATATGCCCCAATGGTTTGTCTGATGACCAACTCGGAGTCTCCAAAGACCAGTAAATGTTTGATACCCATGGATTGGGCTAGTTTCAACCCCCATTATGCAGCCTTCATACTCGGCTGTGTTGTTGGTGTTGCCAAATTAAAGTTTGGTAGCCACAGGATATTGTTCTCCTATACCAGAGATAAGGACTACCCCAGCTCCGGCACCTTCCATGTTTACCGCTCCATTGAAATACATTTTCTATGGTTGGACTGCATTTTCTTGGAGACCTTGCTGAATTATCATGATCCCATCATCCGGGAAAAAAGTTTCCAGAGGTTCAAACCCTCCTGATGGTGCTTCGGCTAGTTGATCTGCAATGCCTTGACCTTTAATGGACTTCTGAGTCACGTAAACAATGTCGAACTGCTGTAGGATCAACTGCCATTTGGACAATCGACAATTCAACATTGGCTTGTTGAATACATTTTTTAGCGGATCTATGCGAGATATGAGGTAGATCGTGTGTCCATAGAGATAATGTTGTAACCTCATGGCGGCCTATGCTAATGCACAGCATGTCTTTTCAATCAGAGTGTACTTTTGCTCATCGCTGCTAAACCTTTTGCTGATGTAGTTGATGGCATTCTCCTTACTACTATCATCCTTTTATCCTAGCATACAGCCTACTGCATTGGTATTGATGGACAAGTACATAAACAAGGGAACTTCGTCCCTTGGGGGTACCAATACTGGTGCTTCGATCAGCTACTTCTTGATGGCAAGGAAGGCTCTCTGACAATCCTCATTCCATTTCGCGGAGGAATTCAACCTTAGTAGCTTGAAGATGTTCGCAAGTCGCTGTGAGCTGGGAAATAAATCAGCTTATGAAATTGATCCTTCCCAGGAACCCATGTATTTCCTTCTCTATTCGAGGTACTGGTATCTCAGTGATGGCTTTAATCTTGGCAGGATCCAACTCAATGCCTCTATTGCTCACTAGAAATCCTAACAGCTTGCCTGATTTGACACCAAAAGCACATTTGGCTGGATTCAACTTGAGGTTGTACTTGAGCAACCTGTTGAACAGCTTCTTGAGATGGTCAAGGTGATCATCCTCCTTCCGGGATTTGATAATGATGTCATCCACATAGACCTCTATCTCCTTGTGCATCATGTCATGAAATAGGGCCATCATGGCTCGCTGATATGTGGCTCTGGCATTGATGAGGCCGAAGGACAATCGCCTGTAGCAGAAGGTTCCCAAGGGAGTGATGAAAGCTATTTTCTCCCGATCCTCTTCAGCAACCATGATCTGATGGTAACCAGCAAAGCAATCTACGAAGGAATACATGTCGTACTGCACCGTATTGTCGATCAGGATGTGGATGAAAGGTACTGGGAAATTGTCCTTGAGGCAGGCTTTGTTCAAATCCCGGTAATCCCCGTATACTCGTACCTTCTTTCCGGGCTTAGGCAGGGAACTATGTTTGATAGCCACTCCGGGTATGTTGATACCATGATGATTCCAGCTTTGAATTGTTTGACCACTTCTTCTTTAACTTTCAGGCTCCATTCAGGTTTCAACCGCCTGAGCTTTTGCTTGACGAGCTTGAATCCATCTTTGAGGGGCATTCAATGGATGACAATGTCAGTAGACAGGCCAATCATGTCTTCATGTGACCATGAAAACACATCTTGGAACTGTGTTAGGAGTTCGATTAGATCGGTCTTTTGGTTTTGGGTTAGGTCTAGGCCTATCTGGATTTCTTTGACGTTTTTGAAAGTTCCTGTGTTGATAGGGGTGGTTTGGTCGAGGTTTGGTTTGGGTTTATCTTCGACCCATTCTTTGATTTCCTCGGGCACCTCATAGTCATCTTCCTCTTCTTGATCAATATCCATCAAGTCAAAGTTCATTTCTACATCAAAGTTGTAGTCACTGTGACAGGTTGGCATCTCATCAGCAGGGACAAAAAAATCCAATTTTGGAGTCCTAAAAACAAAATGCTTTCACTTTAATATATGCAACTGCTTAAATATACAAAGTATTTGGCAAAGTATGACAAAAGTTACTGCTATAGCTGTGCAATCAAAAATAAGCAGTAAATGAAAGCATGTTATAGGGCAGATGGATTCTCTGCCTCTTTACCCTTTTTTAATGAGGCAAGGGACACTGCTCTAGTTGTCTAGGATTAGATCCTCATGAACAGGGAGGATCAAGGAATTGTTCTCATCTGCCTCATCTCAGATGATGACTAATACATCCTTCAAAATATGATGGAAGCATGAGCCTTAGGATGCTTATATGTGTTCCGATGGTTTGACCCGGATGAGTAACCCAATCCGGCTCTCCCTGACTGGCTCGGGATCTGCACCGGGCTTTTGATTCCCTGGTGATTCTTTCCTAACCCTTCTCCAGGTTGGAAACCAAAAGATACCATTTCCTGGACCATTGTCATCACTTCGGGGGAGACTTTAGGCTTCAAGGCTGGTGTCCCTACTGGTAAGTACTGAGTATTGCTCACCTCCAAGGCTTGAAAACTAGCAGGTTCAATCCCTTCATCCAGGCTGATCACCGGCATGTCTCCTTGTATGCAGACAGGGTATTCTGGTTCGGCATTCACCGTAATTAGATTGCCATTGATAATGTATTTGAGTTGCTGATGGAGGGTGGATGGCACTGCCCCTGCCATATGGATCCATAGCCTTCCCAGCAACAAGTTGTATCCTGTAGTTATGTTGAGCACCTGGAAGGACACATAGAAAGTGTGTGGACCAATCTCCAGAGGAAGCTCAATTTCTCCCATAGCTTGTCGGCGAGATCCATCAAAAGCCCGGATGACCACATGACTGGTTTTGACCCGGTTCGGGTTATCTTCATTCTTTATAAGGTGTCGTAGGGACAGATGTTTAGGGATGATCCTCCATCTATTAGCACACCTCCGATCACATATTCGGACGACATTACAGCTATGTGCAGTGACTTACGATGACCTGTCCCCTCTGCAGTTATATCATCGTTAGTGAAAGATATCACATTGCTGTTGAAAATGTGTTCTACCACGTGACAGAATTTCTCGGCATTCACGGTATGTGGCAGATGGGCTTCTTCCAGTACTTTCACTAGAATGTTGCGATGATCCACCTATGATAAGACCAGATCTAGAATGGACATCTTCTTGGGTGCGTCTTTCAGGCTTTGCACCACTTTTATTTTATTGTGTCCCATTTTATTGAGGAACTCTTCTATTTTCTCTTCAGCCACCTTTTCTTTGTCTTTGATGACTGCTTTGATCACCCATTGAGGCAGGTACAAGGGATTCTCCTTTGGCACAATGGTAATGTTGTTTGAGGTGGAACCTTCATTACTCCCATAGTTCTATTGGACTCTCTTCAGACTGATCACTGGATACTGTGGTCTGAATGGTAGGATTAAAGGCTCGGGTGCGGCCAACTTCACAGGATTTTGTATTTCTTGGACCCCTTTACCTGGTAGCAGTTAGGGGTGTGAGGGATGGCTCCTTATCATAGGAATAATAGCCACGGTATCCTGACTCCATACAGTGGGAATAAAGAGAGTTTCTTTATTTGGGAGGCCATAATCCCGATTCCCTTTTATCAGTTCACCATTTTCAATCATGTTCTGAATTAAATGACGAAGTGCCCAGTAGTCCACAATATTATGGTCGGGTGCATTGGAGTGGTACTGGCAGATTCGGTCAGGTTTGAATTTCCTGGATCGCGAATTTAACGGGGGTAATAAGTCTGACACCATTACCTCATTGATTAACATCTGGAGGATTTCCTTCATCGGTTGATTTATGTTGGTGAAATTCCTCTAGAAAACGAACTCCCTATCAGCCTGGAACTTCTCTTCCTTGGCCATCTTGTCTGCCCAGGGTTCATGCTGATGAAAATGATAATGGTCTCTCATAAGAATGGGACTGATTTTTGGTGTGGAAGGACTTGCATCAGACTGGTTGGTCTGGTTTATCAGCTGTCTGGTGACCTGATGTTGGTATACAACCAGTTCTACTAACTGTCCAATCTGATCCTTGATAGACTTGATCTCTTGTTCTATCAGGAATCGCCTCTTTGAGACTTCCCAACTGTCTGGGCTGGATTGAGTTGATTCTCCAACGTATTGGAGGTATTTGGACCCTTCTCCATTTTGCGTGCTAATCATGTTGACACCTTCCTCTTTGTGCTAAGGGAGGGGATTATCCTACACGTGCGGTTGCTCGGGCTTCGTCACCACAATCTCTCCATTGTCAATCAAGTCCTGAATTTTGTGCTTGAGAGACCAACAGTCTTGTGTTTCATGTCCCGGAGCTCCGGAATGATAAGCGCATTTTTTTCTTAGGTCAAAATTTCGTCCACCGGTGTTGGTTGGTGGAAGGAGTTGTACAATCTTTTTCTGTGCCATCAACAATTTTAGCACATTCTCGAGTAAATCCCCTAAGAGGGTGAATGTTCTCCGACGTCTAGCCTCCAAATTTTTCTAGAATGGCTGGTTCGAAGGTTATGCTGAAGCTTGAAAAGAGGAATAGTTCCTCTTTTGAATGAGCATGCTGCTTGAATTAGCCCTCTGATTCTGTCCTTGTAATACTAAGGACACTTCTTCGTCTTTCTTCTTGTGTGCCCTCCGGGGATTATTCCTATAATTTCTGGATTAATTATGATTAGCAACAGCTTCCAAGGCGGTCAGATCCTTTATCTTCCCAGATTTGAGCCCCATTTCTGCCATCTCGCCGTGTTTGATCATTTCTGAAAATGGCTTTCTTATGCTTACTAGGACCCTTTCATAATACGGGGCTTCTTGACTGCCAATGAAGGATCATGACTATCTCAGACTCAGTTATAGGTGGGGTGACTTGTACTACCATTCATCTCCGGCGTTCAGCATATTCTCTGAAGGACTCAGTCCTTTATTTCTTGATTTTGGTTATTTGATATCTGTCCGGAGCCAGTTGAGACTGGAAACTGTATTGACTGAGGAAAGCATACGCCAGCTTTTCCCAGCTATGAATTTTAGAGTTGTCTAGACGGGCGTACCATGCTCTAGCCTCTCCGGTCAAACTTTTCTGGAATAACTGCATTCGAAGCTTCTCGTCCTCTGCATAGGATTCGAGCTCTCCAATGAATACCTTTAAGTGAGTGTAAGGGTCTCCCAACCCATCGTATTTCTCAAAATCAGGAGCTCAAAATTTTTCAGGGTAACAAGCCCCAGGGAAAATGCATAAGTCAAAATAATTGACACTGCCAAATGCCCCAAGTCCCTTTGATAGACCGGATGGTTTCTTCCATCTGTTGAACCTTCTTCAGAATGTCACCAGCTATCTGTTCTTTATTAAGGATGGTGATTTCAAGTTTGTTGGTTGTGTCCTAGTTTTGTGTTTCAGGACCTTGAGTATCCTTCTTCCCGGTCTCTTGACTGCCACCGGGTGTACCGGGTTCTGTGTGACCCTGTGCTTGCTTCCCTTTAAGGGCTTTACTCTGCTCTCTCAGGAAACTGGACAATTCGGCTATTTGGTTCTTCAGTCCTTCACACTCTTTCCTAGAGACAGGGGTGTATTCTGGCTGAGCACTGGAAGCCATGTCCGAAGATGGACTTAGTGCTTTCTTAGACTTAGATCTAGTGATAGGACCAATTTTTCACCTACAACAAAACGTAGGCGTGTTAATTTCCTAAGTTAGGTATGGATACGATGTATGCCATGATGTGTTTTTAAGGTTTGTTAATCTTATCCTGTAAAACAGTGGTCAGTTTGTTTTAATGACAGGATAATATGACAAGATGTATACAACAGGGAATGTATATTTACATTATGCTATTTACATTAGAATTGAAAACTTGACATTGAATTGAAAGAGGAAGGCATGAAGAGGCTTTCCATCAGATTTCGTTAATCAGAGGCTGACCTATCTTAGGCTACTCTCGCGACTTTTTCGACATGAAGGTCCCCAAATCATCGCAATCTACTAGAGGGGAAATTAATCCAATCTCTCAACTGGAGCGAATCTGAGTGGTGCTTTTTCATGAGCCCCGAAGACTTAGCCGTCCTCGAAGACATTACTCTAGTCACCGACTGGGTTGCCTCCTGGTGGAGGAATCACACAACATACATTCACATACATCGCGTCTCACCAGTATACATATGATGACATTGGTGTGAAGCACTAATATGGGTGCGAAGCACTAATAAAGCAGAAAAGCATTCATTCGAATTCATTCAATGTAAAGATGCAGCATTCACACATTCATGCAATGTAAAGACGCAGCATTCACACATACGCAGGTATGAAAGGGAAATTTTGAAAAGATTTGAACGCGGTCTAAGCCCTCTACTGTCACCAGCAGAGTCGCCACCTGTCGACGTTGGGAAAAAATTTGGGTCGGGCCAAACCCGGATCTTTCTCTCTTCCTAAGTTTTGTCTACCCTTTTTCTTTTTATTGTGAAAAAGGTTTTGAAGGGTTTTTTAGGAAAAGGCCAACATGTATCATGTCGATAATTTGAACGTTTTACAGAGTCGCCAGTTGGTAGTTTTGAAATGGTTGTACCAACTCAACCTGAGTTTTATTTTGAAAGAGGCCCAATTGTTGGACACTGTCGAAACTTGATCTTTGAAATCAAATTTTTGAGTTCAGGGGCTTGGTTAAGTGTGGGAAAGGTGTTAGGCACCCCACAACTCCCGTGTAAACACAGTACCGCATCATTTCAATATTTTCCTTTTAAATCTACAATGTGTGTGTATGAATGCTAAAAGAAATTGGACCTATGTTTGATTGATTGGAAGCATGGACAAGCTTCGTTGAACCTATATACGAAGGATTTGATTTGCAAAAGTCTCTCTTTTAGACAAGATTATTAAAATGATATTTTGAAAGGTTGATTTTTTCAAACCCTTATGCTAACATAGGAATTGAAACCTATCGATACTTCAGTTTTATCTTTTCAGCCTTTTGGCTCAATTTGAATGATGATTATCGGGCTGCGAAGCATCCTCGACCACAGAATATATACAAGTGTCGGTCTTCTCATGGGCATGACAGCCATCGGAGTGACTCTGACACGACAAATTATTTTCTCATTCTATTGAGACCTTAAACCCTGATAACCGTTTTAAGAGCTTTTGGATGTAAATTTTTTACAGAAAAACCGGCAGGGTACATTTGTAAAGTGGAGTTTGTCCATCGTGAGAATCAGATTCTGATCAGTTTAATCATGAATCCCACGATTCCTAGGCTCACAGAGGGAACCAAAAAAACCTGCACAGCTCAAATATGTACAGAAATATATATTCACAACCAGATGTCGCTAGAACCAAGGATTCATTAGTAAATCCTGGCTCGCATATAACTGAAGCGTCTCGTTACCACTAGATAGCGATCTAGGGGCCACGAGGTAGCTTTTATAACTGAAACTAGAAAAAATGCTAGATTTAAATAAATCTCAACCATTCTAGCTTCCCGGTTCTATCTGGACCTATTTTGAACCGTTTGAAAGCTAGAGTTGGCGAGATTTAAAGAAATCTAGTTCGCCCGCAGAAATGTCAGTGCCGATTCATATCAAATGAATATTTAAAGTAACAATTTAATAGAAAATGAGTAAAACAATATATATATATATATATAATTATATATATACGAAAGTTATAAAGAGCGATGGGTTTTCACTCCGGTGCCCGGACTGGAATGTAAATATATATATATATATATATATATATATTTATAAAAGCTGTAAAAAGTCACGGAGTAATCCAGGCTGAACATAATGGAAATATATATAAAAACTGTAAAGGGCGGTGGGTCTTCTTTCCGATGCCCGGACTGGAATAAAAATATATATATATTTATAAAAGCTGTATAAAAGCCACGGAATGATCCAGGCTGAACATAATGGAAATATATATAAAAACTGTAAAGGGTGGTGGGTTTTCACTCCAATGCCCGGACTGGAATGGAAATATATATATATATATATATATATATAAAAGCTGTATAAAAGCCACAGAATGATCCAGGCTGGACAGAATATAAATATATATATATATATATAGAAAAGCGGCAAAGGGCGACGGACATTCTATCCTTTGCCCGAACAGAAATGTAAGTATATATATATTTATAAAAGCAGTAAAAAGGCCACAAAATAATCCAGGCCAGACTGAAATGTAAATAATAATATATATAACTAATATATATATATATATATATATTAAAGCAATAAAAAGGCCACGATGTATAAATCCAGGCCCAAATAAGTCAGAAACATTATATATATATATATATATATATAGTTATATATATAAAAGCAGTAAACTACCTCGGATTTGACATTCGGGCTTGACAGAATTGAAAAGTTAGTATATATACAGTTAAATATACACATTAAAAAGCCAAACCCGGACTGAGAAGATAACCCAGTCCGGCGAAGTTGCTAAAAACGAAGATATATGTATATAAAAGCTGTTAGAAGCGACAGATCGACGATCCGAGTTGTAGAAATGCCAGAAAATGTGTTTATGTACTAAAATATACGAAAACGTAAGCAAAACGGCCACGGAGCTGAGTTATGGGCATATTCAGAAAGTGAAACTTAACGTGCAAGTGTATAAAAATGCAATGAAGTAATATAAACTTTCTGATCGTAAAAATACTCACAATGGACTGCTACACGGGCTTTTTGCCAGATCGTAGGCTTTAAACTTCCGTTTTTACAGGTTAATTTTTGATATGTGGGTGTATCCACATGTTAGAGTGAAAAATTTTGGGTTTGGAGGACAAAAATATGGCTGAGAAACCAAACAGGCAGAGGTTCAGAGCAGTTTTCGATTATAAAATGAGCTGGGGGTAACCTCATATATATATACCCGGGAGAAGCAGCTCTACCTACGGTAGCCATAGGTAGAGGTGCGACTCCACATGGTGGGGCCCCTGTGGCGGGTCCCGTTGCATCGAAGTACGTACACTCCGAGCAACGTGAGGTCAGATTTAAAACTTTTTAACTTTTGATCGGAGCGTCTGTTTGAGGCATGCTGTACCTTTTCGAAAAGCCCTCGCCGAGAGTGTCAGAATAATATGGGATAAAACACTTTTTGAGTCCAAAAAGATGCATTCATAACCTGGTCTTTGATTCCTCGCAGTTTGTTCGTTAAGCTGTCTTGCGCTATTTCCACTCGGGATCATTGTTATGGTTCGTTCTGACCTTAGTGGCATCAATTCGGCTTGAGCTTAACTGAATCAGCTTTAAATTGGTAAAATAACTATTTTTCCCCTCCCGGGGTTGCCTTCAGTGTTGGCATGGCCTCCGGCTGACTTCCCGGGGTTGTCTCCGAGGTTTGGATTCCAGCCGATTCTGTTTGTCCTCAAGGTTGTCTCCGAGGCTGACTTGGTCTTTCCAGGTTTTCCTCTGGAGATGTTATGAAGCTTCAGGGTTGCTTCTGAAGTTAACCTGACCTTCCAGGTTGAGACTAGAGCTTGACCTAACCTCCCGGGTTGAGACAAGGGATGACCTGTACCTCCCAGGTTGACACCAGGGCTGACCTATACTTCTCGGGTTGAGACCGGGGCTTACCCACACTTCTCAAGTTGAGACCGGGGCTGACCTGTACCTCCCGGGTTGAGACTAGGGCTGACCTGTAATTCCCGGGTTGAGATCGAGGCTGACCTGTACCTCTCGGGTTGAGACCGGAGCTGACCTGTACTTCCTGGGTTGAGACCGGGGCTGACCTGTACTTCCCGAGTTAAAATTGAAGCTGACCTATACTTCCCAAGTTGAGACCGGGGTTGACCTGTACCTCCCAGGTTGAGACCAAGGCTGACCTGTACCTCCCGGGTTGAGACCAGGGCTAACCTGTACTTCCCGGCCCAGGTTGAGAACGGGGTTGACCTATACTTCCCGGGTTGCGAACGGAGATAACCTATACTTCCCGGGTTGAGACCGGGGCAGACCTGTACCTCCCTGGTTGAGACCGGAGCTGACATGTACCTCCCGGGTTAAGACCGGGGCTGACCTGTACTTCCCGGGTTGAGAACGGGACTGACCTGTACTTCTCGGGTTGAGACCGGGGCTGACCTGTATCTCCCGAGTTGAGACCGAGGCTGACCTGTACCTCCCGAGTTGAGACCGGGATTGACCTATACTTCCTGGGTTGAGATCGGGGCTGACATGTACTTCCTGGGTTGAGATCGGGGATGACCTGTACTTCTCGGGTTAAGACCGAGGCTGACCTGTATCTCCCAGGTTGAGACCGGGGCTGACCTGTACCTCCTAGGTTGACACCGGGGATGACATGTACTTCCCGGGTTGAGACCGGGGCTAACCTATACCTCTCAGGTTGAGACCGGCGCTGACTTGTACTTCCCGGGTTGAGATCGGGGCTGACCTGTACTTCCCGGGTTGAGACTGGGGCTGACCTATACCTCTTGGGTTGAGACCGAGGCTGATTTGATGGCCCGATATTGACACCGGGGTTGAGTTGATAAGACAGTTTTGCCCTCTTACAGGGTTAGTAACACGAAAACAAAATTTCGAGTGTCTACAACCATTATTCTTAAATATAATAGTCACACCTTCCATGTCCAACAAAGAATGGAAATAATATTTGTTATTAAAACTGGAACATAATAACAACTTATTAACTTAATAGACTTACCCGTAGACCAAACTAAACTATAATTTCTTACGGCTAATGCAGCAACCTTTGCTTCATTCCCCACACGTAAGATTACTTCCTTTTGTTTAGTTTTCTACTTCTTCTTGGTTCCTTCATAAATCTGTATTTATGAGAACCACAGCCGGTATCCAATATGCAAGTAGAACCTTGACTTACAGAAAAATTTGTTTCAACTATGAACAAATCTGTATCTGTAACCGAAGCTTCACTAAGCGTCTTCTAGTTAGCCTCTACAAGATACTTCTGGCAATTTCTTTTTCAGTGTCCAAGCTTATTGCAGTGAAAGCAAATTCTTTTACTATCTGTATCTGCTTTGTTCTTATTGTCCTTTATTTTTGCCTTTCATCTTTAAATTGTTCTTCTTTTCAGAAGATCCTTTAGCCCTCTTCCGCTTCTTGGAAGTTTCATCTACCAGTAAGAATTGGTCTTTCTTGGTTGGAAAGTGACTATCTACATTTTCAACATGTTAAGCAAATCAGCCAGGCTGCGATCTAGCTTGTTCATGTGAAAATTCACAACAATTGTGAGAAGGAGTTCAGGAGTGACTACAAGATCAAATCTTGGCTTAACTCTCCATCCATGACAACTCAGTTGTCCTAGTTATTCAATCATATTAATCATCTTGTGGACATGTGTTAGTACTGTAGTGTCATCTGTCATCCTAGATCGGAAGAGCTCCTTAGATATCTGATATATAGTAGTCCTACTTTTCTCACCATTCAACTACTTGAAGTGCGTGATTATAGTAAGAGCATCCATAGTTTCATGCTGACGCTGAAGTTCGTTACTCATAAATGCGAGCATGATGCATTGAGCCACGGTTGCATCATAATGTTACTTTCTAAAAGTAGAAATCTCTTCCTCAGAGGCATTGTCTGCAACCATTGCAGGGACATGCGTATTAAGGACATAAGATAGTTTTTCAGCCTTGAGAACTATTCTCAAATTTCTTAACCTAATCCGTTTAATTCGGTCCGGTTAATTAGCATCTAATATGCTCCGCAGTGATAGTAAATTAGACATTTGTAAAAAAAATTAAATGAATTTGTAATTAACAACATTTTAGCATACATTCATTTAATTAATTACCAAAATAAGTTAGGTCTTGTTTTAAATTGGTATCTCTCACTATTTTCATCAAACTATATTACCCTCATAGTATATAGTTTGGAAAATCTAATTACAGATTTGCTAGTGAGAATAAAGATCTCATTTAAAATGTATATAACATTGTGTGAAACAACAAACTATATATAAATAAATAAGTAGATAACTATTGTCAATTACATCATCATGTAACTCCTTGTATTTTGCCTCTTAGATTATTTTGATCAAGTGTGACACATCTGAATCAAAATTATCTAAGTTTAGTCCAACCTAGCACTTTCATATTTTCGAAGAGAAAAACATCATCCTTGTGTGACACAATAAAACAACATTGTCCAATTCCTTAATAAACATCAAATGTGATAAAACAACATCTCAAAAAATTAAAATAAGTATTGTGTGACACAACAAACTTATAATGATTAACTGATGCTCTATTGTTTTATCATGCTAGAAGGCGAAGTTTGATATTCCAAATATCTTTGAACATTTAGGACTTAATATAATATCTTTGAGTGATTTGTTATTATTTTTCTCATCTTGTTTAGCGCATGCATATATATATATATATATATATATATATATATATATGCGTCATATTAATTAACATGTGAAGCATGCTATATAATATAATATATATATATATATATATATATAGTAAACATGCACATATAGTATTATATTCTACCCGGATTGATTATGGACTTTTATTCTAATTTGGTTCACTAAAGCCACTAAGTGAACCAAAAGGTCAAACCTAGGGTGCAAGAACAAAATTTAAATATAACTATTATATTTAAACCCGAGCTCCATTATAAACGGGTCTTCATGCGTTCCTTGCTCCTTGGTCTCCATTTCTTCAAGTAATTCTAACTAGTCTTATTAGATAGACTATTTATAATAAATAGAAACATTGATCAGCAGTCAAAAGAAAGTACATAGGAGGGAGATAGAATTTACATCAAGAAAAATTAGAGAAGACGAGGTACGCAGACCCCATTTATAAAACTTATTCATTCAAGCATCCGTCTAAAATAAAATCCAATCATACATTGGTCAATAGTCCATAATCAACCCCATTTATTATCACACATATCATCATATGTATCAATAAATAACATTCATCTTATGAATAAAGAAAACCATTCTATATATGCATTAATATCATTTAATGTGCAATTAAAAATTTACTAGAAATCCAATTTTTGAAACAAAATAAACTCCTTTATTTTAATCAAAATTTAAATCATAATAATCTTCATTATTTTATTTTATCTAATTTTGAATAAAAATAAACTTCTTTATTTTTAATCAAATTCAAAATCAAAATAAACTCTTTTATTTTAATTAACAAGGAACTCGATTTCAAGTTCAAAATAAACTCCTTTATTTTAATTTAAAATTACTGGAAAAATAAAATATGTTGAATCGTATTCCTTATCAAAATAAACATCTTTATTTTTAGGAAACATGGAATCTTATTCCATATGTGAATAAATTCATTTATTCTAGTAAACATGGAATCCTATTCCAAAACAGAATAAACTCCTTTATTCTAATTAACGTGAAATCCAATTTCAAGTTAAAATAAAAACTTTTATTTTTAATCATATTCCAATTTAAAATAAATATTTTATCTTAGTTGAAATAAATAAAATTAAAATTTTCAAAATCTACAGAGAGGCACGGTCAAGCCTATAATGAATTGGGATGCAGCGCGGCCGCGCTGCTCCACAATTTCAGATTCTGCAGATAGCCCAGAATGAACTGGGATGCAACGCGGCCTGCGCCGCGTAGTAGAACCAGAAAATTAATTTTTACCCAAAAAATTCGATCCAATCGTATACCCATACACACATGGAATCATCATAATCGATAATTAGCACAAGGTTAAGCTCTAATACCACTGTTAGGTTTGTATATAGCGCGAACATTCAATCAAATTACATAAATAGTACGGAAGTGTGATAAAATTAGATTTTAAAATTTTATACAAACCATTATCATGATCATCCTTTTGCTTAATTATCAATTAAACGAAAGAGGCGGAGATAGAAAATCATACCCTTATAGAACCATGTTTCCTCTGGTACGAGTTTACCTCCAAATCCTTCGCATTGTCCTTGAATTCCACCGATTAGATTCCTTATTTTGATCAACGTAAGACACCCAAGTGTTTATCCTCTAGAGGTGATCCACCAAGGAATAATATGTATTCAAGAAGTTAGGTGTTTGGCAAAACCATAATTTTCTCTCTCTATAGAATATGTGAGTATTCTCCCAACTCTTGGAAGAGTGTGTAACGCCAACCTAATCCATAATAAGATTTCTTTTATTTATAGATATAGACAATCCTCCTAAACTATTTAGGAATAGGGTTTTATTTAATTAAACTCTTTTAATTAATTAAAATTCTAATCTAATTAGGAATTTATGAGAGTACTCATATTAATTAATTCCTAAACTATTTAGAAATTAAATAATATTAATAATATTAATAAGACTCCTCTTATTAATTTATATTTAATATTTTCAAAATATTAAATATTAAATAGTAAGTTATTTAATTTATTATATTACCATAGCATAAATTAAATATACTTAACATATTATTACGATTATGTCATTTACTTCTTAAATAAATGTTTTCCTTTTGCGGTGTGAACATTTAGGTTCTCTATATTAAACCAGTTGTGAATAAATCAATTAGAATAATTTTAATCTTATTTCAATAAATATTATTTATTCTACAATAAGGGTAAGCCCCTTAGCGATTAATGACTTTCCAGATAATATAGATTTCTACATTAATCACAAAAGAACCTTTCAGTGAATAGTTACCGTACAATTCAAACCTTATACCATACAATGTCTCAATTAAATATAAGACATGAAATTACTATCAAGTCTTATTTTATTTGATTATATATATTTTGATTCTCAAATGCACAACTCTAAATAATGCAAATTAAAAACACCTTTCTAATTTCATTCTGCTTTGGCCAAAGACTACTGAGTTGTCATTTATCGAATCACATATGACATTCTCTCCTTTTACTAGAAGCGGTAGATTCTTTGTTCACTACTAGAAATTCGACATATAGCGACGAACTATAGCGACGGTCGGCACGGAACCGTCGCTATATAGTATCTATAGCGACGGTAGGCACGGAACCGTCAGTATAGAGGTTTTTTTAAGACAAAACCCTTTAATTCTTTCTCCCAAATCATTTCACCCAAATGTTCGCCTCTCCAGTCGTCTCTCTCCTCTAACATTTTCTCTCTCAGTTGCTCTTCCTCTGCCGCTCGCTCTCCTCTCTAACCCAAATTGTACTCACCTATTATAATTAATTCTATTATTATGAGAAAATCGTTTCTCTCACGACGAATCAGCAGTCGCTCTTTCTCTTTTACACTCTCCAAATCCTTGAAGGATTTCAAATTCTCACAGTCGGATCACGGATCGATATTCATCACATGGAGTTTCAGAGACGACGACCACCACAACGACACCGTTAAATCAGAAATCACGGATCGATTTTCATCACATGGTGTTTCATGGTCCTCTATGCTACCTGAGCTACTCGGAATTAGGCGAGTGGAAGCCAGTGAAGACCAGTGTCCGCAACGCCAAAACGTGGTCGTTTGCGGTTGTGTTTGCAAGAGGTGGAGAGATGTTACTAGAGAAATTATTAGATCTCCTCATCAAAGTGGGAAGATCACATTCCCTTCTTTCCTTAAACAGGTATTGGTTGTTTTTGTCCTGATGTAGTTTATTTGTGCTCTGAGCTTTAAATTTAAATTGCTTATGATTTGTTTCTAAAATTTATTAATGTTCTGCTTCATTGATCTTTTGTCCCACTTAGTTAGTGTTTAAGATAGGTTTGACTGTAGCTTTGTAACAGAAATCTGAAATCGGACATTATTGAAAAGAAAATTGTAAAATTTCTTTGTTGATATGGCAAAATTGTCATTCTCTTCATAGATTATTGAATGTGTTTCTCTTCATAGAGAGCAAAGTTGATCACAATGTTAACTAGTATATTTTAGGTTTATGTTTAGTATAGAAAACCATATAGTCCATGTAAACAATTTATGTTAAGAATTAATTATAATAGTTGAGTACAATAATATGTGCCCCTCATTTCAATATCAAGAAATATGCACTGGAAGTGCTTTGGCGCCACAGGAAAGCGACGGTAGGGGGCACTTGGGTTCGGTTTATATAAAATCTCTGCCTATATCAGATTAGAAAGCAGCAGGGCTTGGAACACATTATGAACTGGACAAAAACAAAATATATAGCATCATTCTTTTTTATTCCAATTGCTTTTTGACACTAATGCAAGTACTAATCAATTCGTGTAACACTACTGCACTACAGGATCTTGACCTAAGCGTGGATATGAGTGCCGCCAGTGCTGCTGCTGACAAATAATTCTTTGGGATCTCTCGTGCTAGAACTAGAATAAGATGAGCTTCAAAAAATAATGAACCTATTGAAGGTGTGTTAGAAACTTGAGTGGACATAAGAGAGAATGTCTCGTTCACTTGCATAGATGTAGACTTTAGAGCAACACATATATTATAATATTGCCTGTTAGGAATATTCATAAAAATGGTACTCCTATTTTATATAATTTGATTATGATACAAATGAATGAACATGCAAGTATGCTTGCATTGATAAAAGCTGTAAAGTCCTTTGATAGATAATAGGAATATATGTACAAGGACTTAGACTAAAATGATCAAATATGCTAGGTTGATCCTACATAAACAAAACAGCTTTGTAAAGTCCTTAAAAAGAAATGATGTACAAGGACTATAAATATAGAAAGATCAAACTTGTTAGGTTGATCTTAAAAAGTGTAATAGATAGGCTGGTCTGATCGTCAAGCCCTGCACCAGCATCGTAGTCTGCCAGGAGAGACAAGGAAGACTCAAGAACTATCAAGGCGGAATCGTAGTCTGCAAGATAGTAGATCTCGGAGTTCGTAGTCAGCCAGGAGAAACGAGGAAGGATCGTAGTGTGTCGAGAAGAACTTTCTCAGAGCCGTAGTCTGCTGAGGAAGTCATGTTTAGAATCGTAGAGACAGGCTGTCTATGAGCCGATCGAGCGTCTGCCAGAGCTAAGTCAAGAATCGTAGATCACACTTGAAGTAGTGGAGTCTACTGATCATATCAGAGGCAGAGATCGTAGTCGAGCCAGATCAGACAAGGACAGCAAGCATGAAGGCAAAAATCGTAGTCTGTCAAGATCTAATCTCGGAGTGGTAGTGTCTGCAGAAATAAAGCTAAATCGTAGTCTGCAGGACTAAGGCGTCTACAGAGGTTGCTCACAATGCCAAGGCAGAATCGTAGTGTCAACACGATTCTCAACAAATGAGCACTCCCATAGAATCCAAGGATGAAGCCTCTGGTTTGAGCTGCAAAGATGTATTCCACCTGAAGGAAACTAGAGATCACTCAACGAATGGCATGCAAACTAACGGAAGATCTAAGCACCAACTCAATCGTCATCCAGGATGAGTTGTGAAGCCAATCGAGATGAAGTCTTCCACAAGCCGATCAGAAGAAGACTTCAGATAAAGTAACTGACTAGAGAAAGTCAGCAAGTGTAGTAGCTGTCAAGAGAACAGAAGACAACGATCTTGGGATTAACCAGGATCGTAGTGTTTTCCAAACGAGCAGGAACTAATGCAGTTTACACAGAGATACTGGCCAGCTTATGAAGAACAAGACGGAAGTGATTAAGGATGGGTCAGACCATTGTTGATAGGTGAACTAGAGATCACCAGGAGAAAGAGAGCTAGGTATGCCACAAATCTGATGTGTCTTACTATTCAGAAGGAGGCCAAAACGACAAGTCAAGCTATCAGTTCCTAAGATCAGTCAAGGCAAGCAGAAGTGTTGAAGCACTGCACAAGTGAAGGAAGAGGTGTTCTACAATGCAAACCCAAAGAACACTTTTCAGAATAGTAGTGTTGTCTTAATCAGTCAAAGAGCAACATTCGACAAGACACACTACGATCAAGGTCCAAGAACATTTGCATCAGAATCGTAGAGTTTGGGCATCTGAATGTTGAAGCACTGGCAACGTCTCAATATGAAGACTGACATCTGAACGTTGCTAATTGAGAGCATCGATGCAAAAGGACAACTCCTGTAGATTCAAATCAGAGAATCAGAAAGGAGATATAAAGACTACTACCAGCCTGATACGAAATAATGACATCTCTGAGGCGGTAGGTGAGAAAGCAGACTGCTGTGTCAGTAAAGTCAAAAAGGAACTGTCACGTCACATCAGCAATCTTCACTAAATAACTCAAGATCTGCGAAGCAATTCAAATAGCTTTCAACGACTACTTTCCAATGGGAAGATCATGAAAGGGTATTTAATAGACAGAGCTTCAAGGATAAGAGTGGTTGCTGCGTTGTAGAATCGTTGAGTTATTGGAATGCTATATTGTTGACTCTACGAGTTCCACCAGAGCTGAACAGAACAAGTCTTCAGTGGCAGTGAGACTACGAAGGTGGAAGTGAAGCAGACTTGAAGAAGGATTGAACAGACTAAAGCTTCACTCAACAAGGATGAGAATGCCATTAAAGATGGCAGCCAAGCTGAGAGCTGAGAAAGCCTTAAAGATAGCATTCAAGAAAGTGGCTAAGTATAATGAAGATCAGAAGAGCCACTTTATGTATCACCATGAAGAACCAGAAGCTGAAAAGGAAAAGATGTAGAAAGATGTTTGCTTATCTATGAAGAAGGGTTCAAGGAATGCTAAGGACCAGAAGAAGGTGACCCACAATGAAAAGCCTTAGCAGTCCTATGTGGTGATGGTGCACAGCTGACATCAGATGAAGATGGGCTGAACAGAGTGAAGATCAGCTGCACAAAAGAAGAAAAGGTCCAAACTCAAAGCAGAATGCTGAGGACCAAGCCAAGCTTCTAAGTACAAAGATGATCAAGCTTAAAGACATCTTAGCAGCAAAGCACAAACAACAACAACAACAACTTCAACAATGAGTAGCCAGGGCCTGAGGGGTCCTTGTCCGGAGGGACTAAATAAGTTCCAGGCCTGCGGGGCTTGAAGAGTTCGTAGAGAACTAGAGTTTCAGGGCTATTGGCCTTGAAGAGTTCTAAGTAAACTAAATGAGTTCCAAGTCAGAGGACTTGAAGAGTTCTTAGTGAACTGAAGTTCCAGGGCTGCGGGCCTTGAAGGAATCTTAGTGATTCTGGGTGCTGCCGTTCCTTAGTGGATTTCCTGCTAGAGTGCAGAAGAGTGGATTAGGAGCTTGAGTCTCTGAACCACTTAAAACCCCTTGTGTCTTTTACATTCTGTCATTTACATTTTGTCTTTACATTATGTACTTAACTGCTATAACTGTTATGTTTGTATTAACTACTTACATCTAAACTAACTCCAAGAACAATGTATCAATGTTTATCAATATATCAATGAAGGGGACATTTAACTTATTTCGTTGTGCTTGAAATGATTCTTATGTTTATCATGTGCTATCTTCTTAGCAATACAAAATAAAATGGAAAAGAGTTTAAAAACGCAAAGGATCTATTCAACCCCCCTTCTAGATCTATTATGTGCCTACTGGGAACTAATAATTGGTATCAAAGCAAGTTCTCATGCTATATTCAAAAGCTAATCTCTTTGAGTCTGATCCTAGGCACAAACATTGTTCTAAACTTAGTTTAGTAGTAAGTCACTTATAAATGCAGATGAGCTTACAAGTTGAAAATAATGTGTACAGGTAAATGTGTATATACACCTGAAGCTGCTCAGATTGGTCCATGTTCTCAAATGCTATAGCAACAAGTCCAATCCTTGTCCACGGTCAATCTTGTAGTCTGAAGACCAAAAGTGGGAAGTCAAGAGGTATCAACAACAAAGAATCAAGCATCCTCCATTTTGAAAGATGAAAGGCCATACATGCTAAGAAACGCTTATCCAGAGGAGAAAGAGGACTTTCTCAAATATGTATTTGGCTAACCAGTAGTGGATGTGAACCCTGAGGTTCAAGGTGATTAAAGAACTAAAGATACCAAGACATTCTTAGCTTACCTCTTTAAGGCTATGACTGATTGATCGAAGGACAACTGGAGCAACAAGCTGTTAGAAATAAATATAAAGATATGCACATCAATGCCTAACCTCATTATAGCAAGGTAAATGACTGTCAAGAGACTGACAGTGTAAAGGTACGGTTCCTCATTCATTATAAATGTGTACATCATGTTGCATCACCTTATGTACTATAGCAGTATTCTATCAAGAGACCAAACTCGTCCTAAAATGGGGAAGAGAGAAAGTACACTAAGATTGGAAACTTAATTGCTAACAAACTTTCTCTACATCCAAGTCTTAGGTTGAAGATAACATCTTGAAAGATATCTGAAATAGGTCATAAGCATATCAAGATTTAATTAATCTTAAGTGGAGTAATCCCTGCTGAAGGGTTTGTATGTATATACAAACCTATGTTCTAGGTTTTTGATAATACATAGAGTATGATCAGTTCTAGAGGAGTATCTTGAAGATTCTTAAAAACCGATCATCTCCATGAATCTACCAGATACAAATAAGTAATAGAGTTAATTCCTACTCTGCGAACATTCAAGATCTGTGAACATAACCAAGCAAAAAATGAAACCATCAAAGAAAAAGAGTGTATTATTAAAATGATTAATCTTACATACACTTACCATCATGCATTTTAAATGTCATATCTAAATCTGATACATGCATGGAAATGATCATTGATGCTAAAAATGATGTAAATTCAAATATATGAGGAATAGGGATTTTGAGAAAACTAACCTAGCAGGACCCAATCAAGCTTGGGTACTAAAATAGAAATTATCTAAACCTGCAGGTACTTGGTCTATCTGACCACACTAAGGAATGATGAAGTAGATGGCTTCAGTCATGAAGATTTACCTAGCTGGAGGCTCAAGACACTTCAGCAATGTTCTTGTCAAAATTCATCCTATGCTAAAGTCGGTTTCTGAAGATTTACTGAGCCCACATGAACGAAGCTCACAAGATTGTTGATCTACATATAGAAGCTGACCATTCATGCCAAGATGAAAAAGATCCTCTATGCTTATTCATACAATGCATATCAACTCAGAGGGAACATCAAAGAAGTTCACATCAGAGGATCATCAAGCATTGATCATGAAGAATGCATTATAGAAGTAGAACTCCACGAGTGCGGTCTATCAAAGAGCTTAAAAAAATCGTAGTGTTCTCTACGGTCAAGACTGAGTTAAGCCTGTACAAGACAACACACAACGATTATGGTACAAGGACCACAATCGTAGTGTTCCTCCAGTCAGCACCAAAGTTCGCAGTTCTGATTAAGAAGAAAGGGAAACTAACTGAAGGAAGGCTGTTAGATGTTGACAAGTTAATAGTCCCAAATGAGTCTTCATTCATCCTTAGTGTATATTGATGAAACTAAGGAAGGACTACAAGCCTACTGAAAATGCCTATTCAGGTATCAGATAAAGACAACTACGTTCGTAGTTCTGTCAACAATCATGGAGAGATCAGTCCTGAAGATATCTCTCTCCATGATCCAAGGAAGCTTTTATGATAGAGATGATTTTAGTCAGAAGGAGATATGCAAGACAGCCTTCTGATGAATATGAAGAAGAAGAATTCATGCTTCTTTGAGAAGATAGCATCATCTATGGGGGAGCAGTGATCTGCTAAGAGCAGTAGCACTAAAGGTGTCTAAGATGATTAATGAAGCAAATTCTTTAGATCTTCCAAGCAGAAAAGATAGTCACTTGATTGACTCAGAAAGATCAAGTGAGAAGCTGAAGAAGCTGTGAATTTCAGAAGAAGAAGAAAAGCAGTCACAGAACTAAGAAGTTCTCACTCACTACGATTGAAGAGGTGTCACCAATCGTAGAGTCTAGATGAATTATGACTGCAGATGGAGAAGCTGCTACAGCCTCTCAGCCTGAACAATTATCAGGGCTGAATCTGAAGTAAGTACAAAGGTTGTGTCCAAATCAAAGAAAAGGATCAAGAAATTTATCAAGGAGTTTGATTTGACAGATAAAGATATGGAGATGGTGTAGCTCAGGGAGCAAAATGAAGAAATGGAATTCTTGCCAGAAGTTATGAGAAAATCTCAGAAGATAAGTCAATCATGGTGTATACCACGATTATCAAGACCACTTCTGCCAAAGATCATAGAGAACAGGAACTAATCCAAAACAGAAAAATTCCAGTTATAGAGTCCCAAAATTCTGTGATTGATGAACCAAATGAATATCCATCATAGTTAGTAGTAATGTCCCAAAACATGCTACTGATAGTCATATCAGTCACCCACCTCAAAATTGTGGAGTACCTATGATCAAACATCTGATCATAGTATAAGAGCAGAAGGACACCACGATTACAACCTTTACGAAAACCAACACCAATGAATATCTAGAGTTGGTAAATGAACTCCCCAGCAGAGAGGTCAGATGTGATGTCAGTACTAACCTAGTATAAGTTTTTTCATCTAGTAAGCGCCTCAGGGATAAACCTGATCCTTAGCATTGAGCTAAGAGGTTGGCCCTTCCTGAGCTACCTTACTTTAGAAGGAATGCTAATGTGGAATGCATCACAAAAATCTTTGCTGAAGCAAGCAGCATCTCATCAGAAGATTACAAGCTGTAAATGAGAATTGCCAATCCCTCAGAGGCTAATGGAGAAGCTGTCTATTGAAGCATGACCACAAACTACGATCTTCAAAGAAGATGCAAAGGATATATATCAGTCTGGGAAATCGTGGAGTACCAAGCTAAGTCATAAGTCACTCCACGAATTGAAGAAGTCAATGGTCAATAGAAGAAAAGTCAAATCTGGTTAACTAACACGATGGAGAAGTTACATATTGTGACCTATCAACGTCTTACAACTGTCCCACTAAGAAACGTGGAGGGAACAGTTACAAGAAGAAAATTCAAATTATTGGCAGTTTCATTTTAGAGAGTTCATCAAAAGCTGCAAACCTGTCAAATCCATACACTCATCCTCTCAAGCCAAAACCTTAACTTCCAAACAACCAGATCTTCTCAAACAGCTATCAAATCTTGAATCGCTTCCTGATATCTCACAAGATTCCCACACAGTCATAAACTCAGTAAACCCTAACTCTCTAAATGGCAAACTGGCGAGTAATCCCTGGCATTCTTCTCGGAACCAAGACGTTCGAGAAATCTGAGAAGAAGTTCAAAGATATTCTTGAACTTGTGAAGAAGGCTGGATTCTCAGAATGTCTTGAGTCAAACACTCGAATATATGTTGACCTAGTTAAAGAATTTCACTCAAATGCAACTATGAGTTCTGGAACTCTTTCTACCAAGGTAAAAGGGCAAATTCTAAAGCTGAAGTCTTCTAACATCAATCAATGCTTAGGTTTTCCTGACCTAGGACTGAAAAGCCTTGATGAAGTTGATGTCGAAGGAGCCAAGAAGATTATGGGATACAAAAGAAATCCTAGTCTGAAAGATATGAAGAAAAAGGAGTTTCCTAAAGAGTTTGAGTTCCTTGCAGAGATTGTAGGCAAATGTATACTATACAAGGACACTGCACATGACACTGTGATTGATCAACAGCTGAAGATCATGGCTGCCATAGTTCTGAAGAAGCAAATCAATTTTGGAGCCATCTTGCTTGATCAAATGTCCAAATGGCTGAACAAGGTGGAGAAGAAAAGGTTAACAGGAAAACCACTCACAAAGGTTTTTCATGGAAGATTACTGAGCATCATTATGAAGAAGAGGCTGAGGAACAAAATTAAGGATGATGAAGGTGAAGTTCTTAATAGCCATAAGATAATGACTACACAGCTGTTTGCAAACTGAAAGAAAAATCCAATGGAAAACAAACGGCTGACCCATGGCAGCACCAGCAAAAGTACTTTAAGGAAGAGGAAGGCAATTGCCATGATAGAAGAAGAGTCGTCATCCTCTGAAGGTGCAATTATCCCAGAGCTCAAGTCTGTAAAGCCTGCAAAGAAGAAAACCAAAGTGGTGCAGAGGCAAAAGTCAGTTCCACAAAGAAGTACATCTACTGAAGAAGAAAACGTAGAGTCAGAAGATAAAGTGGGAACTGAGAACTTTACGGATGATTCTTCATGGAGCAAGTTTGATAATGAAAGAGAAGCTGCAAGTCCTATGGCTAATCCTCAGAGTAGCCATTCTACTGATAAAGGAGAATCTAATCCTGAAACAGTTAGATCTCCTAGTGCTAAAGTATCAAGGAGCCCTTATGATGGGTCAAAAGACATATAGTCTGAAGAAGTATCTGTCACTCCTACTGTTGAATCTCAAGAAAGTCTGTCTGATGAATCAGAGACTTCAAAGACTGAACATGAAGAAAGGTCTAAAACTCATGAAGTTGAACCCCCAAAAAAGAGGAAGAGCAACAGATTGCGTGATCAAGCTATTCTCGGAAAGAGAGGAGAATCGTCTACAGCTATCATAGAACTCAGTGATGATGAGGCTGTATCAAAAGGAAGACAAATGAAGATGTCTGCAAATAATAGTAGCAAAAGGCTGAAGACTAAAGAGCTAGAAGAGGCTAGTGAATCTGCAAAGGCAAGCTCTGCTGATGTTAATGCTGATGATGATCAAATGCTAAAACAAACTAATGAGTCAGTTGAAGGAAGTCTACACTAGTCTGACTCAAGCTCAGATCATGAAGAAAATAAAGGAGATTCCAATCCTGAGGATGACGTGCAAGAAGATTTTCACATCCCTTGTCCTGTTCAACGCAAGAGGAGAATAGTGGTAGAAATTGATGAAGAACCACTAGATGCACTTCCAGAGAAATGGATTAATCATGGGAATGGAAGGCTGCATGTGGTGAAAATGACTGCAGCACATCTACTCAACCATCGTGAAACTATAAAGCTAGACTCTTCAACCTTGATTTATGATACTGAAATCAAGGTTCATGTTATAAGATGGTTTCATCCTCACATGCCATGGGCAAAGGCATCTCTCACTGGAGACAACAGATATCTCTCATGGTGCTTCTTTCATCTTCCGAACCTAGAGCTGGTGGCACAGAACTTTCCAAGGGTCAAGAAATTTGCAACTCTGCTAATCAAAGACCAATCTCATTTCAAGGTCTATCGACATGCTGAAAATTATTACATCCCCTACGATTATCGAGCAGACTCAGATGGTGGAAGGATCTTGCCCAAGTCTACAATCGTAGAATCCTTTCACTCTACCAATGAGATTGATCAACCAGTCGCTCAGCAAGAGGCTGACCAAACAGCTGTTCAGAAAGAGGATGAACAACTTGATGCCAGATCTCTTCAAAAGCAAGAGTTGCTAAAGAACACTGAAGAACTGATTAAGGAGATCTCTCTTATAGCTGCAGAAGTCAAGGACATGTCAACAGGAGAAGACAATGAGTTGTCAAAAAGGCTTCAAGCCAGACTCTCAGACATAGCTCTCAAGCTTCAACTAAGGGATCAAGTTTTTCTGAAGGCTATGAGTAATTAGAAGGAAGAAGCTCTACGAGCTCAGAAGGCTAATGAAGAGAAAATCCTCTCTCTCTCTGACAAGATTGACTATCTAAAATAGTCTCTCTCCCTCCAACTTGAGCTAAGCCAACAAGAACTCAAAATTGAGATTGGTAACTCATCTCACCTGATGGAGCAGCTTGCATCAAACGTGGAGCAGCTGTCTCAAGTGATTAATGACAAAAAGAGGGGAGAAAAAAATACATCAGAAGAGACATAGAAGAGGCATAGAAAGAGGCATTCAAGAAAGAGCAAGGAGAGAAGAATGAAGAAAGAAAAGAAGACCAAGAGTAGAGAGGCAAAGGAGCAGAAGAAGAAGAAGAAAGCAGCAGCAGAAGCAGAGTTATCATCTGAGGGGGAGCCAAAAGATGATGACCCCATGAACACAGAATCTGAGGGGGAGCCAAACAAAGAAGAGCATACAACTGAACCAGAACCTGATCAGACAGAGAAATGAAGCATGCATCTGAGGGGGAGCAGGGGAAAGAAGAAAAAGAAGAAAGAAAGATGAGCAGCAGCAGAAACTGATCAACAGACATTCTGGAGACATACATGGAGCATAAAAGGTACATCTCTATCTAGTTAGGTATGTTCTGGATCCAGGATGTAGAGTGTCATAATTTATGTAAAGTCCATATTATTCATCAATGGCATTCATGATTATCTGCTTTAGAAATATAGTTGCTCACTGTATATAAGATTCATTCATCTCATACATGTGCACTGATTGTTTTTGTCATAATCAAATAGGGGGAGATTGTTAGGAATATTCATAAGAATGGTATTCTTATTTTATATGATTTGATTATGATACAAATTAATGAATATGCAAGTATGCTTACATTGATAAAAGCTGTAAAGTCCTTTGATAGATAATAGGAATATATGTACAAGGACTTAGACTAAAATGATCAAATATGCTAGGTTGATCCTACATAAACAAAACAGCTTTGTAAAGTCCTTAAAAAGAAATGATGTACAAGGACTATAAATATAGAAAGATCAAACTTGTTAGGTTGATCTTATAAAGTGTAATAGATAGGCTGGCCTGATCGTCGAGCCCTGCACCAGCATCGTAGTCTGCCAGGATAGACAAGGAAGACTCAATAACTATCAAGGCGGAATCGTAGTCTGCAAGATAATAGATCTCGGAGTTCGTAGTGTAATACCCGAGAATTTAAAAATATTATTAAATAAATATATTAATGGGAATGAGAATTTATTAGATTATAAATGATTTTGTGTTATGAGAATGATTAATTCAATTATATTAAATTGAATAATTATGACAATTGAGAAAAATATGGAGTTTATAATAAACTCGATGAAATGCCTTGTGTGGCACCGTGATGGGAAATAATAATGATTATATTAATTTAAGCGAACAATTAATCTATATTAATTGTTATTGTAGAATATTAATTAATTATTATGAAATATTAATGGTGATTAATTTAATAATATGTGATTATTATTCTTGCAAGAAATATAATAATAATAAGGAATGTATGATATTTAATCATATAAATTAATAATCAATGAGGAATGGATTAATTAATATTATTATTAATTAATCAATGAAATGAATAATTTATTTATTTGACATTATGAATAATAAAATAAATAAGTAAGTTATTAATATAATAAGATTATATTAATTGTTATGTGCAAGTATGCGAATTAAATGTGTAACATATAGTAGCTAACTATGTATTATATGAAGTGTAATATGAGACTATTATATAGTAAGGTTTATTAAATTATGGGAGTTGCATGAAATGCCTATGTGACAATGTGAATATACATTAAAGTAGGACATCATGATTATATGATAGATAATTTAATAATGTTTAACTATCTTATATTATCTTCATTGATTATGAAACAATGTGAAACCAATGTACATGGATTATATATGCGCAAATTACATTATAACATTATTTCCTTATTACTTTAAATGAATTTACTACCTAAGTATACATATATACCTAAGTGTATGATATATGTATATAGCCTAAGTATGTATATATGCATGTTGCTAGAAGGCTGAGGTTGTTTTGCTGGGAGAGTCACTTTCTCCTTCACGTGAAATACACAAGCTATCCTACTCCCCTATTCTTTCTTAAACTCAGCAACATAGGCTAGCAAATGATGAAGAAGGGTGTGGCTATCATGATGGATTTCAACCACCATTACCAACCCCTAATAACCTCCCTGCAATACAAATTTCCGTTGGTTTAATTTGGAGAACATTAACATTGTCTGTGTATAGGAAATTCTATAAATTGGGACCTCCCTTCACAAATTCATTTGCTGAGAAAATTGCTAAGTATTGAGTTGAGAGCTAGTATATCATCAGTGTTAGTATTCTGAGTGGTTGAGAATTCAAATTCCATTAACAGAGGTATAATCCCATTTCTGTATTCTTCATTCTTGGTTTTTGTCAAAATTTCTATTCTTGATATTAATTGGAATTCATGATTTTGTGATTTGATAATGTTAATTGGTTGTTATATAAGTTAAATACATGTGTTAATGAGACAATGCTGTTAGTTTATAGTCGAATTCGTGATGAATTTCTGTGTTTAGGCTGGGAACTGCCGAAGCAGGGAGCTCACTGGTGCTGGCCGAAGCACGGCGCAGCTGCGCCGGTTTACTACTGAGGCGCAGCGCAACTGCGCCGGCCTCTGGAACCAGAATCCAATTTTGTTCCTAAAATTGCTATATGGTAGTTACTTATATAGATGAGGCAAGCATGTTAACATGGGTAGCATGTATGTATGGGTACATAGACCTAACATAAGCATGTTTTATTAAGATTCCATACATGAATGACAAAGTTATAGTTTTGAAAATAAACTTAAGGTTTATAATTGAATTTTGACGTATATAAGCCATGTTAATGTTCTGACTTTTGGGGCACATTAGTATGACCTAGAAACACATGAGATGCATGTTAACTCGCGTATATAAGCTCCGTAACGAAATGTGAACCTAGCTAAGTGAACTTAGAATCTTAAAAAGGAACTTGGAGATTATGAAAAAGGGACTTAGATGTGCTATAATTATATTCGGACTTTGAACATGTTGTTATCATTTAGAAATGCATGAAGGACATGATGACTTGTGCATACGTGTTTAATAATGTAACATGGACACGCTATGCCTTATTAGTAAACTTTACTAATGAAAGTATAAGTTTTGATCATGATTCATGGAGTTTTAAATTCTGATAACTTTGGACATGATTGGATAATACCCTTTAAATTCACTAACGTATCAAACATACATATCTACCATGATAAAAGCCATGAAAGCAAGTTAGGCACAAGTGAAGCATGAACTAAGTTATAACATGTATATAACTACTTGCAAGCATGCCTAAATCAAGTTATATGATCACCTCGTAAGGACTTAAATTGTTTAAGATGTAAGTCTAGAGCCATGTCATGGAAAGTGGAACCTAGATTGCCTTGGGAAAACACGAACGGACCTTTAACATGTTAATATACCTGGTGTGAATGTTAGCTTGCATGATCGGACAGAAACCACAAGGCACATCTCAGCCTTGGCTTGGCCAGAGGGCTTGCGCAGCTGCGCCGGCCCTAGGCTTAGCCATGGCGCAGCTGCGCCAGTCTGGAATTAGAATTGAGTTAGTTGTTGATCTGATTTTGGACAAATAGCTTATATGATGCCTACATTGCTAGAAATGGTTTACACCCTACTGATATGTGTATATATGTGATGATTAAGTAATAAGATAGTGTTTAACTTATATAATGAAAGTCCATGGATAAAAAGGTCTTAATCTTGCGCATTGTGAAATTGCTTATGGAGTAACTAGGTATTTGATTTCGTGATAGACATATAAACTGATTTTGTACCGTACGTGTATACTTGAATCATATCAAGCTTAAATAACAAATGTGTTAGCTAATGGACATCCTATACTTATAATACACTATAAATAGGATTCAAAAGTGTTGATTCCTTAACGTGGATAAACTACGCTAAAGGCAAGTACCCTAAACCCTTGCATTACCTTATTCAACGGATATCGTAAGCGAGTATCTAAACGTCATCTCTTTGGATACAAGTATTCTATCTTTGTATATTGCGAACTAGTTTCCTACTTAATCGTTTGAATTGAATTAGCATATTTGAACTCTTATTTCATTAAAAAGCTATTATTCATGTTGAACTTAGTATTGTTCTTGAATATTGTGAAAGTGTCTATGCCATTTGATTCGGCTAGACTTATATTATTGAAAAGCGACCCAAACTAATTGATTGGTGCGGGATCTTGTATTTGACTGAGAAGAACAACCTTCTTTGAAGGGAATATATAATTGTCGGAGAACCGATGTGCACACTTGAGTATGATTGATTGTTATGCATAACGATGGTACTTTAGGCTGATCACCTGTTGTACCTGTTTTTTTGTTGGATTTTCAGTTTATTACTGTTAATTCTAGTAGAAGTTCATAGTCCTTAGCGACTGCTCAGTATTCAGTTATCTTAAAATCTTGAATTGATTTATTATTGAATCACATTGATAGTATTCTGTCCTTAGCGACTGTTATTGAAAATTGTTGATATTCTTGTTATCCTTGAATTATCAAACCTTGCTATACCCTTTTCGAGAATTGAGAATTATATTACAAACCCTTATTGTATATTACTTGCTGAGCAATTTGTGCTCATTCTTGCTTTCCCTAAAATATTTCAGTTAAGGCAAAGCAGGGCGAACCTTTGGGCGTTGATAAGGGCAAGGGCAAGGCTACCAACTAGCTTGTCTCTGTTATGTTTTAAATATTTTAATATCGTATTGAGATGATGTAGTAAGACTGGATTTGATTATGTTTAAGCTTAAGTTAGATTATGTAATAAGTCGTTAATTGATATTATTATGTAATCTATTAAGTACTGTAGGTTGCGAGACTTGGGGGAATAATTATAATAAATCATTGTAAATTATTCTAGAATAGATTTTCCGCTGTGATTGTGTGATATTTAGTTATTATTATTGTGATGTATTACCATGAGCACGTGATGAACCGAATTCGAGAGGCCAAGTGGCGGTCACTGGAATTTGGGGGCGTCACACGTAGTCTGCCAGGAGAAATGAGAAAGGATCGTAGTGTGTCGAGAAGAACTTTCTCAAAGTCGTAGTCTGCTGAGGAAGTCATGTTCAGAATCGTAGAGACAGCCTATCTATGAGCCGACCGAGCGTCTGCCAGAGCTAAGTCAAGAATCGTAGATCACACTTGAAGTAGTGGAGTCTACTGATCATATCAGAGGCAGAGATCGTAGTCGAGCTAGATCAGACAAGGAGAGCAAGCATGAAGGCAGAAATCGTAGTCTGTCAAGATCTGATCTCGGAGTCGTAGTGTCTGCAGAAACAAGGCTAAATCGTAGTCTGCAGGACTAAGGCGTCTACAGAGGTTTCTCACAATGCCAAGGCAGAATCGTAGTGTCAACACGATTCTCAACAGATGAGCACTCCCATAGAATCCAAGGATGAAGCTTCTGGTTTGAGCTGCAAAGATGTATTCCACCTGAAGGAAACTAGAGATCACTCAACGAATGGCATACAAACTAACGGAAGATCTAAGCACCAACTCAATCGTCATCCAGGATGAGTTGTGAAGCCATTCGAGATGAAGTCTTCCACAAGCCGATCAGAAGAAGACTTCAGATAAAGTAACTGACTAGAGAAAGTCAGCAAGTGCAGTAGCTGTCACGAGAACAGAAGACAACGATCTTGGGATTAACCAGGATCGTAGTGTTTTCCAAATGAGCAGGAACTAATGCAGTTTACACAGAGATACTGGCCAGCTTATGAAGAACAAGACGGAAGTGATTAAGCATGGGTCAGACCATTGTTGATAGGTGATCAGGAGATCAGTAGAAGAAAGAGAGCTGGGTATGCCACAAATCTGATGTGTCTTACTATTCAGAAGGAGGCCAGAACGACAAGTCAAGCTATTAGTTCCTGAGATCAGTCAAGGCAAGCAGAAGTGTTGAAGCACTGCACAAGTGAAGAAAGAGGTGTTCTACAATGCAGACCCAAAGAACACTTTTCAGAATCGTAGTGTTGTCTTAATCAGTCAAAGAGCAACATTCGACAAGACACACTACGATCAAGGTCCAAGAACATTTGCATCAAAATCGTAGAGTTCGGGCATCTGAATGTTGAAGCACTGGCAACGTCTCAATATGAAGACTGACATCCGAAAGTTGCTAATTGAGAGCATCGATGCAAAAGGACAACTCCTGTAGATTCAAATTAGAGAATCAGAAAGGAGATATAAAGACTACTACCAGCCTGACTACGAAACAGTGACATCTCTGAGGCGGTAGGTGAGAAAGCAGACTGTTGTGTCAATAAAGTCAACAAGGAGCTGTCACGTCACATCAGCAGTCTGCACCAAATAACTCGAGATTTGCGAAGCAATTCAAACAGCTTCCAACAGCTACTTTCCAACTGGAATATCATGGAAGGGTATTTAATGGACAGAGCTTCAAGGATAAGAGTGGTTGCTGCGTTGTAGAATCGTTGAGTTATTGGAATGCTATATTGTTGACTCTACGAGTTCCACCAGAGCTGAACAGAACAAGTCTTCAGTGGCAGTGAGACTACGAAGGTGGAAGTGAAGCAGACTTGAAGAAGGATTGAACAGACTAAAGCTTCACTCAACAAGGATGAGAATGCCATTGAAGATGGCAGCCAAGCTGAGAGCTGAGAAAGCCTTGAAGATAGCATTCAAGAAAGTAGCTAAGTATAATGAAGATCAGAAGAGCCACTCTATGGATCACCATGAAGAACCAGAAGCTGAAAAGAAAAAGATGCATAACCATGTTTGCTTATCTATGAAGAAGGGTTCAAGGAATGCTAAAGACCAGAAGAAGGTGACCCACAATGAAAAGCCTTAGCAGTCCTATGTGGTGATGGTGCACAGCTGACATCAGATGAAGATGGGCTGAACAGAAGTGAATATCAGCTGCACCAGAGAAGAAAAGGTCCAGACTCAAAGCAGAATGCTGAGGACCAAGCCAAGCTGCTAAGTACAAAGATGATCAAGCTTAAAGACATCTTAGTAGCAAAGCACAAACAACAACAACAACAACTTCAACAACGAGTAGCCAGGGCCTGAGGGGTCCTTGTCTGGAGGGACTAAATGAGTTCCAGGCCTGCGGGGCTTAAAGAGTTCGTAGAGAACTAGAGTTCCAGGGCTACTGGCCTTGAAGAGTTCTAAGTGAACTAAATGAGTTCTAAGTCGGAGGACTTGAAGAGTTCTTAGTGAACTGAAGTACCAGGGCTGCAGGCCTTGAAAGAATCTTAGTGATTCAGGGTGCTGCCCTTCCTTAGTGGATTTCCTGCGAGAGTGCAGAAGAGTGGATTAGAAGCTTGAGTCTCTGAACCACTTAAAACCCTTTGTGTCTTTTATATTCTGTCATTTACATTCTGTCTTTACATTATGTACTTAACTGCTATAACTGTTATGTTTGTATTAACTATTTACATCTAAACTAACTCCAAGAACATTGTATCAATGTTTATCAATATATCAATGAAGGGGACATTTAACTTATTTCGCTGTGCTTGAAATAATTCTTATGTTTGTCATGTGCTATCTTCTTAGCAATACAAAATAAAATAGAAAAGAGTTTAAAAACGCAAAGGATCTATTCAACCCCCCTTCTAGATCTATTATGTGCTTACTGGTAACTAACATTGCCATTTTGCTATTATAATATTGCTTCACACACACTTCATTTATGCAACATATTATGCTTGAAATTGAAAGAACTGGCCACACAAACATTAGAAATTGGTATCGTGACTCTTGATTATTCTTTATTGAATGTAGCTTACCAAACGTGAGGTGGGCTCACCAGTGGATATGGCTAAATCATATATGCAAGCTCGTCCTCCTGGGGCTTCTCCTTCTTTAAGGCGTTCTAGATCAAGAACCCCATCACCAATGGCAATTGACCTTTTTAAAGAAGAAACACCATTTTCAGTTGGTGGCAATATGTTGTCCTCTGCTCAGGTGCTATTCAGACTACTTATTTTTGAAAATAAATAAAATATAAACTGTGTGAACTAAATCCTTGTTTAATACTATGACGACAACTTCAAGGTTTGAAGGCTAAAAAATTTAAACAGGTTTATAAATGTTGGACCACCTTTTATATTAAAGACTGGTTGGTTGGTAATATGGTGGCAATGGAATGTCATTCCAGGCATAATCATCATACGTGTTTGGTGTAATGGTTTTCAACAGTTGTCCTGGCTTGGCCTCATAGCTTTCAATTGTCCATCCCCCATACATGATTTATGTCCATTCTAAACAGGTGGTTGTGCTAGAAAAGGAAATTGGGATGCTGGTTTGAATGTGGCACTTTGTGATCCTACAGTTGTGAATTATCATGTCGAATAATGCAATACCAATACTATTGATGCTGAAGCTGATACTGGTTTAGTGGGATGCTGGTTTGAATGAGGCAGTTTGTAATCCCACAGTTGTGAATTATCATGTCTTAATAGTTCTTTTTCCCCTGCTTGTTGCCAAGTAACAGATGGATAATACACAAGTACGGCGGGGGGGGGGGGGGGGTAAATTTCTTTGAACAAGGACGAAATGTGTGGACTAGTGTGCTCTCTTATGATTAATAGTCAGAGCTGTATAGATTTTGTTTCAGAAGGAAGTTTGAACCGCACTCAGAGCCATGACATGGGTGTAGAAAACCAGCACAAAGCTACGGGCTGGAGGAGTTAAGCAGAAAAGCATGGCAACTGAAGGGAGAAATCGCCGAGCACTTGGTGATATTGGAATTCTTGTTACTGTTCTTGGGATCGATGGAAAGGCACTACCTCAAGTCTCTCGCCCTGTCACAAGGTCCCCTCTCTGTCTTTATTTTTCTTCTCTCTTATATCTCTCCCCCATTAAAATCGTACAATATTTAGTATACTTCTTGAATGATCTTTATCAATTTTCTGTTCTGTTCTTTTTCATGAGTTTCTATGCCCAATTACTAGCTAATGCATAGGCTGCAGCTACTGTAAACAACAAGGTTTAAATTCTTTCTTAAACCCCTTTTCTTACATATGTATATATAATATATATGTCTTTAGTTCATATTAGAAAGAATTATAATTTATTTTCATTATTGTTCCATCTGTTGTATGTTGTGCATTTTCTTATTTGATTTTTAGAAACAAAGGGCTATTGTTGGGGATGGGGCCTTAGCAGGAAAAGCAGCAGGCAAATAAGATGAATGAAAACCAAGTTATTCTTAATATGAGATAATATGAAAACACATTACAAAACTGAGTTGTTCTTAATATGGCATGGAAAGTAGATCTGTTTTATAAAGTAATGGAGCTCTATTAGATAGACAATAATTATGTAATTGCCCTGGTATATCATTGGTGGGCAGTATCTCTTTGGAAATAAATCTCAAGTTGGTGCAATGCTCCTGACATCTGGTGCTTAACTATTCAAGTTTTGAAATCATGCTTCATGGTTGTTCCAGGACTTTAATTTATACTGACTTAATTAATTTCTGCTCACTTTTATTGTGGATCAACTACTGATAGGAAGGTTGCAAATTGCAGTGTCAAATTATAAAAATGCTACATAATTCTATTAAACTGCAACATGTCATTGCTGAGGATTGCTGCAAATTATCTCCTTATATCCACGTCAAAAATGATTAATTGGTCTTCAGTTTTCTTACTGCATTAACAAATTGTCTTAGACATTAGTTTCTGGAAGCAAAAGCTTGTTCCAAGTATCTTGTGTTATTCTATGATTCATGTGAATTGCCCATTTCCATGGATAAAAATATGATTAAAGTTGATTTCAACACTTATTTGCCATAATTTGGCAAATCAATTATCCCCTGAACAAAATATAAATGGTTATTGCGAATTATTTTAGTGCTTAGTGAAATATTGTCGTTCTTTGATTTCCTCTATGTACATTGCATCCAGCTGAAGGGTCTAAATATGACAGGACAAGTTCCTTCTGAAATTTCGTATCTTCCTAATCCACTAGAACTGTAAGTGAAGTTTTATTGTGTTCAAAATCAAGTTGGTTATGATCTAGCCTTATCAATTCCTTATTTTTAAATTTTACTTTTTGTTTTAGTTAGCTAACTTATTCATTATTCCACATTTTTTTGTTTTGAATTTTTATGAAGGTCTATTTGTTGATATTATGTTTGCATGATAGTAGTGTGTTATGTTTCTTATAGTATTGGGCACGGACCTATTTGGAGGACTCCTTATCATCCCATTTTGTAATGTGTCTTCTTTCTAATAAAAATCATTATTTTATCTAAAGATTATTTCTTGTACATGGGCTGTGTAGTGGCCCATTGATCTTTGAACTCTTCTAGAATATGCATATAGCATCACAAAGTTACTCTGGAATTCAAATTTAATGTTAGCAATTGGAATTTATTTTGAGTTCTAATGAGGGAGGATTGTGTTTTCAACTAGTAGTAAGTTTATCTTTGAAGGCTGAAATGGTTGGTGATCTCTAAAATGTTTTGTACAGAAAGGCAAATCTCAGTTTAATTCTCTGCTCTATCAACTTCTTCTTGATCCTAGTAAAAGGTTTTTCCCCTTCTTGCTACCATTATCTATAGAGTTGCTCTTTTTTTGTTAATGACATTGATTTCTTTTGCAGCTCTGGAGAAATCTAAGGGCTAGCTGATGCTGCTTCTGGAGTTTCAAGAACTTAATTGCAGTTAGATTTTTAGGCTCTTCTCATGTTAGAAATTTAGTTTCATGGTGTTTGTGTTTGGATGAGATGTAAACAACAATTACTGAAAATATACGATTAATGTGATATCTACACTTCTTTAGAGCTATTGATATATATATAATTTTTTTATGTTTTATTTTATATTGTATTATGTTTGTTCAATAAATATTTGCAGCACAATTTATTTTTTTTTAAATCTAAAAAGGCTATATAACGAGACCGTTGCTATAGCTCCAGCCTATAGCGACGGTCAGGGACCATCGCTATTGATATGTATTGACCGTCGGTAAAAACCTTCAAAACGTGTTTTTGGGTTGCTTTTTAGCTATGGTCCGACCGTCGGTATAGATATATAAGACTGTTGTTATAGGTTTTAGCAACGGCAGCTAAGGCGAGGGTCGGCGACCGTTGCTATAGCCTATAGCGACGGTCTTTTAGCCTATAGCGACGGTCTTTTAGCCTATAGCGAGGGTCGATGACCGTCGCTATAGGTCGATTTTCTAATAGTGGTTGATCATTCATTATCTCCATGTACAACTTATTATACCAAACATACATTTTGATATACCCTAAGGGTCTTAAAGGACATGTCAAAGCATAACTCATTATACACAATATACTATGATGAAATCAAGTCCAAGGATCACTTGTACTACTATCACTAGAGGAATTTCTATTGACAGCCAAGTAAAACTCCATTAGCGAGTCACGTTCAGTGAACTTATTCTCCAATAAGCACCTACATTCTTGCTTTAGTGTCTCAACACAAATGATTATGAGATTATGAGATCAATCATCCTCTTCCTAAAAGCAAGCAGCGTATGTACCAATCTATCTGAATTTACTAATCCCCTTTTTAGTAATCCAACGATTGGGAACTATTTCAGTTTGTGAGCTATCTAGAATTTAGATCTCATTAGCATGATCATCATCATTATTCTAAAAGTATTTCTTAAAACTATGAATTTATCACATTTAACATAACAACACCATGTAGATAAAGTAAAATGCTTTAATATATTAATTCTTTTATTAATAAACGAAAAAAATTACAAAGTATATGCTACATCATATCAAATATGATTGGTTTGCATGCATACTACTTTCAAAAAGCACATTACTCTGTGATACTGAACTACTTGTTCAAGCTGCTAAATACTGAAGAAGTCAAGCTTATTGCAAACTTTGCAGCACCTCAAACAACATTCAACAATCAGTGATTCCATTGTCTTAGTGACAATCTTCCAAGTCTAAGTGGCTTGAATAAATCTTAATAATCTGGACTGAGTGTCCAAATAACGATATTTAGTAACTCGAAGGAACCTTAGTGGTTCAGTTGTAAAAGATCTCAGTTTTTAGTGGATTTTCTACTCGTGGAGTAGAAGAGTGGACTAAGAGTTATTCTATGTCTGAATCACTTAAAATTTATAGTGTCTCTTATCTTCTGCATTTACTTTCTGCCATATTATCTGTTGTGGTTAACCTTCAAAAAACTAAATTCATAACTGAGATGTCATCATAATCTTTAAGGGGATTTTAAACTAATATTCCGACGTGCTTAATTAATATTGATTAATTAACTATCTAGTAACACATTCTTTAACAAGTGAATTTTTTTTAAAGATCTATTCAACCCACTTTTAGATCTCTTTTGTATTTTTGGGAAACAACATATAATTTTTTACTTTTTACTTTTTTGAGAACCTATACTATTACAATATAATAAATGTTAAGATACATTTTAATCCTAGGGTCTAGGGGAGGTTTTGAAAACGAACAAGATAGAAATTAAGGGGGAGGGAGAACCTAGAAAACATAACTTTTAGTTTTTTTTTAAAGCGCTCGCTGAATTTCTGACTTTTTATTGATAGGTAAATTTGAGCATATGACCTTACACAATAAATGAAGAGACTTTTATCAATATATTATCATTTATATATATGCAATGTCTATATTAATTTTTGACTTTGTTACTGGATAAATTCAAATCTATCAATTTGCGTTGTTATAACACTTGAATGTATGAAAATGTATGGAAATATAATATGGACCAAAATAGAGTCATGGTATATGTGGTGTTATAACTGTAACGCATAGAATACTGTTATATATTGTGAGAGTTTTTTGTCGAATTACGATTTTCACGTATATCAATCAATATGTGAGATTGTTTAGATTATAAAATTGATCCACCATAATAAATACGTCGTTAAAATATTACCAACTATAATTATTCACGTTACAATTAAAAAATCCACATATAAAGTCATATATCTTTATCCTAATGCATACAATTAGATCCCAATTTTTTTTAACTTATGTATTCACTTAGAACTTGTTCGGGACCTACTTATTTTAAAATGACCGATAAGTTTCAATACTTATAAGTTGTTTTAAGTTGGAACTTATGCATTCGACATCAATTGGACATATAAATTAGAAATTAAATTAAAACAAGTTATGAATGTATTCGGCTCATAATGACTTATAAGTTAAAATAATATAAAGATTAATAAAAATGACATTAATAAAAAGAGAGGTAAAATAGATATTATATTTGGTCAAACTAACTTATTTTAAAATAATTTATAAGTTATTTTAAAATAAGTTACAATTAGTTACTTAATTTTTTTAACTTAAAACTCAACTTATAAATCAAAAAAATAAACAATTGCCAAACACTTTGATAGTAAAAACTAACTTATAAGGTGCTTTGATGAACTTATAAGTTCTTCCCGAACAGTGCCCTTCACTCTGCATCATCAGCTCACCAGAATAATCCAACTTTAAACTTCTGCATCATCAGCTCACCAGAATAATCCATTTTAAACTTCACCCATCTTCACTCACCTCGTTTTTGTCGATCCATTCCCTATATACGCATCTCCCTCACTTCCATTCATCAGCTTCACCATTGTCTCTCTCCATATCTATCTGCACCATGCAAGCTCTTCAATCTTCCCAACTCCGACCCTCCCCGCTCGACCCACTTCGCAAAAACTCCGGCGCCGCCATTTCCAATGCCAAACCGCCGAGAAAGATCTCATTCATCACTGCTTCATCCACCAATTCCGCCCCCAAGAGAGAGAAAGATACGAAGAAGCGCGTGGTAATCACCGGAATGGGCCTAGTCTCTGTTTTCGGTAACGATGTTGATGCTTATTACGATAAGCTGCTCTCCGGCGAATCAGGTATTGGGCCAATTGACCGATTTGATGCCTCCAAGTTCCCAACCCGATTTGGGGGCCAGATTCGTGGGTTTAATTCGGAAGGGTATATTGACGGGAAGAATGACCGGCGGCTTGACGATTGTCTGCGGTACTGCATTGTTGCTGGCAAAAAGGCACTTGAAAATGCTGATCTTTGCGGCGATAAGCGGTCTAAGGTTATGGTTTTGTTGAATTTTGTTTGATTTTGGTGTTTTTAAGTGAATTGGGTTAGTGGGTTATGATTTTTGCTTAATTTCTAGCAATTAGTGGTGAAATTGAACATGCATTACTAAATTATTACATATTGAGGAGTTTGACATTTTGTTTTAGTAAACATGCATGGATGTAATGATGATTTTTTTCCGTGTTAGCATTTGGTTTTAGCTTTATGTAGAGTATAAATTTTTATACTTTCATATATATTCTAAGGTGTTTTTTGTTTATGAATTGGATAATTATAGGTGGTTGTAAATTATAATGCATTTAGTTTAGGTTTCTTGTAGTGATTTGGAAATGCTTTTATTTTTAATCAAGGGGTTTCTTAAAAGACAACTTTTATCGATTTCATTTAGTTAGTATCTTTCAAAGGTGTATACTCCTCCTATAGCAATACTTAGTTCGGGCTAAAAAGGTTTTGTGAATGCTATTTTCAAATTTCATTATTATGTTTGATCAACTATAGTGTAACTACAAAAACTTGGTTCCAGGTCTTCAATCATTGAATTAACTGTCATTAGTTATGCTGTTACGTTGGACTGTGGAAACAAGCAATTTAGTTTACTTTGTTTTAAAAATCATTTCCGTGATCACAAACACCATCCATTTGCCATTGTTACTTTTGTATTCGCACTTTAAGCATTTGTGCAAAAATGATTTGTACCGAATTTTCTTTCAACAGATGACTATCGAGTAAAGATTCATACAAAAAGTGGCCTTGGGTGTTTGCATCCCAAACTCTTGTATTTACATTTCTGTTGGTAAATTTGATTCTTTTTACGATTGAGACAAACCTATGATATGACTTTTTCTTGATAAAGCTGATAGGATTTGATCGGTAGACCACAAATTTGCATACAACATCTTGTTTTTTTTGTTGTCTTTTTAATAGGAAATTTCTGTCACTTCTGCTTTTAGTAGATCAACTTATAGATTCATGTATACTTGTCAAAATAAAAATAAAAGAAGAATGTATAGTTTCATGCATACGGTGCACAAAGATGCAACCAACTCAAATAAAAGGAGGAATATAGAAGACCCGTAGAAAAGGAAGTAAAGAAAATGAAAATTTTCCTTCAGAAAATAAGTACAGAAGTGAAAAGGTAGTTCCTTGCATCTTATGCACTTTTTTCACACCCCCCCCCCCCTCCCAAAAAAAATAAAAATAAAATCTAATAGTATTAATCTTTAGTTCATGCTATTTCTATGGTAAAATTTAAGTATATTATCTCCCCTAGTTCGTGGTATGAGCACTGTGTTCATTAATAACATTTTATGAAAGATATACCAGCTTGATAAGTCAGTGTTGTGAGTCTTATTTACTTCTTTTTGGAGCATAAACTTTCCTCATGGAATTGTTTGTTATCTGTTCTTCAGATTGACAAGGAGCGTGCTGGTGTTCTTGTTGGAACTGGGATGGGTGGTCTTACAGTATTTTCTGATGGGGTTCAGGCTCTCATAGAGAGAGGTCACAGGAAAATCACCCCGTTTTTCATACCTTATGCCATTACAAACATGGGGTCTGCCTTGCTTGCAATTGATCTTGGCTTCATGGGGCCAAACTATTCAATTTCAACTGCTTGTGCCACCTCTAATTATTGCTTTTATGCTGCCGCCAATCACATCCGTCGAGGTGAGGCTGATTTGATGATTGCTGGTGGAACTGAAGCTGCTATTATTCCTATTGGATTGGGAGGCTTTGTTGCTTGTAGAGCGTTGTCTCAGAGAAATGACGATCCAAAGACTGCTTCTAGGCCATGGGACAAAGACAGAGATGGCTTTGTTATGGGTGAAGGTGCTGGAGTTTTGGTAAGTTTTCTCCTTTGAGTTTGTTTACTGTTGTAGTTGAATTGAGAGCGTGCTTTTCACTTTTGTTTATATTGGTCCTCACACAAGTATGAAAATCATAGATGGATTAGGCTATCAGCTGATGCTTTTAAGTTCCTAATGTCTAGGAATCTAATTATGTTCGAGGCTTCTACAACTTTGTGTAAGGTTCCTTGATTCTGCCTTAGAGTAGACATAAAGCACAGGTGCAGCTGCGGTGTATTGCCCCTGCACTCTGTAAAGGAAAATGCCTATGGGATAATTACTCAAGAAAAAGCCTATCTGTTCTCTTTAAGTTATCATTCGTGTGCAGGCTTATGCTAATTAATGACCTTGACAATAATAATTTTTTCTCATAAACTTTATCTTCATTTGTTGTTAAATTACTGCCCATCAGTTCACCGGTTTGAATTAGCTAACATGGGGAAATGCTAGAACAGAACTCCTTGCATGTTTTTTCTCTTGTATGCTTTGATTTTCAGTTGACTGAACTGTTTATGTTATCCTGACATGTAACTTTAAGTAAAGATGACTCGAAATTTTGTGTGGATATCTGAATTTTGGGTAGGTAATGGAGAGCTTGGAACATGCAATGAAACGAGGTGCACCAATAATTGCTGAATACTTGGGAGGTGCAGTTAATTGTGATGCTTATCATATGACTGATCCAAGATCTGATGGACTTGGTGTTTCGTCATGCATTCAAAGCAGTCTTCAAGATGCTGGTGTTTCACCGGAGGAGGTATTCGATGTCCTTTATTTAATTACACAAGCTTATTATTGCTACTTCTATTGTTTTAATTTATAGCAATAATCCTTGAGAGCATGCATAGCTACCTTAAGGTCAGGGAAAAATATAGGGACCTGTTATTAGAAGTTCCCCTTGTGTTGAGGTTACATAACAAAGTGACTAGATAAACACAATCAACGTTTTCCTCAACAAGGAGAACAAACCAACCAAAACATTTTCATTATTTTCACCATTAGTATTGGACTTCTTGTAACGACCAGGAATTTTAAGCTCCTTATTAATTTTATATGTGATTTAAAATTTTTAAGAGTTAATTTTTAAAACTTATTTAAACCTTATGTGGTTATGTGCTTATGTGAATTAACATATGCGAATAAATGTTATGATTTTATTAAAAGGAATTACTAATGGTTATTTAAATTAGTAGATTAACCCTGAGACTTTTATATCAGAGTATTGATAAAAAGTGTTAGTAATTATATATTCAAATTTCTTGAATATAGTATACAGATTTAATTGGAATTAATTATTTATATTTGAATAATTAATTGATAACGTATGAAATTATTATTGTTGTTGATTAATAATTATTATGAATAAATAATAATTAATGAGTAATTAATTGGGAGTGTGTTGATTAATTATTATTATGAATAAATAATAATTAATGAGTAAGAGATTAATTAATATAATAATAATATATTTACTTGGTTAATTGTTTTATACAAACATGTGTTATATAAATGGTAGTTAACTATAAGGTGACCTTTGATAAGGCTATTATATATAGACTATATAGTAATCTTAATTGTATTATGTGAGATTGATAAGTGTAATGTGTACTTAGAGCATGTGACATGATGAAGGTAGGAAAACTATTATGAATACTTTACATTAATATCAATAGCATTATTAATTGATAATGTTTTCTCATAAGTTATTATTATAATAACAGTTATTATTATAAACAATAATGAAACACAATTATATTATATTTAGTGTTAATAGAAAATGTACATGGATTATATGTGGTGTATATGTACTTACTTGATACATTGTTTTATTATTTACTCATTGAAATTGTAACTTTAAACTTAAATATATACTATGTGTATATATATAATCTAGTATATTTATTGACTAAGTGTTAGACTTATACACCCATTTGCAAGTTGCTGAGTTAAATAGCCTCCCCACTTCTCCTCTCACGTGAACTCCCACATACTAGCTACACTCTACCTCCTTCTCTCATTTTCAGCAACATAGAGTGAATGATTATGGGGGAGTAGAGGTAATGATGGATTGCACCAACCCTTACCAACTTTTTCTTATCTAGTGTACAATCTTGAAACCCCTTGAATTGATTTGGGAGATGATAGCATTATCTGGGTATTTGGTTTGCCTATATATATAGAGCTCTCTTCCTTCTCATTCTCACATTGCTGAGATTTTTCATATAACAAATATAAGTGTAAGAGTTATCAGTGAGGAGGAATTAATTTAGTAGCAAGAACTAGTGCATTCAATTACAGAGGTATAATCACTTACCTCCTTATTCTTCAATCTCTGTAAAATTCCATTCATGCTCTTCAATTTTTCTGTTTCTGAGATTGCTAAGTGATTGATTTTCGAGTTAAGCATGAATTGATGATAATTGAATTGTGATATATGTTTGTTAAGTGTTATATGGAGTTATAATCATGTTAGAATGGTATCATATCATGCTTAAAGGGTTTTCGTTGGAAAAAAATTTGAGTTAGGCTGATGAATTGCCGAAGCAGTTCAGCCTTGGTTGGATCAGGAGTCGGCGCAGCTGCGCCGGGTATATGCCTGGTTGCAACGCAGCTGTGTAGGCCCTGGAAATCAAATTTTTTTTTTCTACTACAAGCCTGTCATGCCATCATGTAAATACCTTGTTAGGACAGGCATGTGAACTAGCTTAATACACTTATATGAGTATATGAACATTGTGTAAACATGTTTTACTATGTTTGCATACAAGGTTTATGAAACAACATATAGTTATGAAATAAACTTAAGATTTCGTGAACGAACGTAACATATATGAAGCATGCCAGTGTTCTGATTTTGGCAAGTATGTATACATGATTAATATATATATATATATATATATATATAGGTACGTAGACATAATATAAGTAAGTATTCCATGAGGCCACACGTATATGTCATGGCCACATGTTTGTTGAAAGGAAAATAAGTGTTTTAAAAAAAAAGGAAACTTGCAAATTCAAAAGTGAACTTTATCATGGACATAGCATGTACATATTCTGATATTATGAGCATGATAGCATGGTTGATATTAACTTGAAATGCATGTTTAAAATGTTAAACACGTTAGCATACTTGATTGAAAGCTTCACGAGTTTTTTCAAGCAAAACTAAAGAACTTTCAAAGTAAACATAACCAAGACTTGTGTCTTTTAGATTGGGACCACTTGAATACATGTATGTGACTTATATAAGCGTTCTAGTACATGTGAATCACGGCTATGAGATGCTTTACATGTATCGTATTATCCTTGTGGACTTGGTATATTTTTGAAAGAGAACTTAAGATGTGAAAGTAAATAACATCAAATGCCACGTGAGACATGTTGTGAGCATACGAGTATAAGTATTAAGATTTTCATTAGGCCTATAGACGTATTGACATGAACCTCATTTGTTTATATACAGATTTCACATATGCATGCTTAATCGTTGAAAATGAACTTCAACTATGTGATTAAAGTATATGTGTGTAGTATACTCGAGCATATATATTAAGTACTGTTTAGTCTCGTTACGAGGTAGTATGACCGGAGTAGCGAACCTTTGAAGTATGAACTTGTTTAATTTAAGGTTTACCGGCATGAAAACATATGACTTTGAAATTGGATTAGGATGAGCATGCTAGTTTCGAATGAGAGATTATAACTTGATAAGCATGTGTATTGGTTTAATGTCAGTAGTTGCATGCTAGGTTTGCACCAGAACACTTTCAGGTCCGGACAATTTGCTTAAAGTCTGATTTTAACAGTTATCATATTATGATGCTATAAATGGTATATTTGATACTGAACGTAATCTTATGTGATAGATTTATATAACGACTAGATTCTAGTATGTGTAAACTTATATTAGTTTATATATACTAATTGGAGAGACCAACTTGTTAATATTAGGTCGTTCCAACGCTGTTTAAATTAAAGTTAGAATTAATTGTAGCTGAGCAATCAGGCAAGTTTTTCTGAACTACTCTTTTATTTGAGCAAGTATTTCTTGACTTATACTTATTTATTGTACAAGTATCCGGACCCTATTGTGCAAGTATTCTAAATTCTTGTACTACCTTATTCAATGAACCGTGTAAGCGAGTTTCTAAACTTCACTTGTTTTTGGTGAAAGTTTCCTATCCTTCTCATATTGTATTGAGCAGGTTATTATTGTATTGTGCAAGTTCCCCGAACTTCACACGTTGAGTATTGTGCAAGTTCCCCGAACTTCACGACTTTGATTATTGTGCAAGTTCTCCGAACTACACAACCTTGATATGGTGCAAGTTCCCCGAACTTCACTCTTTAATTTTGCAAGTTCCCGAACTTCATTTCTTTGATTATGCAAGTTCTCTAAACTTATACAAACTCGTATATTGTGCAAGTATCTTATCTTTGTATTTACTTTACTCAAGGAACGTTGTAAGCAAATGTCCTAACCTATGCATTTATGTTATGCAAGGAATCTATTACCGTGCAAGTTCTCCGAACTTCACACTTTGATTATTTGAGCAAGTGTTCTAACCTATGCATTTACTTTATGCAAGGGATCTATTCTGGTGAAATTCTTCGAATTTCACTCTTTGATGTTGCAAGTGTCTAAGTCTATGCATTTACTTTATGCAAAGAGTCCATTATTGTGTAAGTTCCCCGAACTACACCACTTTGGTTATTGTGCTGAGTTCCCCGAACTTATACTAATTCATATATTGTGCAAATTCTAAATTTTACATTTATTGTGCAAGTTCCTATCCTTCTCATATTGTATTGAGTAGGTTATTGTCGAATCGAAAGTTGTTTACTTAATTGCTTGAACTTTATTTCCAAGCATGTTATTTAGTAGTTTAATTACTTATCAATTATTCCACATCGATATTATTGATATCCGCACTTAGTGCATTTGAGCTCGTACAGTCTTGGACTTGTACATTATTCAAGGTTTTAAATTTCTTGAACCGTGTCAGTTAGAGTCTGAACCTTTGCTCGGTCAGACAAGTGTATGAAGTTTCTTTAAAGCTATCCAAATCAATTGATGATAAGGATTCTTTGACAGAACAGAACACCCCTCATATGTAGGAGTGTGCCCAGGTATCTAATATATGATACGAGTAAGCAGATGTAAGTGTTATGCATATTCACGTTGTACCCGAGGCTGATCTCCTCGAGGTACTAAGTTTCTGTAGCCAGTAATCCAAAGGGTCAATTAGCTATTGAACCCATTGGAAAGTTATAGTTCAGAGTCTACTCGACTATCAGTCATTCTAAAGGCAATTATTATCTTTGCTTTTAATATTCATATTGTTGAATCGTTCAGTTATTCATATTATTAAATCGTTCTAATATTCATATTGTTGAATCGTTCAGATATTTATATTATTGAATCATTGTAATATTCATATTGTTGAATCGTTCAGTTATTCATAATATTGAATCGTTCTAATATTCATATTGTTGAATCGTTTAGATATTCATATTATTGAATCGTTCTAATATTCATATTGTTGAATCGTTTAGATATTCATATTATTGAATCGTTCTAATATTCATATTGTTGAATCCTTAAGATATTCATATTGTTGAATTCATTGTCAGATATTTTTTCATTCATCATGATATATCCTTTATTGTTGTATTTAAACTTGCTGAGCAAACTTGTTGCTCATTCTTGCTATATCATGACTTATATTGCAGTTAAGCCCGAGACTTCAGGGAAGGACAAGAGTAAAGAAAAGATTGTAGGATAGTTTGCAAGGAGCAGACTTTGTCTTTATCTTTCGTTTAATTACTATTATTGTAATATGAACCCTAATGATTATTTTAGGGTATGTTTGTAAGATTTTATTTAAGGTTATCGAATCTTGGGACTAGTAATACCTTTTGAATGAACGACGTACGTTTATTATATTCCGCATTTTTAGTTATCGTATGTTGTTAGAGGTGGATGTTAGTATTGTATCGTGGCGACCGGACCGGGGTCAGAGGACCCGGATTCGGGGGTGTCACACTTCTGACCTTCATGAGCGGAAGAAAAGGTGCTCTGCGATAGTTGAGGTGTTGATCTAGGTCATGGTTTTTTATCTGGTTTTGTATAAATATATAATATTAAGTGTTGACAGGTTGTTAACAGTCCAAACCTGTGGTGTAGCTGTGTATGTTTTTGTTTTATTTTGTTAGTAAATGACCTTGTTTGTTTTTAAGTTATTTATAAATGGTTCTGTTTCTTCAGGTTCTTTCTGTTGATCCTTTCTTACTCTTCCATTCCCCTCCTTGGGTAGTCTAACTAGTGCCTATATCCATATTAGCTAACAAGGAATGGAATTGACGTGAAATTTTTGGTACCCATGAACTACTGTATCGAACTTAACCATTTTCTTTACAGGTTAACTACATAAATGCACATGCAACTTCAACTATAGTTGGCGACCTTGCTGAGGTGAATGCTGTTAAGAAGGTATTCAAGAACACTTCAGGGATAAAAATGAATGCAACCAAGGTTAACACTCTAATATCTGATCGGTGATGTTTAAATTCTTCCAGATTCTATCATTCTAGTATTTTAGTTTTTGTCACCTTCTATCTTTGTATATTTTTCTTGTTTTCTATCTGCTTCAGTCTATGATAGGCCACTGCTTGGGCGCTGCTGGGGGCTTGGAAGCTATTGCAACAGTGAAGGCCATTACTACAGGGTGGCTTCATCCTACAATAAATCAATATGTATGCACTACGTTTTTCTTCGGCTTCAATACTTTATACTACTATTATGACGAAGCTGAATAATTGCATCTTACGAGAGATTTTTTGTTCCATGTTCTTTTAGATGAGATCAATCATGGGTAAACTATTGCTTATTCATATTTTCACAACTTATGGTTTATTCATCTACATATTTGTTACGATTATATATATCTGTAACTGCAGAACCCTGAGCCTTCAGTTGAGTTTGACACCGTTGCAAATCAAAAGCAACAGCATGAAGTGAATGTTGGTAGGATTTTTTTTCTCCCTATTTTTTCCCATATTTTTCCCCTTCTGTCCCCAGACCCTGATACGTTAAAATCAATTATTAGTCCTAGCATTCAAGTTGTATGATTGAAAATGTAACATGTTATGCAGGCATCTCAAATTCATTTGGATTTGGCGGACACAACTCAGTGGTGGCCTTTTCTGCATTCAAGCCATGAGTTAGCTCGTCTTCTTTGTCCTTTGTAGTCATAGCAATCTGTGCTTATTTGAGGTTTAGTCCAATTCCATTGTGGAGGCTACAAAACAACTTTTAGCATTCATAGGTCCTTTTTTGTATCAATTTCCGGTTTGACTCTTGATTGAGGTCTCTCAGCTGTGTCACCTTAGATATTTATTGAAACAGTGAGGCAGAAAGTTGTCCAGTTTTGAATTATGTAATGAATAGTTGAAGATCGACCTTGTGGTTCATTAACTTTTACTTTTCCTTTTTTTTCTCCCTTTCTTTTCCCTGCAGCATGTTATGTTTGCTGATAATGAATGTTTTGTCTAAAATAAAAGACTTGAACATCAAATATAGTGTAAAATTAAAACAGTTAGCTGTAAGCTTGTGTTCCTACGAATTAACCAGTACAACCTTCCATCCAAAAATGAAATTCTCGGTTGGTTGCCTTTTTGGTCTTTTTTTTCAGATATAAATGCTTGTTATAGACACATGGACGCAATGTTTTTCAATTTTAATTTTCTTAAAATATATAAATTAAACCGAAACTCATTAACAAAAACAATTATTTTTTTATTTTCTATTTCATGTAAGCTTGTCATTTGTTGTAAACTTATGTGGGTTGACCCAATATGCTACCTGCCCCATACATGACATAAATGGTTGGGTGGTTTGGGCCACATATTTATGGGTTAACCTAGGCCCGGGCCAAATTTTGGTCCATTGAAGCATTTAAATCTGCACCGGGGAGACATATGCATGGACTATCCAAGATGTTGAAAGGGTTGTCAACAATCAGGCAGCTGTACCATACTTGAGGGCAGAGTTCATGTTCCTACAGGAGGTAATGCTGATGTTTGGAAACATCATTAGACAAGGTGTCTCTCAATCCCTAGTTGAGGTGTTAAGGTGTCTCTCAATCACTAGTATCAGCAGGATGAAGGGAAGCTAATGATAGCTGGAGATTGAGCATAGTACGTACCGGGGGGAAGCAAAGCAACAGAGCACCTCTGGTTACTGATTTGTAATGGTATGCATTTTTTTTAATACCGTTAGCCATTTTTCTAATGTTTGTCAATGTTAACACTTGATTTTGTACGTCTGACGAAATCACCAAAAAGACAGAATAAAACAGCACCAACGGTTGATTGTATTGTTGTGAAATCAAACTCACGAAATACACTCACGTAAACATAAACAAAGAGATATAAAATATGAACACAAGAATTTACGTAGAAACCCAAATGGAAAAAAACCACGGAGAGAGAGAAATCCACTATAATAATAATGAGAGTACAAATTGTGTATTGGTGTTGTATGTTATTCTATATTCTATCTCTTATGTTGTATTCTATATTGTGATGTCCCCGAGTCCTCTTCAGAATCGCCTTATAAACTGCAATTAATGATTGATTGCTCCTTTTTCAAGTTAGATCTCCTTGTCCCACTAAATAAGGAAACACAATCTTACTTTAATAAGGACTTTCCTACTATTTGAGCAAATATATAATAGGGTGAATTACATATTTTAGTACATTTTTAAAAATAATTACAAAAACAGTACATCCATAAAATAATTACAAAACTAACGCACTTTCCCATATTTATTTACAAAATTAATGCAATTGAGTCTCCTTTAATCGCGGCCCACAATTTTCTCCCTTATCTCTGTCCGTTAATTTGTTATTTGATATCCCTCCACCGCCCCTTTCTCTCTCTTCTCCATCATCTCATCATTCCCAACCATTTAATGAAAAGCTCCCATGGCAGACTTAATTTCATACACCTGTCATATGCCTTTTCTTTACAGCGGGGCCAGAAGGCAAAGCTTCTTCACAAAAATTATTGCATTGCACGTCAACAATATTCTTCGATTTTTTGTTCTCATATATGTCATGTATGGAAGGGATTTCACCAATTTATACGCCCATATTAGATTTCCTGTTTGATCCAAGATCTGACTTATTACTACTACGTGAAGCAGAAGTCGTCAAATGTTCTTCATTATCATCTTTATTTCCCATCTTCATACCATTTGAAAATTTTCTCTCTGCGTTGACTAAAGAATTTGCAGTGCCAACAATCTCAGGGTGTGATGCAACTTCCGCACCCTTGGAGAAGGTATAGATAATCATCATTAGCAGCACCCTTGGAAATGCCGCAACACCCTTGGAAATGGTGCTGTTGGAGAAGGTATAGCAAGGAGAAACATAAAAAGTCCAAATTCCGAGAAGGTATCCTTGAAGAGCCTTTCATCCTTTTCACTTGAATACTCTCATATTTGCATCTTCAACCCAAATCTTCATACCAAGGTAACCAAACTTTCACACCAAGGTAACCAAATCCTCATACCAAGGTAATCAATCCACCTCCACACATGCAGTTTTTTCATAATGCAGTTGGTAACCAAACCTTCATACCAAGGTAACCAATCCACCTCCACACCTGCAGCTTTTTTCATAATGCAGTTGGTAACCAAACCTTCATACCAAGGTAACCAAACCTTCATACCAAGGTAACCAAACCTTCATGCCAAGGTAACCAAACCACTTCCACACCCACAGTTTTTTTATAATGCAGTTGGTAACTAACCTTCATACCAAGTTAACAAACCTGCATACCAAGGTAACCAATCCACCTACACACTTGCAGTTTTTTTATAATACAGTTGGTAACCAAGCCTTCGTATAAAGGTTACCAATTCAGTTTTATTAGGTTACCTTCATAGTGCAGTTGGTAACCAAACATTCATACCAAGATAACCAATTCAGTTTTATTAAGTTACCAATTTATTTTGAATGTGAGCCAAACTTTCATGCAGTTGGTAGCCAAACTTTCATAGCAAGGTAATCAATTCAGTTTTATTAGGTTACCTTCATAGTGCAGTTGGTAACCAAACCTTCATACCAAGGTAACCAATTCAGTTTTATTAAGTTACCAATTTATTTTGAATGTGAGCCAAACCTTCATGCAGTTGGTAGCCAAACTTTCATAGCAAGGTAACCAATTCAGTTTTATTAGGTTACCTTCATAGTGCAGTTGGTAACCAAACCTTCATACAGTTGGTAGCTAAACTTTCATTGCAAGGTAACCAATTCAGTTTTATTATGTTACATTCATAGTTCAGTTGGTAACCAAACCTTCATATCAATATAACCAATTCAGTTTTATTAGGTTACCAATTTATTTTGAATGTGATGCACTTGGTAGCCAAACCTTCATGCAGTTGGTTGCCAAATCTTCAGACCAAGGTAACCAATTCAGTTTTATTAATTTACAAATTTTATTCTTGAATGTGATGCAGTTGGTAGCCAAACCTTCATACAGAGGTAACCATTTTAATTTTTGTGGATAACCAAACAGTCATAAAAAAATTTTGAACAGTAAGAGTTACATCTATTTGTTTTCAAACTTATGTTTGTAGGGCGAATCTTCTTCTTCTTCTCGTTGGCAGTGTTATAGTTTTGTTGAAGTTAAATAAAACATAATCTGGCAGTTCATGCTTTGCTTTCCACCCCTTCCTTTTTTCGCAGGATCTGAAACATAATCTAACCGTGTGCAAGCTTAAGATTCGCGACGGAGATTTGCGGCGGCGGAGGAAGATGACGAGAAAATAATTTTTCGTGGTGGAGATTCGCGGCGACAGAGGAGGAAGATGACGAGGGAGGAAGATGACGAGAAAATAATTTTTCGCGGCGGAGATTCGAGGCGGCGGCGGAGGAAGATGATGAGGGAGGAAGATGACGAGAAAATATTTGATTGTTTTTCATCTGTTTGATTTGAATTTTGAATTTAGAATTTTGAATTATGGCAGCCTTGATTTTAGGTTCCTTATTAATGTGAAATTGAATGGTTTGAATTTTTTGCGTTATTTTTGTAATTATTTTTGGATGTACTGATTGTGTAATTATTTTCTAAACGTTGTATAGTAATGTAAAGGACCCTAGATACTAAACGTATATGGGCCAACATTAAATCCGGTCCATTAAATAGATTGGGCTGCACCATGGCTAGACCCAAATAATCACATCTCAACATTGCCCCCCAGTCTCTTATTTATAAGGAACTTAAAATAAGAGAGTTTACAAATAGATTGAGCTGCACCATAGCTAGACCCAAATAATCACATCCCAACATTGCCCATCAGTCTCTTATTTATAAGTAACTTAAAATAAGAGAGTATACAAATTTATACCAACAAGAGATCCGCATTCGCCGAAGACGAGTTGTCACACCCAAACACCATACGCCGAACATATATCCAACCTTATCAAAACCGAAGACCAAAGAACCAACCTTATCACAACCGAAGGCCAAAAAACCAACCTTATCACAACCGAACCAACCTTATACCAACCGAAGATAACCAACCTTATTACAACCGAACCAACCTTATACCAACCGAAGATAACCAACCTTATCACAACCGAACCAACCTTATACCAACCGAAGATAGATAAATAACCCACCGAACACCAATAAATTTCGTTCCAAAGAACTGAACATCCAACCGAACACCAATAAATTTCGTTCCAAAGAACGGAATATAACACAGAACTCCAAAAAAAAAAACTAACGTTCGCCTCCAAAGGCCAAACATATCACCAAACTTCAATAAAAATATTTGTCTCGAAGAACTGAATAAAAAATGCGTATGTTATATATGAATGAATGAGGAAATAAATGAATGAATAAATGAATGAATGAAAGAATAAACGAACGAATGAATGAATAAATGAATGTTCACCCTTAAATGAATATTCACTTCGCTCCCAAGAGCCGAAGGAATCCAACCTTATACCAAACTGACAACCTCGTTCTCTCCGAGAGCCGAACAGGTTCAACAAAAAATGTTCTCTCCCACGAGCCGAACTAACCCAACCTTATAACCGGCAACCTCGTCCTCTCCGTGAGCCGAACAAGGTCAACCAAAAATATTCACTTCGCTCTCAAAAAGAGCCGAAAGAATCTATCCTTATACCTATCTGGCAACCTCGTTCTCTCCGAGAGCCAAACAGGTTCAACCAAAAATATTCACTTCGCTCCCAAGAGCCAAAGGAATCCAACCTTATAATTGGCAAAACCACATCGTACTCAGCCTCGCTGTTCGTTGCTTTGAATCCAAACCTGATCGCCTGCTACACTTCGAACTCCTCTGAACTGGTTAGAATGATACCGACGCCACTGACACCCGAAGTGGTTGACCCACCTATATACAATATCCAAGAATTCTGTCTGGACCGAACCACTGCAACTGAACGTCCCATCTACTCGGCCTAATCCAAACTGTCGACTTCTTCGAAGAATGAATATTCCACCACAAAGTTCGCCAAAGCCTGCCCTTTGATAACTGTCCGAGAGTGGTACACCAATATGAACTGTGATAACCCCACGATCCATGCTGCAAGCCTTCCCGAAACCTTTGGTCTGCCCATAACCTTTTTCAGAGGCTGATCCGTGTATTCCATCATCAACTGACCCTGGAAATATTGCCGAAGCTTCCGATTGGCTATTACCAAAGCGTAAGCAAATTTTTTCAAGTTCGGGCGCCTTGTTTCCACATCCCTTAGGGAATGGTTTACGTAGAAAACTGGGTGCTGCTTACCCCCAATCTCCTGCACCAGAACCGCTCCCACAACCAACGAACTTGCCGCTAAATACAAATACAAATACAACATCTTAGTGGGAGCGAGCTTCATCAACAAAGGAACCGAAGACAGATATCTTTTGATCCCCTGAAAGGCATCGTCACACTCTTCGGTCTCTCCTGCCGACCTCTTCCGAACTGTCTTTTCGAGAATAGCTTCGGCGCCTCCTTTCGCTGTATCGGGGTCTGTTAGGGCGATGCACCCTCGAACGTCCCTCAGGTCTGCGACCTTCAGATCTGCTTTTGTCACGAGAGCGGCTCTGAAGTCTACTCTCGGTTCGCCTCGTATCCACCGCATGTCGCGCCCTGGACTGTCTTTCAGGAGACCTCCCCCGACTTCTGATCCACTAAATAAGTTGAGCTACACCTTGACTAGACCCAAATAATCACATCTCAATATTGCCCCCAACCTATTTAGCCCAAACAAGAGAAGAAGTTCGAAATATAATGTACAACAAATACCAAACTTATGCCTCCGTAATATTGCTCCCGATCCCCCTTGCAACAGCAAACCCAATAAAGGTGCAGACTTTAGTACCTCATTTTCAATATGCTGCACACGTTCAAAGGTAAGTGCCAGCACTAATCCATAAGGCCCCAGAACCCGTATTGGAAAGACAGACATAATCTCATCTTCGAAGCCCTAGCGGAATTGCGGCCATCTGAATCGGCATCGGAGAAGAGTACCCAGCCCTATCGACCGCGTATAACAATTGCTCGCTCAATCCAGTCTCTGCCCAATTTCTCAAACCGACGACGCCTATTCTCGTTTTCCATCTTCCGCAGTAAAGGATTTTGCTGAGGCTTTAGTACTTGTATAATAATACTCTTTTTTATGACTTACTGCAACTGAGTTGGGATTCTTCTGAATAATCTCCACGCTTTTGGTGAAACTCCGAAAAGAGTACTATGCTAATTGTATTATGAACAATTTATCTTTATCTCGTTGGCTTGCATTTTCTATCTAGATGAAACCAAAGTGGTCCGAAGAGGAATCGCCAAAGGGATTCCCGAAGTGGTCCGAAGAGGAATCGCCGAAAAGATTACCGAAGTGGTCTGAACCCAACTTCATTTGTTTGTGACAAAGTCGAAGGACGAGACAATTTTTGCCGAATAGAGCCAATCTATAGTCGGAAGGAGTACCTTCATCCCTTTTTTCTGTTTTGTTTGGCCCAAACCCTCGTTGCTGAAGTCGTATGATTCCAATCCCTCCCCTTGATTGTTGAAGCATAATGTTTTTCGTGTGTTTCTGCTTTACTCTTGGATTTGGAATCCTAACACACTCATTTATCATATACAAATGGGAGTTTTAGGGGAGTCGTGGTGTTTCTATAATGGCGGAGGAAAATCTGAGAGAATGAAAGCCGCTATTTTTTTCCGGCAAAGGTACTTCGATGGCCAGAATTGCCCTCGGCGGCTCAATGTTCGGCACCGGCTTCCTAATCCACAGGAATCTACTGTTCACCACTCACGTCAACCTCCCGTCGGTCGCTGCTGCAGAATCCGCCGAGATCCGGCTGCAAAATCGTGTCGGTGCTTGTCTTTTTCCTCACAGGTTCTTCTTTTGCCATAGTTCCATGGATCTGCTGTATCAAATAAAAAATGATCATATGTGCCGTGTGCCGTGTGCCGTGTGCCGTGTGCCGTGTGCGTGAAAACAAGGCCGTGAAAATAGCCGATAATAAGATATCCACATAGCAAGGATCTTCTCATACTGTACTAACATATTGAAAAATTGAATCCCTAAGCAGATTCAGCAGTCAGCATAGTCAATTCCAAAAGAATATTAAATTCACTATTGACTTAATTTATGCTTATTTCTGTACCTAATATTGTAAAAGTTTAAAACAATACTCCTAATTGCTTAGAAAAATTATGCTCCCTCTTATACCAGCAAGCATTGGCGCAATAGCCCACTAAACCCTCGAGATGCGTGCTTCTATATATGTATATACATCCATTTAAAAGTTCCTGCTGGAGGGTATCCACATAATTTTATCAAGCATATTCTTGTTGATATTGCAAGTACAGTCATGATTAATAAAACAAAAGTAATATGATGACATGTCGATCAAATTACAATGGGAGTAGTTCTCTTTTATATCTAAAACAATTGTAATACTCTTTTACCCATCTACTTTTTTGCAGTTGATTACTTTTGTTACTGGGAGGAGAGAGGTTTGAATTGAGTATAAAGAAAGTTAATTGGGATTGAATTTGAGATTCGGGAAAATAATAAAATGAGCAATAAATAGTGATCGAGTTCCAGCACAATTCTATGATTTTATACGTGTCGCTTGAATAATATCACTACATCCATAATATATAACACGTAAAGTAATATTGATAATCATGTTGATTTCGTAAATAAAAAAGAATCACTTATCTTTTTTGTTAGATTTCCTCTTAGTAAATCGGTGATTTTAATTCGACACTAAAATAAGTGCCTTCTTTCCCACATACGGCGTCAATGTTAACGCCTGATTTTGTACGCCTGACAAAATCACCAAAAAGACAGGCCAAAACAGCGTCACTTAAAAACCACAGAGGGAGAGAGAGAAATTCACTATAATAATAATGAGAGTACAAATTGTGTATTGGTGTTGTATGTTATTCTATATTCTATCTCTTATGTTGTATTCTATATTGTGATGTCCCCTCAACCATTGCTTGTAGTTGTATTTATAGAAGTCTTGTATGCCCAAATTCAACTAGGAGTAGGAGTCCTCTTCAGAATCACCTTATAACTACAATTAATGATTGATTGCTCATTTTTCAAGTTAGATCTCCTTGTCCTACCAAATAAGGAAACACAATCTTACTCTAATAAGAACTCTCCCACTATTTGAACAAATAGATAATAAACGTATATGGGCCAACATTAAATCCGGTCCATTAAATAGATTGGACTACATCATGGCTAGACCCAAATAATCACATCCCAACATTCAATATATCATTTGTTATCTTTTCAGAACACTGGTATACAGTTACATGCATATGCATATACGCATGTCTATGTAGGTTAGAGTAGATATTGTATAAGCTGCTTGTTGTGGCCTTACATTTTGGTTCTTGACTACCTTTTGTCCATTGGGGTAATAAATAAAACACAAATATGCATCTGTTAATAAATTTCTGTCAACCCCTAATTGTCTGATGCCCATGTCAAATTTGATCATCATAACTTGTTACCCTGCAATTTTATTGCTCATTTGCTTAAGCACTGTACATTAACTTTGTGCATATAAATTGCATTCTTTCAGACTAGTGAAGTGACAGAAAATAATTGAATTTCAATTCTGTAGCAGTACTTAAGCAGCTTAAATTTGGTGTAAAAAAGCTTTTATTTACTGAGCTTAGTCATCTTTGACATTTCTGTAAGATACTGAGCAATTCCAGCAGCAAATTAAAGCTTGTTTTGTCGGAGCAATGCAATGAACCGAGCAGTGGCGGAATAAGAACATTTTTAGAGGGGATTAAAATATATCAATAAAAAAAATTATTTATTGATATTTGGAGTGCTTCTTTCAAATTTATTTTGCCCAATTATAGTATTTTACAACATCCTATTTTAACCCTTGTCAACCTTTGTGTTGCGAGTCTAATGACTTTATATATATATATATATATACGGTTCAGATCTTAAGCTTACCATTTATTAAACATACCTTGCTTACCCCCCTTTAGCGATGGACCGGGCGACAGTTTGATCCGTCGCTATATATACAACTGTCGTCTATATGTTGTCCGTCGCTAAAAGCTAAGACGACGGTTGTATATATAGTGACGGACCAAACCGTCGCCTGGTCCGTTGCTATAGGAGGGTAAGCAAGGTATGTTGGATAAAAGGTAAGCTTAAGATTCGAACCTTATATATATATATATATATATATATATATTTTTTTTTTTAATTTCTCCCGAACTATGAGACTATTAATCAGACTTTGAAGTTTTCAGTCAACTGATTAGGTACTTTTATAGATAAATTATAAATTATAATATTATATATTTAAAACCTTATATTGTGATTCTGGTCATCTTCCTTGGAGACAACTGAGATGAGCCACTCAAAGAAAAAAAATGAATTAAGTTATTCTCATTTATAAAAAATTGATACCAAGGTATGATTAAGTCAGTAAGACAAATGAGTGCAATATTAATTAATTAATCATCAAACTTATTTAACATTATTTTATCTTATAGTAATATTGTTAATTTATTATAGGTGGAAGGACATAAGGAGCAAATGAATTAATATCATCTCATAACAAATATCAAGTTTAACTAACATTAACATGCTTCAGATTCCATGGTTGGGGTCATATGACCCCCAAACCCCCTAGTTTCGCCCCTGGAACCAAGTAGAACAAATCTTCGCTGTTTAACTGTAAATAAAATAAATAGAATGATTCTTTGCTGAAGCAGAACTTGTTCTATATCACAGTTAATATTTTGAAACATTTCAACACTCGTTCATAGGAGAACTTTTCAGGCAGTTTAGTTTTCTTCATCACTAGATTTAGAAAGTGGACAAACAATAATGGCTACTGATCTTTGATCAATGTCACTGTATTTGTGCTTATACCATCTATTCTTCGTGATGGGAACTTTTAGAACGGCTTTTGTAGCAGTTTAGATATTCCTGCTAGACCCCATAAGAGAATATTAGAGAGAGAAACTAGAATTTGGTTAATTTCATTGATATCTAATTCATTACAATGATAGACTTATATAGCAAAGATGAAAATTAATCCTTCCCATTGATATATAAAAACTAATATCCACCCTTGGATCACTCTAATATATAGCTCCTATTTTAACTTGACTACTAGACCCATGATACGTAACAATACTCCGCCCTTCAAAATTCACCTTGTCCTCAAGGTGGAAAAAAATGATGTCCACAATGGCTGGTGTATGTATCCTCTGTACCACCTAAATTTGGTGGCGAAATCATAAGCCCATTTTCTAGCCATGAAATATAAAGATAAAAGATTAACGTTGTAACCTTACTGGGTGATGCAACCAGAATGTAATTCTTGCTCTCAAAGACCTCTAGATGTAGAGTGAAAACATCATCTTCTTCATGTAAAATGTAAGATTCACTTGATTGGTTTGTCCCCAATTGAAGTAACCACACTTTGTCTTGTTGGAGCGTCTTATCCATTATAATGAGCAACAAAACATATCCTGGTATGCACTCAATCACCATGAAGCTATATCCATCTTTAATGTAGTAGCCTGCTATTTCATAGTAACCAGCACCAAGCATCAATGTGTTCTTTAAGATAACACTGGAATTTGTCCAAAATCGGATGCCATCAACATTGTGCTTAATGAAGCTGTCAGTTAAGAAACTACCGTGTGATACAACTAAATCTACAATCTTTCTGTTGCTGAAATTATTTGTACTTGGGAAACACTCGGTCGTCAAGTCCAACTTCTTCCTTGAGAACTCGTCAATAGAAAGTCTTTGAACAATTTTCCATTCTCCGTTGGCACACGTCACTTGGAAATAATAAATAAGATTAAGACCAGCAGACACATTGTATGAGCCATCAGAGTATACTTCCATAGAAACCCAAGTTGCAACTGGTGTTTCAAGGACCCAATCACATATGTGGTTACAAGCGGCACTAGTGAAATAAAATATTCCTCCTGGATCATAACTAAATCCTAAAGATTTAGAGATTGTCGCTCTACCATGAAAAACTACATGATACTCCCACTCTTTTATAATACAACAACTTCCCACATGTACATTATAGCCCAGATCACAAAGAAATGCACCAGCTATGACAAAAAGTACTCCCACTAGAAGTTTTCCAATTATTGTGCCATCCCCTTTGTTAATGATATGAACAATGAAGATCTCATCTCTAGTGATACAGTAATTGTCAGTATGTCCTTCTTTCATTCTTGTCACATAGTCCTTCAAGCTAGTCATCTCATCTTCACTCTTTGTGAAGTGGTATCTGAGCAATTCAGCAATCTTTGCCTTGTTCTGGGAGTCTTCATGGGTACAAAGCTTGTGGTTCTTCAAGACGGCCTTGTAAAATTTATTGTAATTGTGGCACTCAGAGTGCTTCTTCTTCTTGATTAGATCCTTAAGTTTGCGCTTTTCAATATTTTCTAGCTGTTCTTCGTTAAAATAGAGAACAATCTCGGTACCCCTACCCAATACCTCACCAGTAATGTCTCTGATTATAATGAAAGAACCACCAGCTTGGGACTTCCATAAATATTGTTCGTCACCATTTGTTGTGAAAATAACTTTCTCAGCAAGAAAGTAAGCAGAATAGAAACGCACACCAAACTTGTAAGACCCCAAATTTTATGAATAAGATTTAATTTTCTTTATATATTATTTTGAAATAGTAAGGTGTTGATTTGATAAATGTGATAAGTTATAGGTGAAATGTGTAAAGTTTACAAAGTAAGTAAGTGGTTATAAAATATTCGTTGTGTCAGGGAAATATTCGTTTGGTCGAAGAATATTTTTTTTGTCGAAGAATATTCGTACGACGGCGCAGTCATTGGTGGACCCCACAACAGAATGAATGTCGGATATAGAAAGCGACAGAAGTAACCTTTTTATAAAAATAAAGGCAAAACTGTTACCGTTAGTACTGTTGAAATACCCGGTGGTTAAAATACAGTAATACGTGGTGTTGCACAGTAGCACACGGTATTGCACAATATTTTAAATTATTGATTCTTACGTAGGAAGACACTTACTCAATTATTGTTACAGTAATTACTGTTCAATATTTTATATTATTGATTCAATAATTGCATAATATTTTATTGGTTCAATATTTGCTATGTTGATATTTTATATCAATAAGTGCTACTTTGCTATTTTATATTATTGATTCAATAATTGTCATTGCACATTATTTCAAATTATCAAATCAATAATTCATATTATTTGAATAATATTATTAGATAGCATTATTGGCAATGTCTAAGGAAGTTCTGTCTAGGAAAGGGGTTGATTAATTGCGCGCCAGTAAGGAGAAATCCTTATCGGAAGGCCCCTTCTTTCCTGGGAACGACCTAGTTGTCAATATTGTAATTATGTAATATTATTTGTGAATAATTAATTTTTGATATATATGATAAGAAAATATTTATTCAATGTGGATTTAAACGGAAGAATTTTTAACATGTGACATTTGTTGAAAGTTGATATTTTATCTTGTCCGATAAAATAATTCATTCAAATATATTATTATAATATTACATTATAGTAGTATGATGTGATTATATAATAGTATGATTTTTATAATTTGAATGGTAACATTATTATAGTAAATTCATGGTATAATTTGAACTCTTATGATGCAAACAATGATGTCATCGGAGCGATGAGGTAAGCAAGGATGTCATCGGAGCGATGAGATAAGCAAGGATGTCATAGGAGCGATGATGTAAGCGATGATGTCATAAATTATAGCAAAAAGACTATTTTACCCTTACTCTGCCGAGTCTATAAATAGAAGCTCATTTCTTCATTATTTCTCACCAATTCACTAAAGCTATAGAGAGAGAAAGTATAGAGAGAATAAGAAAGAAAGAAGAAGAGTATTCTGCTATTACACTAGTGCAGTCTCCAAATTTTTAAGGTAAGGGGTATTATTTCTTTCGTATTCATGAAGAGAGTTATTTTCTTTCAATACTCGTAAAGATTGCTATTCCATTCTTTATTATTCTGTTGGAATAACCTGTCTACGCAGACTACCGCATGCATGGTGAAATCCTGTTGTTATTCCATTCTTTATTATTCTGTGAGAATAACCTGTCTACGCGGACTACCGTATGCCTGGTGAATAACCCTTCGTATTCAGTTGTTATTAAATTGTAGAAATATTCTGTCTGAGCGGACTACCGCCAGACGGGTGAAAATTCAATTGCAGTTTCGTATATTATTTCATTTCAGATTCCTAACTCTAAACTTACTACGGTAAGTATTGCTTCTAGAATTCTTGAAATGATCTGAATTTTTTTGAATTTTGCGCTTCATCTAGTATCATTTTTTCGGAATAATTTTCTGAACTTTCTCGTAAAATTCTTATCTTTTCATGTCGAGTTACTATTCACGAGTTACTATTCACAGTAATTTTTTTTATTGTATCCAAGTTTTGAACTTCATTCTTGAATTTTGCTCCACAATTGATTATTACAGAGTATTATTGAACTTGGATAAACTAAATTATGAATCCCTAATCCTTGTCCTTTATCTCACTGGATTCGTTCCTTATATTGTATTTCATCATCCTCAGTCCTAAATGGTGATATAACTGAATATATCTTTGGCCTGTAGTGCAAATATAAAAGATTACTTGATGAATATCTTTGGCCTGTAGTGCAAAGATGAATGATTACTTGATGAATATCTTTGGCCCGTAGTGCAAAGATGAACAGGTGTTGAGATGAACATGACCAACTGGTGATACAAATGAATGTCTTTGGCCGTAGTGTAAAGATGAATATTGATTTGAGATATATATTGATTGATGTTACAGAGATAAAATATTGATGATGGACTTTTAAATCATAGAAGATAGTAGACTTCATTCTCTACTTAACTCTTCTAATGAATTGTTATTTTCGCTGCGAATATTGATCTAAAAGTTGTTGTCCATTATATTTTATCTGATTTATTGAAGACTAACGATAATTTATTATTCATTATCTTAGTCATAATATTCTTTACTGGGCTAGTTAAGCTCACCCTTTTCTTCCATTGTTCTCTTCAGGAAATGGGAATATCGCGGGGACTAGTCGGGGATCAGAGTGATGGTCAGAGTTAGATCAGTAGAAGTCCTCACTATTCTATAAAATAGTGGGATAATGATTGTAATTAATAAGGAGTGAATTTGAATGTTTATATTTCGTATTATATACGATTTGTATTGAAATTCATAGTTTGCGTGGTCTTAGTTTGCACGACCGTATGTTATAAAAGATTGTATTTGAATTCTGTACCATGTATTTGGCGACTCAGAATGGGTTGGTATTGAACCTATTTTGGGGGCGTCATAGTTGGTATTAGAGCTTAGGGATATGATCTCTGACGGAGATCTTGGAATAGAGCTAGGAGGGGAGAGAAGAGTAAATCCTTCGCTATTGTGTCCTACCTAAGCTTATTTGGTATTAATTGGTTGGTCGGAACATAGGGTTGATATGTGATATGACAATTTGTTTAATTAACCCTTGTTTTATGGCAGTATTTGAGAATGGCAGCTGGAAATGTTAACAATGGAGTGAATGAGACCGTTGAGACACCTTTAATCACAAACGAGGAGAACGTGCAACAGGAAGGCAATATTCCTCCTGTAAACAACACTATCGAAGAAACGATGAATGATGGGATGTCAGGCAAAGAAGAAATTAGAGATATCCATGTGGTGAGTGAAGAATTAATAGTTACACCCGAGCTAATCGCAGAGGTTGCAGCTAGAGTGAGGAAGAAGAGGAACCTGAGGAAGATTTATTAGGAGAATTTTATGATCGAAATGTAGAACTGCAAAATCATATTCATGAGTTAGAAGAACAGGGTGAAGAACGACAAGCGGCCGTGGAACAAAGGGATACAATAATTCAAGAAAGGGATACAGAAATTCAAGATTTTGCTACTCGATATGCGAGGCTTGAACAGAAGCTCTCTTTGACAGAACATATGATATTAGAGCTGGAATCTGAAAATGCCAATGTCAACGATCAGCTGAAAGAAGAAGCAACTGAACGAGTGAGAATTGAAGATGCATGGGTAAAAGCGCACGACACGTTGATATTTTAGAAAGAGACGTCCGATCCAAGAAGGCCAAAATAGACGACATGGATTTTACTTTTTGGACAGCAATTGGAAGAATCCAACATCGAGTTTGGAATTACCCTGTGCATAGCGGTCAACCCCAATTCGATATGAATCGAAGAGTACTGATTTAAATCATGAATCAGGAGTGCGATGAAGTAGTTGAGGGTGGAATGAACTTTATAGCAAAGTCAAGACCAGCTGGGATAGTGACACCAAAGACTATCCCAGACAAGCCAAAGTCGGTGGTTCCTGGAAGAGCGTTTGTCTTGACTGCCCAAAACGCGAGGAACCAGAACGAGGTGATCACGGGTAAGCTAGTCATAAACTCTTGCGAAGTCTATACCTTATTAGATGCCAGTGCTACCCATTCTTTTATTTCACCTACTTATGCTCAACGTTTGAACTTGACTCCTGAGAAATTATACTTTGACTTATCTGTTGAAACTCCGTTAAGAGAAACCTTCGTTACATCCACAGTTTACAAATCTTGCTTTATTCAAATTGGTACCCTCACCCTACTTGGAGATTTTATATCTTTGAAAATACTTACATTTGACGTAATTCTAGGAATTGACTGGTTAACCACTTATCATGCCAAAATTGATTATTTTTGTAAGGTTGTTAGTTTTCATATTCCTAACCAACCTGTTGTGCGAATTCAAACCACCAAACCACTAAAATCAATCAATATTATTTCAAGTCATAAAGCTATTCGTTTATTGAAAAATGAATGTCAAGCTTTCTTTGCCCATGTCACTGATTTAAATCAGAATACATCAGATTTGAATGATATTTTTGTTGTTAATGAGTTTCCTGATGTATTTCCCAAAGAACTTCCTGGCCTACCCCCGGAACGTGAAGTTGAATTCTTTATTGACCTTGAACCCGGTACAAAACCCATTTCTAAAATCCCATATCGAATGGCTCCTATTGAACTTCAGGAGTTAAAGGTCCAACTATAGGAGTTGTTAGACATCGGTTTATACGTCCTAGTACGTCTCCTTGGGGTGCTCCTGTTTTATTCGTAAAGAAGAAAGATGGTAGTATACGACGTTGTATTGACTATCGGGAGTTGAACCATGTCACCATAAAGAATAGGTATTCGTTACCTCGTATTGATGACCTGTTCGACCAATTACGAGGTGCTATGGTTGAAGCACCATGAGGGTCACAGTTGGTATCAAATATTTGGATCATTTCGTGATTGTCATTATTGATAACATCCTAGTATACTCCAAAAGTCTCAAATATTTCTTTACTTAGAATGAACTCAATATGCGAAACTGACGTTGGTTGGAGTTGTTGAAAGATTACGATCATACCATCCAATACCGCCCTGGAAAAAGCGAACGTGATAGCTGACGCGTTGAGTAGAAGATCGTATGCGGGTACAAGTGCGATATTGTCAACATGAAGCCCATTTTGTATGACGTACAAAGGATGAAGATAGAGTTAAAAACTCCGGAGACCCACGTAATGATGTCAAATATACGCGTAGAACCAGCTTTAATGGATAGAGTTAAAGCTGCTCAATCTACAGATCCGGAGCTGACGAATATGAAGAAGAAGGTGCAAGAAGATACTATTTCAGAAGCAAGAATAGATGAAGAGGGAATACTTCGAGTCAAATCCAGACTTTGTGTTCCTAACGACTCTGAATTGAAGTATAGAATCATGATGGAAACACACAACACACCGTTTGTAATCCATCCTGAAAGTATCAAAATGTATCGTGATCGTCAACATACAATTTGGTGGAGCAATATGAAGAGAGAGATCACGGAGTTTATCTCAAGGTGTTTAATGTGTCAACGTGTCAAGGCGGAGCATCAAGTGCCTGTTGGTCGGAAAACCGATTACTAAACACGCGCAAGTATACGCGGTCTAACAAGTAATACAGTGATAAGGAAAGTGTCGTACCCACGAGGAACTATCACTAATATTTATCAAATACCAACTTTGTATCGCTTAAGTCTTATTCGAACAGTAAACTAATAGGAGTGCGGTTAAACTAGTTATAACTAATTATTAAAGCAAGTAAATGGATAACGAATGGTAATCGAAGGAATTACAAACTAAGGTTACAACTTCACCCCACACAGGCATTCCGTCGAACACCTGGCGTGCTATGCTTCATCAAACTTCCTACCCTTCTCTCTTTGGTCTTAATGGTCACGACAGTTTGTCGATCGAGAACACACATGTGCTCATACACCTCTGTCGAGGTATGCACAAACGTATCCTCTCCAGATCCACTCGATAGGAAATAGAACAGAAAAGAACGTCCAAGCTAGGTGATAATCCTACACACGTCTATGCGAATTAACCTAAGAAGGATTTAAGCATAAGTTCTCAATTAGGTCACACGTGGCACACAGATATATGTCTATTCTATGCACAACTTATGCAGTTGAAACCCATAATCACATGCCAATATATTTAGGTGTAAATCTATAATCCTTCTTTCAATATCATATAGATTACCAAAATCATCACTAATGTCTTAGCGAAAATCATTAAGCATGAATATATTAAATCAAACCATATGGTGCCAACTAAAGAGATAAGACAGTCAATTTAAATAACAAAGGGTTCCATTATAACCTCAGAGCCAATACTTAGTTCATAGGTATTGAACAAAATATAAGTAGCAATAAAGTCAACATTTATGGATTACAAAATCAGAGGAAATAAATGGATAAGAATAAACTCTGTCGAGGCTCTTCAGTCTCCAAACATTCCGCTCCTTTAAAGCTCTCCAATCCGTGTAGCTCACTGCTCTTGTTGCTCCAAGGAAATGCCAGACTTTTCCTTAATCTACCTAATCTATATTTACAAACATTAACTAGGAAATAGAGAGAGAGATTACAAAAGAGGAGAGAGAACTATATATCCTAAGCTAAGCTAACCGATTCTATCCCCGTATCAATATATGGTATGCAGAGGCTCTCTTGATATATATATCTATTTTCTTCTTTAGCTAGGTCAAAAGAAAGCCTTTTCTGCCTGGGCACCAGAGGTCGCGCTGTAGCGCGGGTAATAGAGCTTATGGATGGCGCTGCGGCGCCACGTTAGCACCAAAAGACCAGCGGTCGCGCTGCAGTACGAGTCCATAAAGGAACTATGGCGCTGCAGCGCCAGGATGACATCAGCAAGGACCAGGGGCGGCGCCGCGGCGCGAGATTAAGACTAGGCATTGGCGCTGCGGCGCCAGTGTATGTAAATTATCCGTTTTGTCCCCTGAAAGCTAGAAAAGTCCTGTAAAGCCCTGCAATACGTCGGTTAAGCATAATAATACTATAAACATATAAAACTATATAAAAACTACGAAGATCAGGCAACTATTTAAGACATAAAGTATCCAATTCGCGGGTATAAATCCCACTCATCAAATACCCCCAAACTTAAGTCTTTGCTTGTCCTCGAGCAAACTATCTAACACAAAACTCACAATAGTAAAACACACGCGAAAGAACAATAAAACTGTATACTAGTATCATGGCTTCTAAGCTCGAACATAGCTACTCTCAGAGAACAAGGCAAACACAGATATTAGTAAGGGTTCATTCATTTTTAAGCATAAGACTGTATTCGATCCATTCTATGTGTGTGTGTGGAGACCAATGCATCCTAACTAATCATAGCTCAAATAAGTTCTCACAGTCGATTGTTAATACCAATATGCACACTTTGTAACTTAAACATTCAACAAGCATTAAGACTAAGATGCAAGTGCAGGAAAGGATCAAAAGGCTCTAGTATGAAGACAGTAAAATCTGACTCGGACAGTCCTTAATTACCTTAGGCTATTCAGAGCTACCCATTAATGAGCTTTTGATCAGTGACTCCCAAGTCAGATGACTTTAGGGCACTAGGTGTAGAACACCCCTATGAATCTAATAACTCGAGCATCAAAGGCCACGTAATCAACATAAGCCAAATTAGACTTTACGAAATTCGAAGATTATTTGGCGAGTGCATTTTATGCTCCATCTCAACATCGGTCCTGCGTTTATGGGCGAGTGCGTTTTACGCTCCATCTCGACCCACCGCAAGACTTTCAATATTCAATCTTCTTTTCTTTTTATTCTTTTATTCCACATTTTTTATATGTCAACATGCCAGAATCCAAGATCCAAAACTGTATATGCGTCTAAGTATTTTATTACCTTGTAAGAATGAATGTTTATAAGAGTGAACATACTCTCAAAGCAATAAACACGCGAACTAAAATCGAAAAATAACTAGTTAACACAGTTGGTCGGTGCTTGCTAAGAAGGACGGATCAATAACAGTCTCAACTTATCGATTGAACAGCCCCTAGCTCATACATGCTTGACACGACTCTAAGAGATAGACATAATTACTTGGCGCTTGTCATTAGCCACAATCAAAAATTAGTGATAAATATACCACCTTTGCGTAATAGCAGCTCAAAATAGGGTAAAAAGGCCATTCACATGGCACAAGCATCTAAATCTGTAAAAGCCCCAAAAAGATGGCTATAAACCAAACATATATGCTGATAATAATCCAAGCATTCATAAATAATAACAAAAACTGTATATGGCATCCATCCGTAATAATCTAAAACAAAATACCGCAGTTCAAAACGATTTCAAAACGACTGCACTACAATACCGATAAAATCATAAGCAAAATACTAAATATGGCAACCTAACATGGCAATAGACAGAAATAACACAGATAATAAACCATAACAGAACACCCCCAAACTTAAGGCGAGTAATGCCCTCATTGCTAAACATATATCAATCTAAACAAGAGGGCTTCCCTGAAGTCTGGTCACTCGACAGCAGCATCGTCCTCAGTCAGCTTCAGCGGGCGGTGATGGTGGAGGGTATGGTGAAAAGACAGGAGGCTCTGGGAACTGGAATGGCGTGAACTCAGAATCCTCGCCACTATACACGGTGTATATGCTCTGCATCATGTTGACCAGCTCAGCCTGATACTACATCGCTATGTCTTGCCTCAAGGCCATAGCTGCTATGTGCCTCTGAGCATTAGCGTCTTGGTTCTGATGTAGCAGAGTGAGGGATGCCATGATCTCTGCCAGTAGTCCCTGTGAAGTTGGGCCTGCGTTTGGTGGCTGCGAGGGCTCTGCTGTAGGAGGTGGCTCAGTAAGTGGCCCGAATCCTTCGCCTCTAACGTGAGAAACGGCCCCAGTCCCACACATCAAAACGTGAGATGGTCTGATGGTCAATGACTGACATGGGCGGCAGAGCTATCTCTTCTGGACCCCAATGGATACCTGCCCTCTTGCACAGCCGGGTGATCAAGGATGGATGTGGAAGTCCCGCAGAGATGCTACTCTTGATCGCCTTCAAGATGGACTCATGTATGAGAATTCCGATGTCCACGTTCAGACCCGTGATAATGGCAAATAATAGGATCGCTCTATCCTTAGTCACGTTGCTCAGGTGACGAGTCGGGATCATGTTGGCACAAATAAAGCTGAACCATGCCTTCCCATAGCAACTGAGTGCAGCATGCGAGAAACTGGTCCTCTCACCCGTGAAGTCATTTGTCTTCCATGTAGTCCCGGGCTTACAGAGCCTCCTAATAATATTCTTGAGGTCATAGCTGCGGAGTCCCTGCTCCATATAGTCCCTACCCTCAAAATCGAGCGTCGCGAACAGTGCATTGATGGCTTGGCTTCCAAACGCCACTGACCACCCCCTAACTTGAACAACAGCAGGACCTTCGGGACTGACATTTGCATAGAATTCTCTGACCATAGATACAATGGTCGACTTGGGAGGTTTTGTAAAGTGCACCCACTGGCGCCCCACAATCATGGCCAACAACTCGCCATCCTTTATTTTGTCAGGCCTCAACCCCCGCTTAGGAATCAAATTTCGGGCAGCAAAAGAGCTTTTGTATCGTTTCCATGCCTCTTCGTTCATAAATTTGGTGTTGTCCCAAGCCGCTAGTGCTGCGGACGATGAACCGTCGACGCTCAGGCGTTGCCTTTTTGAAGCCATGTCAGAATTTGCAGCAATTGGTTTGAACACAAGCAGAACTCGATTCTAAACTCCGCCAAACCTAGGCTAGAATAATCCCCAATGCAACTTCAATGTCAAACAGCCCTAAACAGTCAAATTATCTCTCAGTCAATTTATCAAACACCTTGTGCGCGCTCTCAAAACCCAACTAGATAGCCCTTTGTTTGTGAATGCTCTAACCAGATTTCGTCAGTGGAAATCACCCAAATAAACAACAAGAGATGGAAAATCCTAACAATTCGATCCAAATACGTTTCTAATGAATGAAATCCAAAATTACCTCGAGTGGGAAACCCTTGCTCGATTATGGTCTCCTCTTGATAGTCCTTAGTTGTGTAATCAATTAGGGCCAATTTGTATGTTGGTGGGTATGGAGCTTCTATTGAGGAGTCGTACTGGTAGATGTGGAGAAGAGGTAATGTTTGGGGTTTGTCGAAACTGCCGAGAGAGAGGGGAGGTGAATGGCTAAACTGCTGGCCTCAATCTATTTTGAAAACCAAAACTAGCTACCGGCGCTGCGGCGCGGACATTCCTTTGTAGCTTAGCGCTTGCGGCACAACTTAACAGGGAATGAGTGTTTTGGCTCCCTTGTGGAGCGCTGCGGTGCAAGTCCCCCTTTGTTCCTGGGCGCTGCGGCGCGAGACAGGAAATTTGAATTTTTAGCATGGCGCTGCGATGCGAAGTTTAGTGTATATGCTGGCGCTGCGGCGCCAGCCTTGTATCTGAGTTTTTCCTGCATAAAAACCATGTATTAGCCAACATATATTACACAGATATCATACTAAGTAAACAACATACTAGATACTAATTTCTAACTAAGACATACACTAGCAACATACTAAATAACATGCTGCCTGCATCCTATAATCACAAAAACATGCGCATTGGCAACGATGTTTACATAGTAAAAAGAAAAGACACAATATAAACTAGACATAAGTAAAGAAAAATAGAGAAAATTGATACTGAGATGGGGTTGCCTCCCCACCAAGCGCTTGTTTAAAAGTTGTCGGCTTGACAATACCGATGCCGCTCAATCCGGCTCATAAGCAAAAATGACAATTTCATGCCGCCTATTTGTCAATTCCTTTAAATTTGTGGCGGACATGGATGATTGATCATCCTCGTTTTCTTCACCCATCGGCACGAAGAATATTTCACCACTGGAATTATCCAATAATTTGCCTTTTTCATCAAGTTGAAAGCGTTCTTTGTGTGCTAGTGGGCCCTCCAGGGTTTCCACAATCGTGAGTGTGGTTTCCGATTGTTGATTAGTCTTGACAATACAACCACTCTTGATCCGCTTTTCTCCAACTTCAGACTCCACCGATTGGATAATTTGCACCATGACATCTCCCTCAACAACTTTGTGAGACTCATCGCCTTCTCCTTGCGTATCCTCCATGCAATGCTCTACTGCTTCATCGTTGAGATCAATTATGACCGGTAGATTGACTTGCGGTGGATTTATGATGGCATTGACGAGTTGACCCAATTGATTTTCTAGGCTTTGCAATGCGGCATCTTGGCTTGCTATTCGAACCTCATTTCTCTTTATAAAGTTGGTGAGGAGCTCTTTAAGCCTTTTCTCTTCTTCTGTCGAGTCTACCGAAAAGCTCTCATTGGGTTGGAATGTCACCTTATACTGCGACGGAGACGGATATTCAAATTGATTCGGATAGGAGTAATTCGGATCATAATATTGCTTTTGACTGTAGTCCCAAGAGTTTGGATAACCCTGACAGTTTGGATGATAGGAAATCGGTTCAATGTCAGCTTGTTCCTGACAGTAGGCAGTCCTAAGTGGATTGACACTTAATATTGTCAGAAAACCTCAAAATATTTGCAATTTGAACTCGCAATTACTCGAGTCCTTCTTCCGAGCTTGGTTGTGTCGTCCTCTCATAAGGCCATTGATAACATTGATCGTCCATAACCTGTAAACTTAAAAACAAAAAGGAAGATCAAACAAATAAAAGAAATATATACACGTTCAAATTAAGACTAAATTGATTTAAATCAATATTGGACAATATTAGAACAATAGTTCCCCGGTAACGGCGCCAAAAACTTGTTGGTCGGAAAACCGATCACTAAACACGCACAAGTATACGCGGTCTAACAAGTAATACAGTGATAAGGAAAGTGTCATACCCACGAGAAACTATCACTAATATTTACCAAATACCAACTTTGTATCGCTTAAGTCTTATTCGAACAGTAAATTAATAGGAGTGTGGTTAAACTAGTTATAACTAATTATTAAAGCAAGTAAATGGATAACGAATGGTAATTGAAGGAATTACAAGCTAAGGTTATAACTTCACCCCACACAGGCATTCCGTCGAACACCTGGCGTGCTATGCTTCATCAAACTTCCTACCCTTCTTTCTTTGGTCTTAATGGTCACGACAGTTTATCGACCGAGAACACACAGGTGCTCATACACCTTTGTCGAGGTATGCACAAACGTATCCTCTCCAGATCCAGTCGATAGGGAGTAGAACAGAAAAGAACATCCAAGCTAGGTGATAATCCTACACATGTCTATGCGAATTAACCTAACAAGGATTGAAGCATAAGTTCTCAATTAGGTCACACGTGGCACACAGATATATGTCTATTCTACGCACAACTTATGTAGTCGAAACCCATAATCACATGCCAATATATTTAGGTGTAAATCTATAATCCTTCTTTCAATATCATATAGATTACCAAAATTATCACTAATGTATTAGCGAGAATCATTAAGCATGAATATATTAAACCAAACCATATGGTGCCAACCAAAGAGATAAGACAGTCAATTTAAATAACAAAGGGTTCCATTATAACCTTAGAGCCAATACTTAGTTCATAGCTATTGAACAAAATATAAGTAGCTATAAAGTCAACATTTATAGATTACAAAATCAGAGGAAATAAATGGATAAGAATAAACTCTGTCGAGGCTCTTCAGTCTCCAAACATTCCTGCTCCTTTCAAGCTCTCCAATCCGTGTAGCTCACTGCTCTTGTTGCTCCAAGAAAATCCCAGACTTTTCCCTAATCTACCTAATCTATATTTACAAATATTAACTAAGAAATAGAGAGAGAGAGATTACAAAAGAGGAGAGAGAACTATATATCCTAAGCTAAGCTAACCGATTCTATCCCCGTAACAATATATGGTATACAGAGGCTCTCTTGATATATATATCTGTTTTCGTCTTTAGTTAGGTCAAAAGCAAGCCTTCTCTGCCTGGGCACCAGAGGTCGCGCTGCGGCGCGGGTAATAGAGCTTATGGATGGGACTGTGGCGCCACGTTAGCACCAAAAGATCGTCGGTCGCGCTGCAGCGCAAGTCTATAAAGGATCTGTGGCGTTGCGACGCCAGGATGACATCAGCAAGGACCAGGGGCGGCGCCGCGGCGCGAGATTAAGACTAGGAATTAGCGCTGCGGCGCCAGTGTATGTAAATTGTCCGTTTTGTCCCCTGAAAGCTAGAAAAGTCCTGTAAAGCCCTGCAATACGTCGGTTAAGCATTATAATACTATAAACATATAAAACTATATAAAAACTACGAAGATCAGGCAACTATTTAAGCTATAAAGTATCCGATTTACGGGTATAAATCCCACTCATCGGTGCTAAAGGGTCCATTGTAACCACTTGAGATTCCAAAGTGGAAGTGGGAACACATTACCATGGATTAGTTACGAGTCTTCCCAAGGTTTCTCAAGGCATAGATGCAATTTGGGTTATTGTTGATAGATTAACCAAGTCTGCTCATTTCTTGCCGATACAAGAGACTTATTTCCTTGAACGTCTTGCTCGTATGTACGTGAATGATATTGTGAGATTACATGGCATGCCAGTATCCATAGTTTCGGATCATGACCCAAGATTCACTTCACGATTTTGGGTCAGCTTGTAGAAAGCTATGGGCACGGATTTACTATTTAGTTCGGCATATTATCCACAAATGGACGGGCAATCAGAAAGGACTATCCAAACTCTTGAAGATCTATTGAGACTCTACGTTCTAGACTTCAAAGGGAGTTGGGATAAGTACCTACCATTGGTGGAATTCTCCTACAACAACAATTATCAGGCAAGTATAGGCATGGCTCCATTCGAGGCGTTGTATGGACGAAAATGTCATTCTCCAGTATGCTGGGACGAGGTGGGTGAAGCAACATTGTTGTGACCGGAGTTAGTACGTATGACTATGAAAAAGATTCAAATAATCCGGCAACGTATACAAACTGCACAAGATCGACAAAAGAGTTATGCTGATCTTCATCGAAGGGACGTGGAGTTTAATGTCGGAGATTATGTATTATTATGTGTTGCTCCATGGAAAGGAGTTACGAGATTCGGAAAGAGAGGAAAGCTCAACCCACGATTCATTGGTCCATTTGAAATCCTTGATCGAGTAGAAAATATGGCGTATAGACTCGCCTTACCTCCAAGCATGTCTCGTGTTCATAACGTTTTTCACATATCTGTGCTTCGTAAATATGTGAAAGATTCAAACCACATTATTGAGTTAGAACCAGACGAGATAGCCGAAGATTTAACATACGAAGAGGTACCTATTAATATCTTGGATAGGAAGGAATATGTCCTACGCTCAAAGGTTATACATCAAGTTAAAGTTTTGCGGAGAAACCATGATATCGAGAAAATGACCTGGGAGTTAGAATCGGAAATAAAAATGAGGTATCCTCACCTTTTCGACATACCAGGTACGTACGTCAATTTCGAGGACGAAATTTCATAAGGAGGGGAGGTTGTAAGACCCCAAATTTTATGAATAAGATTTAATTTTCTTTATATATTATTTTGAAATAGTAAGGTGTTGATTTGATAAATGTGATAAGTTATGGGTGAAATGTGCAAAGTTTACAAAGTAAGCAAGTGGTTATAAAATATTCGTTGTGTCAGGGAATATTCGTTTGGTCGAGGAATATTCTTTTTGTCAGAGAATATTCGTACGACGGCAAAACTGTTACCGTTAGTACTGTTGAAATACCCGATGGTTAAAATACAGTAATACGTGGTGTTACACAGTAGCACACGGTATTGCACAGTATTTCAAATTATTGATTCTTACGTAGGAATGCACTTACTCAATTATTGTTACAGTAATTACTGTTTAATATTTTATATTATTGATTCAATAATTGTATAATATTTTATTGGTTCAATATTTGCTACGTTGATATTTTATATCAATAAGTGCTACTTTACTATTTTATATTATTGATTCAATAATTGTCATTGCATATTATTTCAAATTATCAAATCAATAATTCATTTTATTTGAATAATATTATTAGATAGCATTATTGGCAATGTCTAAGGAAGTTCTGTCTAGGAAAGGGGTTGATTAATTGCGCGCCAGTAAGGAGAAATCCTTATCGGAAGGCTCCCTCTTTCCTGGGAACGACCTTGTTATCAATATTGTAGTTCTGTAATATTATTTGTGAATAATTAATTTTTGATATATATGATAAAGAAATATTTATTCAGTGTGGATTTAAACGGAGGAATTTTTAACATTTGACATTTGTTGAAAGTTGATATTTTATCTTGTCCGATAAAATAATTCATTCAAATATATTATTATAATATTACATTATAGTAGTATGATGTGATTATATAATAGTATGATTTTTATAATTTGAATGGTAACATTAGTATAGTAAATTCATGATATAAAAGTTAAATGAGGTGGAAGAGTGCAAATTAAATTTGAACTATTATGATGCAAACAATAATGTCATTGGAGCGATGAGGTAAGCAAGGATGTCATCGGAGCGATGAGGTAAGCAATGATGTCATAGGATCGATGATGTAGCGATGATGTCATAAATTATGGCAAAAAGACTATTTTACCCTTACTCTGCCTAGCCTATAAATAGAAGCTCATTTCTTCATTATTTCTTACCAATTCACTAAAGCTATAGAGAGAGAAAGTATAAAGAGAATAAGAGAGAAAGAAGAAGAGTATTCTTCTATTACACTAGTGTAGTCTCCAAATTTTTAAGGTAAGGGGTATTATTTCTTTCGTATTTATGAAGAGAGTTATTTTCTTTCAATACTCGTAAGGATTGTTATTCCATTCTTTATTATTCTGTTGGAATAACCTATCTACGCGGACTACCGCATGTATGGTAAAATCCTGTTATTATTTCATTCTTTATTATTATGTGGGAATAACCTGTCTACGCGACTACCGCATGCCTGGTGAGTAACCCTTCGTATTCAGTTGTTATTAAATTATGGAAATAATCTGTCTGAGCGGACTACAGCCAGACGGGTGAAAATTTAATTGCATTTTTGTATATTGTTTCATTTCAGATTCCTAACTCTAAACTTACTACGGTAAGTATTGCTTCTAGAATTCCTGAAATGATCAGAAATTTCTTGAGTTTTGCGCTTCATCTAGTATCATTTCACCAGAATAATTTTTTGAACTTTCTTGTGAAATTCTTATCTTTTCATGTCGAGTTACTATTCACGAGTTACTATTCACGGTAAAAAAAATATTTTTTTTTGATTGTATCCAAGTTTTGAACTTCATTCTTGAATTTTGTTCCACAATTGATTATTACGGAGTATTATTGAACTTGGATAAACTAAATTACGAATCCCTAATCCTTGTCCTTTATCTCATTGGATTCGTTCCTTATATTGTATTTCATCATCCTCAGTTCTAAATGGTGATATAACTGAATATCTTTGGCCTGTAGTGCAAATATGAAAGATTACTTGATGAATATCTTTGGCCTGTAGTGCAAAGATGAATGATTACTTGATGAATATCTTTGGCCCGTAGTGCAAAGATGAACATGTGTTGAGATGAACATGACCAACTGGTGATACAAATGAATATCTTTGGCCATAGTGCAAAGATGAATATTGATTTGAGATATATATTGATTGATGTTACAGGGATAAAATATTGATGATAGACTTTTAAATCATAGAAGATAGTAGACTTCATTCTCTTCTTAACTCTTCTAATGAATTGTTATTTTCGCTGCGAATATTGATCTAAAACTTGTTGTCTATTATATTTTATCTAATTTATTGAAGATTAATGATAATTTATTATTCATTATCTTAGTCATAATATTCTTTGCTGGGCTAGTTAAGCTCACCCTTTTCTTCCATTGTTCTCTTCAGGAAATGGGAATATCGCGGGGACTAGTCGGGGATCAGAGTGATGGTTAGAGTTAGATCAGTAGAAGTCCTCACTATTCTATAAAATAGTGGGATAATGATTGTAGTTAATAAGGAGTGAATTTGAATGTTTATATTTCGTATTATATATGATTTGTATTAAAATTCACAGTTTGTGTGGTCGTAGTTTGCACGACCGTATGTTATAAAAGATTGTATTTGAATTCTGTACCATGTATTTGGTGACTCAGAATGGGTTGGTATTGAACTTATTTTGGGGGCGTCACAAAACTGTGCAATCACGTTGACAACAACACCCTCTATTAGTTAATTTTATAACCTAAGTAAAGCAAGTCTAATTGGGTTATGAAATTAAAGATATATGACTAAGGAATTAACTTTCTTAGGTGTGTAATGAAAATCCTAACTAAATGATTAAGGTAAGCTAAAAATTAAAAGTATGGAACTTTGTTGAATTGCAAGCCCAAGAATTAAAATTTGCTAGTCTAAAGAATTAATTGAGTGGCCCAACTCTTAGTCCAATTGGGAGAGGACTCATTGGACATTAAATAACATTGGCCACAATAAAAAGTTTTACTAAATATAACCCTCCAATCATATAAACAGTTAAAAATAGGGTTCTAAACTAACATGGATATTATCATAGCACAAAAAGATAGATAAACATCCATTTATACTAATAAAACTATAACATTGATAGAAATCAGCAATAAACATTCCACAACGATCCATACACCCAAAAACTAATAATGGCATCCTAACAAAACAAATATAGCTTTGCAGCTCAAAACTACTAACGAAACAATTAAAAATAAACGTGTTAATGGCATCCTAACATGATATCAAAAGCAGATAATAGAAAGCTGATAAAGTTGCTACACCCCCAAACTTGAGTTAGCCAATGCCCTCATTGGCTGAATATAGAGAAAGGAGGTGGTAGTTTGCATCTGATTCAAGGATCCTCAGCAGATGGAGATGGTGATGGGAAGGGTGGGAAAACAGGGGGCTCTGGAAATTGATAGAATGTGCCAAGATTCTCGACTCCATAAAATGTATTGATGCCCTCCATAGTGTTGGCAAGCCCAGCCTGAAATTGCATCATAATGTCTTGTCTTTGGGCGAGAGCAGCTATGTGCCTCGTTTGTCTCTGCGCAATCTCAGTCTGATTCTGCTGTAAGAGGGCGATAGAAGCAATAATGTCAACCCCTGGTCCCTGTGAAGATTACCCTGTCTCTGGCCCTTGAGAAGTTCCAGCCTCAATCTTAACAAGCGGTGGAGAAAATGGCCCACTAATCACTGACATGGGCGGCACTGTGATCTCATCTAATCCCCAATGAATCCGTACTCATATGCATAACTGGTTGATTAATGACGGATGTGGAAGTTAGGTAGACGTGTTTGTCACGATCGCCCGCTGGATGGACTCCTGAATAACAACTCCAATATCAATGTCCAATCCAGTGACAGTATCGAACAGCAGGATCGCTCGCTCTCTAGTCACGTCGGTGAGATGGCAAGTAGGAAGAAGATTGGCACACATGAAAGTATACCATGCCAGCCCATTGGAATTAAGTGCGTTCTGTGGAAAACTGATCTCTTTGCCCTACAATGCACAGACTGTCCATGTGGTTCCAGGCATGCAAAGCCGCTGGATAATATCATTTAAAACATAGCCGCGACACCCCGGTTTGGGGCAGTCAACTCCATCATATTTCGGCATCCAAAAATAAGCATTGATGGCCTAACTATGGTACGCCACTTGCTAACCTCGGACCTTAACCACGGCTAGACCATTGGTGCTTGCATTTGCATAGAACTCATGCACCACTGGAACAACGATCGACTCCGGTTGTTTAGTGAAGTTCATCCACTTTCGCTCATAAATCATCGCCTGTAAGTCGCCGTCTTGAGGATGGTCTGGCTGAAACCCTCGCTCAGGCACAAGGTTTCTTGTGACAAAGTCGTGATTGTACCTCATCCACGCCTCTTCACTGACAAATTTGGACCCAATGTTAAGCCTCTGGCGTCTGGTAGTCATTTTTAGAAATTCAAGCAAAAGTCCTAACAAGACCCAAGTTATTGGCCCCAATTAAATTTCACTGCAATACTTCACTTGAACACCCCAAGCAAACTCCACTGAAAACCCAGCAATTTTGAGCTAAAATACGCCAAAAATCCTTCCAAATCTCTTTGAGGAATTTTGTCAAACACCTGGCATGCGCAATCCAAGTTCTACTCGGACAGAACCTTGTTTGTACTAGCTTAAAATCCAAATTTCCATCAGTGGAAATTCAACAACCTAAGCAGAAGAAAAAGATACCCCAACAAATACAGAGAGCAAAATCCAACTCAATAGCCTTATATAGAGAAATTCTAATGTACCTTAAGAATTTGAGAACCCTAGGTTGAAAACCCTTGAATGGAGATCTTAATTGATGCAATGGAAGGACCACAATTGGAATTTGGGGCTTAAGTTAGTTGTTGGATGGGAGGGTTTGTGCTTTGGCAATCTCTTGGGGGGGGGGGGGGGGGGGGGGCTAGGGCTGTTCTGTAGAGAAAATGGGATAAAATGGCTTCCAACTGCCGAGTTTGGCTTTTTTTAAAAATAGATTTTCGCTACTGGCGCTGCGGCGCTGGCTTTTGTTCCTTGTCTGGCGCTGCGGCGCTATATAGGCAGGGATCCAAAATTGTCTTGGCGCTGCGGCTCCACGTTCAGGCTAAATACTGGCGCTGCGATGCCAGTTCTGCAACTTTGAAAAATTTTCAACTTTCCTACACCAGAAATGCCAACCTATTAGCACACAAAGCTAAAAATTTTATCAAAACTAACGGGTTATATAACAAACATATATACAGACCACGATACTAATCAAAATCGTGGAAATAACAATTAAGTTACTAAATTACTATATAATGGAGGAAAAGTAATTTCATATAACATAAAGGAAAAGAGTAGAAAATTGATACTGAGATGGGGGTAGCCTCCCCATCGAGCGCTTGTTTTATAGTCGACAGCCCGACTCTTTTTGGTTACTCTCAGTCGGGCTCATAAGCATAGAAAACATTTTCATGCCGCCTCTTTGTCTTTTCTTTGATTTGCCTGGCAAACATGGCCAATTGGCGATCCTCGAACTTCACTTCATCCATAGGCACGAAAAAACGCTCCGAACTCGAATTATCCACTAAGTCACCACTTTTATCAAAATGGAAACGTTCCTCGTACACAAGTGAGTCCCTTGGGATTGTCACAGCTTTGAGAGTGATTCTAGCATCTTTATCATTGTAAACCATACAATCAACCATGATCATCTCTATTCCTACCTCAGAATTCTCCGGCTGGTCCATAAGCAATTCGACCTCTTCCTCAACAACTTCGTGAGACTGATCGTCTTTTCTTTGTATATCCACGCATTGCTCTCTTGTCTCCTTGTTGTGATCAATAATAGGTGGTAGATTGCTCTGTGGTGGATTTATGACAGCATTGACAATTTGCCCCAACTGTATCTCGAGGTTTCTCAATGATGCTTCTTGGTTCCGCAATGAGGCTTCTTGGTTCGCAATCCAAACTTCATTCTGCTCTATGAATTTGGATAAGAGATTCTCAAGCCTTCCTCTCATCTTCATGCTTAAAGGTTATGGAAAGAAACTCCTCCAAATTAGAAGCATACTCATTCGACGGCGGAGATTGGTATCCAAATTATGTCTAGTAGGAGAAATTGTAATCATAGTACTGCTCTTGACTGTAGTCCCAAGAGTGTGAATACTCTTGATAGTTTGGATGAAAGTAAGTTGGTTCGTTGTCAGCTTGATCCTGACAGTAGGCATTCTGAGGAGATTGACACTCAAAATCATTAGCGCATTTTGAGAGAAATGCGATTTGTTCTTGCAAACGCTCAAGTGTTCCTTTCGAACTTGGTTGCGTCATCCTCTCAAAAAACCATTGAAAGTTTTGCTCAACCATAGCTGAAATTTCTCAAAAATAAAAACAAGTGATATACACATATAAGAATGTACAAGTTCAAATCAAGACAAAATTGATTGAAATCAATTTTGGACAATAATAGAATAAATAGATCCCCGGCAACGGCGCCAAAAGCTTGTTGGTTCACTTACGTGATCACTAAACACGTGCAAGTATACACAGTCTAAAAAGTAATACAGTGATAAGAAAAAGTCAATCCCACGAGGAACTAAACCCTAAAATATACCAAGCATTAACCTTATATCGCTTAAGTCAGGTCTGAACAGAATAAAAAAAGAAGATTTGTAATTAAACTAATAAAACTAATTATCAAAGCAAGTAAATGGATAAAGATAGGTTTCAAAGGCAATTTAAGCTAAGATTATAATATCACCCCACACGAGCATTCTATCAAACACTTAGTGTGCTATGTTTCATCAAATGTCCTAACCCTCTCTCTTTGGTCTAAATGGTTATGACGGACTGTTGACCGAGAACTCACAAGTACTCACACACCTCTTTCGAGGTATGTATGAGCATATCCTCTCTAGTCCACCCAAAAGGGAATAGATAGCAAGGAATCCCAAGCTAGGAAATAACCACACATTCCTATGCAAATTATTCCTAACAAAGAATTAAGCAAAGGTTCTCAATAGGCCACACATGGCCACAGGTATATTCCTATCCTATAGACAACACATGCCAACATATAATGGTCTGGATCTATGTTTCATTTTCCAAATCCTCGTAGAATACCAACAATTACTAATTCCATTAGCAAATTGAACAATAAGCATATATATACTGAACCAAACCATATGGTGCCAACCAAAGAAATAGAGAAAATCAATTCAAATAGACAAAGGGTTCCATTACAATCTTAGAGCAAATATTTAGTTCATAACTAGTAAACTAAACAAAAGTAGCAACAATATACAACAACTATAACAAAATCAAAGGAAAGACTAGAGAAGAATGAACTTTGTCAAAGCTTCTTCAATCTCCGAGAACTCTCTTCAATATGCCTTCCAAATCGAGTTGCTATGCCGCTCTTGATCTCCAAGGAATCCCCATCTATCCTTACCTATATGTACAAACTAAGCTAAGCTAAAGAAATGAAGAAAGTGAAGGAAATGGCTACCAAGCTTCTTTCTATTCTAGAGTATTATCTAAAAGAAAACTCTACTAAAAGGGGTTCTATATCTATGGAGAAAAAGGAGAGAGTCAGCTCCCCCAGAATGGCAACCCCAAGTGATAATATATACACCCTCCAGCTGTTAGGTCATTTTCCCAAAAGATCTTCAGAAAACAAGGGCTGGCGCTGCGGCGCCAGCGTTTTAGCCTTGGGCAGCGCTGGTATAACGCCACCGTCATTAAGTTGGCGCTGCGGTGCCAGTTTGTGAAGGGTTGAGGCGCTGCAGCGCTAGGTGGCCAGATCTTTTTGAAGGGCACTGGCATTGTGGCACCAGATTTATACTGGGAAGCGGCCCTACGGCGCCATCTCTAGTAAAATGACCATTATGCCCCTGAAAGCTAAAAATAACCTGCAAACTCCTACAAAACATATATTAATCAAAGTAATAAAAAATAATATAAAAGTGATATAATAGTAATGAGAACAAGCATTATCTTAAGTATAAAAGTAGTCGATTTACGTGTATAAAACCCACTTATCACCTGTACCTCCCGGGTTGAGACCAGGGCTGACTTGTACTTCTCGGGATGAGACCGGAGATGACTTGTACCTCCTGGGTTGAGACCGAAGATGACCTGTACCTCCCGGGTTAAGACCGGGGTTGACCTGTACTTCCCGGGTTGAGGTCGGGGATGACCTATACTTCCCGGGTTGAGACCGAGGATGACCTGTACTTCCCGGGATGAGACTGGGCTGACCTGTACCTCTTGGGTTGAGACCGAGGATGACCTGTACCTCCCAGGTTGAGGCCGGGGCTGATCTGTACCTCCCGGGATGAATCCGAGGATGACTTGTACCTCCTGGGTTGAGACCGAGGATGACTTGTACCTCCCAGGTTGAGGTCGGGGATGACCTATATCTCCCGGGTTGAGACTGGGGATGACCTGTACTTCTTCGGTTGAGACCGGGGCTGACCTGTACCTCCCGGGTTGAGACCGGGGATGACATGTACTTCCCGGGATGAGATCGTGGCTAACCTGTACCTCCCGAGTTGAGATCGGGGCTGACCTATACCTCCCGGGTTGAGACCGGGGGCTGACCTGTACCTCCCGGGTTGAGACTGGGGTTGACCTGTACCTCCCAGATTGAGACCGGGGTTGACCTGTACCTTTCGGGTTGAGACTGGGGATGACCTGTACTTGACGGGATGAGACCGGGGCTGACCTGTTTCTCCCGGGATGAGACCGGGGATGACATGTACCTCCCGGGTTAAGACTAGGGATGACTTGTACCTCCCGTGTTGAGACTGGAGATGACCTGTACTTCCCGGGTTAAGACCGGGGTTGACCTGTTCTTACTGGGATGAGACCGGGGCTGACCTGTACCTCCCGGGATGAGACCGGGGATGACTTGTACCTCTTAGGTTGAGACCGGGGCTGACTTGTACCTCCCGTGTTAAGATCGGGGATGACCTGTACCTCCCGGGGATGACCTGTATCTCCCGGGTTGAGACCGGGGTTAACCTGTACTTCCCGGGTTGAGACTGAAGTTGAGTTGACCGTTTTGCCCTCCTGCAGGGTTAGTAACAGGAACCCAAAATCTTGATTGTCGACAACAGAACTGAAAAATTTCCAAGTGTCTACAATATATATATATATATATATATATAATACCATCAGGATATTAAAAGACTTAACCCATGGATTTTAATCCCTTACATTACCTTTTGATTAATATCCAAACTATATATATATATATATATATATATGATAAGGATTTTAGGCTCACCCAACTAAAAACTCACCCAACTCACCCTCCTTTAGGGACGGACTGGGCGACGGTTCATCCGTCGCTATATATACAATCGTCGTCTATATGTTGTCCGTCTCTAAAAGCTAAGATGACGGTTGTATATATAGCGACGGACCAAACCGTCGCCTGGTCCGTCGCTAAAGGGGGTTGAGTTGGGTGAGCTTTTAGTTGGGTGAGCCTAAGACCTGTACGTTTATATATATATATATATATAATACCAACAGGATATAAAAGACTTTTCCACCAATTTGAATCCCTTAGAATACCTTTTGATTCAAAATTGGTAGTCACTTTTCTTGTAGGTTAGATAAATCGAATCAGCCTCCTTCTCTTCTTCTTTTTCGTGGGTCTCTTTTTTTATATAACGAACAACTAATTCGCCCCAAAAAAAATTCTGCCCTTTTTTTTTCTTTAAAGTTGCGAATTATCCTCCTTTTTTCATAAAAAATAATTTTATATAATAAAATTATGCCCAATAAATTATTCTAAATACATACCCATATGTATATGAAATCAAAACAATTAATAATTGCATAAAGATTTGGCTCTGATGCCACTGTTGGGTTTGTACAAAATTGTGATGCAATCAAATTGCACAAAATAGCGAAAGCATTGTATATTAGAGTTTAAAATTTTCTACAAAGCCATTACCCGGATCATCCTTTGTGCAAATTATTAATTTAAAACGATAAATAAGAAATTTTGGAATCATACCCTTGTAGGACGAAGCTTCCGCAGGCACAAGTTCAACTCCTTGTTCGTCTCGATCTCCTTGAATTTTTGGATTAGATTCCTTCCTTTGATCAACGTTAGCCACCCAAGTGTTTGGCCTCTAGAGGTGATCCACCAAGGAAGATAAATTATCAAGAAGGATGGTGGTTGGCTAATTAAACCCTAGTTTTCTATCCTCTATAAAAAAGGAGTATTCTCCAATAATTGGAATTGCATCAACTGATATCTAGTATAAGATTCCTCTTATATAGATATTGGTCAACCTTTCTAATCCTATTAGACATAGGTTTTTATTTGAGTAATTAAACTCCTTTAATTAATTAGGCTTCCCAACATATTGAGATTTAATTAATTAAACTCCTTTAATTAATTTGTCTCCTAATCTTATTAGGAATAAATGAGAGTACTAATATTAAATTAATTCCTAAACTTTTTTATAAATTAAAATAATAATAATTGTAATAATATTAATAAGACTCATCTTATTAATTAATATTTAATATTTCTAAAATATTAAATAATAAATATTAAGCTATTTAATTTATTCTATCACCATAAATTAAATTAATTACACTTAATGTATTATTACGATTATGCCATTACCTTCTTAAATAATTATTCTTCCTTTTATGGTGTGACCCTTTAGGTTCTCTATATTAAACAGGTTGTGAATACATCAATTAGAACAATTCTAATCTTATTTAAATAAATAAATTAAACTAATAATCTATTTAAATAAATAATATTTATTCTACAATAGAGATAAGCCTCCCTAGCGATCAACGACTTTCCAGATAATATAAATTTCAACATTAATCATAAAAGAACCTGTGAGTAAATAGTTACCATACAATTCAATCCTTCCACCATATAATGTCTCAATTAAATATAAGATATGAGATTACTGTCAAGTCTTATTTTATTTAATTATATGTATTTCGATTAGAAAATGCACAACTCCAAATAATGCAAATTAGAAACTCCTTTCTAATTTCATTTTGCCTTGGCCAAGGACTACTAGGTTGTCATTTAACGAATCACATAGGACATATCTTTTCTTTTACTAGAAGTGGTAGATTCTTTATTGATCATTCATTATCTTCATATGTAACTTATTATACCCAAGCATACCCTTTGATATACCCTAATTTTAAGGAATAAGTCAAAGTATAATTCATTAAATACAAGATACTATGATGATCTCAAGTCCAAGGATAACTTGTACTACTATCACATTAGGAATTTCTATTGACAGGCAAAGTAAAACTCCATTAGGTATTCCAAAGCGAGTCACGTTCAGTGAAGTTATTCTCTAATAAGCACCTACATACTTGCTTTAGTGTCTCCACACAAATGATCATGAGATCGATCATCCTCATCCAATGAGCAAGCAACATATGTACCAATCTATCTGGATTTACTAATCCTCTTTTTAGTAATCCAACGATTGGAAACTATTTTAGTTTTAATCTTTTTAAGAATTTAGATCTCATTAGCATGATCAACATCATGGTCCTAAAAGCATTGCTTAAAACTATGTGTTATTTACATATTATAAAAACAGCATCATGTAGATAATTAAATGCCCTTAATAAATGAATACTTTTATTAATAAATAAATAAGATCGTTTACAAAGTATATGCTTTGTCAGCATACATGATTGGCTTGTATGCATACTACTTTCAAAAAATCAACCTAACAAGTTTGATCATATTATTCTAAGTCTTTGTACATAGATATGTCAATTAAGGACTGTACAAAACTTATCCATACAAATATACATTATAATCTTTAACATTAGGACACATACATGTTTCATCATCAAATCACATATATTTGGAATCTAATTAGGGATCTAAACAAACTCCCCCTTACTTAAGCAATCTTTTAGTCTATTATTAGATTCCTAACAGAATTGTACAGTAACTATTCACGAAATATGTTCTTTGTATTCTTTGTGATAATCTTTGTGATTAACGTTGAATTCATATTATCGAGATAGTCATGATACATTATTTATAAGGTGTTACTCATGATGTAGAATAAATATTATTTATTTATATTTGAATTAAATGAGTTTAATTTATTATAAATAATATTAGAATGGTTCTAACTTATTTATTCTACTACCGGCTTAATATTGAACCTAGAGGGTCACACCACAAAATGGAAAAATATGATTTTAGAAGTGATTGATTTAATAATAATAAATTAAGTATATTTAATTTATTAGTGGAATAAATTAAATAGCTTAAGATTTATAATTAAGTATTTGGAGAAATACTAATATTATAAATTAATAAGATTGGTCACCTTATTATTATTATTAATAATAATATTAATATTACTATTAAATTGACTAAATAATAATAATATGGTATATGGAGAAATACTAATATTTATAATTGAGTATTTGGGAAATACTAAATTATAAATAAATAGGAGGAATCTTATTATTATTATTATTATTATTATTATTATTATTATTATTATTATTATTTTATTTTATTTTTTATTTAGTTCCTAGTTTGATTGAGAATTAAATTAAAACCCTAACTTCTAAAAGGTTTAGAATTAGGGTTAGTCTATAAATAAGAGGAGTCTTATTGTGGGATAAACTAATACTACTGCAACTTGCATCTCTCTTGCAAGAATTCTCAAAACCCTAAGTTGTTAGGATAGAGAAAATTAGAACTAGCCATCCAAGACCTTGTTGAGTCTAAAATCACATCTTCAATCTATTTCTCTTGGTGGATAGCTCTTGGGTGTTGCATACTTTTGTAACGAACATGCGATCCGTGGATTGGAGAGATCACGAAGGAACAAGGATTAAATTTGAAGTCTACATCAAAGCGTTGATTTTCTTCAAATGTATATCTTTATCCTTCCTCAATTAATGATGTTTCATAAGGTTATTTCATTGGGATTGCAAAAAAATTTAAATTGCTATTTTGTATGTTTTTGTTGCGTTTACAATTAGATTGTATGCTTTGATCTTATTTTTGCAATCCTACAGATAATTCCTGCATCCAACCATTTTATGATTTCCTTTTTGACCACTTCTTTCATTATAGAGTTGAGTCTTCGTTGTTGCTCAATAATTGGTTTTGCCTCCTCTTTAAGCAGAATCTTGTGCATACAGATTGATGGGCTTATCCCTTGAATGTCTGCAAGAGTCCAACCAAGAGTTTCCTTGTATTGTCGAAGTACCCTTAACAACTTTTCTTCTTGAACCTCATCAAGTGACACATAAATTATGATTAGAAAAGTAGAAGAAGAACCAACATAGGCATACGGTAGATGGATAGGCAGTGGTTTAAATTACAAGGTAGGCGGTTCTTCCAATGTTGATTTCCATATTTCTTATGGCTTTCCTAAGTAGTCCAAGGGTTCAAATTTTGGCATGAATTGTGTGACTTTTGGAGATGAATCTAACATCTGAGCCAATTCTAAAATAGTTGAGTCATCTGATATGTTTTCACTTACCAATGTTGCTTCTAGAGGATCTTCATTTATTGATTCAATAAATGTATTCCTAATTTTTCCTTCAATCAAATCAACTTTGAAGCACTCTTCCTCTTCCTTTGTTAATTTCATAGCCTTAAAAATGTTAAAGGTTACCTTTTCATCTTGGACTCTCATCGTTAACTCTCCCTTTTGTACATCAATCAGTGTCCTCCCCGTAGCTAAGAACGGGCGCCCAAGAATAATCAGCATGTTACTGTCTTCCTCAAAATCAAGAATTATGAAGTCCACATTAGTGTATATGAATTTGTCTACCATTACTAACACGTCTTCCATTATTCCCTTTGGATAGGTAAAAAATCTATCGACAAGCTGCAGAGTGACATTCGTTGGTGTAACTTCCTTCAACTCAAGCTGTTGATAAACTGATAAAGGCATAAGGTTGATGCTTTCTCCCAAATCACATAGACACCGGCTGAAGAACTGAGTTCCAATCGTGCATAAAATGGTGAAGCTACCCATTTCCTTCAACTTTGGTGGTAACTTCCTCTATAGAATTGAGCTACATTCTTCCGTCAATGCTACCGTTTCGAACTTCCCTAGCTTCCTCTTCTTTGTTAAAATATCCTTCATAAATTTGGCATAGCTAGGCATTTTTTCTAAAGCATCTACGAATGGAAAATTGATCTACAACTTTTTAAACACTTCTAAAAACTTTGAAAACTGTCTATCTAACTTATGCTTTTGAAATATTTAAGGAAACGGCACAGGTGGTATGACTACGTTATGCTTTTCTTCCTTTTACTTTTTTGTAACTTTTTCCTCATACTTAGTTTCTGAATATCCATCTTCTTTTTCACCATCCTTAGTAGTAATTGCTTTCTTATACTCATCAGTATCTGTAGTCAACTCCTTTCCACCTCTAAGTTTAACTGCCTTACACTGTTCATTTTTATCTTTTCTCGGATTCTTCTCAATATCACCTGGTAGAGAACCTTGAGGTCTGTTTTTCAAAGCACTGACTATCTGCCCTATTTAATTTTCAAGATTCTATATTGCAGCTGATTAATTCTTTGTTGTTTCTTCGAATTGAGTTGTTAATCGCGCTAATAATTCCTCCGTCTATAATAGCTTATCGGTTAGTTGATGTTGTTGAGGTTGTTGGGGGTGTAGGTGTTGTTGGGATTGTTGAGGCTGAAATCCATGTGGGTATGATTGCCGCGGAGATTGAGCTTGTGCTTGTGACTGATTATTGCTCCAAGAAAAGTTCGGGTGGTTCCTCCATCCTGGATTGTAGCTGTTTGAATTACAGCCCTGTTGTCGATTAAAATTGGACACAAACTGCATTGATTCATGATTTATTGCACATTGGTCACTTAAATTGCTACCCGCACATATCTCACAAACTATATTCACTCTTTGAACATTTTATATTCCAAGTGCAACTATATATCTTCTTTGTAAGAGCAGGAATCCGAGATGTCACTTGAGCTGATAACGTTGTAATCCCATCTTGTTCATAAACCCCGACTGTCTTAGGTTGAGTCATTCTTACAGTTGGTCACTGATAGTTATTAGCTGTCATTGTCTCGAGCAACTGATATGTCTCATCATAATTCTTATCCATAATAGCTCCACTTGCTGCAGCATCAATACTAGTCCTCACTATCCTAGCTAATCAATTGTAAAAAGTTTATACTTGAAGCCTGATGAGTGGGTTTAATACCCACTAATCAATAGCCTTAATAGCTTGAGTCTTAAGGTTTTCAAGTGATTTTCTCATCATTTTACTGGGTTTTATATTATTGTGTGCAGGAAATGAATTGAATGCGAAAGGAGTTTAAAAGGGTAATTTTTAGCACACTTGCAAGGCTTTCTAATTACATGTTCATATCCATGCAAAGCCTTGCATGTATTCAGAATTGAATTTCTATTCTAAGCAGTTCATGGACTCTACAGCAACATTATGGCAATCAGCATACACTTATATGGGCCAGAGATTTATTAGCAGCCACGTAAGCAAAATGCAAAAGGAGCTGGTCTTAGAATTTTTAAGCCGACTGGACAGTGTAATTCCCCGCTGGGGCGGGGCGGGGCGTGTGGCTGGAGGATCCCTGCTGGGCGGGGAGGCGGCAAGTGCTGACAGTTCTTTTTCTTAAACTTGGACTCGGCGAGAAGGAAGGATGCAAAGCAGCTGGCAATACTCCTTTTCTAATTCGGATTGTGGGGCTACAAGTGGGATTTATATAAGGGGCCCACGAGTATTGTACAAAGGAAGGATTACTAGGATATAAAAAGGGTCGTGACCTGTTATAACAAGAGGCGAAGCTGCTGAATTTATTTTCCTATTAGGACACGGATCCAAAGAAAACATGAATTGGCTGCACTTCATATTATATGGTGGGGGCCACACAAGCAGCTGATGTCCTTGGTGTATTCGGACTCTAGTGCAAATAAAAGAGTGGACCGGATATAAGAAAGGGACAGCTCAAATCTTTTTCCAATTCGGCTAGTGTAAGGCTATAAGGGGAATAAAAAAGGACTTGAACACGTGACAAGGAGCGAGCAGCTGGACTCCTTTATTAGTTGGACACGCAAGGCATTAGAGGAGGAGATAGTGGCGTGACTTTACTATATATATACACGGAGCAGTTTAATATAAATGGGAGAGCAGCTTGTGGATTAGCTTAGCTTTAATGATATTAGTTTAGTATTAGATTATTAGAATATAGATTATTAATTTATTAGTTTAGTTTAGTTTTATTAAAAAAAATAAACTCTAGTTGAAAGGGAATTTGGAGATTGAAGCAATTGGAAGTTATTGGAGATCAAGATCAAGAGCGAGACGGAGCAAGAATTTGCCGGCAACAGATTCAATTCTTTTCCTTAATCTTATTCTTATCTTTTAATGTTTATTCAATTGTGAATTCTTAGTTTTAATTCAATAATAATGAACTAATTCTTTGTTTAAGATTACAATGGATCTTATTGTGTAATTTATTTTAATATGCTTCTCTATCAATTATTGTGATCTATTATTGTGAATTGTCTACTATGATTTGGAATAATTGTTTAATTGACTCATTATCAATTACCGTGATAATCTATATGTAATCAAGAGATGAGTATAGATTTAGATCTGATCATGATAGCATGTGTTTGTGATTTTTGCATGGATGGAAATCATGATTCGTGTTTAGGGTAGAAGTATGCATTTACGCCATATGTAATCTTATAGAGAACTTGTGATTAAATCTTTTTAATTGTAATTCACATAGAAATATAGTGAATTAGTTAATTAGCGTGTCTTGCTTAATTCTATCATCTATGGATTTGAGTGAGTATGGTATGATGCATCATGAGGTGGTTATATTTACTTTCGTGTTCTTGATTAACAATTCAGAATAGAGAGAATAATTGATGAGAAGTATGTTAACTTAGATGAAGCAATAAGTGAAGTTGTGATCTTAAATATCCATAATCTTAATTTAACTAGTGGTGAATAATAATAGTTTAATTATATATATTGATAATTCATTCGTTTAAATAAGATTGAGTTGGTTACGGGTTAGTACTTGGTGATTCTTATTAAATAATTTCTCGTGGGAACGATACTTTACTTTTACTTTATTACTTGTTGACCACATATACTTGCGTGTTGTGCGTAACTAAATTTTGCCCAACAAGTTTTTGGCGCCGTTGCCGGGGAATTAATTTAATAATTATTTGCCAATATTAACTTCAATCAAATTAGTCTTAATTTAAATATTTTTATTATTATATTTTTTTTATTCTCTTCCTATCTTACTCTCTTTTCAGGTACTATGGCTGAATTCAATTATCAATGGCCATATACGAACATGACTCAACCAAGGGAAACATGGATTGATGAATTTATATTAGCACAAATTATAGAACTTTTGAGGAAGTTGGAGGTTATCGCAGCCCAACAGAGTCGAAGGATGGCAGGTACGTGTGATTATTGTGCTGGCAATCATTCGAGTCATCAATGCACCGTCAGTTTTGAACCGGTACCATATAGTGGTGATTACCTTAACAACTATGCTGAGCCTAACTATCACCAAGATTGGGGGTATCACCCGGATTTTTTATGGAGCTACAATTATGATGACCAATACTACGCTCCAAATCCATCATACACATCAGAATTTTCATGTCCACCACCATTGCCACAAGAAGAAAATTCAACGCTGGAGGAAATGTTGTCCAAGTTCTTAGCAGACCAAGAGGAGAGGACAATTTTATTTTATAATCAAATAGAGCAAATGAACAGCGCCTCAAACAACTGCCCTTTACGTACTTGGATTGATGATACGGATTTCTAAATTGATGGAGAGCCAAAATCAAATCTGCTATTGGATGAGCCACAAAAAGAAAAGTCAAATCTGGAGGAACTCATGTCAAAAGTCATAGCAGATCTAGAGGAGGGGAAGATTAGTCAGGAGTTGTCAAGTCAAGATCTTAATAATCAAATGGAGCAACTCATCACTACCCCACTAAATGGTCCTAATTACATAGATTCCGAAACAGAAACAGATAATTCAGAGCTGAGGGAATGGTGGCTCAAGTTCATAGCAGGCATAGAGGAGAGGAGAATTTAATCAAGAGAGTTTAATTCGAGATTAAGAGTTATCAACTCAAAATCTTAATAATCAGATGGAACAACTCACCAACGCCTCAAATAACTGTCCTCCAAACACTTGGCGTAATGACATGGATGACGAAACTGACGGAGAACCCGAGCCAAATCTGCAACTGGATGAGCCACAAGATATAGAAAGTGAGGAGACAAATGGGGATAATGAAATAGAGGTCGACGAAGATCTAAAGGGGTCTCCACCAAAGATCAAAAAGCCAGTTAGATTTACAAAATCCTGCCCACTTGATAGTCATGTCGTCGGCGAAGCTCTTTATGACACAAGAGCGAGTACAATTTTGAAGCCATGGTGGGACGAGAAAGAGAAGATAGATGAAGAGCCCATTGTGTGTGACAAGCTTCCATGCCCCAAAGTGATCACATACACAATGGAGAAAACACCTAACAGTGGGACCTTCTTCATGGAGATCAGATTGAATAAGAGACTGCTAGGTGACTTTGATGCATTGGCCATCGTCTGTGGGAACCTCCCAAAGGATTATTTGCTACTGATGGATGGAGGGTTCCTCAACTTCCGAAGAGGAATTGGATAGCGTTGATCAGTCAAAGTTTGGCTGAAGGACTATAAATCAAGCGCTTATTGGGAGGCAACTCAAGTTTAATTTTTATTTTTTTTCTATAGTTTTTAGGTTTCATATTTGTTGATAGATTTTTCATGTTTTTTTTAGGGATTTAATAAGCTTGCTTCTATTGTGTTCACAGGTTAGTCAAGTCTAACTCGAGTGTGGTGCCCGATTCATTCCAATAAGCTAGCCTATTCTTTAGACTTAGCAGACAAGGAGGAAAATGCTATATGTCAGGGAAGTCCTCTCTTTTAATTTTTCCTATCTTAGCCATTGAGGACAATGTCTGTTTTAAGTTTGGGGGTATTTATCATGTTTAATATTTACTTGAGCAATATGATGGAATTTGAGTTTGGCCAATGATAAGTGGGTGGTTAATGTTTTTAACTCTTGGAGAATTGATGAGCATGCTTAGTCTATATTTCAACTCATTAGTTAGTTTCACACTACTTGCGAAATTTTTGAAAAATATTACACATATCTAGTTGTTTAGACAGTTGGGATTGAGTTTTTTTTGACTAAATACTTATGAAAGATATCATTGCAACTTGAGAAATCTTATTTGAGAATCAGTCAAAGTGAAAATTAGGCACTCACATAAGTTTAGGGGAAATCTTGGAGTATTTTTGAAAAAAAATTGGAACCTTTCCGGGTTGAATAATTGAAGCATGTGGTGGGTCGAGATGGAGCGTAAAACGCACTCCCCATAAACACAGGCACGAGATGGAGCGTAAAACGCACTCGTTTAATGAAAATAAAAAGTGAGATAGAGCGTAAAACGCACTCACTAAAAAGAGGAACAAAAGAGTATTTGAAGTACTTGGGAAGGGTTTATAAGTGCTTAAATGTGTAAATATCCGGTTGATCCTCAAGAAAAAAATTGTGCGTTGTCTATATTAGCGGCGATTGATGTGATAAGAAGTTTTGAGAGTTGTTTTTGAAAATCTTTTATGAGTATTGGTTGATCTTATCTAATTCATGACTAGTTTGAACAGTTGGATGCACACACGCACTTAAAGGATCATGAGTAGATGTGAAGCTAATGAATGTTGTTAAAATTTTTAGACATGACATTGTTTTGAAATTTTCTGTGGGTCATCATTTTTTGTAACCTTTGAGGCCAGTGTTCAAATTCATATTGACTTATTGCCTGAGTGGATCATTCCTAGAGGTTGAATTATTCTAAATTGTGTTTTTGCTTGAGGACAAGCAAAGTCTTAAGTTTGGGGGTATTTGATGAGTGGGTTTAATACCCACTAATGGATAGTCGTAATAGCTTGAGTCTTAAGGTTTTCAAGTGATTTTTCCCATCATTTTACTGGATTTTATATTATTGTGTGCAGAAAATGAATTGAATGCGAAAGGAGTTTAAAAGGGCAATTTTTAGCACACTTGCTGGGCTTTCTAATTACATGTTCATATCCATGCAAAGCCTTGCATGTATTCAGAATTGAATTTCTATTCTAAGCAGCTCATGGACTCTACAGCAACATTATGGCAATCATCATACACTTATATGGGCCAAAGATTTATTAGCAGCCACGTAAGCAAAATGCAAAAAGAGCTGGTCTTGGAATTTTTAAGCCGGTTGGAAAGTGTAGTTCCCCGCTGGGGCCGGGCGGGGAGGCGGCAGGTGCTGACGTTTCTTTTTCTTCAACTTGGACTCGGCGAGAAGGAAGGATGCAAAGCAGCTGGCAATACTCTTTTTCTAATTCGGATTGTGGGGCTACAATTGGGATATATATAAGGGGCCCACGAGTATTGGACGAAGGAAGGATTACTAGGATATAAAAAGGGACGTGACCTGTTATAACAAGAGGCGAAGCTGCTGAATTTATTTTCCTATTAGGACACGGATCCAAAGAAGACAAGAATGGGCTGCACTTCATATTATATGGTGGGGGCCACGCAAGCAGCTGATGTCCTTGGTGTATTCGGACTCTAGTGCAAATAAAAGAGTGGACCGGATACAAGAAAGGGACAGCTCAAATCTTTTTCCAATTCGGCTAGTGTAAGGCTATAAGGGGAATAAAAAGTGACTTGAACACGTGACAAGGAGCAAGCAACTGGACTCCTTTTGTAGTTGGACACGCAAAGCATTAGAGGAGGAGATAGTGGGGTGACTTCACTATATATACACGGAGCAGTTTAATATAAACGGGAGAGCAGCTTGTGGATTAGCTTAGCTTTAATGATATTAGTTTAGTATTAGATTATTATAATATAGATTATTAATTTATTAGTTTAGTTTAGTTTTATTAAAAATAATAAACCCTAGTTGAAAGGGGATTTGGAGATTTAAGCAATTGAAAGTCATTGGAGATCAAGATCAAGAGCGAGACGGAGCAAGAATTTGCCGGCAACAGATTCAATTCTTTTCCTTAATCTTATTCTTATATTTTAATGTTTATTCAATTGTGGATTCTTAGTTTTAATTCAATAATAATGAACTAATTCTTTGTTTAAGATTACAGTGGATCTTATTGTGTAATTTATTTTAATATGCTTCTCTATCAATTATTGTGATCTATTATTGTGAATTGTCTACTATGATTTGGAATAATTGTTTAATTGACTCATTATCAATTACCGTGATAATCTATATGAAATCAAGAGATGAGTATAGATTTAGATCTGATCATGATAGCATGTGTTTGTGATTTCTGCATAGATGAAAATCATGATTCGTGTTTAGGGTAGAAATATGCCTTTACACCATATGTAATCTTATAGAGAACTTGTGATTAAATCATTTTTAATTGTAATTCACATAGAAATATAGTGGATTAGTTAATTAGGGTGTCTTGCTTAATTCTATCATCTGTGGATTTGAGTGTATGGTATGATGCATCGTGAGATGGTTATATTTGCTTTCGTGTTCTTGATTAACAATTCAGAATATAGAGAATAATTGATGAGAAGTATATTAACTTAGATGAATCAATAAGTGAAGTTGTGATCTTAAATCTCTGTAATCTTAATTTAACTAGTGGTGAATAATAGTAGTTTAATTATATATATTGATAATTCATTCATTTAAATAAGATTGAGTTAGTTACGGGTTAGTACTTGGTGATTCTTATTAAATAATTTCTCGTGGGAACGATACTTTACTTTCACTTTATTACTTGTTGACCACGTATACTTGCGTGTTGTGCGTAACTAGATTTTGCCCAACAAAGCCATTTAGGGATCCTATGGTGTGGCTATCTTCTCAACATGTCTTTAAATCTCTCCCATGCTTAATACAGTGATTCTGAGTTTAACTAACCAAAAGAGGTGATATCATTATGCATCTTTGTTGTTTTTCACAGGCGGGAAAAACTTAGCAAGAAATGTCTGGGCTAAATCGTTCTATGTAGTAATCGAGCATACTAATAATGAATGGAGCCAACTCTTAACCTTATATCTATGTGTGAATGAGAACAACATGAGTCTTATAGCATCCTCCGTCACTTCATGATATTTGAATGTATCACATATTTCTATGAAACTGACCAAGTGATAGTTCGAATCATCATTCGGTAACCCTCCAAATTGAACGAAGTTCGAAATCATCTGTATTGTCCTAGGCTTTATCTCAAAATTAGTAGTAGTAATGGCAGGCTTCATAATAATTGATTGAATTTCTGTAACTTGCGGCATGGCATAATCCTGCAGTGCCATTTGCTCCTATTCAGCTATTTTATCTTGCTTTTCTACTGCCATATGTGTTTCTTTGACCCACTTACGCAACCGCTGAAACCATTTGCCAATATCGTCCTCGTAAGGCAACAACTCTGGCTTCTTCGATCGAGTTTGCATACAGTAGTCAAGAACACTTGAGAAAAACAAAAAATAAAAATTTTAAATTAAGATTAAGTTTATCAAAATCAATAATGACAAAATATTAAAATAAATTCCCGGCAACGATGCCAAAAATTTGTTTCCTAATTTCTTACTAGCACTTTAACACGCAAGTATACACGTTCATTTGTAATATTTAACAAGCAAGGATATCGTTTTCACGAGAAAATAGATTAATATTTATCAATTACCAAATTTCAATGTAAGTAATCCTATTTTAAACTACGAAATATTGTTTGCAAGATGAACATTAAAATTAACAAAATTAATTACTAAAAATATGAGTTTGCAAGACTAAAAGCATATTTAATAAGTTAAGATTATAACTTCCCTTAGTATTTCATTTAAATCCATATACTTCCTATTTAATTCATATAATTAGCATGAATTGGTAACCAAGAATGCTTTATAGTATTTACGCACTTCTTCCGAAAGACACGTAAACAAATTCTCCTAAATTCGATCTCTAAGGAATAGAATTACAAGGAACACCCTATTTAATTAACTCACTATATTCCTATGTGAATCAAGTTAATTAAGTTTTTAAGAACAAATTCTTTCAATGGTTACAAAAGACACATGAATATTCCTATCTTACATGCTAATCATATTAACCTTATTCAGATTATATGAACAATTGTTATCATATCCATATCTCAATCTATACTCAATTTTCCAATTTTATATAGATTATCACAATAATTGTTGGCCAAACAATTAATCAATAAGCACAAGATACAATAAACGATTCAATTATACAAGAAGCATCAATCTAAACTATATACCAAGTTCCATTACAATCTTAATTGAAAGTTTAGTTCATAGCAATAAAGGAAAAAATCATCCAAATCATAAATTCAAACAACACAGATAATTACAAAATAATTAAAAGATTAGAGAAAGGAATAGAAGAAACTTTGAAATTGCTCCTATTCTCTCTATTGATCTTCAGCGCCCTTGCGATCTTCCTTTGTGTTCTCCGTTGTTGTTCCTCTTCAATTCTCTTGTTACTTCTTTTCTGAAGTGTTCTACCTTTTGTATTAGTCAAACCCTCACTCAGATTCCTAATTGGCTTCAATTTTTGTCCAGCTTCTAAATTTTCCATCTTTGGCCAAGTTAGAGCGCCTAGGCGCTCAAAATAACACTGGACGAAGCTTTTAGGCGCTTGACTGGTGCTTCATATTTACAAAAATGTCATTAATCTCCAATTTTAATGATTTTTAATTATTTTCTTTTCCAGAATGATATATTTTTCCCTTCAGCTCAGTCCTGCAATAATTAAACACAAAAACTAATAAAATGATACTAAAAACATTTAATATAACACTAATTAAGTTTCACAATACCTGATTCGTAGGTATAAAACTCACTCATCACTCATCAGGTTGAAGTAGCAATCTTTTTGTAAAGAAAACTTTAGTTCTATAATCATCGATCTCCACTGGTCTTCAATAGTTTGCATTTAAAATATTGCAGGTTGATAATTTTGGCACGGTTACTGTAGTAGAAGCTTACAACAAACGTCGTTTTAACTGATTCATCCTTATTAGTTTCAACTTGGTCATTATGCATAATGGCACAGTTTCTTAATCCAGCTTGCATAATTCTAAATGTGCTTGGACTCGCTTTATTAGCCAAGCAATATACCAAAAAATTTGGTATTAATTACACAATTACTAGGCCTTGTGGTACAAGCAATGATCCGCCAAAAAGAGTCATGGAACTAGAGGTAATGTCATCGAGTGAGACTTTTCTGTTTTATTTGTGTAATTTTTTATGTGTGTGTATATATATATATATATATATATATATATATAACATGCACATACATAGTATATTCTCTTGATGCTTTACACATATGTTGGATACCTTGTATGAAAGGATCTATATCTGGAAATGCATAGGAGCGTTGCTCGGTCCGGAATGTTCTTACAAAGTATTGGAGGTAGTTGCTCGAACTGAAACTCCTAAAAGTTCATTTGAAGACTCTGAGGTTCTATAAATCGACGTTAATTTATATGCTTGAATCTGGTCTAATAGGGTACAAACAAGAGTAGTTGAAAATTGTAGTTTGTTCTTTGCTGAGGCATTTTTGTATAGTGATGCTAATACATTCCTATGACTTTTGTGCTTGAAGTTGTAACGAATATAAACTCTATAATGAGTAACGAACACTTTTGAAACATAGGTTTGATTATATTACAATTTTGTTCTAATATAACTTTTTGAAAGGGCTTTACAGCAGCAGTGCACTGAAAGGGCTTTTGCAACTGTTTTTGAAAAGTTAGAATCTTGTTTGGGTATCATAAGTTTATGCACATGAAAGTTTAATATTGGTTGAATAAAATTATAGTTGTTACGACTGAAATAGTGCAAAATGACTACAAAGCACATGAATTCTTATATAATGTTTATCTTTCATAAATTAGTTATGCAATATATTTTTATATAATGTTGATATTTCATAAATTAATTATGCAATATTATGTCTTATGTGTACTTTTATTAGGTTATAATACCGTTGATCAAAATAATAATGTCTAACAATGATAGTTTTTCAAATAATAATCATTAGTTTAGAAATTAGATTAATAATAGTCACTCAGTTCTAAAATTTATGATCAATATTTGCAATAAGAAATAATGAGTTTTACTATTAGCAACTCTATAACTATTTTTTATCATATTTAATTCACATGTCAGATTTGTTTTCTTAATAATAAAAATGATAATTTTAAATATTTACGAAATTAATGGTCAATTTACTTAAAATTTAAAAAACTAATTTAAGTAAAATTATATGATCCTACTAGCAGCATAATCCACCAATATATGAATTTATAATCCACCTTTTTCCCATGCAACAATCAGTTGCTGATAATCCAGCTTGTTATCGAAAATTACTATAATTCAAGCATATTGCGTCATACTCTTTAGCAAATTGAAAGAGATTCAACATCATCAATAACATTGAGCAGAAGCTAAAAGTAGAAGAATTAAGGTGTCGTTTGGTTGGCGTAAAATCAGTGTAATAATTCCGTAATGCAATAGGTTATATATTGATATGACATTTATTATGTTTAATTCATCTATAACATGTATTAGTTCATTACGGGCAAAATGCTATTACATCAATTTTTAAACATTTCATTGCATCTTCTAATTGATGCAATAGGTCATAAAAGACCAAATAGTACTAATTACAACTGATTTGACATTTTGATTTATAATTTGCTTTATTCATTACATACAATCATCAGAGCTGTTTCTAAGATTTCGGTGGCTCAAGGCGAAAAATTAAAACAAGACCGTTTTCGAAATATTGTCTTTACAAAAAAAGTAAAAATAAATAAATAAAAAGTACAAGTTGTATCCAATAAAGTGTTTTTTCGAAACTTAAAACATAATAATTCAACTACAACAAAATATATAAAAATTTCAACAACAAAAAAATACATGAGAAGTTCGACTACAACAAAATATTTGAGAATATATTCATTGAAAAATATTTCTTCTAGTATTCCTAGAGGCAAAATTTTCAATCAAATGTTCAAAATCAAGTTTGTCCAACATATATCATTATATATTTATATTTTTAATTTCATATATATATATATATATATATATATATATATATATATATATATATATATATATATATATATATATATATATATATATATATATATAATTTTGGGCCCCTGATCGGGGGCCCAGGGCGGTTAACCATCCCGCCCGTACTCAGAAACAACACTGATAATCATATAATTTTGTAAACCAAACACAATTTTGAACATAATGTGTTGAAGTATGTTTGATTTGATGATGACTACTATGATTGTGTAAATGTCTACGTGCTTATGTGTTTATGTGAATATGTGATTAAGGACTTATATTCTTTTGTGCTTATATGCGATTTATTGTGTATTTATATATGGTTACATGCTTATTTGTTTATGTGAATATGTGATTAAAGACTTATATGCTATTTGAGTATGTGATGATAAATGTGACTTGTTGGAAAACGTGATTTGTTTGATGAATGCAATTTATTTATGTAACTAGAATTACATAATTATTGTTGTTGAATGTAGTTTCATGATAATTGAACAAATTAAAGTATATTTGGTTCTAAGCTTTGTAAAGTCCTTATAAAGAGAAATACATGTGCAAGGACTTAGAATAAAAAGATCAAGATTGTTAGGTTGATCTTATCGTATAGTTTCTCATGCATGCTTGTAGCAATTATTAGCAGAGTATAAGTAAGTTTTGTAAAATCCTTAATGATAACATGACAAGGACTTAGAATTAGAATGATCAAACTTGTTAGACTTATCTGTTGTAGATAATAGGCCAAGTAAATTGCACAGCAGTATCAAAACTATAGTAGAGTAACTCTGCCTATTCGTTGAATCATCATTGATCACAGAGTTAACTTATCTTTCGTAGAGAAATAGATTGATCGCAGAGCTCTTGCCTCAGTCATAAAGCGCAGAAGAATCGTGGAACTATGAAATGATCGAACGAAGTAATCTTAAGTCTGTTTGAAAAGTGATGAGTGCATATTATTTAATTATTTTAATTCCTTTATGTTTAGTTTATTACATGTTTTGTGATGTAAATGGACTTATTGGTGTGTTTATTGATTTCAGGAGTAAATGGAGCTTCAGTGATGAAATGAGACGAATTGAAGCTACATGAGGAAGAAAAGACTTAAGCGTTGTTGATCAGGGTCAGGCGCGGTCGCGCCTGTTCCCAATACAAAAGTAGCGCGACGGCGCTGCTGTAGGAGATTTTCAAGAAAAGTTAAGTTCACCCCGATGAGCTTATTTGGCCTAAAGGAACTCGCCCCGACAAGTTCGTCTCTGCTCCAATCCGCCTCAGCGCGCTCTGAAGCTGCCCCGGCCAAGACCTCTCTGTTCTTGGGCGCGGTCGCGCCGTTCCCTAATACAAATTGGGCGCGGCAGCACTGCGACATGAAGGAGTCAGGAAAATCTTTTAATTTTGGAAACGTCTCAAAGCAGATTCTGGCAGACTTCTACATGGAATTGGATCGATGTTTCTACTGGAATTAGGACTTCTTCTAGAATGAGATTTGCTTTCTAAATTGGTTTCTATTTCTTTATGGAAACTAGAGTCATGAATTGTAATTCGTTTTAGGATTTGGATGTCTAGTTTTTATAAGATTTAGGACCTTGTCTAGTACTATAAATACATTATAATAGTAAGGGTTTGAGATATCATCATTCTATTTACTACATTAAAATTGAAATCATTATTTTAGAAGATCGAAGGCATGTCGAGCTAATTTCTCTATTTATAATTAACGGTTTGATCAAGTTTACTTTATTTATTCCTTCTTGTATGAGATTTATTATGATAATCTGTGTTAATTGATTGCATGTTATTCTATCTGATTGATTTTATTAGGCCTATTAGATTAATCTGATAAATATCATCTGCTAGATTAAGATATAGTGTTAAGCAAAAGATATTGTATTTGATCATAAGTAGCAATTAGATGCATAATTGTGGACAAACTTTTAAGTATTGCTAAGATTATCAGAAAACAAGTTAAATGATTCCTGATTGTGTGATTGTTACTTGAAATAACATAATTCTCATTCTACATGCTTCTATTATATTAAATCTTGTTTGATAGTTCTAGGTTGTACGATTTTCACTTTAAATTTACAACGAAAGGAAAATTTTGGATAATTTGCGATTGCGGTTATCTAGGGTTATTAGTCTCATTGAAGGGTAAATATTTCTTAAACTTACTAATCCATAATTGTGAAAAGGTGAAAATGAATTGTAGAACTGAAGTCATTTTACTCATTAATAACTCATATTTTTGTTTTCGTTAATTTTAGTTAATCAAACTCAAAACCCCCTATTTTTCTTGAAAACGATTGGATAAATATAAAAACAATTCATATTCTGTGGGATCGATCCTTGCTTTCTACTGTTCTAACTGTTTGAATTTGTGAAGTAAAAGTAAGGTTAATTTTGGAGTGTCAACGACAGCTCCCAAATTTTGGCACCGTTGCCGACGCTTGTTAATTGTTTTTATTTTATCCATTGTTTTCTTTTATTTTTGTTTATGCCTCGATCCTCTCACTCTCTTGAATTGAAATTTGATCTAGATTGAAAGAACCACATGTAGGCTTAGGAAAGAGGTTCGTCAATCTCGGCGTACAATTGCAGATTCTGACGAAGGTCCATCACTGGGCCTCAACATAGCTCTAGAACTACTGTCAAACAAGTCATCCACCGATCAGAAGAAGATGAAGAGATGGCGGTGCCAAATAATAATATGACTTTAAAGGAGTTGTCTACTCCTAATCTTACTCAACAACCTTTGTGCATTGAATATCCTGCATTAAATGCTGCTTTTGAATTAAAATCTGGACTAATTCACCACTTGCCTACTTTTCGTGGTCTCACAAGTGGGGATCTATACAAGCACTTAAAGGAGTTCCATGTGGTTTGTTCCACCCTGAAACGACACGGAATTACAGAGGAGCAGATAAAGCTGAAAGTTTTCCCCTCTCTACCGACAGACTTAGCAAAGGATTGGTTGTACTATCTCCCCTCGGGATCAATACAATTATGGAACGATATGAAACAGCTATTTTTAAAGAAGTAATTCCCTGCTTCAAGAGTAGCTAACATAAGAAAGGAATTTTGTGAAATCTGACAGTTTAGTAGAGAACCATTGTATGGATATTGGGAAAGGTTCAAGAAACTGTGCTCTAGTTGTCCACCTCACCAAATTGACGATCAACACCTGATTCAGTACTTCTACGAAGAGTTGGTACCGATGGATAGGAGTATGATTGATGCTGCGAATGGAGGGGCACTAGTTGACAAAACTCCTGAGGCCGCAAAGAACTTAATTGCAAATATGGAAGCCAATGCACATCAGGATGGGACAAGAAATGAACATGCACCACAAAAGGTAAGTGAGGTAAGCACAAGCAATTTAAAGCAACAAGTTTCTGACCTAACTGTTATTGTTAGACAATTAACCACATGAAACATACCGATTGCAAAGGCTTGCGGGATCTGTTTGCAAGAAAATCACAGTACATATGCTTGTCCCACATTACAAGATGAGGAAACCACTCAACAAGACAATGCTATGGGAAACTATCAAGCACAACCACAAAGGAAGTATGATCCCTACTCAAACACTTACAATCCATGCTAGAGATATCATCCGAACCTCAATTATGGAGGAAATAAGCCACCATCACAAGGAGTTTTTCCACCCAGATAGCAAGGTTTCTAACCGACCTAATCTCAGTATAAACCAAGACAAGCAACTCCTACAAACAGTGTATAATTTATGGAGGATATGTTCAAGGCATTTATGGGTCAATCACAATAATTCATGACCCAGACACAATAATTCATGCAGGAGGCGAGAACTTTTATTCAAGATCTGAGGAACTAAGTGGGGCAGGTGGCTACAACTGTAGGAATATTGGAATCTCAAGTTTCAGGAAAGTTTCCATCTCAAACAGTGGTCAATCCATGGGAAAATGCTAGTGTTATCACATTACGGAATGGAAAAGAGTTGGAAGTGCCCAAAGCAATTGCTGATTTTAAGGAGGAGAAAGCTAAGGAAGCACTGAGACACCAAAGGTAAAATCTAACTCATCTTCTCAAGTTATGACTAAGCCATTACCATTTCCTCCTAAAAATCCTAAAATTTAAAGAAGGATGAATAAGAAAAGGAAATTCTGTAAACGTTTAGGAAGGTAGAGGTAAACATTCCTCTTTTGGATGCTTTAAAACAGGAGCCAAGGTATGCTAAGTTTTTGAAAGAATTATGCACTAATAAACGAAAATTAAAAAATGATGAAAGAGTGATTGTGGGTGAAAATGTGCCAACAGTACTGCAAAGAAAAATGCCCCCTAAATGTAAAGATCTAGGCATGTTTACAATCCCATGTAGAATAGGTAACACAAGATTTGAAAGAGCCATGCTAGATCTAGGAGTTTCAATAAATTTCATGGCATTATCTATATTTGCTTCTTTAAATCTAGGTCCTCTAAAGCAAACTGGTGTTATTATTCAACTAGCGGATCGTACTAACACTTTGAAAGTCCAATAATAATCTAAAAGGAGGGGGGGGGGGGTTGAATAGATTATCACTGTTAAAATTTATCTTTGGCCTTTTTGAATTTTATTGGGTTAATTTTAAGAAATTAATAAGCAGTTTAAAATTCAATCACACAATACAAAGATATTTATCTGGTTCACAACATACAGCTCGGGTATGTTACTACGTCCAGTCTCAAGCTCCTCTCCAGGGCTTGAGATCCTATTACTACCTGTAATAAATACTCCTTCAATAGGCAGAGAAGCCTTTACAAAGTTTTAAAGATAAACTTACAACTATCCATAACTAACTATCTTGGACAGCGAACTCCCAGCTCATTCCTCAAGCTTAGTTGAATCTTCTTTTTGAGCTTAGCACTATTCTATAGCTTGGTCTTGAAACAACAATCTCTTCCTCACCTCAGAAGTACACTAGAGACTCAACTCCCAGCTGACCTCTCTAAGACTCTGGTCTTGGTCAAAGAATTCTCGTCTTTCTCACAAGTATAAAATAATCTAACTCAACCTTTTCCTTTTTACAAAAAGTTTGTTTGAATATTTGCTTCTAATACTAAGTAGATAAAATTGTAGAACAGATACTTCTCAAATAAGCAGATATAGAATTTAAGTAAATGACAAAAGTTCAAAACTTTTATGTGAAGTGCTTCTGTGAAAGTAGATAAAAGATTTAAGTGCTTTTATAAAGGTTTTCTTTTTCTTTAATAAAGAATGTGTTTCTATAGTTTAAGAAAAAGATTTTGCTTTTAGAGTGTATTTTTATGGTTTTAAACAAATGTAACTTTGGATTTAAATAACCATATACACTGATATAATGCAACAATAATATATGAACAATTATAAGAGTAGTATATTTAATGACAGTTTATCAAGTATAAAAATTTAATCAATTTAGATAATACTTGAATAAACTTGTTTCACCCATTTATATATATTATATTATATTTGATCTACGTTGTGAATAATTTAGCCACTTAGGATTTCAAAGACTGTCCAGATAATATTCTTTGTTAAGAAATATATCCGAATATCGGTATCTAAGTACTGACTAAATTTTTGATTCACAACTTGATAATCATATATAAATATTATACAATATTTATATAGATTATTTATATCAGTAAAAGGTCACTTAAGATTTTAAAGACCGTTCGGAGAATTTCAAAGAAATAGCTTTCAAATTATATCGGTATCTAAGTATTGACTTTTTACTTGATATGATAGATGAAATATAGATATATATAAATGTGTATCACAGTTTATATTGATTATCTATAGATATATATAAGCAAGTATGAGATAATATGAACAATAATAATTTAACAACTTATCTCAGGTACTTTGACCAATTTTTCTTTTCCAATATAGAATTAGAACTTTGATTAGAATAAGAGAGTAAAAGCTTAATCGGACAAAATGTAGGTAAGGAAAGCAAGCTTTTCAGATATGTAAAATTGATAAATTGAAATGAATGGAAAAGCTTCCTATTTATAGGATTTTTGAGGTTAGGGCAAAACCGTAATTTTGGAAATTTATTTTTGAAATAGAAGGTCGGGATTGTATGATTCAAAAATGAAGGGCTCGGATCAAATGTGTTATGCCAGATTGGAGAAATGATTTGGCCCAACAATTATGTTTAGTACATGTGAGTCACTACATGCCCATCAATTTTGTTTTCAACCTATGACTCATCATAATCTTGCCAACTTGCTCAAATGCTTAGTAAACATATAAGCTCCAATTTTCAGCACACACACACACGGGCACTTATGCACTACACATTTAAGTCACACACTCCTATGCACACACAAATGTTCGGCACACACACCAACACATGAACACACGGTTTGTTTATATATATACATATATATATATATATATTATATTTTATATAATATAATTTATATAATATAATTTATATGGTATATGTATATTTAGAAATTCATTTTGCCCATAAAGATTTAAAATCATTTTTGAAAAAAAAGAAATAGGAATCTCCTTGCATTAGGAAATGTTACTATATGAACTCATTTTATTAACACTTGATATTAGTTTTATCAAGGTCATAAAATAAATTCAAAAGAAGTTTAGAAAATAAATATTTTTGGTCAAAATATTCGAGGTATTTAAAAACAAGTTTAATACTTTTAATCCTATAGAGAGGATTTTACCCTTTACCTAATTTGTTATCATCAAAATAAAATACTCAGATTTGGAGACCTATCAATCTCCCCCTTTTTGATGATGACAATTAGTAAAAATATTTTGGTTTTCAGAACTCTCCCTTAATTCATGATGCTCCCCCTTGGATCATGAATCGAGTTTTTAAACAAAATTTTAAAATTTAAAAAACCATCAGACAGACATACCAACCATCCATGCAGTTATATAGTAGTTATATCTGGTATGCAAACCATTTAACCCATCTAGACAGTTGTCTCACAGATATATCCAGTATACAGATTATATCCAACATACAAACCATCCAACCCATCCAGACAGATAGTTATTGTGACACCCCCGAATCCAGGTCCTTAACCCCGGTCCGGACGTCACGATACAATACAAACATCCACCTCTAAACAACATACGATAACTAAATGCGGAATATAATAAACGTACGTCGTTCATTCAAAAGGTGTTACTAGTCCCAAGATTCGATAACCTTAAATACAAACATACAAACATTACCCTAGAATAGTCATTAGGGTTCATATTACATAACTGTAATTTAATTAAACATAAAGATAAAGTCTGCTCCTTGCAAACTAATCCTACATCTTCCCTTTACCCTTGTCCTTCCCTGAAGTCTCGGGCTGAACTGCAATATAAGTCATAATATAGCAAGAATGAGCAACAAGTTTGCTCAGCAAGTTGAAATACAACAATAAAGGATATATAATGATGAATAGAAAATATCTGACAATGAATTCAACAATATGAATATCGAAAGCAAGAATAATAATTGCTTTTAGAATAACTGATAGTCAAGTAGACTTCGAACTATAAAACTCCAACGGAATCAATAGCTGATTGACCCTTTGGTTACTGGCTACAGAATAGTACTTGAGGGGATCAGCCTCGCGTACGCCATGTATATGCATAACATTCAACTCTGCTGTTTGTATCTTATATTAGATACCTGGGGTACTCCCCTATATATAAGGGGTGTTCTTTTCAGTCTAAGAATCCATACCATCAATTGGTCTGGATAGCTTTTATAAAACTTCATACAATTGTCTGACCGAACAAGGGTTTAGACTCTATCTGACGCAGTTCACGAATTATAGAACTTTTAAATAAGGTACAAGTCCAAGACTGTACGAACTTAAGTGCACCAAGTGCGAATATCAACAATATCGATGTGAAATAATTGTAAAGTAATTAAATCACCTAATAGCATGCTTGGAAATAAAGTTCAAGCTTTAAATAATTAACTGTCAATACGATAATAACCTGCTCAATACAATATGAGAAGGATAGGAACTTGCACAATAAAGAGTCTAAGAGAACTTGTATTCAAATCAAGTGAAGTTAAGAAACTCACTTACACGATTCATTGAATAAGGTAGGGCAAGAATTTAGGATACTTGCCTGATTGCTCAGCTACGATTAAGTTCTAGCTTTAATTAAACTCTGTCGAAATGACATAACATTAACAAGTTGGTATTCCAATTAGCATGTGTAAACTAATACGAGTCTACACTTACAAGAATCTGCTTATCATATTAATCTATCCATAGTTCACGTAAGTCAATCTAATCATGTCATAGATTTAATAACTTTAGATTATCTAGTTTCTATGCATCAATATAGGCTTGAACACATAGTACTTCAAGTTACTTATATTTAATACACACATGCTTTATAATTTCAAGTTTGAAAACCTAGCATGCTCATCCTAATCCAATTTAAAGTCATATGTTCTCATATCAGTAATTTGCATACTTTACACAATACAAGTTCATGCTTCAAAGTTGATTAATAAAGTTATGTTATCACATAACAAGGTTAAACAATGTTTAAGTAGTCATGCTTGTGCGTATACTACATGTGTATCCTTAACTCACATTAGTCCATACTTGAAGTTCATTTCCTATGATTTAAGTATGCATATTTGAAATCAATGTTTTACTATTTAACAATACATATGACTAGCTAGTATGCTTGTAAATCATGACACACTTAACCATGATATTAGATCCTAGAATACTTGTAATGTAGTTATTGACAACTAGTATTCAAGGTTTCATTTAGAAAAGTCCTTTAATGCCAAACTATCAAAACTGATCATTCATGAAGCAAATATATGCCTCATGTTATACTTCTTCACATACATATCTAAGTTATTTACACATGTTCACAAGGTCGGAAATCACAAGACAAAATCTTGGTCAAGTTTGTTTTCAGAAGTCTTAAGTTTCCCCTTTGAAAACCTTTGAATCTTTCTGCTAGTGTGTGCACCCACTTTAGACTCGCATTTTATGTTAATATAGATCATACGATTATGCTGTCCAAAATCAGAATATACATATGTTACGTACATGTCCAAGTTCATATTCAAAATTATAAGTTTCCTTTTAAGTCATACGCTTTCTTTTCATAACACATATTATCATGACCATGAACATACATGTAGTATCACATAACACGAGTTAATATCAGTTCTCATGCTTTCTCAAAGTGATATCACAGGTTAACACATAACAGACCTTAACAGAAAGCAAAAATAGTTTACAGGAACCTGCGCAGCTGCGCTGCTACCAGGTATAAACCTGGCGCAGCAGCGCCAGTGTCCGACCACACCAGTAACTACCTTCTGCTCGGCAGAACTGTAAACCCAAATCAAGATTACTTACGAAATTCATTCCTGCACCAGTCATAAACCAGTTCCAACATGCTACTAACTAAATTAACACTTAACAAGCATACTCCACAATTCAATTATCATCTAAATAGCATAATCAAGAAATTGACATTGAAGAACAAGAATGGGAAACTATAGAAATTGTACCTCTGTTATAAGGCTTTGCTGCTAAACAGATTCTATAATGCTACTATGAGACTCACAATGTTGCTATAATACTCTTCCTAACTCAAATGAAATCCTCAGCAAATGAACTGAGAAGAAGAGGGGCTTTATTTATAGCCAATTCCTTACATGGTCCATGCTTTTGCTCTCCATTTCAAAACAATGGGAATAAGAATTGTATGAGGGATAATTGGGAGTAGTTAGAACCCATCATAATGCCCACTTCCCCCATAATTATTGTCTACAATTGATGAATTTGAGAGAAGGAATAGACATAGTATAGGCTACCTAGCTTCTCACGTGAAGAGGAAATGGCTCTTATTATGGGACAATGTAACCTCGGCATTTGCAAATTGTATATATATATATTATGTATGCTCCACACTTTGCATAATATATATATACTTAGATTATATAATGTATATGCACATAGTATATCCTTAAGTTATATGTATTTACTCCATATACATTTAAATGGGTGATACTATGTTATCTCAAATAGCAATTAATAATGAATAGGTACACAACATATAATCCATGCACATTTTCCTTAATACCGAATATAAAGCAATTGGGTATTATCATTACTTATTATCATTATCATAATCATTATAATATAATTATAACAATTTAATACAATCATTATTAATTAATAATGATCTTATTATATGACAATAAGGTATACATGAATGTCCACACAGTGTCACATACTTTCAATTTACCTCATCTTACTATATAGTCCATATATGCAATATACACCACATTAATATGTCACATTAGATAGCTGCCATATATGTAAAGGTTTAGTATCGCATACTTGTATAAAATAATTAGTCAAGTAAATATAATTACATATTATATTCATTATTTCTTTGCTCATTAATATATTATTCCCAACAATAATACTTTCATACGTTATCGATTAATTACTTAATATTGAAATTAATCACTATGTTCAATTCATGTCACTATATTCAAATAAGTTGAATATTTAATTATTAATAATCTTTTCAATTCTCTGATATTAAATCCTTAAGGTCAGTCCACTAATTTAAATAACTCATTAGTGATTTCCTTTAATCATTTCACAAATTCTCACCACCACATAAGGTTTAAATAAACTCACAAAACTAACTCGTTAAAATTAAATCACATATTTAATAAATAAGGAGTTTAAAATTCATGGTCGTTACAGTTATAGCAGTTATATCCTGTCAATCTCATCCAAACCATCCAGGCAGCTATAACAATTATAACTAGCAGACTCATTTCTGTTATTCTCATATACTGGTAGTTTACTCATATAATCTGATATTTTTCTTCTCCCCCTTTGTCATTAACAAAATGGAGGGGTAAAGAAAAGATACCAAAATACCTACAGAAACTGTTAGTTACTATCTTTACCTACAAGTTAAAATATTTAGCAAACATATAATAATCCTAAATATCAGTATGTTAGTGTGTTTATACAGTAATCCTGAATAGTTAGTCAAGTACTTAAGGATACATTCATCCTGAATAGTTAGAGTTCATCAAAGTTAAGTGGAGAGAAGTTCAAACCAAGGGTTATAAGAGGGGGATCAGTTGGAGTTTGATCAGTATGATCAAGCTGTGCAGAACTTGTAGTGGCAGTAAAATTATAGGGAGGGATTGATACCTTCTGGTGCTCCATTAACACACTCATTATGTCTTGTATGTGATGCACAGATAATTGCAAAGCCTCTAATTAACTTATAATGACTGATTGGTTCTTCAAAGACAGCTGATTCATACTGTTTAGAGAGTCAATTTGTGACTGTAGGTTTAGGTGTGTTTCAATATGATCAGTGTCATTTGGTTAAAAAATGATCAAAGGCTTAGGGGGAAGGTTCAAGTGTGACACAATATTACTATTGTGAACCATTTGAGCCTTATGAAAATGAACAGGAATGCCCAGATGTATAAAAATTCTAGTCAATAAAAGTCCATATCCCATGAAGTTATTAGAGTGGCAGAATTCAAAAGATGTCAAGAGAAAATATGGTAGACTATATGACATACATTCAGTCAAAACACATTTCATGAGTTCTATGTCAAATGGACTCAACAGTTTGTCATTTCTGACAGGCATGAAATTGTGTCTAAGAATTTTTTCCAAAAACTGACACTTAGCAGTGAAGTAATCAAGATGCACTTTACATGGATATTCAAACAAGTTTGCAGGCACAAGTTGATCAGTAGTGAGTGAGAGATTGTGTTTGAAAGTAAGGCATTCAGTAGTAGAAATTCCTATAGGAGAAGTGTATTCATTTATCTTTGGAAAATCTAGGAACTCATTTCTGAGACTAAGGGCATGCAGAAGAAGAATTTCATCAATCACATAATCTTGGCCTTGGATGCAGGTTTTAATACTAGACAAGAAACAGTTGAATCATGAATAAATGGCATGTGAGCATAGAATTCAGCAATCAAACTAGAAAATATTTCTCTATTTGAGAAAGAAATAAGACAATCCATCCTATACTTGTTATTTTTTCTAACAGATTTGGAAAACTGTTGAAAGAAGTCCCTACCCCAGGAAGCAAGTTATGCCTCATATGTTCATATTTAGTCTTGGCAGTAAGAGTAAGAAGCATAGGGGTATAAATATCAGGGTGAGACTCAGAAAGCATTGAAAGTTTCTTTCTGTTTGAAGAATAGATAGGAGGCATTTTTGAAAGATAGTAAGTGCAGAAAAAGTTCAAAGACTGCAGAAAAGTAGAAGTAGTTTGAAGTAGTTAGTTTTTGAAAAACTATCATTTTATAGAAAAAGTACATTTCTAAAACTTTCAGTTTAAGTAATATGACTTGACTTGAATGTCAAAACTAAACAGTTCTCAAGTGATGACTGTGCACAGTGAGCAGTAAGATACAGACATGCTTAGTACTGTAGTAGATTTAAATCATTTGTCTGTTTTCTCCTCCTTTTTTTTAAAGCAGATGGGTAGAAATGATAGATTAGACTAAGTCAGTTCCCTTTTTTTTTATAAAAAAAATAACCCAGATGTCCAATCAGAAGACACAAAGAACATTTCAGAAATATGCAGGTTATTGACATAACAGGTATGGTTCAATATCAATAAAGAGATATGTTATCATTACTTATTGGCCCATATCAGACTATAGCAAATCAACACAGAGATTCAACAAATCAGTGTTACATAACACTAACATGTTATCATTGCTTAATGCCAATATCAAAAGATAGTGAGTTAACACAGAGATTCAACAAGTCAGTGTTACATAATACTGATACACACCACATGATCTCTATAACATTGATATAGTACATATGATTTCTATTATACATAACAGCATATAACAGCAACACATAACGTGGTAATTATTTTCATCACCTAATGTCTAACAACAAAATTGCAGAATATAAGCATGAAAGTTATTATTTTCACTAAATGCCTATATTCAAATAGACAGCCAAATTCCAGAAAATAAGTATGAGACTCATCACAGTCACCCAATAATATTAAACTCATAGTTTATCAGAGATAGAGAAAGGAAATTACCTGAGCACAGCTAATCACAAGCTAAGCAGCTTTCAGTTTATCCACAATATAGCACAGGTGTATCAGTAGAATAAGAAATCACACGCACACACATATATTTGTGTATATACACGTAGAAAATAAAGGCTAACAGACTGGATTTATGCAGATAAATATAATGCATATAACAGTTATTGCACACACACACATATATATATATATATTATTTTTGAAATATATCGTTATATATATGTATATTCTGATAATATATATATATATATATATATATATATAATCTTTAAATTTGTTAACAAAAATAAGGGTTTGATAGAAAATTTTTGGAAAGAGAAAATTAGGGTTTAAACACATATCTGCAAGTATATTAACAAACAAAAATTTAAATGAAAAATTTTAGTATTTCATATACATATGTATATATAGAGTTTTTAAAAAATTTTATACACTTAAACATAAATAATATTTTTGAAATATATATATATAAGAAATATATAGAAGAACTTTTAGGGTTTCACAAAAAAAAAATTAAAATAAAAAAATAAACAGAAGGGGAAGAAGAAGAAAAACAGAAAAGAACACATATATTTTTTTTTTTAAAATTGAACCCTTGAAGATCGGTAAACATAATATTTAATAAATCAAAAAAATATATATATAACCTTTTTTTAAATATATATCTAGGGTTTCGAAAAAACACATTTTTAAAAAAAATTATTTGATAGAAAAATACACAAAAGAAGAAGAAGAGAACAAAAAAAACATAAATTTTTTTAAATCGAACCTTATAAACCTATCGGTAAACAAAATATGTATATATATAAATTTTTTAAAAAATTTATAGATCTAGGGTTTGAAATCATTTAAGAACACAAAGATATTCAAAAGAAAGTTTCTTTTAAGAACAAAATTGAAACCAGAAACATGAAGAAAGAAAAATTGAACTGGTAGTAACGTTAAGAAGATATAGAAGATTCATTTAATTGTAAGAGAAACACAGAAAAACTCACAGAGATTGATTGATTTAGGCCGAGAAAGTTAGGGTTTGAAAGAGAGTTGAGAGCGTTTGAGTGATAGAGAGAGAGAGAAGAAAAATAATCGGCAGAGGTAAGAGAAGAGAGAGAGAGAAATGATATTAAAAATTAATTTTAGGTATTTATATTTAGGTTAATTAGAATGATCGGAAGGCTGAGGTTTGATCTGAGAATTGATCAACGGTCGGGAAGAAGTCGATTGTTTGAATCGGTTCAGTTGACCGTTTGACTTCAATCGGACGGCTGAGATGGATTTGTGCTTTTGTTTATTGATCGAGCGGCAGATGTGCGTGATCCGTGTGCTTTGGCTATCTGGCTTCTGATTGGTTGGAGTTAATAGACGCGGATTGAGCTTGTATTTGATCGTTAGATGAGTTTGTTGCTGGATGGCTCAGATCAGATCAGATATTAAATATGTAATAAATGATATAAAATGTAATTTTTGATATAATTAATAATAAAAAATACTAAAATATTTATATTAAAGTCTATAAATTAATAATTTTCATTATTATGTCTATATGTAAATTTTTTAATAAAATTTTTATAATAGTATAATTTTTTGATAATTAAGAAAGATTATAAATATAAAGTTTTAATATATAAAATGCATATTTAAATAAATAATATAAGTATATTAACATATATAAAGAAACAAATAAATTATATATATATATATATATATATATATTTATATGTATAATTATGAGTTTATATATATAAATTAATATTAATAATGTGATTAAATATATGTTAAAAAATATGATAAAAGGATAAACTAATAATTTTGACTATATAACTCAAGAAAATTATATTTATATATTACTAGAAAAATAATAAAAAATAGATTTTAAATAAGAGAAAGATTTAATATTTTATGAGATAATATCTAACATTCCCAAATCTAAACGTAATTTACAAAATCTATCAGAACTTAGTGGTTTAGTAAATATATCACCAATATTTAATTCTGTGTCAATATGCTCTAGTTTAATAATACCATTGTTTACATGATCCCGTAAGAAATGATATCTAACATCAATGTGTTTTGATCTAGCATGTAATACGGTATTTTTACTCAAGTTAATAGTGCTTGTATTATCACATAAGATTGAGACACTGTTAAATTTTATATTATAATCGGCAAGAGTCTGTTTCATCCACAATATATGTGCACAACATCATGCAGCAGCTATATATTCGGCTTCAGCGGTTGAAATAGATACTGAGTTTTGTTTCTTAGAGAACCAGAAAACTAAACATCCGCCTAAGAACTGACAAGTGTCACTAGTGCTTTTTTGATCAATATGATGACCGGCATAGTCAGAGTCAGAGAAACACACAAGGTCAAATGGTTGACCTTTAGGATACCATAGACCTAAGTCTGTAGTTCCTTTAAGATATCAAAATATTCTTTTTACTGCAACTAAATGAGACTCTTTAGGGTTTGCTTAAAATCTGGCACATTTGTAGACACTAAACATAATGTCAGGTCGACTAGCTGTAATGTATAGGAGACTGCCAATCATTCCTCGATATTTCTTTGTGTCAACACTTTTTCCATTTTCATCAGCAGTTAGTTTATCAGTAGTTGACGTATGAGTATTAAGAGGTTTCACAGATTCTAGACCAATTTTTTAATCATTTCTTTGTAATATTTGGATTGAGAGATGTGAATACCTTTTTCTCCTTGCTTGATTTGTAGTCCTAGGAAGAAATTTAATTTTTCCATCATGCTCATTTCAAATTCCTTACTCATGCTTTCAGAGAAATCATTACACATAGTCATGTTAGTAGATCCAAAAATGATGTCATCAACATATATTTATAAAATAAGAATATCACCATTTTTATATCTTGTAAAAAGAGTAGTATCTACTGTGCTCCTTTTATAACCATTTTCTAACAAAAATTTACTTAGTCTCTCATACCATGCCCTGGGGGCTTGTTTTAGACCGTATAAAGCTTTGTGTAGTTTATACACATAATCAAGATGATCAAAGTCTTCAAAGCTAGGGGTTGTTTAACATAGACTTCTTCTTCAATAACACCATTCAGAAAAGCAGATTTCACATCGATTTGAAATATTTTAAAATCTTTATGGCATGCAAAAGCTAATAACATACGTATAGACTCAATTCTAGCAACAGGAGCATATGTTTCATCATAGTCTATTCCTTCAAGTTGATTATACCCTTATGCAACTAATCATGCCTTATTACGTATAACAGTTCCATTTTCATCTAATTTGTTACGAAACACCCATCGAGTTCCAATAATGGAGGTTTCTTCAGGAGTTGGAACTAATTCCCAGACTTTATTTCTTGTGAACTGTTCAAGTTCTTCTTGCATAGGTATTATCCAGTCTTCATCATGCAATGCATCTTTTATATTTTTAGGCTCAATTTGTGACAGAAAGGATAGATGACTGGCCATGTTTTGTGCTTGTGATCTTGTAAGAATCCCTTTATCGATATCACCAATTACGTTTTCTATTGGATGTGATCTTATAGCATGTGATTCTTTGGGCAAGTCATTTAACTGGGGATTAGTATTTTCAAGAGGATTAATAGTGATAGGTGGAGATATATCATCTATTTTTAGTTCTTCCATATTTATGAGAATGTCTTCAATAACTGTATCATTTTCTGCCAGTTCTTTGTATTTTGGAGGAGGTTTAGATTCATCAAAGGTTACATTCATTGACTCTTCCACGACTAGAGTTTTTTTTATTAAAAACTCTATATGCTTTACTATTTAGTGAATATCCCAGAAATATTCCTTCATCAGATTTTGGGATAGAATTTCACTAGATATTGTTTAGTATTTAGAATAAAGCATTTACTTTCAAAGACACGAAAATAATTTATTTTTGGAGTTCTTTTATAAAAAAGTTCATAGGGAGTTTTGAGTAATATTGGTCTTAGCGAGACTCGATTTAAAATATAACAGGATGTTGCAATTTCTTCTGCCCTAAAATATTTAGGAAGTCGATATTCATTAAGCATAGTATTGGCCATTTCCTGTAGAGTACGATTTTTCCTTTCAACAACATCGTTTGATTGAGGTGTGTAAGGTGCAGAAAAGTTATGACTTATACCGTGCTCATCACAGAATATTATGAAATCAGAATTGTCAAATTATCTTTCGTGATCAGACCGAATATAAACAATAGAGCTTCCCTGTTGATTCTAAATTTTCTTACATAGAGCAGAGAAAGAGTTTATCGCTACATTTTTAAATTTTAGAAAGTCAACCCAAGTGAATCTTGAATAGTCATCAACTAGGACTAAAATATAGACAGCACCACCCATGCTATGTTTAGGGATAGGTCCTACTAAGTCCATATGCAAGAGTTCTAGTGGTTGAGAGGTTGATACTGTGAGTTTAGGTTTATGAGATGCATGAATTTGTTTTCCTAATTCACAGGCTTCACAGATATGGTCTTTAAGGAATTTAAGTTTAGGAAGACCATGCATATGTTCCTTAGAAGATATGTTGTTAATTAATTTCATGTTAATGTGTCCTAGTCTATGATGCCAAAGCCAAGGATCGTCATTTACCAATACAAGACACACATTGTCCAGGTGTGAGTATGTATCTAAATCACACGTGTACACATTTTGACTTCTAGGACAAAGTAGAATTAATTTCCCAGTTTGATCATATATTGAACAGTTATGAGGACTGAATGTTATTTTAAAACCACTATCACATAGTTGACTAATGGATAGAAGATTGTACCTGAGTCCTGTGACTAATTGAACGTTAGAGATTGTTATGTGTTTACTGTACACATTTCCAATTCCAACAACTGTACCTTTGTTACTATCTCCAAACGTTACCTCCTTACAGTCTGTAGCTTATAGATTGCTCAATTTTGTTTTGTCGCCTGTCATGTGTCTTGAACAACCGCTATCAAGGTACCATTTATTTTTACTAGAGTCAGCTGTGAGACATACCAGCAACATATATTAAATTCACAAACTGGTACCCTTTAATGAGAAGGGTCCTTTGGGTAAGTTTTCCATTTTGTATAAGGATCATTCGTGTTTTCCTTTACAAAGTTTGGTACAGGATAATAATCACTGGTAGACACATATGTTCTATGGGTAGCAGATTTATAATATGTATGATTAACTCTTTCATTTGAAGGATTTTGACGAGAGTTTCTAGATGGTCTTTTATGAGAAATAAATTCTCTTCTTGTGATAATAAGTGTAGTGTAACTTCCTTTTGGTACCCAAATCATTTTTTCTTTGTAGTTTTCATTCTTGGCATTACATGAGTAAATCGAATGACCATTTCTATTACCGTAAGAACATTTATCAAAAGGAAATACATGGCCTTTTTCTTTACTTTTAATATGATAGAGTTTTTTATCCTTTGTTTTACTTGATTCTCCCATATACCCCAATCCTTCTTTATTAAAATTACATCTTTATTGACTAAGCATAACGTCAAGATTTTCATTTCCTTTTGTAAATTTAATAACTGTAGAGTTTAAGTCATCACGTTCTAGAGTCAATATCCTAATTTGATCCATTAGAATAGATTCTTCATTTTATTTTTCTAATTTTTGAGATGAGTTTTTCTTTTTACTTATTTCTTGATTGGGTGTTTGAGAATCTTCAACAATCACAGTAAGCATTAAATTTTCAATTTCAAGATTTTTAATAGAAATAATAAGTGTTGAATTTTCTATTTCAAGATTTCTATTTATTTTTCTTAATTTTTCTAGTTCTTCTTTTGCTGCAAGATTTTTTAAAGAATCATTTTCTTCTTTTAAGATTTCATTAATCATAATTAAATTTGAATTTTTTATTTCAAGATTTCTATTGGTTTTAATTAATTTTTCTAATGATATTTTTAATTTAATAAAATCTTCTTTAATAATTTTATTATCTTCATATCAAAAATTATATGCTTCTTATAATTCATAATGTTCTTCATTTATATTTTCTAAATTATGTGTGGCAAATGAAGTGCTAGGTAATTGATATTCTGAATTTTTCTCAGATTTTGGTGATGAGTCATTGTCCGCCATTAAACATAAATTTGCGGTTTCCTCTATTGGTTCAGTGGGTTCTTCTTCATCACTTAGATCCCAGCCTTCTTCAGCTACTAGAACTTTGTTGTTGACTAGTTTTGGACAATCCTTCTTGAAGTTTCCTGGTTGGTTGCATTCAAAATAGTTATTTGAATTTTCATTTGAGCCAACATTTCTGAAGTTGCTGTTGGTAGCTTTAAAATTCCCTCCTGGAATTTTTGGCTTGAAGACTTGCTTATTTCGAAAGTTGTTGAAGTTGTTATTTGTTTTCATAAAGCCTTTGTCATATCTCTTTGCTTTGCTTTGCTTTGGATTACTCTCCTGAGTTGTCTTGATAATAATTCAACTTCGTTATTATCTAGACTCAAGAGTTCTTCATTCAATTCATCATCATCGCTTTCTTGATCAACGAGTAAGGCTTTGAAAGTGATTCCTTTCTTTTTGAGGTCTGTGTCTGATCCTTCTTTTTCCAGTAGCATGTCGACTTCGTGGGCACGAAGATTTCCAATGAGGCTATCAAGAGAATAAGCAGTTAGATCCTGCATTTTCTTGATGGCTGTAACTTTCATTTTCCATATAGATAGAAGGGCTTTGAGAATTCTTCTGTTCTTCTCATTTGTTGTATAAGCTTTTCCCAGTTGTTCTAGCTCATCAATGATTCTGGAAAAACGAGTTTCCATATCAATGATTTTCTCACCTTCTTCCAGCTTGAAGCTTTCATACTCTTGGATTAGAGCATCTTTTCTGGTTTCTTTGATATGACTGGTTCCTTCATAGGTTACAATCAATTTTTCCCATATTTCTTTAGCATTTTTGCAGTTGCTAACTCTTTTATATTCTTTTTATATAAGAGCATTGGTTAGCATTTGTTCAGTCTTGGAGGCGATATTCATAATCTCCTCATCCTCGGTAGTGAATTCCCGACATCTTTTTCGACGAACTTTTCATCTTCGATTTTTGTGGGAATCTTTATACCTCGTTCTATTGTTAGCCAAATTTTGATTCCTTGTGATTTGGCATAGATTTTGAATCTATTTTTCCAGGTGGCAAAGTTTGTGCCATCAAATAGTGGAGGTCTGGACATTGATAGTCCTTCTCCGCAACCGGTAGCATTTGTGTAGGCCATAGATGGATCTACTCTTAGATATGCCTGTAATTACGCAACAAACAAGTTAAAGAGCACCGCTTTGATACCAATTGAAAGTCCAATAATAATCTAGAAGGGGGGGGGGGGGGTTGAATAGATTATAACTATTAAAAATTTATCTTTGGCCTTTTTGAATTTTAGTGGGTTGATTTTAAGAAATTTATAAGCATTTTAAAATTCAATCACACAATACACAGATATTTATCTTGTTCACAACATATAGCTCGGGTATGTTGCTACGTTCAGTCTCAAGCTCCTCTCCAGGACTTGAGATCCTATTACTCCCTGTAATAAATACTCCTTCAATAGGAAGAGAAGACTTTACAAAGTTTTAAAGATAAACTTACAACTATCCACGACTAACTATCTTGGATAGCAAACTCCAAGCTCCTTCCTCAAGCTTAGTTGAATCTTCTTTTTGAGCTTAGAACTATTCTATAGCTTGGTCTTGAAACAATAATCTCTTTCTCACGTCACAAGTACACTAGAGACTCAATTCTCAGCTGACCTCTCTAAGACTCTGGTCTTGGTCAAAGAATTCTCGTCTTTCTCACAAGTATAAAATAAACTAACTCAACTTTTTCCTTTTTACAAAAAGTGTATTTGAATATTTGCTTCTAATAGTAAGCAAATAAAATTGTAGAACAGATACTTCTCAGATAAGCAGATATAGAATTTAAGTATATAATAAAAGTTCAAAAACTTTTATGTGAAGTGCTTCTGTGAAAGCTGATAAAAGATTTAAGTGCTTTTAATAAATATTTTCTTTTTCTTTAATAAAGAATGTGTTTCTATGGTTTAAGAAAAAGATTTTGCTTTTAGAGTGTGTTTCTATGGTTTTAAACAAATGTAACTTTCGATTTAAATAACCATACACACTGATATAATGCAACAATAATTTATGAACAATTATATGAGCAGTATATTTAATGACAGTTTATCAAGTATAAAAATTTGATCAATTTAGATAATACTTGAATAAACTTGTTTCACCCACTTATATATATTATATTTGATCTATGTTGTGAATAATTTGGACACTTAGGGTTTCAAAGACCGTCCAGATAATATTCTTTGTTAAAAAATATCTCCGAATATCGGTATCTAAGTACTGACTAAATTTTTTGATTCACAACTTGATAATCGTATATAAATATTATACAATATTTATATGGATTATTTATATCAGTAAAAGGCCACTTAGGATTTTAAAGACCGTTTGGAGAATTTCAAAGAAATAGCTTCCGAATTATATCGGTATCTAAGTACTGTCTTTTTACTTGATATGATAGATGAAATATAGATATATATAAATCTGTATCGCAGTTTATATCTGATTATCTATATATATATATATATATATATATAAGCAAGTATGAGATAATATGAACAATAATAATTTAACAACTTATCTCAGATACTTTGGCCAATTTTTCTCTTCCAATATAGAATTAAAACTTTGATTAGGAGTAAAAGCTTAATCGGACAGAATGTAGGCAAGGAGAGTAAGATTTTTCAGATATGTAAAATTGGTAAATTGAAATAAATGGAAAAGCTTCCTATTTATAGGATTTTTGAGGTTAGGGCAAAATCCCAATTTTGGAAATTCATTTTTAAAATAGAAGGTCCGGATTGCATGATTCAAAAATGAAGGGCTCGGATCAAATGTGTTATGCCGGATTGGAGAAATGATTTGGCCCAACCATTATGTTTAGTACATGTGAGTCACTACATGCCCATCAATTTTGTTTTCAACCTATGACTCATCATAATCTTGCTAACTTGCTCAAATGCTTAGTAAACATATAAGCTCCAATTTTCAGCACATACACACACGGGCACTCATGCACTACACGTTTAAGTCACACACTCCTATGCACACACAAGTGTTCGGCACACACACACCAACACATGCACACACGATTTGTTTATATATATATATATATTATATTTTATATAATATACTTTATATAGTATCTGTATATTTAGAAATTCATTTTGCCCATAAAGATTTAAAATCATTTTTGAAAAAAAAAATAGGAATCTCCTTGCCTTAGAAAATGTTACTATATGAACTCATTTTATTAACACTTGATTTAGTTTTATCAAGGTCATAAAATAAATTCAAAAGAAGTTTAGAAAATAAATATTTTTGGTCAAAATATTCGAGGTATTTAAAAATAAGTTTAATACTTTTAATCCTATGGAGAGAATTCTACCCTTTACCTAATTTTTTATCATCAAAATAAAATACTCAGATTTGGAGACCTATCACACTTACCCCCAAGGGATAATTGAAGATGTCTTGGTTCAGGTGAACGAACTAATCTTTCCTGCAAATTTTTACATTGTGGATATGGAGGATGACAAATCTCCAAATCCTTCACATATCTTGCTTGGAAGGCTGTATTTGAAAACAACGAGGACAATGATTGATGTACACAATGGAACCTTAACCATGGAGTTTGGTGGAGAACGAATACAGTTCAACATATATGAGGCAATGAGGTATCCTAGTGATGTTAATCCTATTTTTGCTATTGATATCATTGATTCATTAGTGCAGGGATCTTTTGAACATATGCATAAGGAGAGCTTGAAGGTTGCTATCACCAGTAATTTGGAAATGGATAAAAATACAGAGATTGAACATAATCAAGAATTGAAGGAGGTTGTAGTTGCATTGCATTCATTACCGAAAATCTCATATACGTATGCAGTTCGATTTATTCAAATTCATGTTTCTCATCAAAAACTGTTACCATCTGTGACGCAAGCTCCAATTTTAGAATTGAAACCATTACCTGCTCACTTAAAATATGCAGATCTAGGGACTAATGAGATATTACCTGTGATTATTGCTAGTAATCTAACCAAAGTGCATGAAGATAAATTGTTGAGAGTCCTAAGGGACCACGTCATAGTTTTTTGTTGGTTAATAGCAGATATAAAGGGTGTAATCCATGCGATGTGCATACACCAAATTTTGTTGGAAGAGGGAGCAAGGCCCACTCGAGAAGCACAACGAAGATTGAACCCATCCATGATGGAGGTAGTAAAGAAAGAGGTGCTTAAATTGCTTGATGTCGGCATAATCTACCCTATTTTAGACATGGGTAAGTCCAGTACAGGTAGTACCAAAGAAATCGGGAATCACAGTCATCAAGAACGATAATAATGAGTCAGTGCCCATACGTAGACAAACAGGATGGAGAGTGTGTATTGATTATAGAAAATTGAATGTTGTAACAAGAAAAGATCACTTCCCTCTTCCTTTTATTGATCAAATGCTAGAAAGATTAGCTGGGCCGAGGCGTGCTTATTATTACTTTCTAGATGGGTTTTCAGGATATAATCAAATTGTGATTGCACCCGAAGGCCAGGAAAAGACCACATTCACATGTCCTTTTGGTACATTTACCTATCGTCGAATGTCCTTTGGACTGTGTAATGCATGAGGACCATTCCACAGATGTATGGTAAGGATTTTTTTAGATCTTTTAGAAAATTGCATAGAGGTCTTTATCGATGATTTCATAATTCAAGGTGATTCTTTGGATATCTGTTTGGATAATTTGACTCGTGTGTTAGACAGATGCTTAGAAACTAATCTTGTTGTTTATAGGGAAAAATGTCATTTTATGGTAGAATAAGGTATAATACTTGGTCATGTTATTTCAGGAAAAGGTTTAGAAGTTGATAAAGCTAAGATGGATGTTATTTTTGCTTTGCTTTACCCCGTCAGTGTGCGGGAGATTCGTTCTTTTCTTGGACATGTAGGATTCTATTGCAGGTTTATCAAAGATTTCTCGAAAATAACTCTGCCATTGTGTAAAATATTGCAAAAGGATGAGGAATTCCAATTTTTTAATGAGTGTAAAGTTGAAAAGCTTATTGACCTCTGCACCTGTGATTCAACCCCCGAATTGGAATCTACACTTTGAGATCATGTGTGATGAAAGTAATTGTGCAGTGGGAGATATTTTGGGCCTAAGAATTGACAAAGTTGTCTATGCCATATACTATGCCTCGACAACTCTAAACTGTACTTAGATTAATTACTCTACAATGGAAAAAAAACTTTTATCTGTTGTTTTTGCTTTAGATAAATTTAGATCATATTTTCTTGGCACTAAAGTTATAGTTTATTCTGACCATACTGCTCTTAGGAATTTAACCAAGAAGGACTCTAAACCGAGGATTATCAAATGGATTCTGCTGCTGTAAGAATTTGACTTAGAGATCAAGGATAAGAAAAGGGCAGACAACTTGGTGGCAGATCACTTGAGCAGGTTGATAAGAGATGAGGAGCTACTACCATTACAGGATTCCTTTTCCAGATGAGCATCTACTTTCTATCTATGAGGAATTGCCCTTTTATGCTAACATTGTAAATTACTTAACAAGTGCATATCTCCCAAGTGAATTCTCTAGAGCACAAAAAAGATAAGCTTAAAAGTGACGCCAAGTATTATGTATGGGATGAGCCATATCTATGGAAATTCTGTGCTGATCAAGTAGTTAGAAGGTGTGCGCCAAATAATGAATTTGTATCCATCTTAATCTTCTGTCACTCTTATGCTTTTGAAGGACATTTTGGACCTTAAAGGACTGCTCATAAAGTTTTGGAAAGTGATTTTTTCTGGCTTTTAATTTTTAAAGACTCCTACTTATTTTGTAAATCTTGTGCAAATTGTCAAAAGACAGGTAATATATCACATAGAAATCAAATGCCACAAAACCCTATTTTAATTGTTGAGATCTTTGATGTTTGGGGTATTGATTTTATCGGACCATTTCTTATTTCTTTTGGTAATTTCTATATTATTTTGGCTATTGATTATGTTTCCAAATGAGTGGAAGCAAAATCCACTCATACTGATGATTTTAAAGTTGTTGCAGATTTTGTTCGATCTAACGTATTTGTCAAGTTTGGAACTTCGAGGGCTATCATCAGTGATAGGGGAACACACTTTTGCAATACAATGCTTACAGCTTTCTTTAAGAAAGACAATGTTCTACACAAGGTTTCTACATCCTATGGGCTATAACCCACAAAGCAATGGCCAAGCCGAGGTGTCAAACCGTGAAGTAAAATCCATCTTGGAAAAGGTAGTCAAGCCGAACATGAAAGATTGGAGTTTGAGGCTAGAAGATACACTATGGGCGTATAGAACCGCATACAAAGCTCTTATTCGTACGTCTCCATATCGGCTGGTATTTGGGAAGCCATGTCATCTACCTGTTGAGATAGAACACAAAACTTTTTAGGCAATTTAACAATGCAACATGGGTATGGATGACGCATGAGTGCATAGGAAACTGCAGTTGCAAGAGCTGGAGGAGTTGCGGAATGAAGCATATGAAAGTTCTAGACTATATAAGAGTATGACAAAAGCATTCCACGACAAGCAATCTTAAGGAAAAATTTAGCTGTCGGACAAAAAGTTCTCTACAATTCAAGGCTGAAATTGTTTCCCGATAAGCTATGGTCTTGTTGGGAAGGCCCTTTTGTTATTTCTAATGTGTTTCCTCATGATGATATAGATATACAAAATCCAAAGACAAGGAAAATTTTCAAGGTGAATGGTCATAGGCTGAAATCGTTCTTTGAAGGCTATCAACTGGTAAAAGTGGAGATGCTAAGTTTGGTGGATCTGATTTATGATTGATCGAGAGGATTGTTGTCGAGCAAACGACGTTAAACAAATGCGCTGCTTGGGAGGCAACCCAAGATCTCATATTTGATTTTTCTATCTCTTTACTTTTTAGTTCTTGTAGTTGCATGTAGTTGTTTTCTTCTTTACATGATTTTTTACATTGGGGACAATGTAATTTTTGAGTGTGGGGGGGGGGGGGGGATTAGGTTTTTTTTAGGGATATTAGTCCATTTTTGATGAGAAGTTGGAAAATGGGCTTTTTAAAATTTTTTGGCTTTGGTTCCATGATTCTCTTTGGGCTAAGTTTTCAATGGTTAAAATCAAGGATTGAAAATTGATGCTAAATTTTAGAATCTGTGTGCTTAAGTGGTTAATGAATAATGAGAACTAAGTCATAATCCATAGTAACTAATTTGAATTGAATTTGCGATACATGAGTACTTGAACATATGAATTATGCTGATTTGGTTGGGTTATTTATGGAGTTGTCTATGTGTACTAATATCATGATTTAGGACTATTGAACTGCTTGTGTTGTTTGCAGGACCATGAAAGAAAATATGGAAAAGTGGGAAATCAAGTTGAGAGATTTTTGAAAAAGAAAAAAGGGCCAAAGAGAAACCATGTGGTGGGTTAAGATGGAGCGTAAAACTCACTCACCCATAAACACGTGCAAATAAGTGAGATGGAGCATAAAATGCACTCGAAAAGGAAAAAATTTTGAAGGGTGAAATGAAGCATAAAATACATTCATCTAAGAAATTGAGGGTTCTGAAAAAAATATAGCAGAGAAAATGTGTTTTGAGTCTTGAGTTAGTGTGCACAGTTTTTGTTCCATGATAACTGAGTTGAGTATGTGTGTGGATTATGGAAAAGTTACTTATGTGGATATAGTTTGATTCTGAGAGGTTCAATGAAAGATGAAGTTGTTATTTTACATTGATTGATGAGGCGCTAGTTGGATATCTGTCTGTTAGTGTTGATTTTCATAATGTGAGACTTGACTCTTTTAAAAATTTGGTTAAAGTAGAATTCTTTAGAAATTAAACTTTTGTTTTACACGAGAACGTGTAAAGGCTACGTGTGGGGAAATTTGATGAGTACATATTATTCATTTATTTTAATTCTTTCATATTTACTTTATTGCATGTTTTGTGATGCAAATGGACTTATTGGTGTGTTTATTGATTTTAGGAGTAAATGGAGCTTAAGTGATGAAACGGGACGAATTGGGAGCTAAAGGAGGAAGAAAAGACCAAAGTGTTGCTGATCAAGGTCAGGTGTGGCCGCGCCTGTTCCCAGTACAAAAGCAGTGCGGTCGTGCTGCTGCTAAGAGATTTTTAACAAAGTTATGTTCGCCCCAACGTCCTTATTTGGCCTAAAGGAACTTGCCCTGGCAAGTTCTTCTCTGCTCCAATCCACCCTAGTGTGCTCTGAAGCCTCCTCGACCAAAACCTCTATGTTCTTGGGCGCAACCGCGCCGTTCCCTAGTACAAATTTGACGTGGCCGTGCCACGACGTTAAGGAGTCAGGAAAATCTTTTAATTTTGGAAACTTTTCAAAGAATATTCTGGAAGACTTATACATGGAATTGGATTGATGTTTCTACTGGACTTAGGACTTCTTCTAGACCGAGATTTTCTTTCCAAATTGGTTTCTATTTCTTTATATAAATTAGAGACATGAATTATAATTCCTTTTAGGATTTGGATTTCTAGTTCTCATAGGATTTAAGACCTTGTCTAACACTATAAATACATTATAATAGTCAGGGTTTGAGATATCATCAATCTATCTACTACACGGAAATTCAAATAATTGTTTTGGAAGATCGAAGGCATGTCGAGATAATTTCTCTATTTCAGTTATCAGGGATGTTGAGTCTTATTCATAATTAACGGTTTGATCAAGTTTACTTTATTTATTCCTTCTTGCATGAGATTTATTCTTATAATCTGTGTTAATTGATTGCATGTTATTTTTATCTAATTGATTTGATTAGGCTAGTTAGATTAATCTGATAAATATCATCTGCTAGATTAAGATATAGTATTAAACAAACAATATTGTATTTTATCATAAGTAGTAATTAGCGATGCATGATTGTGGACAAGCTTTTAAGTATTGCTAAGAATATCAGAAAGCAAGTTAAATGATTCCTGATTGTGTAATTGTTACTTGAAATGACCTAATTCTCATTCTTCATGCTTCTATTATATTAAATCTAGACTGATAATTCTAGGTTGTATGATAGTTAGGGTTTATTGGGACGATTGTCACTTTAAATTTACAACGTAAGGAGAATTTTAGATAATTTGCGATTGCGGTTATCTAGGGTTATTAGTCTCATTGAAGAGTAAATATTGCTTAAACATAACTAATCCATAATTGTGAAAAGGTGGAGCTGAAGTCTTTTTACTCATTAATCACTCAAATTTTTATTTTCGTTAATTTTAGTTAATGAAACTTAAAAACCCCCCATTTTCTTGAAAACGATCGGATAAATATAAAAATAATTCATTCTATGTGGGATCGATCCTTGCTTGCTACTGTGCTAATTGTTTGAATTTGTGAAGTAAATGTAAAGTTAATTTTGGAGTGTTAACGACAGCTCCCACAAAGCACAAGACAAGGACTGTTGAGTAAAGAATAGCTCATAAATTATTATACCTGTTCGAAGTGTGAAATCTATGTTGTAGAGTAATTTATAAGTTTATAGAGCCACCAGAGTAAAGAAGAGTTTGAGAAGTCATAAAGTTGAGAGTAAAGATGATCGTAAAGCTCTCTTTCATAAGTCATGAAGATAATTTCAAGATCGAGTAAGCCAAGTTGATTATAGGACATACTCTAATGATGATGAGTATAATCCTACTTGTTAAGAATCTCAAGAATAGCTATGCAAAGACTAACTTGTAAAGTTACTTTTCCCTTTCATAAAGGTTAAGTCAGTGCGCAGAGAAATCTAGAGATCGTAGAGCAACAACTAGTATTGCAAGGCTACGAAGAGACAATAAGCTTGTAAAGTTGTCTTTAACATCGTAAAGTTGTTGGAGGACTAGAAGAATGCAGGAGAAGTCTACTAAATTTGGCCAAGCATCGTAGAGTACTTATTCATAGAAGCTGATAGTAGAGCAGATGGTAGAGAAAAATGTAGAGCTCAACACTATGATTCTCATTACTCTCTAAGACAATAGATCGTAGAATAAAGTCATGTGTGATAAGAAGACTGAAATGGAACAGTGCTGATCAATATCCCGATGCATTCCTCAAGATCCTTGTTGGAAATCAAAGATCGGATAATGTGTTTACTAGCTAGTTTGCTTCAATGGATTTAGGTGAAAAAGCAAACTGACGTGAAATGAAAGTCAAAAACCTGAAATTAGTATGCATACAAGCCAATCATGTTTGATGATAAAGCATATACTTTGTAACAATCTTATTCATTTATTAATAAAAGTGTTGTTCAATTAAAGGCATTTAATTATCTACATGGTGCTGTTTTTATAATATGTGATAAACTCATAGTTTTAAGCAATGCTTTTAGAATCATGATGATGATCATGCTAATGAGATCTAAATTCTTAGATAGCTTAAAACTAAAATAGTTCCCAATCGTTAGATTACTAAAAGAGAATTAGTGAATCCGGATAGATTGGTACATACGTTGCATGCTCATTGGATGATGATGATCAATCTCATAATCATTTGTGTGGAGACACTAAAGCAAGTATGTAGGTGCTTATTGGAGAATAAATACACTAAACGTGGCTCGCTAAGGAATACATAATGAAGTTTTACTTGCCTATCAATAGGAATTCCTTAAGTGATATATAGTAGTACAAATAATCCTTAGACTTGAGATTATCATAGTATCTTGTGTATGATGAGTTATACTTTGACATGTCTCTTAAGACCCTACGAGTATATCAAAGGGTATGCTTGGGTATAATAATTTATACATGGAGATAATGAATGATCAATAAAGAATTTATTGCTTCTAGTAAAAGAAGAGAATGTCCTATGTGATTTGATAAATGACAACCCAGTAGTCCTTGGCCAAGGCAGAATGAAATTAGAAAGGAGTTTCTAATTTGCATTATTTGGAGTTGTGCATTTTAGAATCGAAATACATATAATTAAATAAAATAAGACTTAATAGTAATTCCATGTCTTATATTTAGTTGGGACATTGTATGGTGGAATGAATGAATTGTACCGTAACTATTTACTTCAAAGGTTCTTTTATGATTAATATTGAAATCTATATTATCGGAAAAGTCGTTGATCGCTAAGGGGGACTTATCCTTTTTGTAAAATAAATGTTATTTATTTAAATAAATTATTAGTTTAATTTATTTATTTAAATAAGTTTAGAATTGTTCTAATTGATTTAATCACAACCGGATTAATATGGAGAATCTAAAGGGTCACACCATAAAAGGAATAATATTTATTAAAGAAGCTAATGACATAATTGTAATAATAAGTTAAGTATATTTAATTTAATCTGTGGTGATAGAATAAATTAAATAGCTTAATATTTATTATTTAATATTTTGGAAATATTAAATATAAATTAATAAGAGGAGTCTTATTATTATTATTATTATTATTATTATTATTTAATTCCTAAAGGAGTTTGGGAATTGATTAATAAGATACTATCTCATATATATTCTTAATAAGATTAGGAGGCTAATTAGTTAAAAGAGTTTAATTATTCCCAATAGGATTGGGAAGCCTAATTAATTAAAATGGTTTAATTAATTAAAATGGTTTAACTAATCCTAAATAGTTTAGGAGGGTTGCCTACATCTATAAATAAGAAAGTCTTATTATGGGACAAGGTTACACACTACATTCCAAGGGTTGGGAGAGGATAAAATTTCTATAGAGATAGAAATTAGGGTTTAGCCAAACACCCACCTTCTTGAATAACTCTTCTTCCTTGGTGGATCACCTATAGAGGCCAAACACTTGGGTGACTAACCTTGATCAAAGAAATGAATTAAACCCAGGGAACTCAAAGAGAGCGCGAAGGATTTGGAGTTGAACTTGTACCCGTGAAAGCTTAGTTTTACAAGGTTATGAATCTAATCTCCATCTATTTCGTTTAATTAATAACTGTGCAAAAAGGATGATCCGGGTATATAGTTTGTAAAATTTTAAAACTCTGATTTACCATGTTTCTGCTTATTTTATGCAATTTGATTGTATCCATGAAACTTACAAACCTAACAAAATTAACTGACACTTGTGCTAAAACGTCAACATCAAGGGTCCCACATTACCTAAAACCTTAAATGCATCAACAAAAACATTTCAACTAGACGATTTCAAAAGGACTATAAAAGACAATGTCATTCAAAATGAAAATGAGGATGATGGGAATTAAACAATTGATATAAACAAAGGATCATCATCAGAAAAGAACATAGAGTCGAACCAATGAAAACGTAAAGTAAGCTCCACTCTACGACTGAAGATTTGTTGAAGGCTGCCAAGTACAAAAAAAAGGAGATTAAAAGTCATCTTGGCAACACAACTGTAATAACCAAGAATTCTAAGTCACATTGTAAATAAATATAGACTAAAATACGTTCTGCACTCTAAATTTTATAGGCATGTTGAGGTTTACACCTGAATTTCTAAACGTGCCCACTTGCACGCTAAAGTTTAATTTGCATAATAAAAAACACCCTTCGTACTCTCAACCGGTCAAAAATGACTTGAAGTTCAGGTTAATCTATGATTAATACTTTAAAAAATAATAAATTTACCTTAAAAGTAAAAAAAATAGAAAATAATTAAATTAACATCACTCATTCTCTCTTCACTCATGTTCATCCTTTTCATTTTAACACCAAACCCACAACAAACCTTTACTCTTCATCAACCCTAATTTCTAAAATTAACACCCAAAAGTTAACCACTTCACTTTCTCTATCTTGTTTTTCTTCATCTTTATCACCATTGGTACATCTCCTTTCTTTTTCATCATCACTATTACATCTCCTTCACCCTTTCATCCAACAAAAGTAGAGTAGAGAGATATGCATGATTAGAGATAGAAAAGAAAAATTCATCTCCTCCTCTCTTTCATCCAACAATATAGAGAAAAACAAAAAGAGAAAATGAATCTTAATATATCTTTGCAGATTGAACTTCCAAAAATACCTTAAACTTTCATTTAATTTTGATCTCTAACTATAAATCCAATTTCTAATCTCATACCCAATAAAATTCACATCAAATTTCTTCTTTTCTTCATCATCTTCTTCATAACAATAATCTTAAACATAAAATCTAACCCCAAATAAAATTTTATTGATGTTTTAAGTTAATTGGGTGAGAAATTTTTAGATCAATTTGGGGTTGGGGTTGGTGTGGGTTAGGGTTTTACTCATTGATGGTTAAAATTGACCTGGATGAATTTTTTTTATCGGGGATGAAACAATGAATTGAAGTCACAATCAATTGATTATGCCGCTACTTTGTAAACATCACGTTGGTAACCATGGCTGATGAAGATGAACTGAGTGAAGAGAAAGAGGGAGAGAGAGAAGGGTGGTGGTGTTAAGTCTAATTAATTTTTTTCATTTATTAGTTTTAATTTTATTATATTATTTTTGTTAGTAGTTTACTTCTTTTCTCATTAAAAAAATAGAGCAACCTGAACTCCAAGTCATTTTCGACCGGTTTAGAGTTTGGAGGGTGCTTTTTGTTACACAAATTAAACATTAGGATACAAGTAGACACATTTATAAGTTTAGGATGCAAATCTCAACATGCCTATAAAATTTAGGGTGCAAAATGTATTTTAGTCATAAATATATTAATTAAATATTAATGATATTGAAAACTTTGTGGCATGTATAGACTAAATATGTGATTAAATGAATATAATAATTATTTATCAATGATGATAAATATGTTATGACTTATGTGGGATATGTATGAGAATAAATAAATACATATATTGTAAATATGTATAAATATTTATTTATTATATAAATAGAATTAATAAGAAAGTTGTATAACCTAATATTAAATAACCTAAGAGTTAAATAACCCAAGAGTTATAGTATTGAATAATTTTAGTATTTAAAATATATACTAACTGTCGACGCCGGGACAAATCCTCCCTCTTCCTAGGTGTTTAGTTCTTTACCCACTATGTTTTCTATATGGTTTGATTTTGCTTTAAGGGTGATATTTTAGGAAGAGATCGACATAAAATTTCGACGATTTGAAAAGATTAATTTTATTGATTGGTCCGAATTAGACAGAGCCGCAAGTTGGTATGAGTTAAATAGTTGTACCAACTCAACTGAGTTTTGAAAGATTTTGCAATATGGCCCATTATGGGACTCCATTTAATTGGTCTTGAAAACCTAGATTCATAGAGTTTGGGGCTTGTTTAAGCGAGGGGAAGGTGTTAAGCACCCCCTGACTTCCGGGAAACACGGTTACCGCGTCTTTTCATTCCCTAATTATTGTGTGTGTGTGTGTGTTGCAGTTAATTGGGCTTAAGTGCTTTATTTAAAAGTAGTGATGTGCTTCATTGAACCTATATACGAAGGGTTTGATTTATTGAAAAGGCAATTTTAAGCAATAATATAAAAATGATGTTTTGAAAAAAGATTTTTAAACTTTTTCGAACGCATAGGAATTGAAGCCCTTTGATGCTTCCATTTTATTCCATATTCGGCTCGTTTCAATTTTATTCTCGAGATGCGAAGCTGTTGGGTTTGTATGAAACGCATACATGTAACCAAATTACACAATAAGGGCGGAAGCGCGACAAATTAGGTTTTAAAATTTTATACAAACCCTCACCAAGATCATGTTTTGTGCTCAATTATCAATCAATAGAAAGAGAAGGATAAACCAGAATCATACCCTTGTAGAAACTAGCTTCCATAGGTAGGAGTTCAACTCCTTGCTCTTCGTGATTCATTCCTTTGATCAACGTTAGCCACCCAAGTGTTTAGCCTCTAGAGGTGATCCACCAAGGAAGATGAATTGTTCAAGAAGGAGGGTGGTTGACTAAACCCTAGTTTTCTATTCTCTATAGAAAAGAAGTACTCTCCAACAATTGGAATTACGTCTACTGATATCTAATATAAGACTCTTCTTATATAGATATTGGGCAACCCTTCTAATCTAATTAGAAATTGAGTTTCATTTAATTAATTAAACTCCTTTAATTAATTAGGCTTCCCAACATATTGGGATTAATTAATTAAACTCTTTAATTAATTTGCCTCCTAATCTCATTAGGAATAATTGAGAGTACCAATATTAAATTAATTCCTAAACTCCTTTAGAAATTAAAATAATAATAATTGTAATAATATTAATAAGACTCCTCTTATTAATTTATATTTAATATTTTCAAAAATTAAATAATAAATATTAAGCTATTTAATTTATTCTATCACCATAGACTAAATTAATTACACTTAACATATTATTACGATTATGCCATTACTTTCTTAAATAATTATTTTTCCTTTTATGGTGTGACCCTTTAGGTTTTCCATATTAAATCGGTTGTGAATAAATCAATTAGAACAATTCTAATCTTATTTAACTAAATAAATTAAAATAATAATCTATTTAAATAAATAATATCTATTCTACAATAAGGATAAGCCTCCCTAGCGATCAACGACTTTCCAGATAATTAGATTTTAACATTAATCAAAAAAGAACCTGTGAGTAAATAGTTACCGTACAATTCAATCCTTCCACCACACAATGTCCCAATTAAATATAAGACATGAATTACTGTCAAGTCTTATTATATTTAATTATATGTATTTCGATTAAAAAATGCACAACTCCAAATAATGCAAATTAGAAACTCCTTTCTAATTTTATTCTGCCTTGGCTAAGGATTACTGGGTTGTCATTTAACGAATCACATAGGACATATCTCTTCTTTTACTAGAAGTGGTAGATTCTTTATTGATCATTCATTATACCCTTTGATATACCCTAAGGGTCTTGAGGAATAAGTCAAAGTATAATTCATTACACACAAGATACTATGATGATCTCAAGTCCAAAGATCACTTGTACTACTATCACATTAGGAATTCCTATTGATAGGCAAGTAAAAGTCCATTAGGTATTCCTTAGCGAGTCACGTTCTGTGTACTTATTCACCAATAAGCACCTACATACTTGCTTTAGTGTCTCCACACAAATGATTATGAGATCAATCATCCTCATCCAATGAGCAAGCAACATATGTACCAATCTATCCGGATTACTAATCCCCTTTTTAGTAATCCAACGATTGGGAACTATTTTAGTTTTAAGCTTTCTAAGAATTTAAATCTCATTATCATGATCAACATCATGATTCTAAAAGCATTGCTTAAAATTATGGGTTATTTACGTATTATAAAAACAACATCATGTAGATAATTAAATGCCTTTAATAAATAAATACTTTTATTAATAAATAAATAAGATCTTTTCCAAAGTATATGCTTTATCATCATACATGATTGGCTTGTATGCATACTACTTTCAACTCCCACTTGCATTAAAGCCAATCACCATGATATCTTATACCCATATTCTCTAAGTGACGATCAAATTGCTGTTGTGTTAAAGCTTTAGTAAATGGATCTGCAATATTGTCTTGAGAGTCTACACGCTCCAAGGTGACGTCTCCTCTTTCAATGATCTCCCTGATCAAGTGAAATCACCGCAACACGTGTTTGGATTTCTGATGAGACCTGGGTTCCTTAGCCTGTGTAACAGCTCTGGTGTTGCCACAGTACAAGGGGACTGCTCCTGTAATGCTAGGAACCACACCAAGTTTTGTTATGAACTTCTTCATCCAAACAGCCTCCTTTGTAGCTTCACTTGCAACTATGTACCCTGTCTTTGTCACTGAATCAGCAACTGTTTGCTGCTTGGAACTCTTCCAACTCACTGCGCCTCCATTCAAGATAAATACATACCCCGAAACAGATTTACTGTCATCCTGGTCTGTTTGAAAACTTGAGTCTGTAAAGCCCTCGAGTTTTAATTCTGACCCACCGTAGACAAGAAATACATCCTTAGTTCTTCGTAAATACTTAGGATATTTTTCACTGCCTTCCAGTAATCTTCCCCTAGATTCGACTGATATCTTCTCGTTAAACTAAGTGCATAAGAGACAAAAAAAGGTCTAGTACATATCATACCGTACATAATAGATCCTATCGCTAAATCATAAGGAATCTTACTCATACGGTCTCTCTCCTTAGGTGTCTTTGGGGCCTGTTTCTTGGAGAGATGTATTCCATGGCTCATCTGCATGAGACCTTTTTTGGAATCTTCCATGCTAAAACTCTTTAGCATCGAGTTAATGTACGTTCCTTGGGATAAGCCAAGCATCTTTTTACCCCCAAAATATAGGATGCTTCTCCCAAGTCCTTCATGGAGAAGAGTTTAGATAAACAAATTTTAATCGATTGTAGCATAGGAATGTCATTCCTTATTAGTAATATATCATCAATATATAATACAAAGAATGAAAAAGCGCTCCCACTAACCTTCTTTTACACACATGGATCATCCTCATTTTTGATAAAATCAAACTCTTTGATTGTCTCATCAAAACGAATGTTCCATCTACGAGAAGCTTGCTTCAGTCCATAAATGGATCGTTACAGCTTACAGACTTGATTTGTTCCAACCTTTGAAATAAATCCCTTTGGCTATGTCATATACATATCCTCCTCAAGTTTCCCATTGAGGAATGCCATTTTTACGTCCATCTACCAGATCTCATAGTCGTAATAAGCTGCAATCGCAAGCAAAATCCAAATGGACTAGAGCATAGCTACTGGTCAGAAGGTTTCATCATAGTCAACTCCTTGTCTTTGTTTGAAATCTTTTGCAACCAGTGAGGCCTTATAGGTCTCTACCTTGCCGTCCGCTCCAGTCTTTCTTTTAAAAACCCATTTATACCCAATAGGGTTAATGCCTTTAGGCGGTGAAACCAAAGTCCATACTTGGTTCTCATCCATGGAGTCTATCTCGAATTTCTTGGCTTGAAGCCATTTTCCTGAGTCTTTATTACTCATAGCCTGTTCGTAATTCAATGGATCATCATCATTCATGATGCGTACCTCATCGTCATCCTCTATGACAAATCCATACCTATCAGGTATCTTCGGTACTCTTCCTGATTTACGAATAGGGTGTGGTACAGTAGGTTCATCCACTTGGTCAGGTACCTGACTTTGATCCATAGTAATTTGTGGTTCTTGAACTTCTTTAAGTTATATCTTACTCCCACTGACCCATTCATGGATAAACTCCTTTTCCAAGAAGACAACATGTTTCATAACAAAAACCTTTTGATCAGTTGGATGATAGAAATAATACCCTAAAGTTTCCATAGGGTATCCTACAAATCTACACTTGTCAGATTTAGTCTGTAGCTTATCATGTTTAAACTTTTTGACATAAGTTGGACGACCCTAAGTCTTAACATGCTTACGATTTGGTTTCTCCCTTTCCACATCTCATATGGAGTCTTTTGGGAGGATTTGGTAGGCACCTTGTTAAGTAGGTATGCAGCCGTTTCTAGGGCATAACCCCATAAGGAAATTGGAAGATCGGTAAAAATCATCATGGAACGAACCATGTCCAACAATGTTCGATTTCTCCATTTAGATACTCTATTTAATTATGGTGTACCTGGTGGAGTCCATTGTGAGGTTATACCATTATCTTTGAGACAATTGAGAAACTCATCGCTTAAGTATTCTCCACCTCGATCCGATCGAAGAATCTTAATATTTTTTCCAGTTTGTTTCTCTACTTCACTTCTGAACTCTTTGAACTTTTCAAATGATTCAGATTTGTATTTCATTAAATACACATATCCAAATCTTGAGTGATCATCAGTGAAAGTATAATAAAATAAGAATACCCTCCCCGTGCATTCGTTGTTATAAGCCCACAAACGTCTGTGTGAACCAACACTAACAACTCTGTAACTCTTTCTCCTTTTCTACTAAAAGGAGATTTAGTCATTTTAACGATGAGACACGATTCACAAGTTGGATATGATTCATAATCAGATAGATCTAAGAGCCCATCTTTATGCAACTTCGATAATCTTGTTTCATTGATATGACCAAGTCTATAGTGCCACATATAGGTATAATTAACATCATCTCTTTTCCTTTTCTTAGTTTGTTTAATTTAAAATATATTTTCATGCAAGTTCAAGTATATATAGTCCATTTTGCAAATTACCAACACCATATAAAATATTGTTATTATAAATAAAACAACTGTTGTTCTTTATTATAATGTCAACTCCATCCATATCTAATACGGAAATAGAAATAACGTTTCTAATGATATTTGGAATAAAATAATAATTATTTAAAATAATGGACTTGCCCGTAGGCAGTGCTAAACAATAAGTTCCTACAGCTAATGCAGCAACCTTTGCTCCATTTCCCACTCATAGGACAACCTCATCCTTGTTCAGCTTTCTACTTCTAACCAGCCCCTGCATAGTATTACATATGTGAGAACCACAGCCAGTATCCAATACCCAAGTAGAATTTTGACTTTTAAAAAAATTAATTTTAATCATGAACAAACCTTAATTGGAAGTCGAAACTTCTCCAAGCTTCTTCTCTGCCAGAAACTTCTTGCAGTTTCTCTTCCAATGACCCGGATTATTGCAATGGAAGCACATTCCTTTGCTAGCTAGATCAGATTTCTTTTGATCCTTTATGTTCACTTTGCCCTTAGCCTTCTTAGATTTCTTCTTTTCAGAAGATACCTTGGGCTCATTCTTTTTCTTGGAAGAATCATCCACCATTAAGATATGGTTCTTATTGGATGGGAAGTGACCTTCTGCAGTTTTTAACATGTTAAGTAATTCAGGAAAGCTGACATCTAACTTATTCATGTGGTAATTTATACGGCAAACTGCGAGAAGGTCTCAGGGAGTGACTACAAGACTAAGTCTTAACTCAACTCCCCATCCATGACGAACCCAAGGTGTCCAAGGTATTCAATTAGATTGATCACCCTTAGGACATGAGTCTCAACAGCAGTGCCCTCGGTCATCCGAGATCAGAAGAGCTCCTTATATATCTCATATGTAGCAGTCCTACTTTGTTCACCATACAACTCTTTGAGGTGAAGCAACATAGTAGGAGCATCCATGTCTTCATGCTGACGCTGAAGCTCGTTATTCATGGATGCGAGCATGATGTATTAAGCCACAGATGCTTCATCTTGCCACTTTACAATAGTGATAATCTCTTTCTCAGAGGCTGTTTCTTGAACAGTTCCAGGGACAGGTGAATTTTTGACATAAAAAATCTTTTCAGCAGTGAGAACTATTCTCAGATTCCTTAACCAGCCTATGTAATTCGGTCCGGTCAGTTTGTTAGCATCGAGTATGCTACGTAGTGAAATTAGTGATTTCGACATTTTTTAAATTTCTGCATGTGAAAAGACAATATTTTAGCAAATATTCATTTAATTAATTTTATATACCAAAATAAATTAGGTTATATTTTAAATTGGTATCTCCCACTATTTTCTTCAAACTATATTACCCTCACTTAATATAGTTAGACAAAATCTAATTAAAGATTTGCTAGTGAGAATAAAGATCCTATTTCAAATGTATATAGCCTCGTGGATAGCATAACAAACCATATATAAATAAATAGGTAGACAACTCTTTGTCAATTACATCAACATGTAACTCCTTTTTATTTTGCCTCTGAGATCATAATGGTCAAGTGTGTGCACATCCGAACTAAAATAATTTAAGTTAAGTCCAACTTAGCACTTTCATATATTCAAAAAAGAAAAATATTGTCCTTGTGGATAGCACAAAAAAATAATATTGTTCAATTTTTTTTATAAGAACATCTTAAATACTTAATACTTGCTTTGTGGATAGCACAACAAACTCATATTAAATATTTAGTGCTCTATTAATTTTATCAAGCTAGAAGGCGACGTTTGATATTCTAAATATCTTTCAACGCTTTAGACTTAAAATAATTTCTTTGAGGGGTTTGTTATTATTAGTCTCATCTTGTTTAGCGTGCATACACACACACACACACACACACACACACACATATATATATATATATATATATATATATAATACGCGTTATTTTATTAAAACATGCGAATCATGTTTGCATAAAATATAATATATATAATACTAGCATGCACATATAGAATATTATATTCTATCCGGATTGATTATGGACTTTTATTCTAGTTTGGTTCACTAGAGCCACTAAGTGAATCAAAAGGTCAAACCTAGGAGTGCAAGAATTAAATTTAAACATAACTATTACATTTAAACACGGACTTTATTACAAACGGGTCTTCACGCGCTCCTTACTCATTGGTCTCCAATTCTTCAAGATAATTCTAACTAGTCATATTACATAAACTATTTAATTTAAATAGAAACCTTGATCAATAGTCAAGGGCAAGTATATAGGAGGGAGATAAAATTTTACATCAAGCAAAATTAGAGAAGACGAAGTACGCAGACCCCATTTAATAAAACTCATACATTCAAGCATCCAACTAAAATAAAATTCAATCACATTGGTCAATAGTCCATAATCAACCCCATTTATTATCATACACATCAACATATGCATCAATAAATAAACATTCATCTCATGAATAATAAAATCATTCCATATATGCATCAATGTCATTTAATAGGACAAAAGTTTTGCTAACTTTTAGTTTTGAAACAAAATAAACTCTTTTATTTTAATCAAAAACCAAATCCAAATTAAACTCCTTTAATTTTTAACAATCTGAAATCATATTTCAGATAAAATAAACATCTTTGTTGTAAACTTTTATTAATTAAATAAACCATTTACTATAATTGATCAAAAGTAAGTTTTCAAAATTTGTAGAGTGGCGCGCCCGCGCCCAGAATGAACTGAGACGTGGTGCGGACCGTGCTGTTCGTCGGTTTCAGTTTTGCAGACAGGCGCACCCGCACCCAAAATGAACTGGGACGCGGCGCAGCAGCGCTGTTCATCGCAAAAACAGAAGACTTCGATTTTTGTCGAGAAAATTCGATCCAATCTCACATCAATTCATACATGGAATCATAAAATTGATAATCAGCACAAAGTTAGGCTCTGATACCACTGTTGGGTTTGTATGTAACACATACATGTAATCAAATTACACAATAAGGGCGAAAGCGCTATAAATTAGGTTTTAAAATTTTATATAAGCCCTCACCAAGATCATGCTTTGTGCTCAATTATCAATTAATATAAAGAGAAGGATAAATTAGAATCATTCCCTTGTAGAAACTAGCTTCCACGATACGAGTTCAACTCCTTGCTCTTCGTGATCTCCTTGAATCTTGTAGATTAATTCCTTCCTTTGATCAACGTTAGCCACCCAAGTGTTTGGCCTCTAGAGGAGATCCACCAAGGAAAAGGAATTGTTCAAGAAGGAGGGTGGTTGGCTAAACCCTAGTTTTCTATTCTCTGTAGAAAAGAAGTACTCTCCAACAATTGGAATTACGTCTACTGATATCTAATATAAGACCCCTCTTATATAGATATTGGTCAACCCTTCTAATCTAATTAGAAATTGGGTTTCATTTAATTAATTAAACTCCTTTAATTAATTAGGCTTCCCAACACATTGGAATTAATTAATTAAACTCTTTAATTAATTTCCATCTTAATCTCATTAGGAATAATTGAGAGTACCAATATTAAATTAATTCCTAAACTCCTTTAGAAATTAAAATAATAATAATTGTAATAATATTAATAAGACTCCTCTTACTAATTTATATTTAATATTTCCAAAAATTAAATAATAAATATTAAGCTATTTAATTTATTCTATCACCATAGACTAAGTTAATTATATTTAACATATTATTACGATTATGCCATTACTTTCTTAAATAATTATTCTTTCTTTTATGGTGTGACCCTTTAGGTTCTCCATATTAAACCGGTTGTGAATAAATCAATTAGAACAATTCTAATCTTATTTAACTAAATAAATTAAATTAATAATCTATTTAAATAAATAATATCTATTCTACAATAGGGATAAGCCTCCCTAGCGATCAACGACTTTTCAGATAATATAGATTTCAACATTAATTAAGAAAGAACCTGTAAGTAAATAGTTACTGTACAATTCAATCCTTCCACCATACAATGTCCCAATTAAATATAAGACATAAAATTATTGTCAAGTCTTATTTTATTTAATTATATGTATTTCGATTAAAAAATGCACAACTCCAAATAATGCAAATTAGAAACTCCTTTCTAATTTTATTCTGCCTTGGCTAAGGATTATTGGGTTGTCATTTAACGAATCACATAGGACATATCTCTTCTTTTACTAGAAGTGGTAGATTCATTGATCCTTCATTATCTCCATATGTAACTTATTACACTCAATCATACCCTTTGATATACCCTAAGGGTCTTGAGGAATAAGTCAAAGTATAATTCATTACACACAAGATACTATAATGATCTCAAGTCCAAGGATCACTTGTACTACTATCACATTAGAAATTCCTATTGATAGGCAAGTAAAAGTCCATTAGGTATTCCTTAGCGAGTCACGTTCTGTGTACTTATTCACCAATAAGCACCTACATACTTGCTTTAGTGTCTCCACACAAATGATCATGAGATCAATCATCCTCATCCAATGAGCAAGCAACATATGTACCAATCTATTCGGATTTACTAATCCCATTTTTAGTAATCCAACGATTGAGAACTATTTTAGTTTTAAGTTTTTTAAGAATTTAGATCTCATTAGCATGATCAACATCATTCTAAAAGCATTGCTTAAAACTATGGGTTATTTACATATTAGAAAAACAACATCATGTAGATAATTAAATGCCTTTAATAAATGAATACATTTATTAATAAATAAATATGATCATTTTCAAAGTATATGCTGTATCATCATACATGATTGACTTGTATGCATACTACTTTCAGAAGCATCTTCGACAAAATAATATATATAAGTGTCGGGCTCCTTATGGGCATAAAAGCCATCGAAGTATGCCCGAGCACCACAGCTAAGATTTTCATTATTTCGAGGACTTAAACCCATATAACCGTTTTAAGGCCCTGGATTTTCAAGTACAAGGATTTTCAAGCTGGCTGTACAACTGAAAAAGGTCCATCACGTGAACCAGATCTAGGTCCATTGATTGAATCGTAGATCCTGTAGCTCCTAGGCTCACATGATATCAAATAAATAGCCTTCATAATGAATATACTGAAATAAAACATAAATCTATATGTATATGAGTGTTTACAAAGAAGTTTTATAGAAATCGGAGTACGATTGAAGCTCCGTTTAGCTATTATAGCATCTATTTCTCTCGTTGAGGCCCTTTCCTTTCCTATTCTTCTCTTGGAAGCCAAAGGGGGGAGGGGGTATATATTGCCACGATCAGTCGCGAGTCTACCTGCGACAACCGCATATCTACCTGTGGTTGGGCTTGGTGGGCTTGGCCTGTTGGGCCCCGCTATCTCAAAGTACGTGCACTCCGACCAACGCGCTATTTACATTGAACCTTCATAACTTGTAATCAAAAAATTCGATGGAGGCGTGCTATAACTTTATGGAAAGCCCTTTCCGAGAGCTACATAATGACATGGGGATTGACCTTTTTCGAATCTGGGAAGATGGGTCCATGACCAGATCTTCGAGTCTTTGCAGTTCGTTAGTTTAACTGTCTAACGCAGTTTTCACTCGGGATTTTTGTGATGATTATCTATGACCTTCTTTATAGTAATTTGATCTGATTTGTTGTTGAGTTGGCAAATTTACTCTTTTTCCCTTTCGGGTTGGTTCCGGGCTTGATGTAGCTGCAACTGTCTTCCCTTAGGATTATCTCCGGTGTGACGCCCCCAAAATAGGTTCAATACTCAACCCATTCTGAGTCGCCAAATACATGGTACAAAATTTAAATACAATCTTTTATAACATACGGTCGTGCAAAATACGACCACATAAACTATGAGCTTCAATACAAATCGTATATAATACGAAATATAAAAATTCAAATTCATTCCTTATTCATTACAATGATTGTCTCACTATTTTATAGAATAGTGAGGACTTCTATAGATCTAACTTTGATCATCACACTGTTCCCCGACTAGTCTCCATGATATTCTCATTTCCAGAAAAGGACAATAGATGAAAAGGGTGAGCTCAACTAGCCCAGTAAAGAATATTATGACTACGATAATGAAGAATAAATTATCGTTAGTCTTCAACAAATCAGATAAAATATTATGGACAACAAGTTTTAGATCAACAACTGCAGCGGAAATATCAATTCATTAGAAGAGTTACGTAGAGAATGAAGTCTGCTATCTTCTATGATTTAAAAGTCCATCATCAATATTTTATCTCTGTAACATCAATCAATATATATCTCAAATCAAATATTTATCTTTGCACTACAGGCCAAAGATATTCATTTGTATCACCAATGGTCATGTTCATCTCAACACCTGTCAATCTTTGCACTAAGGGCCAAAGATATTCATCAGGTAATCATTCATCTTTGCTCTACAGGCCAAAGATATTCAGTTATATCACTATTTAGGACTGAGGATGACAAAAAATAATATAAATAACGAATCCAATGAGATAAAGGACAAAGATTAGGGATTCGTAATTTAGTTTATCCAAGTTCAAGAATATTCCATAATAATACTTTGTGGAGATAAATTCAAGAATAAATATCAAAACTTGGATCTAATCAAAGATAGGATCCATAATAGCCAACTTGGACAAATAGAAGAAAATTTAATTTTTTTCGTGAATAGTGCCGTATACGTGAATAGTGCCGTATACGTGAATAGTAACCCCGACGAAAAAAGTAAGAATTTCATAATAAAATTCATGCCAATATTTTGGTATAATGATATTGAAAAGAATAACATCATTTACGAAAGAAAATAACATCCCTTACCTTAACAGGAGAGTAGTTTTGGCTAGAATATCGGATATTATGTGGATGAAAACTTGCACTGTTAACAACACTTAAAGTATTTAAATACTCACAAGAAATACGCTTGATATTATAGAGAGAAAATTTTCTGATTCTGGTGTGATTTTCATTTTTAACTAAGCACCCTATTTATAAGAAAAACTTAGGATGCTAGGATTGAAAATTTTACAAATGGAAGAAATTTCTTCAACACATGTTTTGAAAAGGTTGGAAGGTTGGCAGCCTACCAAGAATGAACAAGGACTTTTCCACCAAAAATCCCACATGATTTATATAATATATATATATATATATTAAAATATTTATTTTTGAAACTTCAATAATTCATAATAAATAGCCCTTTTTTCAGAAAAATACGAATCTTATGTCCTTTCCATATGAAATTTAATTCTCTACAACTTTGTAGAAGGAAGTTTGTTCAAATTCCGAACAAAAAATGTTCGAAATCCACAAACGGATGATTTTTCACACCAAAATACTGATAAAAACACCTCAGCACTATTTCCTTCTTTTATATCCACAAAAATAAATATTTTCTTATCATATAAATTAATAATTAATTATTCACAAATAATATTACAGAACTACAATATTGACAACCAGGTCATTCCTAGGAAAGAGGGGGCTTTCCAATAAGGATTTCTCTTTACTGGCGCGCAATTAAATAACCCCTCCTAGACAGAACTTTCTTAGACATTGCCAATAATACTATCTAATAATATTATTTAAATAATATGAATTATTGATTTGATAATTTGAAATACTGTGCAATGACAATTATTAAATCAATAATATGAAATATCAACGTAGCAATTACGCAATTATCAATGTAGCAATTATTGAGTCAATATTATAAAATATTAAACAGTAATTACTGTAAAAATTATTGAGTAAGTGACTTCTTACGTAAGAATCAATAATTCAAAATACTGTGCAATACAGTGTGCTACTGTGTAACAACGCGTATTACCGTATTCTTATCACCGGGTATTTTAACAGTTTAACGGTAACAGTTTTATTGTTATTTTTATAAAAAGGTTATTTCTGTCGCTTTCTATATTCGACATTAATTCCGTTGTGGGGTCCACCAATGACTGCGGCGTTGTACGAATATTCTCCGATAAAAAGAATATTCCTCGACCAAATGAATATTTCCCGACACAACGAAAATTTTATAACCACTTGCTTACTTTGAAAAATTTGCATATATCTCCCATAACTCACCACATTTATCAAAACAACACCTTACTATTTAAAAATAATATATAAAGAAAATTAAATCTTTATTCATAAAATTTGGGGTCTTACAACCTCCTCTCCTTATGAAATTTCATCCTCGAAATTAACGCATGTACCTGGTATGTCGAAAAGGTGAGGATACCTCGCTTTCATTTCCGATTCCAACTCTCAGGTCATTTCCTCAATAGCATGATTTCTCCACAAAACTTTAACTTGAGGTATAATCTTTGAGCGTAAAACATGTTCTTTCTTATCCAAGATCTTGACAGGTATCTCCTCATACGTTAAAGCTTCGGTTATCTCGTCTGGTTCTAATTTAATAATGTGGTTTGGGTCTTTCACGTATTTACGTAGCATGGATATGTGAAAAATATTATGAACACGAGACATGTTAGGCGGTAAAGCGAGTCTATAGGCCACATTTCCTACTCGGTCAAGGATCTCAAATAGACTAATGAATTGTGGGTTGAGCTTTCCTCTCTTCCCGAATCTCGTAACTCCTTTCCATGGAGCAACACGTAACAATACATGGTCCCCAATATTAAATTCTGCGTCCTTCCGATGAAGATCAGCATAACTCTTTTATTGATCTTGTGCGATTTGTATACGTTGCAGGATCATTTGAATCTTTTTCGTAGTCATACGTACTAACTCCGGTCCCAACAATGTTGCTTCACCCACCTCATTCCAGCATACTGGAGAACGACATTTTCGTCCATATAATGCTTCGAATGGAGCCACGCCTATACTTGCCTGATAACTGTTGTTGTAGGAGAATTCCACCAATGGTAAATACTTATCCCAACTCCCTTTGAAGTCTAGAACACAGAGTCTCAATAGATCTTCAAGAGTTTGGATAGTCCTTTTTGATTGCTTATCCGTTTGAGGATGATATGTAGAACTGAATTGTAAATCCGTGCCCATAGCTTTCTGTAAACTGATCCAAAATCGTGAAGTAAATCTGGGGTCACGGTCCAAAACTATGGATACTGGCATGCCATGCAATCTTATAATCTCATTTACGTACATATGAGCAAGACGTTCAAGGGAATAAGTCTCTCGTATAGGCAAGAAATGAGCAGACTTGGTTAATCTATCAACAATAACCCAAATCTCATCTATGTCTTGAGAAACCTTGGGAAGACCCGTAACGAAATCCATGGTAATGTGTTCCCACTTCCACTTTGGAATCTCAAGTGGTTGCAATGGACCCTTCGGCATTTGATGCTCTGCCTTGACACGTTGACAAGTCAAACACCTCGAGATGAACTTCGCGATCTCTCTCTTCATATTGCTCCACCAAAATGTATGTCGAAGATCACGATACATTTTGGTACTCCCAGGATGGATTGCAAACGGTGTGTTGTGTGCCTCCATCATGATTCTATACTTCAAATCAGAATCGTTAGGAACACAAAGTCTAGAGTTGACTCGAAGTATTCCTTCTTCATCGATTCTTGCTTCTGGAATAGCACCTTCTTGCACTTTCTTCTTCATCTTCATCAACTCCGGGTCTGTAGCTTGAGCAGCTTTAACTTTATCAATCAAAGATGGTTCTATGCGTATACTTGACATCATCACGTGGGTCACCGGAGTCTTGAACTCTATCTCCATCCTTTGTAAGTCACACAAAATGGGCCTTTGTGTTAACAGCATTGCACTTATTCCCGCATATAATCTTCTACTTAACGCGTCTGCTACCACGTTCACTTTTCCAGGATGGTATTGGATGGTATGGTCGTAATCTTTCAACAGCTCAAGCCAACGTCGTTGCCACATGTTGAGTTCCTTTTAAGTGAAGAAATATTTAAGGCTCTTATGATCTGTATAAATCTCCACTTTCTCTCCATACAGGTAGTGTCTCCAGATCTTCAACGCAAAAACGACTGCTGCCAACTCTAGATCATGAGTAGGATAATTACTCTCATATTCTTTGAGTTGCCGTGAGGCATAAGCTATGACTTTCCCATGTTGTATGAGAACACATCCTAACCCTTTGCCCGAAGCATCGCTGTAGATGACAAATCCATCCGAACCAGATGGTATCGTCAGAACAGGTGTCGAAATGAGTCTTCTCTTGAGCTCTTGAAAGCTTTTCTCACATTCCTCGTTCCATACAATTTTTTATCTTTCCGAGTCAACTGAGTTAATGGAGTAGCGATTCGAGAAAATTCTTCCACGAATCTCCGATAATAACTAGCTAAGCCCAGAAAGCTATGTACTTCGGTCACCGACTTTGGTTGCTCCCAACTTTGTATTGGTTCAATCTTCGCCGGGTCAATAGATACTCCATATTTTGATACTACGTGCCCAAGGAATGCTACTTCCTCAAGCCAGAACTCGCATCTTTCAGCTTGGCATATAGCTTATTTTCACGAAGCCTTTAAAGTACCAGCTTCAAGTGGTGCTCATGATCTTCACGACTTTTGGAATAGATGAGGATGTCATCAATAAAGACAACCACGAACTGATCCAAACATTCTTTGAATACACGGTTCATCATATCCATGAAAGCAGCAGGAGCATTAGTCAATCCAAAAGACATGACTAAGAATTTATAATGCCCATATCGAGTTCTGAAAGCAGTCTTTAGAATATCCTCAGTTTTAATCTTTAACTGATGATATCCAGAACGAAGATCGATCTTTAAAAAGAATTGTGCACCTTGCAACTGGTCGAACAGGTCATCAATACGAGATAATGGATACCTATTCTTGATGGTGACATGGTTCAACTCCCGATAGTCAATACAAAGTCGCATACTCCCGTCTTTCTTTTTTACAAATAAAACGGGAGCACCCCAAGGAGATGTACTAGGACGTATAAAACCGATGTCTAACAACTCCTGTAGTTGGACCTTTAACTCCTGAAGTTCAATAGGAGCCATTCGATATGGGGTTTTAGAAATGGGTTTTGTACCGAGTTCAAGGTCAATAAAGAATTCAACTTCATGTTCTGGGGGTAGACCGGGAAGTTCTTCGGGAAATACATCTGAAAACTCATTAACAACAGAAATATCATTCAAACCTAACGTATTCTGGTTTAGATCAGTGACATGTGCTAAGAAAGCTTGACATCCATTTTTTAATAAACGAATAGCTTTATGACTTGAAATGACATTGACTGATTTTAGTGGTTTAGGTGGTTTGGATTCGCACAACAGGTTGATTAGGAATATAAAATCTAACAACCTTACGAAAATAATTAATTTTGGAAGGATAAGTGGTTAACTAGTCAATTCCTAGAATCACTTCAAATGCAAGTATTTTCAAAGATATAAGATCAACAGGTAGGGTGAGGGTACCAATTTGAATCAAGCAAGATTTGTAAACTGTGGATGTAACAAAGGTTTCTCCCAACGGAGTTTCAATAGATAAGTCAAAGTCTAATTTCTCAGAAGTCAAATTCAAACGTTGAGCACAAGCAGGTGAAATAAAAGAATGGGTAGCACCGATATCTAATAAGGTATAAACTTCGCAAGAGTTTATTATCAGCTTACCCGTGATCACCTCGTTCGGGTTCCTTGCTTGTTGGGCAGTCACGACAAAAGCTCTTCCAGGAACCACCGACTTTGACTTGTCCGAAACTGCCTTAGGAATCTCCACCCCCGCTGGACTTGGTTTTGCTACAGGACATACTCGAGCTATATGTCCTTCCATTCCACAATTATAGCACACCTTGGATTGCTGTGTGCAGTTGGGACTGATGTGTCCCTCTTGCCCTCATTTATAGCATACGATCGGCGGTCGTTCTCCTCCCCTAGAAACAGTTGATGTTGGTGCTGCTGTCGATGTTTTCACGTTCTCATTGTTGTACCTTCTCTTCTTGAAATCTCCCCCTGACTCACTCTTTCTATTATCATGGCCACGATTACCATCGGAGTGGTTACCGCTTCTGTCATGATACTTTCCTCCTTGCTGGTTGTCATTGTTTCGATGGCTGCTGCCACCGGTACGACCTTAGTTATTGTCCCTTAGTTGAATATAATTATGATCACGTTCTAATAATTGGGCCCTGTTCACTACATCTGAATATAGAGAAAATTTGTGAGAAATAAGGTATTGACAAATTTCTGGTTTCAAACCTCTCAGAAACATCCTGCGTCATACGTTCCTCATTCTCCACCAAATGAGGTGCAAACCGGGATAACTCCGCGAACTTAGCCTCGTACTGGGACACCGTCATGTTATTCTGTTCAAGTCTGATAAACTCTACCTCTTTCATGTGACGAATACTTTCTGGAAAGTATTTGTCATTGAACAGTTTTTGGAACACCTCCCAAGACATCTTGAGTGCGATAGGCTGGTACACTTCACAGATTCCCACCAGTAATCTGTCTCTCCACGGAACATAAAGGTGGCGAATGGGACCTTCTGATTTTCATGAATCATCATCATAATTCTAAAAGCATTGCTTAAAACTATGGGTTATTTACATATTATAAAAACAGCACCATGTAGATAATTAAATGCCTTTAATAAATGAATATTTTTATTAATAAATAAATAAGATTGTCTCCAAAGTATATGCTTTATCATTATATATGATTGCCCTGTATACATACTACTTTTAATCTCCCACTTGCACTAAAGACAATCGCCATGGTATCTCATACCCTTCTTCTCTAAGTGATGATCAAAATGCTGTTATGTTAAAGCTTTAGTAAATGGATCTACAATGTTATCTTGAGAGTCTATATGCTCATCTTTCAATGATTTCTTTAATCAAAGTGCTGCAACACATGTTTAGATTCAAGATGAGACTTAGGAACTATTCCTAGTTCTGTAATGAACTTTTCATGCGAATCATCACCTTGCAGCTTCACTTACAGTTATATACTTTGTCTTTGTCACTAACCAAACAACTTTTTGCTGTTTGGAACCTTTCCAATTCACTGCACCATCTTTCAAGGTAACGACTTACCCTAAAATGGATTTGTTATCTTCTTGGTCAGTCTGAAAACTTGAATCTGTTTAGCACTCTAGTTTAATTCAGACTCATCATGTCATATGATGACATCCTTAGTGTTAGTTAAGTACTTTAAGATGTTTATCATTGTCTCACAGTGATCTTCTCTAGAATATGACAGATCAACATCAAGTCTCGTAGATTTCATTGCATACATGATAGTAGCTCATGCGATCCCTCTTTATTGAGGACAATTTTAGAGAGATTCACCCCATGGCTCATCATCATGAGACACCTTTTGGAGTTTGCTATGCTAAACGCCTTTAGCATCTAATGAATATAGGTTTCCTTGGGTTAAGCCGAACATCCTTTTAAATCTTTCAATACAGATTTATATCCACAATGTGGGATGTTCTGTGACTGCCCCCAAATTCCAAGACCGTCACGGGGTCGCTCGAATTCGGTTCGTCACGTGCTTATGGTAATACATCACAATAATAATACGACTAAATGTCGCATCGCACAGCGGAATAATACACAACTAATACCGAATAAATTATATTTAAATAGTATAATTATTCACGTCCCAAGGTCTCGTAACTTAAACAGTGATTACATAGCTTAGACATATCTTAAGCATAAATAACCTTAACTAGTACATAATATCATAAGTTCTTTATTACAATCATAAGTCCGACATAATTTAAGCTACTCAGTAGCCTTTCCCTTGCCCTTATCTGTGCCCGAAGGTCCGCACTGCTCTGCCTTAACTGAAATGTTTTAGGGAAAGCAAGAATGAGCAAAAATTGCCCAGCAAGTAATATACAATAAGGGTGAGTAATAAAATTCTCAATTCTCGAAAGGGTATAGCAAGGTTTGATAGTTCAAGGATAATAAGAATATCAACAGTTCTCAATAATAGTCGCTAAGGACAGAATAATATCAATGTGATTCAATAATAAATCAATTCAAGATTTCAAGATAACTGAATACTGAGCAGTCACAAAGGACTATGAACTTCCACAGGAATTGACAGTAATAAACTGAAAATCCAACAAAAATAAGTACAACAGGTGATCAGCCTAAAGTACCCTATGTTATGCATAACACTCAATCATACTAATATGCGAGCGTCGGTTCTCCGACAGTTATATTTTGTCCTTCTCAGTCAAATACAAGATCCCGCACCAATCAATCGGTTTGGGTCGCCTTTCAATAATAGAAGTCTAGACGAATCAAATGGCATAGATCTCAACAACTATAAATTGAATTTCAGGATTTAAAGTCCTGAAAAATATAGTTCGACTTTTATCTTATTCATGAAGTATATGATTTATAATATCTGAATTTAAATCTCAAGAGTTTACTTATATGACAATAATAGCATAAGCCAATTGAATGTTCAATAAAGAGTAGAGTTAGGAACTTGCTTACAACGTTCCTTGAATAAAGTAAAACACAAAGGTCTAAGATACTTGCACTTATAAATGAGTGTAAGTAAGGAAACTTGCACTTTAAAAGAGTGTAAGTTAGAGAACTTGCCTTTAGCGTAGTTTATCCACGAAAAGCAAATCAACACTTTTGAATTCTTATCGTAATATAGTTACGTATATATATGATATTCATTAGCCATATAATTTAACTTCACATTTTGTCTTCGAATATACGATCAACACATAAGCTAAGTTTTAACCTAGCTACACAGTTATATAGAATATAATTTCTATCCTTAACATTCCTCCTTTAGAGTTTAAACACATTCTCATATCATATAAGATCGCAACAATTAGCAAACATGCTCTCATATTATTAATATCACATAAGACCACAATCAATACTAAATATATTTCATTTTAGCAAGTTATGGCATTCTCATAAGTTAACCATCAAAATCGGGTTCAAGTAACATCATATAATATCACGTAGCATGTATAGGTTTTAAAGAATACTTCCCAGATCCAAACATATGTGATATAGTTTCTAAGTTAACACTTTTGATAATTTAAAACCATTCAAGGTCATGATGTTACAAAATCTAGCATGCTCACCTTGTAAACACATAAGGTGTTCATATACTTATATTAAGCACGTTCATGAGTATTCATATCGTATACATGCAACTATCATTGTCATTAGTTTGAAAACATGCTTCGTTTACGCTAAACTTGAATCACAACAACTAATCATGCTATATATATATGCACGACACATGAATGAGTCTAAGAGTACTATCACATGTGTCCATAAATATCAAATACGAAACTTACAATAACATGTTAAGGTTCACAATCAAAGCTTATATTTTTATTAGTGTTATTCACTATTTAGGTCCATATGTTTATGTCATATTATGAAACCCGTATACCTAAGTCAACACGCCTTTTATGCACTTCTAAGTCATGCTATCATGCTTGCAAAGTCAGTATATAACATGGCATGCATATTATCGAGTTCACTTCTAAAGTTCTAAAGTTATTTCAACTACATGCTTTTGGTAACCATACAAGCTAATATAGTAAAACATTCTCAAATTAGATCAATATACTCATATATATACAATACCCATGCTTACATACTTGCCTAAGCTTATAGTAATTCATTACACTTAGCAGCTTTTTAAACAGAAGTCAAAACTACAGCAAGCTGCTGGCGCAGCTGCGCAGCTGCCCAGTGCAAAACTGGCGCAGCTGCGCCGGCTGGCGGCCAGCGGCAGACAGTTCCAGTTTTCGGCAGCTCCAAAACCCATACACAAAAATCCTCTACGAAATCAGTTAAAAAACATCTACATTGACTACTAACACATACATTGGCTTATATAACAACTAAACAAGCATATCATGCTTTAATTACCATCTTAATTCATCATGGTCAAGAATGAAATTTTGACAGAGAATAAAATTTGACAGAGAATCAAAATGAAGAACAAGAAACTATTATACGAATTTTGATTTCTAGTAAGCCACTTATATACAAATATGGTTATAAGTTTTATTCAACGACTCACAAACATTATTCAATCATAGCTTTATGGATCCATGCCAAATTCAAGAATTTGAACTCAGTGAACAAGAAATGGGGTTTTTGACAGAAAATGAAAATGAAAATGAAGACAAGAGAATGTGATTATACCTTTCTTATGAATTAATCTTGCTAAATTTGAATTCCCAACTTTCTGTGACTATCTTGCTATCACTCACAATGAAATCTGATACTTGAACAAATTCTCAGCAAATAAAATTGAAGAAACATGGCTGCTATTTATAGAAGAGTCCTAACACAAACAGTGCAATTGTCCATTAAATTGAACCAATAGATTGAAGCTTTGTATATCAGCTAAGGAAGAGTTGGTAGAGTGGTTGAAGAATACTGTTGAGGCCACTCCCCATGCCATAATTTCTAGCTACATTGCTGAGAATTGGGAGAAGGGGAATAGGCTAGCCATTGAGTGTTTCACGTGTACAAGGATTGTGTCTATTAATATGGGACAAGGCATAGAAATCTTAGCATTTTCAATTTGTAAACAAACTAGTGTTAATACTTAGGTTATATATACACACATATATTAGACACTTAGGTCTTTAATTTAAATGTCACAATAATTCACATAATATAGTAAAAGCAATTTGAACACATATAATCCATGTACATTATTTTACTACCGGATATAATTTAATCAGGTATCCTCACATTACATCATCTTCTTTATTAAAGGCAATTAGTTTAATAATTAATAAAGGTAACATAAGATAGCTAAGTATTATTAAATTATCTACCACATACTCATGATGTCCTACTTTAATGTATATTCACATTGTTACATATGCATTTCATGTAACTCTCATAATTCAATAACTTTACTATATAGTTTATGTACATAATATAATCACATTATGCTTCATATAATATATGGTTTCTATGTGTAGTATAATCACATCGCACTATAGTTTATATATACATGCATGGTCACACTTAAGTGTCTCTCTACACTATATAATATAGTTGTATTCTATATACTTTATATATTCAAGTATTGCACATTTGCACATAATAATTCATATAATCTTATTATATTAATAACTTACTTATTTATTTTATTATTCATAAAGTCAAATAAATAAATTATTTATCTCATTGATTAATTAACGATAATATTAATTAATCCATTCCTCATTGATTATTAATAACACAAAATTAATAATCGTAGGATTAATTATCATTTTAACAACTATAGATCTTAGCATATTATAGACACATTGCTCATTATTATTATTATATTTCTTGCAATAATAATAATCATATATTATTAATTAATCATCATTAATATTCTATAACAATTATTCTACGATGACAATTAATTAATATTCTACGATTAACAATTAATATAGATTAATTGTTCGTTTAAGTTAATATAATCATTCTTATATTACATCACTGTGCCACACAAGGCTATCAACGAGTTTATCGCAAACTCCATAAGTTTCTCAATTATTATTATAGTTATTGAATTAATCCTTCTCATGACACAAAATCATTTATATTCAAATAAATTCTCATTTCCATTAATATATTTATTTAATAATATTAGGAAATTCTTGGGTATTACATCCTCCCCCCCTTATAAAAATTCCATCCCGAAATTGCTACAAGGTTACACAAATAAATGGAGATAATCCCTCATTATCCTATCTTCTAACTCCCACGTTGCCTCCTCGACATCGTGGTTACGCCAAAGTACTTTTACAGAACATATAATTTTATTTCTTAAGGTTTGCTCTTTCCTATCTAGTATTTGGACAGGAAGTTTTTTCATACGCCAAGTTCTTCTCCACTTGAATGGGCTCGTAAGAAATCACGTGCTTGTAGTCGGCCTTGTACGGTCGTAACACGGAAATGTGGAACACGTTGTGGATGTGCTCCAATTAGGGTGGTAACACAACTTTTTATGCCACTTCGCCCACTCGCTTCAGTGTCTCGAACGGTCCTATGAATCTTGGACTCAATTTTCCTTTCTCGTCGAAACGGATTTTTCCCTTCCATGGAGATACCTTCAAGAATACGAAACTGTCGACTTTGAAGTCTCGGTCCTGCCGATGCAATCTGCATACTTTTTTTGGCAGTCTTAAGCTGCTACTAATCTGGCTCTTATCATTGTCACTGTAACGACCCCAAAATTCATACAATAATATTCTCCTTCTCGATCGTTAATAATACAACTTTAATCTCTCATTACATCATTATTCGATATTAAAAATCACTAAAAATGCGAAATATTTAAAACTTTTATAAACTTTCTTTCTATATTGCCCTGAATCGCAACCTTTACATTACATCTCTTTGATTCAAATCTATATCATGAATCATTACAACAAAATGACTATACAAAGTCTTACATAATAAAACAATATCCATCTATATTGGATAACTCTACTTATAACTCAGCGACATATTTCATTCAAAACATTAACTACAATTTGAAATTGAACATAACTAATATTCTTGAACATTGATCTCTATAAATCACTTAACACGTATCTTTACCTTGCATCCTTGACCTGCAAAAATGGTTATTTGCAAGAGTGAGCTCGACAGCTCAGCAAGTTCTAACAGTTTTCATGCATCACGTATCACATAATAAACATGCTCAACATAAATCTCATAATAATTAAAGTAACATGGCATACATACTTTAATTCACATAACAAATATAAAGATTGAGTTCCATACTCAATCAACATTATTTAACCAAACAGTGTAGTCATAAATTGACTTTGACATTTCATGATTACAACATGTATAACATATCATGCTCGCTTACAACATATATAACATATCATGCAATTTAAAACAGTTCATCAAATTCACGTAGACAAGTAGAAACCGAAAGACTTGCCTGGTTCGTGGATTACCAATTACCGAAAAACTGCTTAATATAATCTGCTTCATGATCCTACATAACGTATCACCATATGCATCAATTATTAGTCACTTAGCAACGCTTATCAAACATCTAACTAAATTCTAATTTACACTTTCTAATTTACACTTCGTAACTCTCTTCCATTCACTCGTTTGACACTCGCTGTCAAATCATATGTATAATTATTACATATCTAATTTTCATTGTTAGTTAACCAATTAAGATTAACTCATTCTTCATTAACTAATAAGTTAATAATTAATCACCACGTAGTTTAATCACCTCACATAATCATATTACATTTCACATAATTAACCAATTATAATTACATCTTACGTCAATCAAATTACATTTCAAGTTAAACATAATTATATTTTTACTAACATTCATGTTTTATAACTTATAACAACATCTAATATCATCGACAGCACTATAGTTGTGTATGCGCATGACCGACGCCCTCCGATTGCATCAGAATACGCATCAGTCCCAAAAATGACCATTTTGACCCTAGATAAAGACCTCAAATCAAAAAGTCAAAAACACAAAAGTTGTAGGTCTACTCGTGCTTGTTCCGAATCATCTTGAATCACCTCAATCAGAGTTTGTATGAAAACGTTATGGCCATTTTAGTAACAGAGGTCAAAACAGTTTTGCATTACGACAACTAAACTACCCCAGGCAGCAAGTATACCCGCTGGGGCGGGTCCCCCAAGGCATAAACACCTGCTGGGGCGGGTCCAGGGGCTGGTGAGGTGCTGGGTCACGAACTGGTGGAGAAATAAGCCAATTTGGCTTATTCCGTCACACTGAATTCGAATTTTCCCAACATGATAAACATGAAACATGTGACAAACAATATTTTAAGCTTATTAACATGCTCATAACATAAAATTTTCATATAAACACATAATCACAACCAAGATTTCATGGAATTCGAAGAAAAACACAACTTTAAGCGTTCTTGACGGAAATTGCTACTACGAACTCGTTTTTCAATCAATTCAAGTGATTCCAACTGTAATCACTTCTATTCTTAACATACTAACATAATACTTAATCAATTTTAACAATAACTCATAATCAACATCAATTTTGATAGTTTCAAAAGTTATTTTTCAGAAATTACTTCACCGAGAATCACTATGAACACACTTCCTATTGTTTATCAAAAATTCATGGATTGAATTGCTAGAACAACCATATAACTCATATATAATCATGTTATATCACATATTACACATAATTCATGCTCACATCAAGGATTTAAAAAAATTTCAACATAATTCCATAATCTAACACTATGAACATGAATTTCATGGTGTTCATCATATACTTGTGAATTGAAATTCTTAAACAACTATGAAACTCTCATGTAAATATATATATATATATATATATATACATACATATCCCATTCTCATAACAAAATTATGAAGTTTCACAAAGAGACTTCCACATAGAATTCTAAAACCATGAAAATATAGAAGAATATGCTTTGAAAACATGTTTTTACAACAATTGATTTTGAAAACCCTTTCATGGCATACAATTACATATGAATACATATGAACACCATATATACATATAATTTTATGATTGTAAAAACCTAATTTGATAAAGAAGAAAACACAACACATGAATTAATTCTAGGGTTAAAATTATAACCTTACTAGTTTTGACTTAAGAGAGAGATGATGAAGATGATGATCCTCTCTTGCCTTCTCAAGCTTTTCTTCCTTTTCTCTCTTCTTCTTCTCTGACAATTCTCTCTAACCCTCTTCTTCTTCTTTCTTTGTTTTGTTTAGACTTAGGCTTTTAGAAAACTAACGTATCTTTTAACTTAGCATATATTATACAATATACAATATACATATACAATATATGTAACTTATATTATTAATATAGCTAATAAATAATATACTAATTGCTATACTAACTACCACTTATTACATAGGTTACAAAATTTGAAAAGCCCAAGGCTATGTTTGGCAAAACCACATTATTTTTAAAAACTAACTTCTTGAGTTTAAGGCATTGTTTGGAAGAAATAAGATTAAACAAGTACAAAGGCCTTGTTTGGTAAAACTCATCATTTTAAAAACAGGTTTTAATAGTTAAGGCCCCGTTTGGCAAAACGAATTTAAAAACGGTGCTAGGGCCTTGTTTGGGAAAATAGTTTTGAAAACTCTTTTAATAAATCATTTTAACACATACTTTTTAATGTTATCCTTTAACTAATTAAAACTCAACATTAATTTAATTAATTAAAAGTTTAACATCAATTAATCACATAAAATTATCACATAATTATAATTACTCACTAATTATAATTTCATGTTACTCTTACCACATAACTCATCTAATTTAATTATCCCAATTAAATTAGAACTATAACATAAAATCATTATGTCAATTAAATTAAATACCAAATATTCATTTAATTAACATATAACACTTAATTAAATTACTCCATAATAATCACATAATTATTTATTTAACTCAATAAATAATTCAATTAATATATTTATTTAATTCAATAAATATATAAATTCTCTTCACACCAAATCACATATTTTACAATATATAACACATACACACATACTCGTACTTAAACATCTTAAAATAAGAATTTTATTTATTAAATTCTCATTTATTAATTCTTAAAAATCTGGGATGTCACAGTCACCACGTCTGCGGTTTGTTGAACTAACTCTGGTCCGAGTATTCGTCGTTCTCCGACTTCTTCCCAACATAATGGCGTTCTGCACTTTCTCCCATAGAGAGCTTCGTATGGTGGCATGCCGATACTTGCATGGTAACTATTATTATACGCAAATTCAACTAAGGGTAGGTGGTCATCCCAATTTCCCTTAAAATCCATCACACAAGTCCTAAGCATGTCCTTTAGCGTTTGTATAGTTCGCTCACTTTATCCGTCTGTCTTAGGATGATAAGCGGTACTAACCTTAACTGCGTTCCCATTCTCTCTTGCAAACTCTTCCAAAAATTGAACGTGAAGCGTGGATCTCGATCAGAGACAATTGACACTTGCACTCCATATCGTGTAACAATCTCCTTTACGTACAGACTCGCTAATTGATTCAAACTGTAGCGGATCTTGATTGGTAGAAAATGTGCGGTCTTCGTTAGTCGATCCACGATAACCCAAATAGCATCATAACCTTTCTGTGTAACTGGAAGTCCTACCACGAAGTCCATCGTAATATGCTCCCATTTCCACTCTGGTATTTCCAACGATTGTAGTAAACCACTCGACCGTTGATGCTCTGCTTTAATGCGTTGGCAAGTCAAACATCTACTGACGCACTCTGCGACTTCCCGTTTCAAATTGGGCCACCAAAAATGTTGTCTTAGATCTCGGTACATCTTCGTGCCTCCCGGATGAACGAAATATATCGTATTGTGTGCCTCGTGCAAAATCTCTTCCCTTAACTTGGTTATCGCTGGTACCCACACTCTTCCTTCAAATCTTAAGATACCGTCTTTATCCATTCAGAATTTCTCTTCCTCATTCTCTGCGATCCTCTTCCTGATTTTCTCGCACTCCTCATCTTTCTCTTGTGCTTCTTTTACTCTATCCAATACTGTCGGATGAGCTTCCATTACAAACAACTTCTCTCTAGGCTTATCTGGTTCTTTCACTTCTATCTCTAATTTCTCCATCTCTCTTATCAATTCTTCCTGAGTCATTAAATTAAATAACTTTTCCCTTTCTTTTCTGCTCAGAGCGTCGGCAACCACATTTGCCTTCCCCGGGTGATAAAGAATATCGCAGTCATAGTCTTTGATGATATCTAACCACCTTCTCTGCCGCATGTTCAACTCCTTCTGTGTGAAGATATATTTCAAACTTTTGTGGTCCGTGTAAATCTCACATTTCTCTCTGTACAAATAATGCCTCCATATTTTTAACGCAAAAACTACTGCCGCTAACTCTAAGTCGTGAGTAGGGTATCAGTTTTTCATAATCCTTCAATTGTCGTAACGCATACGCAATGACCTTGTCGTGCTGTATAAGCACACAGCCAAGTCCCTTGTGCGATGCATCACTATACACCACAAAATTTCGCGCATCATCTGGTAATGATAACACAGGTGCTTCGCTCAGTCTCCTTTTCAGTTTTTGAAAACTTTCTTCGCATTTGTCGGTCCATACAAATTTCACCGTCTTTCTAGTCAAATTGGTCAACGGGGATTGCTATCTTAGAAAAATCTTGGATGAATCTTCGATAGTACCCAGCTAACCCTAAAAAGCTTCTCACCTCCGTCGGTGTTCTCGGTTGTTCCCAATTACTTATTGCTTCTACCTTCGCAGGGTCTACAGAGATTCCATTCGTATCCACCACGTGGCCTAAGAATTGAACCTTCTCCATCCAAAATTCGCACTTTGAAATTTCGCATACATCTTCTCCTTCCTTAGTGCCTCCAAAACAATCTTCAGATGTTCGGCGTGTTCTTCCTCTGTCTTCGAGTAGATCAAAATGTCGTCGATAAAAACCACTACAAATTTATCCAAGTATGGCTTGAAAACTCGGTTCATCAAGTCCATAAATGCTGTCGGAGCATTAGTCAATCCAAATGATATTACCAAAAACTCGTAGTATCCATAACGGGTTCGAAACGCAGTCTTTGGAATGTCCTCATCCCTCACTTTCAGTTGATGATATCCTATTCGTAGGTCTATTTTTGAGAAACACTTTGCTCCCTTCAGTTGATCAAATAGGTCGTCTATCCTCGGTAGCGGATATCGGTTCTTGATCGTTACTCTGTTCAATTCATGATAATCGATACAGAGCCTCATCGATCCATCCTTCTTCTTAACGAATATTATTGGTGCTCCCCAAGGAGAAACACTCGGTAGAATGTAACCCTTATCCAATAACTCCTGTAATTGTATCATCAATTCCTTCATTTCTACTGGCGCCATACGATATGGAGCTTTCGAAATCGGTGCCGTTCCCGGTGCTAAGTCTATTACGAATTCTATTTCTCTGTCTGGCAGAAGACCAGGCAGATCGTCCGAAAACACATCTTGAAATTCATTAACTATGCATATATCCTTAATTTCTACTCCCTTTTTCTGAGTATCTATGATGTAAGCTAAATAACCTACACATCCTTTCCTTAACAATTTCTTGGCCTGCATCATCGTAACGCAACACGATTGCTTAAGCGATGAGCTACCATAAAACATTACCTTAGACTTACTCGGAGTCTGAAGGTTCACACATTTATTCTGACAATCAATTATCGCTGCATGGTTATACAACCAATCCATTCCCAGTATCACATCAAATTCTCCCAATCTAATAGGAATCAAGTCTACGCTCAGTTCATGTTCTCTAATGTTTACGCAACTAATTGCGATGAACGTATTCTACAGGGATCCTTTCCTTATTCGTAACTTCTATGTTCAAAGGATTTTCTAACCGTTCTCGGGGTGTACTAAGTTTACTAGCAAATTCTTCATATATAAAAGAACAGGTGGCACCCGAATCAAATAATACATAAGCATTTATATCATTGATTGGGATTATACCTGACACCACGTCCTTCACAGCCACTGCGTCCTGGACGGTCAAGTTAAAAGTTCTGGGGGTTGGGCGGTTGGATTGTGCCGGCCCACTGATCATAAGCTTATTTTCTCCCCCTTGTTGGCTACCACTTCCGCCAGTTCCCTTCTTCGGGCAATCCTTAATACGGTGCTCAGTTGAGCTGCAAGCAAAACACCCTTGGATCTTCTTTGGCTTCGGACAGTTTGGCGATATGTGCCCCTCTTGGTAGCAGTTATAACACGTGCCCTTTCCTTTCCAGCACTCCCCTTGGTGACTTTTCCCACACTTATTACAAGCTCCACTCCTTTTCTTAAAATTTCCCTGGTGACTCCCACCTTGATTATTGTTTCTGCTGTTGTTATTCTCCCACTTTCTCTTTCCCAAATTACTTCCTCCACTGCTGCTTCCTCCAGTACGATTCTCTCCTCTAGCATTCTTTCCTTTCTTCTCTTTGTTGTACAAGCTCAAAGCTTCACTTCCTCCCTTGGCAATAATAGCCTTTTCCAGTAGTGTTGCAAAAGAATCGATCTGAAGAACTGACACCTTATTGAATAGCCAAGGCTTCAGTCCTTGTTCAAATCGTCTAGCCTTCCTCTCTTCATCTCCTACCTGGTGCTCCGCAAATCGGGCTAATTCGTTAAACCTATACGCGTATTGCGCCACCGACATCTCCCCTTGTTTTAACTCTAAGAATTTCACCTCCATCCTATTCTTCATGCTTTTCGGGAAGTAATTCTCGAAAAATAGCGTCTTAAACTTATCCCAAGCTATTATTCCTTCTCCAGCTCTTTGTTAATTAGCCTCCCATCAGTAGTTCGCTTCTCCCCTCATCATGTACGTGGCAAACACCGTCTTCTGATCTTCGCCTACGCGAGCTATAGTGAAAGCTTTTTCGATCTCCTTGACCCATGTTTGTGCGACGATTGGGTCGGTAGTTCCCTCGAACTCTGGGGGTCCTACACTCTTAAAGTCTTTAAATGTTGTTACTGGCACAGCCTGAGGGTTTGGGCGAACGGGTTCATTGTTCCTTCCCCTTAAGGCTTCTCCTAACAAGGCTACCAGTTTTTGGATTAGGTTAACTTGTTCCCTCTCATTGTTCACTGACTCCTCATGTGCAGTCAATCTACGTCTGGGCGGCATTATCTGTATCACAAATTTTCATTTTATTATTATTCAAGTATATTACTTAAGTATTTTTTTTAATACTAAAAGAATAAATTTATAACACGTTTCTGAAATAAGCTTCATTTATATTCATATGCCAACCGTTTCATTACATGATTTCCCTAGCATATTTCTATAAATGTTATCATATGTATCCCCTAATATCACAAAAGACGGGGAATATACCAACCTACTACCACACTACCCCTCTAACAAAAGCTAACTTGGGGTTTACATCACTATCCCACATCTTACACAAAAGATCGGGATTACAACGTAGTATATAAAATACATAAAAGACGCAACTAGTACTACCACTAGACTATCTAAGGAAATCTCATCACATCATCCTGCGCTCCACTGCACTCTTGTACTCCATCTGCGCTATATACGCAACCAGCTCTCGACTCAAGGTATGCAGAGTCTGTCCCTGCTCTGCCAGGTAGTGGTACACACCATCAAGCACCCTCTCAAATGCCGAACGGAACACGTACCCCATCTTGTTCATTTTCCTCTTCTTTCATTTGACCTCATCTTCCAGGTCATCTGCTCTCTCATGGGCAGCCTCCCACTTCTCCTCGAAGTGTATCCTATCCATCACCTCTAATTCCAACTGAGTGCAAAGTGCTTCCTTCTCAGTCTTCTAGCTCAATTCCCTCTGTTCAACCTCTTTCAGCTTTCCTGTCAGATCCACATTCCTCGCCACCGATCTGTGAAATAAAGTTCCCATCTGGATCCCTGCCTCCCTGCGGTAAGCAATCTCCACCTCTAACTTCTGCATGGCCAGCTTCCTCTGGTTGTCCTCGTCCCTCAGTTTCTGGAACTCGGACTCTCTCTCTTGGGCCTCTGTCTCTAACTCCTGGACTCTGCAGTCCAACTCTAGGATCCGTTCTTCATACTCTCCTAGCATATGCTCCACTAGGTTAGGCTCATAAGAGTCCTCCATGGGCTCTTCCTTTGAAGGCTCGCCCCCAATAAGCTCATCCTCGGGATCAAGCTCTGCCTCTATCTCATCCTCGTCATCAGACTCAGATGGTGCTACTGCCTGTACTGGCACAGCCTCCACGGGTGCCTCGTATACTACATGGATATCCCTGGGCTCGTCCTCAGCCACTCTAGTGGGTACTCCCATATCTGCCATCTATAATCACAAACACAAGACAAGAAACAGCAACTCCATTAGAATGTTAAACAAAACATAAGTTCATTATATAAAATGAAGTTACATTTCATAACAAACTAAGCCTCTCATGGAAAACTCTACATGAGTTTTATCTCCTTTCTAACTTCTAAGTTCTCCTAAGTTATAGTCTAAGGACACTCACTCCTAAGATTTATAACTACAGCTCTGATACCAACCTGTGACGCCCCCAAATTCCAGGACCGTCACGGGGTCGCTCGAATTCAGTTCGTCACGTGCTTATGGTAATACATCACAATAATAATACGACTAAATGTCGCATCGCACAGCGGAATAATACACAACTGATATCGAATAAATTACATTTAAATAATATAATTATTCACGTCCCTAGGTCTCGTAACTTAAATAGTGATTACATAGCTTAGACATATCTTAAGCATAAATAACCTTAACTAGTACATAATATCATAAGTCTTTATTACAATCATAAGTCCTACATAATTTAAGCTACTTAGTAGCCTTTCCCTTGCCCTTATCTGTGCCCGAAGGTCCGCACTGCTCTGCCTTAACTGAAATATTTTAGGAAAAGCAAGAATGAGCATAAATTGCCCAGCAAGTAATATACAATAAGGGTGAGTAATAAAATTCTCAATTCTCGAAAGGATATATCAAGGTTTTATAGTTCAAGGATAACAAGAATATCAACAGTTCTCAATAACAGTCACTAAGGACAGAATAATATCAATGTGATTCAATAATAAATCAATTCAAGATTTCAAGATAACTGAATACTGAGCAGTCACTAAGGACTATGAACTTCCATAGGAATTGACAGTAATAAACTAAAAATCCAACAAAAATAAGTACAACAGGTGATCAGCCTAAAGTACCCTATGTTATGCATAACACTCAATCATACTAATGTGTGCGCATCGGTTCTTCGACAGTTATATTTTTTTCTTCTCAGTCAAATACAAGATCCCGCACCAATCAATCGGTTTGGGTCGCCTTTCAATAATATAAGTTTAGCCGAATCAAATGGCATAGATCTCAACAACTATAAATTTAATTTCAGGATTTAAAGTCCAAAGAATATAGTTCGACTTTTATCTTATTCATGAAGTATAAGATTCATAATATCTGAATTTAAATCTCAAGAGTTTACTTGTACGACAATAATAGCATAAGCCAATTGAATGTTCAATAAAGAGTAGAGTTAGGAACTTGCTTACAACGTACCTTGAATAAAGTAAAACACAAAGGTCTAAGATACTTGCACTTATAAATGAGTGTAAGTAAGGAAACTTGTACTTTAAAAGAGTGTAAGTTAGAGAACTTGCCTTTAGCGTAGTTTATCCACGAAAAGCAAATCAACACTTTCGAATTCCTATCGTAATATAGTTACATATATATATATATATATATGATATTCATTAGCCATATAATTTAACTTCATATTTTGTCTTCGAATATACGATCAACACATAAGCTAAGTTTTAACCTAGCTACACAGTTATATAGAATATAATTTCTATCCTTAACGTTCCTCCTTTAGAGTTTAAACACATTCTCATATCATATAAGATCGCAACAATTAGCAAACATGCTCTCATATTATTAATATCACATAAGACCACAATCAATACTAAATATATTTCATTTTAGCAAGTTATGGCATTCTCATAAGTTAACCGTCAAAATCGGGTTCAAGTAACATCATATAATATCACGTAGCATGTATAGATTTTAAAGAATACTTCCCTCGTTCCAAACATATGTGATATAGTTTCTAAGTTACCACTTTCGATAATTTAAAACCATTCATGGTCATGATGTTACAAAATCTAGCATGCTCACCTTGTAAACACACAAGGTGTTCATGTACTTATATTAAGCATGTTCATGAGTATTCATATCGTATACATGCAACTATCATTGTCATTGGTTTGAAAACATGCTTCGTTTACACTAAACTTGAATCACGGCAACTAATCATGGTATATATATATATATATATGAATGACACATGAATGAGTCTAAGAGTACTATCACATCTGTCCATAAATATCAGAATACGAAACTTACAATAACATGTTAAGGTTCACAATCAAAGCTTATATTTTTATTAGTGTTATTCACTATTTAGGTCCATATGTTTATGTCATATTATGAAACCCGTATACCTAAGTCAACACGCCTTTCATGCACTTCTAAGTCATGTTATCATGCTTGCAAAGTCAGTATATAACATGGCATGCATATTATCGAGTTCACTTCAAAAGTTCTAAAGTTATTTCAACTACATACTTTTGGTAACCATACATGCTAATATAGTAAAACATGCTCAAATTAGATCAATATACTCATATATATACATTACCCATGCTTACATACTTGCCTAAGCTTATAGTAATTCATTACACTTAGCAGCTTTTTAAACAGAAGCCAAAACTGCTGCAAGCTGCTGGCGCAGCTGCCCAGTGCAAAACTGGCGCAGCTGCGCCGGCTGGCAGCCAGCGACAGACAGTTCCAGTTTTTGGCAGTTCCAAAACCCAAACACAGAAATTCTCTACGAAATCAGTTAAAAAACATCTACATTGACTACTAACACATACATTGGCTTATAGAACAACTAAACAAGCATCTCATGCTTCAATTACCATCTTAATTCATCATGGTCAAGAATGAAATTTTGACAGAGAATAAAATTTGACAGAGAATCAAAATGAAGAGCAAGAAACTATTATACGAATTTTGATTTCTAGTAAGCCACTTGTATACAAATATGGTTATAAGTTTTATTCAACGACTCACAAACATTATTCAATCATATCTTTATGGATCCATGCCAAATTCAAGAATTTGAACTCAATGAACAAGAAATGGAGTTTTTGACAGAAAATAAAAATGAAGACATGAGAATGTGATTATACCTTTCTTATGAATTAAGCTTGCTAAATTTGAATTCCCAACTCTCTGTGACTATCTTGCTATCACTCACAATGAAATCTGATATTTGAACAAATTCTCAGCAAATAAAATTGAAGAAACATGGTTGCTATTTATAGAAGAGTCCTAACACAGACAATGCAATTGTCCATTAAATTGAACCAATAGATTGAAGCTTTGTATATCAGCTAAGGAAGAGTTGGTAGAGTGGTTGAAGAACACTGTTGAGGCCACTCCCCATGCCATGATTTCTAGCTACATTGCTGAGAATTGGGAGAAGGAGAATAGGCTAGCCATTGAGTGTTTCACGTGTACAAAGATTGTGTCTATTAATATGGGACAAGGCATAGAAATCTCAGCATTTCCAATTTGTAAACAAACTAGTGTTAATACTTAGGTTATATATACACACATATATTAGACACTTAGGTCTTTAATTTAAATGTCACAATAATTCACATAATGTAGTAAAAGCAATTTGAACACATATAATCCATGTACATTATTTTACTACCGGATATAATTTAATCAGGTATCCTCACATTACATCATCTTCTTTATTAAAGGCAATTATTTAATAATTAATAAAGGTAACATAAGATAGCTAAGTATTATTAAATTATCTACCACATACTCATGATGTCCCACTTTAATGTATATTCACATTGTTACATATGCATTTCATGTAACTCTCATAATTCAATAACTTTACTATATAGTTTATGTACATAATATAATCACATTATGCTTTATATAATATATGGTTTCTATGTGTAGTATAATCACATTGCACTATAGTTTATATATACATGCATGATCACACTTAAGTGTCTCTCTACGCTATATAATATAGTTGTATTCCATATACTTTATATATTCAAGTATTGCACATTTGCACATAATAATTAATATAATCTTATTATATTAATAACTTACTTATTTATTTTATTATTCATAATGTCAAATAAATAAATTATTTATCTCATTGATTAATTAACGATAATATTAATTAATCCATTCCTCATTGATTATTAATAACACTAAATTAATAATCGTAGGATTAATTATCACCTTAACAACTATAGATCTCAGCATATTATAGGCACGTTGCTCATTATTATTATTATATTTCTTGCAATAATAATAATCACATATTATTAATTAATCATCATTAATATTCTATAACAATTATTCTACGATGACAATTAATTAATATTCTACGATTAACAATTAATATAGATTAATTGTTCGCTTAAGTTAATATAATCATTCTTATATTACATCACTGTGCCACACAAGGCTATCAACGAGTTTATCGCAAAAACCATAAGTTTCTCAATTATTATTATAATTATTGAATTAATCCTTCTCATAACACAAAATCATTTATATTCAAATAAATTCTCATTTCATTAATATATTTATTTAATAATATTAGAAAATTCTCGGGTATAACATGTTCTACCCAAATCATTCATGGAGGAATGTTTAGGCAACTTTATTTTGATCGATTGTAGCATAGGAATTTCATTCCCTATAAGTAATATATCATCAACATATAGTATAAGGAATGAAGCAGCTCTCCCACTAACCTTCTTGTACACACATAGTTCATCCTCGTTTTTTATAAAATCAAACTCTTTGATTGTCTCATCAAAACGAATGTTCTATCTACGAGAATCTTGCTTCAATCCATGAATGGATTGTTGTAGCTCATATACATGATTTTTTTCAACCATTGAAACAAAAAACCATCTGGCTGTATCATACATACATTCTCCTCTAATAATGTATATTTGAGGAAGGGCGTCTCCACGTCCATTTTTCCAGATTAAGTAGTAATAAGCTATAATCGCAAGTAAAATCCAAATGGACTTGAGCATAGCTTCAAAATCCATTTTAGATTTTATGGTCATCTACCATTTCTCTGAGTCTTTATTACTCATAGTCTGTTCGTAATTCTATGGATCATTATCATTCATGATGTGTACCTCATCGTCATCCTCTATGACGAATACATACCTCTCAAGTATCTTCGGTACTCTTCCAGATTTACGAATAGGGTGTGATACAGTAGGTTCTTCCACTTGGTCAGGTACCTGACTCTGACCCGTAGTAATTTGTGGTTCTTGAACTTCTTCAAGATATATCTTACTCCCACTGACCCCTTCATGGATAAACTCCTTTTTCAAGAAGGCAGCATGTTTCGCACCAAACACCTTTGATCAGTTGGATGATAGAAATAATACGCTACAGTTTCTTTAGGGTATCCCACAAATCTAAACTTGTCGGATTAGGTCTGTAGCTTATCATGTTCAAACTTTTTGACATAAGCTGGACAACCCCAAGTCTTAACATGCTTAAGATTTAGTTTCCTCCCCTTCCACATCTCATATGGAGTCTTTGGGGCGGATTTGGTAGGTACCTTGTTAAGTAGGTATGCAGCCGTTTCTAGGGCATAACCCCAGAAAAAAAATTGGAAGGTCGGTAAAACTCATCATGGATCGAACCATGTCCAATGATGAGTGGGTTTAACACCCACGAATTGGTATTCTTTAGAGTTTAATTCTTGTTGTGTTCAAGTGTTTTTGATATCATTTTATCTCGATTTTATGCTATTGTGTGCAGGGAATAAAATATATGGAAAGTAGCATGGAAGAATTATTTTGTAACAGCATTGAAGCAAGCATGCAAAAAATCAATCGGCTGGGTAGTACCAGTACCCGCTGGGGCGAGGAGGTTAGCTTGAAGTCAACCCGCTGGGGCGGGGAGGCGGCATCATGTTGCTGGTTCCTTTTCCTTTACCGATTTGGACGGTGCAACTAATGAAATGTGGGCTGCAATATTGGATATGATAGGACTGCACCGAAAAAAGGAAAAGCTAGGGAGCCATATCATTATATATTATATTAAATAATATAGTTTTAATATTCCATTAGATTAAAGGGATTCAATGTGGGCTGCTGGTAGTAGGCTATAAAAGGGATTGACTTATCATCATATATAGAGACTTGACCGGATGCAAGCTGGAGGCGGGGAGTACGACTGGACACGCAACAAGTAGACAACGAATAGCAGCTGCTGGGTTCTCCTTTACCGAATTGGGATTGGATTGAATGGAGCAAGTGGGCTTAGTGTATATGTATTATATATATGAAGGAATTAACGTGGATAGAGAAAAAAGAGGGAGGAGCATCTTAGTTATATAGTGGAGCATATATGGAGATAATATAGCTTAGTATTATGATATTAATTAGATTAGTATTATTATTAGTTTTAATTTAGTTTAAAAAAAATAATAAACCCTAGTTGAAAGGGGATTTGGAGATTGAAGCACTTGGAGGCCATTGGAGATCCAGATCAAGAGCAAGAAGGAGGACGAATTTGCCGGCAACAGATTCAATTCTTTTCCTTAATCTTATTCTTATCTTTTAATGTTTATTCAATTGTGGATTCTTAGTTTTAATTCAATGAACTAATTCTTTGTTTAATATTACAACAGATCTTATTGTGTAATTTATTTTAATATGTTTCTCTATTAATTATTGTGATCTATTATTGTGAATTGTCTATTATGATTTGGAATAATTGTTTAATTGACTCATTATCAATTACCGTGATAATCTATATGAATCAAGAGAGGAGTATAGATTTAGATCTGATCATGATAGCATGTGTTTGTGATTTCTGCATAGATGGAAGTTTTGATTCGAGTTTAGGATAGAGATATTCCTTTACGCCATATGTAATCTTATAGAGAACTTGTGATTAAATCCTTTTTAATTGTAATTCACATAGCAATATAGTGGATTAGTTAATTAGGGTGTCTTGCTTAATTCTATCATCTGTGAATTTGAGTGAGTATGGTATGATGCATCGAGAGGTGGTTATATTTATTTTCGTGTTCTTGATTAATAATTCAGAATAGTGAGAATAATTGATGAGGAGTGTGTTAACTTAAATGAAGCAATAAGTGAAGTTGTGATCTTAAATCTCCGTAATCTTAATTCAACTAGTGGTGATTTAATAGTTGTTTAATTATATAATTTGAAATTCATTCGTTTAAATAAGATTGAGTTGGTTACGGGTTAGTATTTGGTGATTTTTGTTAAATAATTCCTCGTGGGATCGACACTCTACTTTCACTCTATTACTTGTTGACCACGTATACTTGCGTGTTGCGCGTAGATTTTACCCAACAAGTTTTTGGCGCCGTTGTCGGGGAATTAATTTAATAATTATTTACCAATATTAATTTCAATCAAATTAGTCTTAATTTAAATATTTTTTTTATTTATTTAATTCTCTTCCTATTTTACTCTTTTTTTTTCAGGTACCATGGCTGAATTCAATTATCAATGGCCATATACGAACATGACTCAACCAAGGGAAACAGGGATTGATGAACTTATATTAGCACAGATTGAAGAACTTTCGAGGAAGTTGGAGGTTATCGCAGCCCAACGAAGTCGAAGGATGGCAGTTAAGTGTGATTAGTGTTCTGGAAATCATCCGAGTCATCAATGCACCGTCAGTTTTGAACCGATACAATATAGTGGTGATTACCTCAACAATTATGCTGATCATAACTACCACCAAGATTGGGGATATCACCCGAATTCTTCATGGAGCTACAATTATGATGACCAATACTATGCTCCAAATCCATCATACACACCGAAATTTTCATGTCCACCTCCATTGCCATAAGAAGAAAAGCTAGGTTGGGAAGAGGCTTTGGCTATAATCCAAACAGAAAATGACGCGGCGAGGAAGTCTCTACGGACGAAAATGAAGAATCTAGAAATTCAGCTGGAGCAAATGACCAAAGCCGTGAACAACATTCCTCCAAACACTGGTCCTAATTACATGGATTTCGAAACTGATGGAGAGCCAAAATTAAATCTGCTATTGGATGAGCCACAAGAAGAAAAGTCAAATATGGAGGAACTCGTGTCAAACGTCATAGCAGATCAAGAGAAGGGGAAGATTAGTCAAGAGTTGTCAAGTCAAGATCTTAATAATCAGATGGAGCAAATGGACAACGTCTCAAACAACCTTCCTCCAAACACTTGGCTTTATGACATGGATGACGAAATTGACGGAGAATCCGAACCAAATCTGCAGCTGGATGAGCCACAAGATATAGAAAGTGTGGAGACAAGTTGGGGATAATGAAATAGAGGTCGACGAAGATCTAAATGGGTCTCCACCAAAGATCAAAGAGTCAGTCAGATTTGCAAAACCATGCCCGCTTGGTAGTCACGTCGTCGACGAAGCTCTTTATAACATAAGAGCGAGTACAATGTTGAAGCCAAGGTGGGACAAGAAAGAGAAGATAGACGAAGAGCCCATTGTGTGTGACAAGCTTCCACACCCCAAAGTGATTACATACACAATGGAGAAAACACCTAGCTGGGAGACGTTCTTCGTGGAGATCTTACCGAATAAGAGCATGCTAGGTGACTTTGATGCATTGGCCATCACTGCTGGGAACCTACCAATGGATTATTTGCTACTAATGGATGGAAGGTTCCTCAACTTTTGAAGAGGAATTGGATAGTGTTGACCAGACAAAGTCCGACTGAATGACTATAAATCAAGCGCTTATTGGGAGGCAACCCAAGTTTAATTTTTATTTTCAGTTTTTAGGTTTCATATTAGTTAATAAATTTTCATTTTTTCTTAGGATTTAATAAACTTGCTTCTCTGGTTTCACAGGTTAGTCGAACCCAACTCAAGTGTGGTACCCAATTCATTTCAATTTGCCTAGCATATACTTCAGACTTAGCAGACAAGGAGGAACATTGCTATATTTTCAGGAAAGTCCTCTCTTTTAATTTTTCCTATCTTAGCCATTGAGGATAATGTCTATTTTAAGTTTGGGGGTATTTATCATGTTTAGTATTCACTTGGGCAATGTTTTGATGGAATTTGATTGTGGCCTATGATAAGTGGGTGGTTAATGTTGTTAACTCTTGGAGAATTGATGAGCATACTCATTAGTTGGTTTCACACTACTTGCGAAATTTTGAAAATTTTTACACATATCCATTTGTTTAGCCAGTTGGGATTGAATTTTTTTGACTAAATGCTTATGAAAGATATCATTGCATCTTGAGAAATCTTATTTGAGCATCATTCAAAGTGAAAATTAGGCACTCACATAAGTTTGGGGGAAATCTTGGAATATTTTTGAAAAAAATAAATAAATTATTGGAACCTTCCCGAGTTGAATAATTGAAGCATGTGGTGGGTCGAGATGGAGCGTAAAATGCACTCCCCATAAACACAGGCACGAGATGGAGCGTAAAACGCACTCGTTCAATGAAAACTGGAAGGTGAGATGGAGCGTAAAACGCACTCACTAAAAAGAAAAAAAAACAAAAGAGAAAAAGAGTAACTTTGAAGTACTTAGGAAGGGTTCATATGTGCTTAAATGTTTAAATATCCGATTGATTCTCAAGAAAAATTTGTGTTTTGTCTTTATTAGCGGAGATTGATGTGATAAAAAGTTTTGAGAGTTGTTTTTAAAAATCTTTTATGAGTATTGGTTGATCTTATCTAAATTATGACTAGTTTGAACATGTGGATGCGCACATGCACTTAAAGGATCACGAGTAGATGTGGAACTGATGAACGTGTTAAAAAAATTTAGACATAAAATTGTTTTGAAATTTTCTGTGGGTTATCATTTGTTGTAACCTTTGCGGCTACTGTTCAAATTCATATTGACTCATTGCCTGAGTGGATCATTGCTAGAGGATGAATTTTTATAAATTGTGTTTTGCTTGAGGACAAGCAAAGTCTTAAGTTTGGGGGTATTTGATGAGTGGGTTTAACACCCACGAATTGGTATTCTTTAGAGCTTGATTCTTGTTGTGTTCAAGTGTTTTTGATATCATTTTACCTCGATTTTATGCTATTGTGTGCAAGGAATAAAATATATGGAAAGTAGCATGAAAGAATTATTTTGTAACAACATTGAAGCAAGCATGCAAAAAATCAGTCGGCTGGGCAGTACCCGTACCCGCTGGGGCGGGGAGGCGGCATCATGTTGCTGGTTCCTTTTCCTTTATCGATTTGGACGGTGCAACTAATGAAATGTGGGCTGCAATATTGGATATGATAGGACTGCACCGAAAAAAGGAAAAACTAGGGAGCCATATCATTATATATTATATTAAATAATATAGTTTTAATATTCCATTAGATTAAAGGGATTCAAAGTGGGCTGCTGGTAGTAGGCTATAAAAGGGATTGACTTATCATGATATATAGAGACTTGACCAGATGCAAGCTGGAGGCGGGGAGTACAACTGGACACGCAACAAGTAGACAACGAACAGCAGCTGCTGGGTTTTCCTTTACCGAATTGGGCTTGGATTGAGTGGAGCAAGTGGGCTTAGTATATATGTATTATATATATGAAGGAATTAACGTGGATAGAGAAAAAAGAGGGAGGAGCAGCTTAGTTATATAGTGGAGCAGCTTATATAATATATGGAGATAATATAGCTTAGTATTATGATATTAATTAGATTAGTATTATTATTAGTTTTAATTTAGTTTTAAAAAAAATAATAAACCCTAGTTGAAAGGGGATTTGGAGATTGAAGCACTTGGAGGCCATTGGAGATCCAGATCAAGAGCAAGAAGGAGGACGAATTTGCCGGCAACAGATTCAATTCTTTTCATTAATCTTATTCTTATCTTTTAATGTTTATTCAATTGTGGATTCTTAGTTTTAATTCAATGAACTAATTCTTTGTTTAAGATTACAACAGATCTTATTGTGTAATTTATTTTAATATGTTTCTCTATTAATTATTGTGATCTATTATTGTGAATTGTCTATTATTATTTGGAATAATTGTTTAATTGACTCATTATCAATTACCGTGATAATCTATATGAATCAAGAGAGGAGTATAGATTTAGATCTGATCATGATAGCATGTGTTTGTGATTTCTGCATAGATGGAAGTTATGATTCGAGTTTAGGATAGAGATATTCCTTTACGCCATATGTAATCTTATAGAGAACTTGTGATTAAATTCTTTTTAATTGTAATTCACATAGCAATATAGTAGATTAGTTAATTAGGGTGTCTTGCTTAATTCTATCATCTGTGGATTTGAGTGAGTATGGTATGATGCATCGAGAGGTGATTATATTTATTTTCGTGTTCTTGATTAATAATTCAGAATAGTGAGAATAATTGATGAGGAGTGTGTTAACTTAAATGAAGCAATAAGTGAAGTTGTGATCTTAAATCTCTGTAATCTTAATTTAACTAGTGGTGATTTAATAGTAGTTTAATTGTATAATTTGAAATTCATTCGTTTAAATAATATTGAGTTGGTTACGGGTTAGTATTTGGTGATTTTTGTTAAATAATTCCTCGTGGGATCAACACTCTACTTTCACTCTATTACTTGTTGACCACGTATACTTGCGTGTTGTGCGTAAATTTTACCCAACATCTAAAAGTGTTCGATTTCTCCTTTCAGATACTCCATTTAACTGTGGTGTACCTGGTGGAGTCTATTGTGAGATTATACCATTTTCTTTGAGACAATCGAGAAACTCACCGCTTAAGTATTCACCACCTCGATCTGATCGAAAAATCTTAATACTCTTGTCCGTTTGTTTCTCTACTTCACTTCAAAACTCTTTGAACTTTTTAAATGATTCTGATTTGTATTTCATTAAATACACATATCCAAATCTTGAGTGATCATCAGTGAAAGTAATAAAATAAGAATTCCCACCCCGTGTATTCGTTGTCATAGGTCCACAAACGTTTGTGTGAACCAACACTAACAACTCTGTAACTTTTTCTCCTTTTTCACTAAAAGGAGATTTAGTCATTTTACCCATGAGACAAGATTCACAAGTTGGATATGATTCATAATCGGATAGCTCTATGAGCCCATCCTTATGCAACTTGGATAATTTTGTTTCATTAATATGATCGAGTCTACACTGCCATATATAGGTATAATTAATATCATCTCTTTTCCTTTTCTTAGTTTGTTCTATTTGAAGTATATTTTCATGCAAGTCAAGTACATAAAGCCCATTTTGCAAATTACCAACACCATATAAAACATTGCTTTTATAAATAGAACAACTGTTGTTCTTTATTATAATGTCAAATCTATCCATATCTAATACAGAAATAGAAATAATGTTTCTAATGATATTCGAAACAAATATAACAATTATTTAAATAAATGAACTTGCCGTAGGTAGTGCTAAACAATAAGTGCCTACAGCTAATGCAAGCAACCTTTGCTCCATTTCCCACTCGGAGGACAACCTCATCCTTGTTCAGCTCTCTCTTTTGACCAGTCCCTTCATATTATTACATATGTGAGAACCACAGCCGGTATCCAATACCCAAGTAGAATTTTAACTTTCTGAAAAATTAATTTCAATCATGAACACACCTTGATTGGAAGTCGAAGCTTCTCCAAGCTTCTTCTCTGCCAGAAACTTCTTGCAGTTCCTCTTCCAATGACCTGGCTCGTTGCAATAGAAGCACATTCCTTTGTTAGCTGGATCAGGTTTCTTTTGTTCCTTTATATTCACCTTGCCCTTGGTCATCCGAGATCGAAAAAGCTCCTTAGATATCTCATATCTAGCAGTCCTACTTTGTTCACCATACAACTCCTTGAGGTGAAGCAACATAGTAGGAGCATCCATGTTTTCATGCTGACGCTGAAGCTCGTTATTCATGGATGCAAGCATGATGCATTGAGCCACAGATGCGTCATTTTTCCACTTTATAATGGTGTCAATTTCTTCCTCAGATGCGAATTCTGGAACAGTTCCAGAGACAGGTGAATTTAGGACATAAGAAATCTTTTCAGCAGTGAGAACTATTCTCAGATTCCTTAACCAGTCCGTATAATTTGGTTCGGTTAGTATATTAGCATCAAGTATGCTACGCAGTGAAATTAGTGATTTTGACATATTTTAAATTTTTGTATGTGAAAAGACAACATTTTAGCAAACATTCATTTAATTAATTTTGCATACCAAAATAAATTTAGGTCTTTATTTTAAATTGGTATCTCCCACTATTTTCATCAAACTATATTACCCTCACTTATATAGTTAGGCAACATCTAATTAAAGATTTGCTAGTGAGAATAAGGATCCCATTTCAAATGTATATAACCTTGTGGATAGCACAACAAGCAATATACAAATAAATAGGTAGACAACTCTTGTCAATTACATCACCATGTAACTCCTTTTATTTTGCCTCTTAAATCATAATGGTCAAATGTGTGCACATCCGAACTAAAATGATTTAAGTTAAGTCCAGCCTAGCACTTCCATAAATTCAAAAAAGAAAAATGTTCGTCCTTGTGGATAGCACAACAAGACTAGATCGTTCAATTTTCTTGATAAGCATCAAATGTGATTAATTAACATCTTAAATACTCAATACTCGCATTGTGAATAGCTCAACAAGCTCATATTAAATATTTAATACTCTATTAATTTATCATGCTAGAAGGCGACGTTCGATATTCCAAATATCTTTGAACGCTTTGGACTTAATATTATTTCTTTGAGGGGTTTTTTTGTTATTTGTCTCATCTTGTTTAGCGCGCATGCACACACACATATATATATATATATATATATATATATATATATATATATATATATATAAAATATGCGTTATTTTATTAAACATGCGAAGCATGTTTGCATAAAATATAATATATATATATATATATATAATATTTAGCATGTAATATAGAATACTATATTCTATCCGGATTGATTATGGATTTTTATTTTAGTTTGGTTCACTAGAGCCACCAAGTGAACCAAAAGGTCAAACCTAGGAGTGCAAGAATTTAAATTTAAACGTAACTATTACATTTAAACCCGGGCTTCATACAAACGGGTCTTCACGCGCTCTTTGCTCCTTGGTCTCCAATTTCTTTAAGATAATTCTAACTATTTCTATTACATTAAACTATTTAATTTAAATATAAACCTTGATCAACAGTCAAGGGGAAGTACATAGGAGGGAGATAGAATTTACATCGAGAAGAAAAATAAAATCAGAGAAGATAAGGTACGCAGACCCCATTTAATAAAACCCATTCATTCAAGCATTCAACTAAAATAAATTGCAATCACATTGGTCAATAGTCCATAATCAACCCCATTTATTTTCATACATGTCACCATATGTATCAATAACTAAATATTCATATCATGAATTAAAATATTCCATATATATATGAGTATCATTTAATGGGCAATTTTAAATTGCATGAAATCCAATTTTAAGATTAAAATAAACTCTTTATTTTATTTATAAAATTATTAAAAATATAATATATATATATATATACACAATATATATATATATATATAGTAATCTATCCTGAACTTAGTAATATATATACTATATATATATATATATATATATATATATATTAAGTAACTTAATCTGATTCCTTTTAAAGCCAAAACATGAATCACTTTCTTTTAGAAAACCTTCCTGGATAATTAGAAAAATCGGTGGCTCACTTTACACGAGGTAATTCGTGAATTGCTCAAAAAAAAAAATTATTTCGCGTCTCCTTTTTCAGTTCAGACTTTCCGTTTAAAGCACGGATCCAGCAGGTTGTTGAAAAAAAAAATGTTTTCGCGAGCTTTTCGATTTTTTTTTTCAAATAAAAATAATTTTATACAATTAATTATGCCCAATAAATCTAAATACATACCCATATAATATAGAATCAAAATAATTAATAATTGCATAAAGGTTTGGCTTCGATACCACTGTTCGATTTGTATGAAATCGTGACGCAATCAAATTGTAAAAATTAGAGGAAGCATGGTATATCAGAGTTAAAAAAAAATTCTACAAAACCATTACCCGGATCATCAGTTATGCAAATTATTAATTTAAAACGATAAATAGGAAGTTATGGAATCATATCCTTGTAGAACGAAGCTTTCATATGTACGAGTTCAACTCCTTATTCTTCGTGATCTCCTTGAATTTTCGGGTTAGATTCCTTCCTTTGATCGACGTTAGTCACCCAAGTGTTTGCCCTCTAGAGGTGATCCACCAAGGAAGAGGAATTATCAAGAATGAGGGTGGTTGACTTAGTTTTCTATCCTCTATAGAAAAGGAGTACTCTCCAACAATTGAAATTGCATCAACTGATATCTATTATAAGACTCCTCTAATATAGATATTGGTCAACCCTTCTAATCCTATTAGACATGAGATTTCATTTAATTAATTAAACTCCTTTAATTAATTTAGGCTTCCCACCACATTGGAAATAATTAATTAAATTCATTTAATTAATTTGTCTCCTAATCTTATTAGGAATAAATGAGAGTACTAATATTAAATTAATTACTAAAACCCTTTAGAAATTAAAATAATAATAATTATAATAATAGTAATAAGACATCACTTATTAATTTATATTTAATATTTTCAAAATATTAAATGATAAACATTAAGCTATTTAATTTATTCTATCACCATAGATTAAATTAATTACACTTAATTCATTATTACGATTATGCCTTTACCTTCTTAAATAATTATTCTTCCTTTTATGGTGTGACCCTTTAGGTTGTCCATATTAAACCGGTTGTGAATAAATCAATTAGAACAATTCTAATCTTATTTAAATAAATAAATTAAACTAATAATTTATTTAAATAAATAATATTTATTCTACAATAGGGATAAGTCTCTCTAGCGATCAACGACTTTCCAGATAATATAGATTTCAACATTAATCATAAAAGAACTTGTGAGTAAATAGTTACCGTACAATTCAATCCTTCCACCATACAATGTCCCAATTAAATATAAGACATGAATTTACTGTCAAGTCTTATTTTATTTAATTATATGTATTTTGATTAGAAAATGCACAACTCCAAATAATGTAAATTAGAAACTCCTTTCTAATTTCATTTCACCTTGGCCAAGGATTCCTGGGTTGTCATTTAAGGAATCACATAGGACATATCTCCTCTTTTACTAGAGGTGGTAGATTCTTTATTGATCATTCATTATCTCCATGTGTAACTCATTATACCCAAGCATACCTTTTTATATACCCTAAAGGGCTTTAAGGAATAAGTCAAAGTATAATTCATTGCATACAAGATATTATGATTATATCAAGTCCAAGGATCACTTGTACTACTATCACATTAGGAATTCCTATTGACAGGCGAGTAAAACTCTATTAAGTATTCCATAGCGAGTCACGTTCAGTGAACTTATTCTCCAATAAGCACCTACATACTTGCTTTAGTGTCTCCACACAAATGATCATGAGATCAATCATCCTCATCCAATAAGCAAGCAACATATGTAACAATCTATCCGGATTTACTAATCCCTTTTTTAGTAATCCCACGATTGAGAATTATTTTAGTTTTAAAGCTTTCTAAGAATTTAGATCTCATTTTCATGATCATCATCATGATTCTAAAAGCATTGCTTAAAACTCTGGGTTATTTACATATTATAAAAATAACACCATGTAGATAATTAAATGCCTTTAATAAATGAGTATTTTTATTAATAAATAAATAAGATTGTCTCCAAAGTAAATTCTTTATCATCATACATGATTGGCTTGTATGCATACTACTTTTACCCTACTCATGGGATGGATTGGAAAGTGGATTCTCAGCGCAAAGAAGGCAAAGAGCTCTGCCAAAATGCTTTATGGGAGATTCATAAGCATTATTCTCCAATCTGCTCTGGGAGATAAAATTGGAGACAAAGAAGGTGCACCAATCAACCCCAACAGAAAGATAACCCAGCAGCTGTTTTAGAATTGGAAGAGAATGTAGGGATTTCGGCACATAAACGCAGCGAAAATTAAAATTTTCCAAAACCCTAAAACAGGATCCATGCGAAAATATATTAACTCAGAGGTTTAGATTTATTTTACCGATTATGAAGACGATGGAAATTCTAAAACAGCTTCGAATCTTCAACGCAATCCAAAGGAACTGTGTCTCTACGGTATCCATATGAACGCCCCGCGAACCGTCACACGATCTGCAGCAAAGAGAAATGCAGTACTAGCCGCCAAGATCTGGATTTTGGAGCTTTCTCTCTAGTCTCTCTCTAAGAGCGGCTAGGGTTTAGGTTTTTAATGAATTCACCCTAAAACAGCTGATATCATATATATAGCAGTTTAAAAGGAATTAATCAAAAACCTAATCCAATTAAAAAAGTAAAATCTGAATTTATATATATATTATATCTTAATTAAGTCTTACTTAATTAATATACATATATATATACAAATTATCCTATTAATTTAAATTTATAATTTTAAATACTATCAATCATATTGACATATTTAAATTCTTACAATTTAAATTAATTATCTTTTAATTACGTTCTTAGTGTGTGACCCTATAGGTTATTATTATGTTGGCAATAATTTTAAAATCATATTACAAAATTATAAACAGTGAGCGGCATCTAGTCATTCATCACTGCTACCCAAATAATAATAAGATCGGTGATTCGATGCAACCTTTTCGTGACCAATGTTTCAATGTAATTTAATCCTTTTAACCTTGACATCCTAGATTAAACTCGAGTAATGGAATGTGTCATACTATTCATAATTTAATCTGAGTTTTCTTGATCAATGAGTAGACTATATGAAACAAATCACTATTTGAGCATGGCCATGCATTTTATAGTCCTACTCAATCAAGAGGCCTCTGGATATCACCCTTAATATATAGGAGGATTAAATTCCATCTAGATCACTCATATTCCTCACACGATTCATGATGTACCCAATAATCACATTTATTGTCCACCCTATTAAAGGTGACCTTTGATGATATCAAAGTACATAAATTCCCCGTGTAGTAATATAGTGATTTCAGGTCGGAGGATCATTACATCATTGTCACTATGAGAATTGCTTATGACACTTTGCGTAATGCTCCACGTAGAATTCTCATGGTGGGTCTGTCCAGTACATTGTTCTCTAACACGTACCTATGTATTGACTCAATATCTCATATATTTATGGCCAATGAGATTTGGCCATCAGTCAATCCACATACTAGTCTCAATGTATCATTGTTGTCCCATTAACAATGACACTCAACTAGAGACATTTAAGAATAATGATACTAATTGTAATTATATGATCTCATGTTCAAGTCACATACTTGAAGCCATAAAATTTATATCACTATTTTAAGGACTTTTATTATGCTAACATTTATATAACGCAATAAATAAAACCATAATAAAATAATTCATTTATTCAATCAAATATAATATCAAAAATGTTAAGCAATTACATCAAAGAATTGGCCTCTAGGGCATAAACTCTAACAGTCTCCCACTTGCACTAGAGCCAATCAGTCATGTATCTAATACCCATGGAACTAGTGTGACCTTCGTGCTTCTGCTGCGACAAAGCCTTGGTCAGTGGATCTGCAACATTATCATCTGTTGGCACTCTGCTTATATGTACATCTCCTCTATAAATGATTTCACGGATGAGATGGTACCGCCTAAGTATATGCTTGGATCATTGGTGAGAGCTAGGTTCCTTAGCCTGTGCAATGGCTCCATCATTATCACAGTGTAGCTCAACTGGATCAACAATGGTTGGAACAACACCAAGTTCAGTGATGAACTTTTTAATCCATAAAGCCTCCTTGGCCGCACTAGAAGCAGCAATATACTCAGTCTCTGTCGTAGAATCAGCTACTGACTCTTTCTTCAAACTTTTCCAGCTAACAGCACCACCATTAAGGCAAAACACAAAACCTGACTGAGACTTAATATCATCTGTGTAACCCTTTACTGCTAGTTTGTCTTCACCTCTATATACCAAGAATGAATCATTAGTCCTTTTCAGGTACTTGAGGATATTCTTGACTGCTGTCCAGTGACCTTCACCTGAATTCGACTGGTATCTACTCGTCATGCTCAAAGCGTACGAGACATCCGGACGAGTATATATCATTGCATACATGATAAATCCAATTGCCGAAGCATAAGGGATCTTTCTCATATGCTCCTCATCATCATGTGATTTAGGACATTGGGCCTTAGAGATCTTAACACCATGAGACATGGGTAAGTGTCCTCTTTTTGCCTCTTGCATGCTGAACCGTTTCAGCACTTTATCAATATATGTACTTTGACTTAGGCCGAGCATTTTTCTCGATCTATCTCGATAGATCTTGATACCTAAAATGTATGTTGCATCGCCCAAATCTTTTATGGAGAAACATTTTCCTAACCATATTTTTACTGCCTGTAAGGAAGGAATGTCATTCCCAATAATTAATATGTCGTCAACATATAATACCAGGAATACAATGTGACTCCAACTAACCTTCTTATATACACAAGGTTCATCTTCATTTTTTATAAAGCCAAACTCTTTGACTGCTTCATCAAATCAAAGATTCCAACTCCGAGAGGCTTGCTTCAATCCATAAATGGATCGCTGCAGCTTACATACCTTTCCAGCATCCTTTGGATTGATAAAACCCTCAAGTTATGTCATATACACATCCTCAAGGAGATTTCCATTAAGGAAAATAGTTTTGACATCCATCTGCCAGATTTCGTAATCATAAAAGGCTGCAATAGCAAGTAAGATCCTAATGGATTTAACCATTGCCACTGGAGAGAAGGTTTCATCATAGTCAACACCTTGAACTTGTTTGAAACCTTTTGCTACCAGTCGGCCTTTATAGGTTTGTACATTACCATCCATGTCGGTTTTCTTCTTGAAAACCCACTTGCATCCAATTGGTTTTACCCCTTCGGGTGGATCAACCAAAGTCCATACTTGGTTAGTATACATGGAGTCCATCTCATATTTTATGTCTTCAAGCCATCTCTCAGAATCTGGTCCATTCATAGCTCTTTGGTAGGAAGTAGGCTCATCATGATCTATGAGCATCACATCGCCGTTTTGAGTTACAAGAAATCCATAATATCTCTCGGGCTCTTGGCGTGTCCTACCAGATCTACGAATGACTCGTGTAATTTGAGAAGGTTCACTTTCCACAATATCTTGTAGTTCCTGATCATGTTCCAACTCAGGTTCAATGATATTTTGTGGTTCTCGAATTTCTTCGAGTTCTTCTTTCCTCCCACTGTTTTCTTTGGAGACAAATTCTCTTTCTAGAAAAATACCAGTTCGAGCAACAAATACTTTGTTCTCAGAAGGTTTGTAGAAATAATACCCTTTTATTTTCTTTGGGTATCCCATAAAATTATATTTGTCAGATTTGGGTCCGAGCTTGTCAGAAGCCAAACGTTTTACAAACGCCTTGCAACCCCAAATCTTCAAGATCGACATACTAGGACGTTTTCCAGTCCACATCTCATATGGTGTCTTCTGAACCATCTTTGTAGGAACACGGTTGAGTGTGAATGCAGCTGTCTCTAGAGCATGACCCCAGAAGCTTATTGGAAGATCTGCATGACTCATCATCGATCGTACCATGTCCAACAAGGTGCGATTCCTCCTCTCAGACACACCATTCCATTGTGGTGTTCCAGGTGGAGTGAGCTGTGATATAATACCACACTCCTTTAGAAGGACATCAAAGTCTTGGCTTAACTATTCACCTCCTCGATCGGATCGAAGGGCTTTTATGCTTTTACCAAATTGGTTTTGAACTTCATTCTTGAATTCCTTGAACTTTTCAAAGGATTCATATTTGTGTCTCATAAGATACACATATCTATATCTACTGAAGTTGTCAATAAATGTAATGAAGTAATAAAACCCACCTCTTGCTAACGAACTCATGGGTCCGCATACATCATTATGTATAAGTCCCAATACATCGCTAGCCCGTTCACTGTGTCCAGTGAAAGGGACTTTAGTCATCTTACCTAATAAACAAGACTCATATTTTTCATATGATTCAAAATCAAATGAATCCAAAAACCCATCTTTATGGAGTTTGGATATGCGTTTCTCATTTATATGGCCTAAACGACAGTGCCAGAGATATGTCAAATTTGAATCATTTGATTTAAATCGTTTTGTATTTATGTTATAGATAGACATTTCTAAATTAAGAATAAAAAGACCATTAAATAATTGTGCAACACTATAACATATTTCATTTAAGTAAAACGAATAACTGTTGTTCTTTATTAAAAATGAAAAACCTTTCTTGTCCAAACAAGAAACAGAAATAATATTTTTGCTCATAGCAGGCACATAATAACAATCCTCTAATTCTAATACCAGCCCAGTGGGCAAAGATAATTGATAAGTGCCTACGGCTAGTGCAGCAACTTTTGCTCCATTCCCAACTCGTAGGACCACCTCTCCTTTCGTTAAAGTCCTACTCCTTCGGAGTTCCTGCACATTAACACAAATGTGAGAACCACATCCATTATCTAATACCCATGATGTAGAAGTAGACAAATTGACTTCTATAACATATATACATGAATTAGAAGTCATACTTCCTTTCTTTTTCTTCATTTCTTCCAAATAAGCATGACAATTCCTCTTCCAGTATCCAGGTTTTCCACAGAAGTGACAATCACCTTCTTTAGCCACCCCACCTTTAGGTTTTAAAGCATGTTTGGTTTTGGAATTGGGTTTGGCATCTTCTTCTTGCCTTTCCCCATTCCCTTAGCATTCCCCTTTTGCACCATCATTATGGGAGCGGGTCCTGCCTTTTTCATGTTGTTCTCGGCAATTCTTAACATGCTCAACAACTCTGTAAGTGGTTTCACAATTTCATTCATGAGGTAATTCATAACAAATTGAGAGTAGCTGCTATTCAAAGATTGCAAAACAAGATCAATTTGGGCTTCCGGAGTAATCGGAAAACCCAACCTACCAAGGTACTTAATATAACCAATCATTTTCAGCACATGTGGACCAATTGGATCACGTTCACCCATCTTGCAGTGATACAATGCCTTGCTTGTATCATACCTCTCCTGTCGAGCATGCCCTTCGAATAATTTCTTGAGATGCTCGATCATCTCATAAGCATCCATTAACTCATGTTGCTTCTGAAGCTCAGAGTTCAAAGTTTCTAGCATGAGACAACTCACGTCTAGAGCATCATCTTGATGCTTCTTGTAAGCATTATGCTCTACACGTGGTGCAGTGTTAGCTGGTGCTGCAGGAATGAGCCCATCAAGGACATATAGCTTGCGCTTTTGTTTGAGGACAATCCTCAAGTTCCTATGCCAGTCTAGGAAATTAATTCCACTCAGTTTTTCCTTTTCAAGGACTGATAGTAGTGAAAGACTATTTGTGTTGTTGTTTGCCATTGATATCTACAATTTATAAGTGCAAAAAATAATAAGTCAAATTGCAGAGTTTTGATATTTTGTAATTGATAATAGTACATTCAAAATATACCTCCCACTATTTTATTCAAATTAATAGCCCTCACCATTAATCTGGAAAACATTTTTTATTAAATCTTTCTAGTGAGCTAAGATCCATATTTCATTATGCCTTAAGTTAGCTTTGGCTATTCTCTCAAAACATAATTATTTAGGTAGACAACCCTTTGTCAATTATATCATATATAACTCTTAGATAGTTTGGTGAACAACATTTGTTTCTTGTCCATCTAATGGTACCTACCAAACTCTATGCCTCTAAGTCCACAATCCTATTGGGATAACTTAGTTAAGTCGAGCCCAATGATTTTAACAGTTTGGATATCACAATTATCCTATCGCATCTTACCAAGATAAATGGGGTACTTTGCTTTGGCAAACCTACATCCATCGGTCAAGGTCATGATGAGTGTTATTCATTGGAAGGCATCTGATTTAGACTTAATAATTTTATGAGGGATTTTATTAATTAATTTAGATCTCACCAATTTTAATCTTTTTAAACATGCACATTATTTATCATATCATATCGTATACAAACATAAATAAAGTGCAAAATTAAACGTGTCACAGTTATGGCCCAACCCTATGTCAATCTTTTCAAGCTAATGAAAAGATTGAAGGTCAGTCTAAGGTGGTAAAAGATTTTCAAAATAGTAGCTTCCTTGGACCTTCATCATGCATGTGTCTCCTCTCCATCATCATCTTGTCATCTTGATAGGTTACAATTGTACATTTCATGACATAAAGAAACCTCGAGTTACATTCGAGGGGATTTAGATGAGAAGAGAATATTACATCGACATGCAAGCCGTATTTCAAAACCAAAAACCACTAACCTATGGGTCAAAAGGGCCTATAACTATGCACCATGTATATCACAATAAGCACATGACATAATTTATATAATTAAAGAAAACTATATATACAATATTGGGGTCACGACCATCGTACGGTACGACGGGGGGGGGGGGGGGTCCAAGGGGGGTCTCCCCCCTGGTGGTGGTTCGGGTGGTCTCGCTGCCCTGTCAGCGAGTAGGGTCGCGGCAACGCCCCTGGAAAATTTTTTTGAACTACAATCTGTATTGCAGAATTTTTCCATACGAATCTCTAAAACAATTCCAGAATCATATACAATCTGCCAAAACACTCAAAATAACAATACACCCAGAACATATCATATATGTCCAGTTTTGATTAATCATATTAAACCGAATCTTCATGTTTCTATTCCAATTAGAACAGAAGTTGAATTGTTATTCCACCTTCTAGGATACGATTATCAAAACATCATATACATGCATATATATTATAGATTTCCAGAATAGGCATACATTCAGAATATCGTTTATTCAATTTTAGATTGGCAAACATGCATCAATCATATTCATATATATTGAATACAATTAAAAACACATAATCTGAATTAATCGTTTCGCAACTAGTTTTGATACCACTGTAGGGATTTCGGCACATAAACGCAGCGGAAATTATAATTTTCCGAAACCCCAAAACAGGATCCATGCGAAAACATATTAATTCAGAGGTTTAGATTTATTTTACCGATTATCCAAGCTTGAATGGAGACGATGAAAATTCTGGAACAACTTCGAATCTTCAACGCAATCCAAAGGAACTGCGTCTCTACGGTATCCACACGAACGCCCCGCAAACCGTCACACGATTTACAGCAAAGAGAAATGCGGTACTAACCGCCAAGATCTAGATTTTGGAGCTTTCTCTCTAGTCTCTCTCTAAGAGTGGCTAGGGTTTAGGTTTTTAATGAATTCACCCTAAAACAGCTGATATCATATATATATATATATATATATAGCAGTTTAAAAGGAATTAATCAAAAACCTAATTCAATTAAAAAAGTAAAATCTGAATTTATATATATATTATATCTTAATTAAGTCTTGCTTAATTAATATACATATATATACAAATTATCCTATTAATTTAAATTTGTAATTTTAAATACTATCAATCATATTGACATATTTAAATCCTTACAATTTAAATTATTTTTTTAATTACGTTCTTAGTGTGTGACCCTATAGGTTATTATTATGTTGGCAATAATTTTAAAATCATATTATAAAATTATAAACAGTGAGCGGCATCTAGTAATGCATCACTGCTACCCAAATAATAATAAGATCGGTGATTCGATGCAACCTTTTTGTGACCAATGTTTCAATGTAATTTAATCCTTTTAACCTTGACATCCTAGATTAAACTCGAGTCATGGAATGTGTCATACTCTTCATAATTTAATCTGAGTTTTCTTGATGAATGAGTAGACTATATGAAACAAATTACTATTTGAGCATGGCCATGCATTTCATAGTCCTACTCAATCAAGAGGCCTATGGATATCACCCCTAATATATAGGAGGGTTAAATTCCATCTAGATCACTCATATTCCTCACACGATTCATATTGTACCCAATAATCACCTTTATTGTCCACCCTATTAAAGGTGACCTTTGATGATATCAAAGTACATAAATTCTCGTGTAGTAATATAGTGATCTCAGGTCGGAGGATCATTACATCATTGTCACTATGAGAATTGCTTATGACATTTTGCATAATGCTCCACGTAGAATTCTCATGGTGGGTCTGTCCAGTACATTGTTCTCTAACACGTACCTATGTATTGACTCAATATCTCATATATTTATGACCAATGAGATTTGGCCACCAATCAATCCACATACTAGTCTCAATGTATCATTGTTGTCCCATTAACAATGACACTCGACTAGGGACATTTAAGAATAATGATACTAATTGTAATTATATGATCTCATGTTCAAGTCACATACTTGAAGCCATAAAATTTGTATCACTATTCTAAGGACTTTTATTATGATGTCTGAATCCAGTGGAAGGACTGGTGAAGTGAAGAAATCGGTTCAGCAGGGAAATATGTCAGTTATGAAAGAAGTTGAGGAAGAAGAAGAAGTCAACCAAGAAGAACCTTCTGCTCTGGTCAGGAAGAGCAAAGGGAAGAAAGAATTGAATGAAAGTGTTCAGATGATAGAAGAGCCCCAAGGCTCAACCACTGATGCGCCCCAAGGGGGTTCTGGTTCTGGTACTGGGATTCGAGGTCTTGTCACTCAAAGTGAGATCACTTTTGAATCGACCGAATCACCAGAAGAAGTTTAGAAGGAGAAGAAGAAGAAGAAGAAGAAGAATAGTGAGGATAAGGCTGAAGGAAGCTCTGAGCCTCAGAAGAAGAAGTGCAGCCATCGATCAAAGAAGTCTTCACTCACTACGATTGTGGAGTCCTTACCAATCGTGGAGTCTAGACTTACCATCATTCCTGAGAAGGATGCTGCAACTGTTTCTCAGTCAGAACTAGCTAAAGATGAAGAAAGAGCTGAAGCTGTGGCTAAGCCCATGAGAACAAAGAAAAAGCTTGTCAAGAAATATGTTCTTGTTAATGAAGAAGCCCTGAAGGAAGAAGAAAGGAGAATTGCTACTGAGCAGGCTGAACCAAGACCTGAGCCTCAAGCATCTAATGCTCACAATGAGTCCTTGGATGAGACCAGGATCATTGCTGATGTAATAGCCAACCTCAACAGTGCAATAACCCCTACTGCATCTGATTAGGCTATGAGCCATGCTGAGAAGAAGCTACCCGAAGCCATTGAGGAGAGTATAACTCATGTTGAAGGGGAGCTTCTTGAAGTACCTGAATAAGGAAGTGCTCCAGCTGAGGGGGAGTCGCTTGAAGCACCCTGAGCTAGAGAATGCTACAGCTAAGGGGGAGCTTCCAGAAGATGTTCATGAAGCCCCTTTTGTCCCTTAAGAAATCGTAGTCTCTAAAGCTATGGAAATGGAATGTGTTGAAGCTATGGAGGTGGAGAAGGCTGAAGAACAGAGGGGAGATGAGGTAATGATGGATGTGGTAGAAATTCTTAATGAAGATGATGAAGATAGAGAAGAAGAAGTGGATGAAGAAGTTGGGATCACTGTAGTGGGCTGGAATGGATATTGGAGAGCCAACTATAATCAGTTATTCTCCTACTTACCCATGATGTCCTATGACAGAGTCCTGATTCTCAACTCTTGGGATCACATGTTCTGGACTTACAAAGCTTATTCAGTAATTTCTATGCTAGCATATGGATTCCCAAGCAACCTCAATTTTGCTCAAAAGTTGATCACCAATCATTCTTCTTCAAAGACTGAGAATGAGGTACAATCTATTCCCATCTCTTTCATAGTTAACCACTGCCCTCCATCAAACTTTAACAAGTTTTATGAACTGCCACGATGGTTGGAATTGTACTTCACCCACTAAATCAGTTTCCAGCTACAGAGTCCCAAAACTCTATAACTGATGAACCAAATAACCAATTTTCCATTATAGCCGAGTCAACTATTAGTGACTCCGTGGTTGTCGAACAATAATTCATAATCGCCGACCAACTATACGACACCACGACCATTGAACCACCGAGCTAAATTGTCGAACAAAGATTCATGCGTCGAGTCACCCCAACCTGAGCCAAACTCCTCTCCTATACACCAAACCTAAACACCTCTCACACAGTCAGAAATTCATTCCTCCCCCAACTATGAATATTTTGACATGACTCTTGCTCTCACAAGCATGTCAAGGCCAAGGGAGCACACTACGGCCTCTCCTCCTGATGTTCAAAATTTTTTTCATCATCTGTCTCTACTTCCCACCAAAGAGAAGCTTGTTGATTTGACAAACCATATGGCTCTAGAGATAGAGGAGAATCTTTAACCTCATTCACTGGCACTTCATCAACGATTCAACCATATAATTGATTCTGTCAAAACCTTACCAGGAAACTTGGCAACTGAGCTCTCAAAGAAATTGAAGGAGATTATACGGGAAATGAGTGATAGTCTCAATCAAAGGGATGTTATTCACTTTTAAACTATCACTAATGTAATACCCGAGAATTTCCTAATATTTTTAAATAAATATATTAATGGAAATGCGAATTTATTAGAATATAAATGATTTTGTGTTATGAGAATGATTAATTTAGTTATATTAAATTGAATAATTATAATAATTGAGAAATTGATGGAGTTTGCGATAAACTCGTTGATAGCCTTGTGTGGCACAGTAACGTAATATAAGAATGATTATATTAATTTAAGCGAACAATTAATCTATATTAATTGTTATTGTAGAATATTAATTAATTGTTATCGTAGAATATTAATTAATTGTTGTGGAATTAACTGTGATTGATTAATAATATGTGATTATTATTATTGCAAGAAATATAATAATAATAATGAGCAACGTGTTTATAAATATAATAAGATTTATATTAAAGTGATAATTAATCATATAAGGGTTAATTAAATTGTTATGGAGATTAACAATTATATTGATTGATGAAGGATGTGTGTATATTATTAATTAATATTTAATTAATAAGATGAGTAATTCTATGTGCAAGCATGCGAATTAAATGTGTAACATATATTAGCTAACTATGTATTATGTGAAGTGTAATATGACACTATTATATGGTAAGGCTTATTGAATTATGGGAGTTACATGATAATGCCTATGTGACATGTGAGTATACAGTAAAAGAATATGACATGGATTATATATGTGTAAATTAATTGTACTACATTGCCATGTTAAAAGTACATTGTGACTTAAAAGTATATATTATATAATCTAAGTGGACTTGTATAATATAAGTATGCGTGTATAGTTTAAGTATATAAATAATTAATAAAGTTCCTTCATTCATTGAATAAGGCAAGATGTGTTGTGACATTAAAATAGCCTATGTGACAACATGTATGTAAGTATACATTAAAATAGTGTATCATGAATATAAATAATAATTGATGATTATTTATATATATAATGGAATAATAAAATTTAATAAAGGAGATAATGTAATGTGATAACATCCGATTAAATTATATCGGTAAGATAGAACTGTACATAGATTATATGTGTTTAAATTGCATTTACTACATTATGTGAATTCATGTTAGTATCATTAGGATTACATGGTAACTCTAATTGTAGCCTAATTATATATAGTATGTATACATATAACATGTTTAGGCATAAGTATTGTGTATATTCATAATGCTACATTGCTGAATTTTTATCTCAATTGTCCCACAAAGATAGTCCCATTCCCTCATTCACGTGCACAGCCATTATGGCCTAAGCCTATTGCTTCTCCTTAAACTCAGTAAACTTCCATAGCCTTGTAGCAATGATGAGCAAGGGAGTGGTTTTGATGATGGGTTCTAACAACTAAATACCTACCATTCCATAACCTTCATGCAATTTGTCAATCCGTTAGTTTGATTTGGGAGTTAGAAGCTTGGACTGTGTATTCATTCTTCTATATAAAGGAACTCCCCTTCTTCATTTCATTTCTGAAATATTTCTAAGTAAGGTTAGTATACTGTGATTATCTCTTTGAGTTGAGGAAGGATTTCTATAGTAGTATTAGCAAGCAATCTCATAACAACCAAGTTGCAGAGGTAGCATTCCTTGTTCTACATTCTTGTTTGCCATTTATATTCTCTGTCAATATTCCATTTCTTAATCATGTTGAATTAGAGTGTAATTTGGGATATAGCATGCTTGTTTAAGTGTTATATGGACTTATAAGCATGTGGAAACCAAAATGTGGTCGTATAGAAATGAATTTGCTGTGGAATTTAGAAATTGGCTTTGCTCTCTGCCGAAGCAGAAGATTTCATTTCGGTTCAGGCAACGGTGCAGCTGCGCCGGTTGTGAACTGAGGCGCAGCGCAGTTACGCCGGTACCCTGCGCCAGATTCTGATTTTTGTTAATACTATGAGTGCTAGATAGTTAGATTACTACTTGAACCAGCTTGCTAGCATGAGTAACATATGTATGACTATACCTATACCTAAAAGAGAACTTGTTTTACTAAGATTGCATGCATGAATGATAAAGTTATAGACTTCAAGATAAACTTAGAATTTTGGAAACGAACTCGATATGTATGCATGCCATTCTGATTTTTGCGGGCATGTTAGTATGACTTAGGGATGCATGAGAGACATATTAACGTATGTATATAGGATCCATAATGTAATATGAACATGTGAACCTCACTAGTGCACATTCCTAACGAAAGTGTAAGTTTTGAAAACAAACCTTGACATGTTATATCCATAATGATGTTCTAACCTTGCAAGCATATTAGTATGGTTTGAGAATGCATGAAAGGCATGTTGACTTATAAATATGGGTTTCATAATGTACCATGATCATGTGGACCTTAATAGTGAACAATACTAACAAAATATGAGCTTTGAACGTGAACGTTAACATGTTACATTAAGATTTGGATTCCAATATTTATGAACATGTAATAGTATTCTTAGACTCACTCACGTATCATGCATATATATATACCATGATTAGTTGTCGTGATTCAAAATTTGCCTAAACGAAGCATGTTTTCAAACTAATGACGCTGATAGTTGTATATATATGATATGAATACTCATGAACATGCTAAATATAAGTATACGAACGCCTTATGTGTTTACAAGGTGAGCATGCTAGATTTCGTAACGTCATAACCTTGAATGACCATAAGTCGTCAAAAGTATTAACATATAGCCTATATCCTGTAAATTGGTTGTAAAAGAGGTTGAACGAATATAAAAAGATTCTTAACATGTATATATACTATGTGATATATGTGAATCCGATTTTGACGGTTAACTTATGGGAATGCCATAACTTGCTAAAATGAAGTATATTTAGTATTGATTGTGACCTTATGTGATATTAATAATATGCGAGTATGTTTGCTAATTATGGTAGTCTCGCATGATAGTAATGATGTATGAATATGATCAACTTGAGTAAAGAAGAAGTTAAGGATAGAAATTATATTCTATATAACTGTGTAGCTAGGTTAAAACTTAGTTTATTTGTTGATCATATATTCGAAGACAAAGTGTGAAGTTAAATTATATAACTAATGAATATCATATATATACGTAACTATATACGATAGGAATTCAAAAGTGTTGGCTAGCTTTACGTGAGTAAACTATGCATAAGGCAAGTATCTAAACCTTATCTCTTTGAATGCAAGTTTCCTAACTTACACTCTTTTACGGTGCAAGTATTCTATCCTTGTATATTGCGAACTAGTTTCTTTACTTAATCGTTTGAATTGAATTAGCATACTTGAACTCTTATTTCATTAAAGCTATTATTTATGTTGAACTTGGTATTGTTCTTGAATATTGTTAAAGTGTCTATGCCATTTGATTCGGCTAGACTTATATTATTGAAAAGCGACCCAAACTAATTGATTGGTGCGGGATCTTGTTTTTGACTGAGAAGAACAAAATATAACTTTCGGGGAACCGACGTGCGCACTTGAGTATGATTGATTGTTATGCATAACGATGGTACTTTAGGCTGATCACCTGTTGTACTTGTTTTTGTTGGATTTTCAGTTTATTACTGTTAATTCTAGTAGAAGTTCATGGTCCTTAGTGACTGCTCAGTATTCAGTTATTTGAAATCTTAAATTGATTTATTATTGAATAACATTGATAGTCTTCTGTCCTTAGCGACTGTTATTGAAAATTATTGATATTCTTGTTATCCTTGAATTATCAAACCTTGCTATACCCTTTTCGAGAATTGAGAATTATATTACAAACCCTTATTGTATATGACTTGCTGAGCAATTTGTGCTCATTCTTGCTTTTCCCTAAAACATTTCAGTTAAGGCAGAGCATGGCGAACTTTCGGGCGTTGATAAGGGCAAGAGCAAGGCTACCAACTAGCTTGTCTCTTTTATGTTTTTAAATATTTTAATGTTGTATTAAGATGATGTAGCAAGACTGGATTTGACTATGTTTAAGCTTAAGTTAGATTATGTAATAAGTCGTTAATTGATATTATTATGTAATCTATTAAGTACTGTAGGTTGCGAGACTTGGGGGAATAATTATAATAAATCATTGTAAATTATTCTAGATTAAATTTTTCGCTGTGATTGTGTGATTTTTAGTTATTATTATTGTGATGTATTACCATAAGCACGTGACGAACCGAATTCGAGAGACCAAGTGGCAGTCCCGCATTTGGGGGCGTCACAACTAAGCATAGGGAAGCTGTGGAAATCCTCCAGAAAACTCAAGAATCCCAAAATGCTCTTATGGCTGATCAGATCCAAGAGCTGCGTCTCACCCTTCGTGAATTCCAGAACTATTCCATGACTCAAGTACAACATACTGCAGATGTCATGTCTATGTTGCAGCAACAAAGATAAAATACTGAAACCATGGTTGCAGAGAATCATGCTGACATTTCTCACAATCATTCTCAAATGTATAAGCTGGTGCAAGGAGTCAATTGTCTATCAGAAGACATTCGAACCCTGGATGCTGACATAAAGAGGGAGAATAAAGAGGAAGGGGAGAAAGGCAAAGGCAGAGGCAACAAAGGAAAACAAATTACACAATCATCAAGGAGCTATTCAAGACAGTCTCGTTACTAGACTCCACGAATTGAGCAGCAGCAGCGCCAACCAATCATAATGGCGAAACCTTTTATAAGGAGTCAAGGCCCATCTCTCAGCTCACAAGGAGTAACCAATATTGGTCTTAACATGCCCATTGGAATCCTGCCTTCATGAACAGACATGATCACGGAGAAAGGATAAGTCAAAGTGAGCTAGACGATATTGCATGGAGAGATGAAGCCAGCAGAAGAAGGAGAGCTGCAGAGAATGATAACCCTCCGAGGAGCAAGAGGCAAAGAAAATAGAGATAAGTTTAAATTTGTTTCTTATTGATGTAACTGTGCTGAATTATAATATCTGTTTCAACATCAATAAATTCATGCTTATTCTCTAAAGATTTCAGCTGCTCACTGAAACACTAAGTCATATTTACTTTCTAGCATCCTGAATTTAGAAATTGATGATATGATGAAAATCTCCTTGGTTATGTCAATTGCATATTCAAATTTAATGTTAAAAGTAAATATATATGCTTATGTTTAAAGTCCTTCAAAGAATACATGTACAAGGACTTAGATGATAGATCAAAATTGCTAGGTTGGTTTGTGCTTAATGTTTATCATTCTATAAATGAATGTATAGAAGAAAGATCAAAGCTGTTAGGTTGATCTATTTTGAGATGTAACTGTTAGGCCTCAACAGATTCGTAGTCTGTCGAGCCAGCCATAAGTTTGCATAAGCCAAGGCAGAATCATGGAGTATCGAAGAAGTTGCTTCAGATCGTAGTCTGTCTTGGAAGCCACACTTAAAATCGTGGAGATTATCTGAGCGTCTGTCGAGCTAAGTCAAAATCGCAGTCAGCTCTCGGAAATGTGGAGTCTGCAAAACAAGCAAGTAGAGATCGTAGTCTATCAGAGCTTAAGAGAAATCGTAGTGTTCTCTATGATCAAGGCTGAATCAAGCACGAGCATAACAAGGCACAACGATCATGGAAAAGACAATGATCGTGGTGTCCCTCCAGTCAGCATCAGAAGCTTCAAGTATCGTCTATGTGATGAAGGAGGAAGTATTACAAATGAAGAATGGATTATAGACGTTGACATTTTGGGAGTCCCAATGATTCAACATTCATCCTTATTATGTATCAAAGAAGCGTATTGAAGAAGCTAAGGAAAGGACTGCATGCCTACTAAAAACACCTTTTTAGGTGTTAGGTGAAAAAGCAGTCTGCTGTGTCAGTGGGCCAGATGGCAGAACATCAGATTTGCAAAAAGTCAACATCAGTGCTCAGAAACGTCTGAAGCATTTAATGCTGCAACGGATGCCTTCAACGAAAAAATTTCAAAGGCTCCTTCATAAGCGAATCAGACATAGATTCAAAAGCAAGCAAGCAAGAACAAAAAAGCTCAAGAACACTCAACATCCAAACTCTATGATTAGAAGAAAAGATTGCACAGCTATTTAGTTCTTTCGAACATATGCTTAACAGCAACTGAGTAGCACAACCCAAGAACTCAACTCTTAATTAAGTGTATTCCAAGTCTGCTGGACTTGAAGAGTTCTAAGTGAACTAAGAAGTTCCAAGACAGCTGGTCTTGAAGGAATCTAAGTGATTCAAAGATTGTAAAGACATCCTTAGTGGATTTCCTACTCATGGAGTAGATGAGTGGACTAGGAGCCTTGTCTTCTCTAAACCACTTAAAATCACTGTGTCTGATATCTGCTATATCTGTTATAAACTGCTATAACTGCTTATCACCTTCAAACTTGGTTTATCAAAAAGGGGAACAAACAAATCATATATTCCGCTGTGGTTAATTTATTAACAAACCTGATAAGTATTTTGAAAAGAAAAAAGTTTTTAAATATCTATTTGACCCCCTTTATAGATAACTATTGTGAATCTGGGAACTAATAGTATTTTTTCTATCAATTTTGCAGCCTGAAAAATCAGCATCTAAATATCGTGTCAGTTCAAAGGATACTCCTTGGGATACCAAAGTCCCAAGTGAGGTGTGCCTTTGAGTTACCTGAAAATTCTTTTTATAGCAGTTAAGTGTGATTCCTTAGGATTAGCATGAAATCTAGCACATATACATGTTGCAAACATTATGTCTAGTCTACTGGCAGTTAGGTACAGAAGAGAGCCTATCATACCTCTGTATTGAGTAATGTCAATACATTTACCTTTCTCATATTTGTTAAGTTTAGTTGCTGGAGCAATTGGTGTTTTCATGGGAGAGGCTGATTTCATGCCATACTTCTTAAGTAAGTCTTTGATGCACTTGACTTGGTTAATGAAGATACCTTCATCAGTCTGCTTCACTTGCAGTCCAAGGAAGAAATTCAGCTCACCCATCATGCTCATTTTGAACTTGCTCTGCATAAGCTTGGCAAATCTCTTGCACAGATTTTCATCAGTAAAACCAAATATAATATCATCTACATATATTTAAACATGTAAAACTTTATCTTTGTGCTTCTTAAGAAATAATGTGGTATCTACTCTACCTCTAGTGAATCCTTTTTCAATAAGAAAGTTAGTAAGTGTTTCATACCATGCTCTAGGTGCTTGCTTAAGTCCATATAAGGCTTTTTCTAGTCTATAGACATAATTAGAGAGAGTTAGATTGATGAAACCTAGAGGTTTCTCCACATAAAATTCTTCTTGAAGTTCTCCATTAAGAAATGCACTCTTGACATCCATCTGGAAGACTTTGAACTTCATGTGGGCAGGAAAGGCAAGGAATATCCTGATAGCTTCTAGTCTGGCCACTGGTGCAAAGGTCTCGTCGTAGTCGATGCCTTCTTCTTGGGAATAACCTTTGGCCACTAGTCTTGCTTTGTTCCTTGTGATCACCCCATCTTCATCCATTTTATTTCTGAAGACCCATTTGGTGCCAATGACTGGGTGATTCCTTGGTCGAGGAACTAATCTCCAGACTTTGCTTCTTTCAAACTGATTCAGCTCTTCTTGCATGGCTTCTATCCAAGTCGAATCTTCCATTGCATCTTCTATCTTCTTGGGTTCTATTTGAGACAGAAAGCTCAGATAGAAACACTCATTCTGGGTGGCAGATCTCGTCTTAATTCTTGCATTGGGATCTTCAATAATCAGGTCTTGAGTGTGATCTCTTGCCCATCTGTTCCTTGTTGGAACATCTATTCTGGTGCCTTCTTGTCTGAATTCTTCAAGATTAACTTTTGTCTCTTGTTACAGAGGTTCATCGTCTGGTGTAGCTCTCTCCATGATCTCTTCTTCAGGCTCGACGATTCCATCTTCTGGGGCTGTGATCATGTTGTTGGGATTGACCACCTCATTCGTGGTGTCTGGATCGTCGATCGTAGTGCCTTGTGGTACAGACTTGTCTGAGTCTATTTCATCAAAGATGATGTGAATTGAGACTTCAACACTTAGTGTCTTCTTGTTGAACACTCTATAAGCCTTGCTGTCTGTGGCATATCCAAGAAAGATTCCTTCGTCTGTCTTGGGTTGGAACTTAGTCAGATATTATTTTCCATTGTTGAGAATGTAGCATGCACAGCAGAATATATGGAAGTAACTGACGTTGGGCTTTCTTCCTCTCCACAGCTCGTAGGGAGTCTTCTTCAGTGTAGAGTGAACAAGAGACCTGGTCTGAGTGAAGCACGCAGTGTTGATAGCTTCTGCCCAGAAGTATTCAGGCAGATGAGCTGCTGATAGTAGAGTTCTTCCTGCTTCGATCAATGTTCTGTTCTTTCTTTCAGCTACTCCATTTTGTTGTGGAGTTCGTGGAGTTGAGAAGTTGTGACTGATGCCGTTGTCTGCACAGAACTAATCCATTTTAGAAAAGTCGAACTCTCTTCCATAATCACTTCTTATGGCCTTGATCTTTTCTCCTTTTTCGTTCATCACCAGTTTGAACATCTTGATCAGTTGGGAGCTTGTTTCATCTTTAGAATTTAGAAAGAACACCCATGTGAATCTGGTGTAGTCATCCACTACGACCAGTGAGTATCTCTTCCCTCCAAGGCTTACAGTCAGAGTTGGCCTGAAAAGATCAATGTGAAGTAAATGTAGGGGCTTATCAATTGAGTTGATTTCTTTGCCTTTAAATGAGCTCCTTGTTTGCTTTCCAAGCTGACAGGCATTGCATGGCCTTTCTTTGACTAAGCTAAGCTTGGGTAGGCCTGCTACTAGATCTTTGGAGGCCAGTTTTGACATACTTTTGAAGTTGAGATGAGACAACCCTCTATGCCATAGCCAGCTTATTTCTTCAAAGGCTTTAGCAAGAAAGTAGATTGTATCATCAGAACTTAGTTGAACAAGATTAACAATATAGACGTTCCCTTCTCTTGTTCCGGTCATCTTTATAGAAAAGGTCTTCAGATCTCTGACTTGACACTGATTGTTGAGGAAAGTGACTTGATGACCCTTGTCGCAAAGTTGGCTAATACTCAGAAGATTATGCTTTAGTCCTTCAATATAGGCTCTTTGTTGAAGGACACTGCACCATTCCCAGCCCCTTCTTCTCTATGAAGTTAGACAGAAGGGCTTTGTTACCGGTCATATGCCTTGAGCATCCATTGTCCAGATACCATGTTGTGATCGTGGAGCTCGGTTCCTACAGTAATGTTAAACTTTCATTTTGGTACCCAAACTTGCATGGGTCCTACTTTGTTAGTACCCTTGAGAGCCCAGATCTACTTGATTTTGGGTCTATTATGCAGAGGATTATAATAGCATACTGCATCCTTATGACCATAGCTATCACATATAAAGCATCTAGCATGATGCATGCTTATGTGTGTGTGTATGGATTCTTTCTCCATTTGGACTTGTGTGGATACTTGGTGGCCTTTTCCTTGTACTGATTCTTCTTTTTCCATGCAACCTTGTGATTCAGAGCTTGTGAAAAGTAAATCTCAACTCCACAATTCCTTCCTGGTTTGTTCAGGGAACCGGTTGTACTTGACTTCATGACCCTTCGAGGTTGGAGAGTAGTGATTGAGTTACTCTTCACCTTTATGAATCCCAGGCCAGCATGGGATCCATGATGTCTTGAGACATGACTTAGATCAGAAGAGCAAGGATGTATTGGTTCTTCCTTCTTTATGGATTTCACAAATGTAATGCCTCTATTAAAATTTGAGGCACTACTAATGTTAGTTTCCTTGAGTTTTTCCACACATAGTTCTGAGGTAGATTCCCCAAAATCTAAACCTGTTCTATCAGATACATTTCTCTAACTGGAGATTAGGGAGTCCATGGATGTAGAAGACCTAATCCACATTAAGATTGTCTTTTCTAGCTCCTCAATCTTAGAGGTTAGATTTAACTCTCTTTGTGTTATGATTTCATTGGTCTGTCTTAAAAGTTTATTCTCAGCCTCAAGTTTAGAGAGCGAGGTAGTACTTAGTAGAGCTGTCTCCAGTTCTACTTGAACTTTCTCTTTCTCTTTTTGAAGAAGAGAATAATCTTTAGACAGAACTTTGAACCACTTCATGTATTAATGCAGATTAGATGTTACGCCATGTAGTGGAGTTCTTATATCATTAATGTCTACATCAGGAGAGTTAAAGTCAAATACCTCATTGATACTTACTTCGTGATGGTCAGTGCTCTTTTTGTCTTTCGCATCTTTAGGCCATCAGACATAGATTGGCTACTTATGGCTCTTCATCATCTCATGACTCAGGGTTTGTGTCATTGTCTGAGTTACTCCACGATCCTATGGCTACAAGACCTTTGTCTTTCTTCTAAAGCTTTTTGTAGCCTTTGAACTCCTTCTTTGGATTTGTTTTCCTCTTCAGCTCCTCTCTAAGAGGTTTGTTGCAGTTTGCAATGAAATGGCCAGGCTTCTTGCAGTTGTAGCATAAGTCGTTGATCTGCTCCTGGCTGTTGTTGTTGTTGAATCTCGTAGGTCTGCTGCTTCTACCTTTGCGCATGAACCTTTTCAGTCTTCTGACCAAAATTGCAATGTCCTCATCATCATCATCCCCAAAGTAGATTTATTTTCATCATGAGCTTTGGAGGTGGCTTGTATTGCCTTGAAAGCAACTCCATTATCCTTCTTTCTTCCTTTAGATAGAGTCTCTGCTCGTTTGATTAGCTCTAGTTCGTAGGTAAGAAGGTTACCATAAAGTTGTTGAACTGTCATTTCATAGAGGTTCTTTGATTCTCTGATTGTAGTGGTTTTGGCATCCCACTTGCTTGATAAAGACCTCATGAACTAGATGATAAGATCTTTATTTGGATAGATCTTTCCAAAAGCTCAAAGAGAGTTGAGCAGCACGTTGAATCTTTCGTAGGTGGAAGTGACGTTTTCTCCTGGTACATGGGCAAACATCTCATACTGTTCAGTGAGAAGAGATTGCTTGTTTTCTCTGACTTCTTCTGTTCCTTCGTGCATAATGAGTAGTGCTTCCCAGACTTCTTTGGCAGTCTTGCTGTTGACCACATTTTTGAACATATCATCTTCGAAAGACTGGAACAAAATGTTCTTGGACTTTTTGTCTAGTTGGACAGTTTTCTTCTCGTTGTCAGTCCATTCTGATTTGATCTTGATCTGTATTCTGTTTGGATCTTCTGGAGTTGGTGCAAGCTTTATTGGAATGTAGGGCCCATTTATAACAGTTTCAAATAGCTCATCATCTATTGAATCCATATAGGCTTGCATATGAACTTTCCAGTTGGCAAGTTTGTCTTTGTTGCACATTGGTGGCTTGCTGCCTCCACCGGTCTTGGACTGGCTTATCAGATGTGCCATCAGATCTACTCAAGCTTTGTATGCAAGTTGAGAGAACCTGCTCTGATACCAATTGAATATATATTTTAAAACTTTTTCCAATTCAAAATACATATCAGATTTGTTAATAACTTAACCACAGCAGAATATATAATTTATTTGTTCCCCTTAAGATAAACCAAGTTTATAGGTGATAAGCAGTTATAACAGTTTATGACAGATATAGTAGTTATAGCAGATATATCAGACATAGTGATTTTAAGTGGTTCAGAGCACTCAAGGCTCCTAGTCCACTCTTCTACTCCACGAGTAGAAAATCCACTAAGGATATCTTTACAATCTTTGAATCACTTAGACTCCTTCAACACTAGCAGTCTTGGAACTTCTTAGTTCACTTACAACTCTTCAAGTCCAGCAGACTTGGAATACACTTGATTAAGAGTTGAGTTCTTGGGTTGTGCTACTCAGTTGCAGTTAAGCATACGTTCGAAAGAACTGAGTAGCTGAGCAAGCTTTCCTTCAGGATCGTAGTGTTTAGACATTGAGTGTTCTTGAGCTTTTTAGTTCTTCCTTGCTTAGTCTGAATCTCCGTCTGATTTGCTTATGAAGGAGCCTTTGAAATGTTTCCGTTGAAGGCATCCATTGTAGCATTAAATGCTTCAGACATTTCTGAGCACTGATGTTGACTTCCTGGGAATATGGAGTTCTGCCGTCAGGCCCACTGACACAGCAGACTGCTTTCTCACCTAACACCTGAAAATGTATTTTCAGTAGACATGCAGTCCTTTCCTTAGCTTCTTCTATACGCTTATTTGATACATACTCAGGATGAGTGTTAGCATCATTGGGACTCCCGAAATGTCAACGTTCATAAGCCTTTCTTCATTTGTTATACTTCCTTCTTCATCAGATGGGCAGAACTTGATGCTTCTGAAGCTAAATAAAGAAACACAATGATCGTTGTCTTTGTACCATGATCGTTGTGTGTTTTCCTGACAAGGAGGGCGATCTTCCTGATGTTGAGGTCCCTCCTCAGCCCGCTGCTCGCAGATTCCTCCCTGGTATCCAGGTGGTTGTTGATGAGTGGGTTTTATACCTACGAATTGGATACCATTTAGGCTTAATTTTTTGTTAACTTTAAGTATTTTTAGTGTCATTTCACTTGTTTTTGTGTTTGTGTTGTATGAAATCGCTTTGAAAGGTTAAAATATGAAAAATGGAGCTTAATGGCATTTTTGTAATTTTTGGTACTGTTCATGTGCCGGGCCTAAGTTTCCTAGTGTAAAATCTGCGCTGGGGATAAGTTGTCGGTAACAAAGAGAGTTTTCAGAAGTTGAGTCCGAAAAGGATTTTGTTTCGCTGATGGTTTCAAGGACTTTAAGGAGGACTAAAAGACACATGAAGAGGCATATAAAAAGAGGAGTATTCATAAGGATTAGAGAGATTCGATTCCATTAGATTAGATTAGATTAGAGAAAACCCTAGTTTAGATTAGAGTTGGAAGATTGAAGCAATTAAAGATCATTGGAGAATCAAAAATAGAGCAAGTGAAATTCAGATTTGCATATCTCAATTCTTAACTTCTCTTTACTTCTATCTTTATCTTTCAATGTATAAGCAATTGTGGATTATGGATTTTGACTTCATCATGAGCTAAACTCTATTTTGAGATTATAATGGATCTTGTTGCGTAGTTTACTTTGATATGCTTCCGTGTTAGTCTTATTCATTATTATTGGATTGTCTATTATGGTTTGTGATTAATTGCTTAATTGCTTAGTTAACAATTATCGTGATAATCCATATGAAATTGAGAAACGAATTATGGGTTTAGATATGATCATAATAGCATGTGCTTGTGGCTTCTACATGGCATTGGAAATTATGATTTGTGCCTAGGATAGAGATATACATATGTACCACATGTAATCTAATAATAACTTGTGCTTAAACCCTCTTTAATTATAGTTCACATTGAGATATAATGGGTTAGCTAATTAGGGTATTCTTCTTAATTCTATCATCTGTGGATTTAAGTGATATGGGTATGGTACATCAAGAGATGGTCATATTTTACCTTCGTGTTCTTGATTAGCAATTCGAGATAATTAATTTGATTTAACTAGAAATGTATTGATTTAAATGAAATAATATGTGAAATTGTAGTCTCAAGTCTTCATATTCTAGTTTCATTCTAGGGGTAGTTAATATTAGTTTAATTAATTATTATTCAAAATATTAAATCAATCGTTTAAATAAGATTAACTTGGTTACGGGTTAGTGCTTGGTAATTCTTGTTAAATAATTTCTCAGTGGAAACAATACTCTACTTTCAATTTATTACTTGTTGACCGCATATACTTGCGTGTTGTGCTTGTTGTGCGTGTTGTACGTAACTAGATTTTGTTGGGCACCTGATTTGAGCTGCCACCCATCCGTCCACTTGCATGAAAACGAGGTACAAAAATCTTTATATGGATTTGATTTACTTCCCCCTTCTTGGTGAAAGTTGGTTTTAAACTTTAACTGATATGTAGGTTACCGAGTTCACCTAGCCGAGGGGGAACTGGTTCAGTGTATATGCTTTATATGAGTCACTCCATCCCCACTACCGGGCTCGAGTGAGCTCTTAGGGGTTTGGAGTCTTTCTTTACTATCGCTCCCTGTCGTTCTCCGTGGGGTTATCTCCTAGCTTTATTAGAGAGATGGTTTCATCATAGCCAATCTCTTCACTTGCTGGACTATGAAGTCGTGATGACGCCGATGGATTGGAGATACATTACTGGTATGGATTTCTTTGGAGCCAAAGTGCCTTTGGAGGCTAACATTACCCCCATCGCAATTCGTGCCCTTCTAGGACTTTCTTCATAGAAGAGGGCCTTCAAGGCACGTAGTATTTGCGCGGGACTTTTGAGCATCAATGCTGTCCGAGGCACCTTGCGGGAGCCTGTTTTTGAAGGATTTGGCAGAGTGTGACCGCATCATGAGGCTCCTGTTCTTGACCATTATGAGGGGTTATTTCCTTACGAACAACTCCTCCACTATCCCTTTCAGCTTGGTGGGGGCTCTCCATGATGTAGATAGCATCGGAAATTATGATTGGGGGCCTTTCACTTTTTCATACTTACTCCATGGGATGCGACTGCACTCAGAGGGAGTGACCGATGCTTGGCTCGTTTTTTACCTATTTCTTCTGGTGAGTCTCCTGACTGATTTTGATTCTTTTAATTTTAATATATTTTTTTCATTACTGACGTCGTGTTCTTCAGATTAACAGTTATGGGCTTTTGAGAGGCTTCCATGCCTTCGTATTGTCACCGTTCTTGGTTTGGACATATATCCTTGGGGCCGCCGGTGGCATCATTCCACTTTGGAGGAGGTCTCGATTTTCGAGAGATTTACACACTGACGTCTCCAGTTGGAGCTGCTGTCAGCCAAAGATGTGATGTGGGTCCCTTGAACTGCCGAGCATATGACAGAGGGGTTTGAGGGAGGCTTCTCGATCGGGCCTGAGTATGCTTGTTCTACCCGTCGAGTTCCTTGGCTATTTGATGGAGGTTGGAAGCTCTACCTTGGAGAGCGTGCCTTTTGATGTGTTTTAGGGGAGATCCGTATTCCTTTCCTTCCCCCGACTCAGAGATTTTGGCCTTTGGCTCAGTCGCTCTTAGAGATTCCTCTGTTGGGTCATGATGGGTTTCATTTGTCTGATGACCCCATCACTTCAGCTGCTTTTTCCCTTTTGTGGGGGTCTCACACTATTGGCGCTCAGACCCGGGTTATCTAATTCTTAGGGGATATGGTTCCACGATCAGTGATGATGAATGATTAGATGGCTTGTGTCTGAGAGCCGACTCATCTGTCTCAGATCGAGGATTTGACATTGCGGCTTGATCAGATGTCTATTTTCATTCATTATTTAGGCAGGGATCAGTTAGAGGCTGATACTTTTGATCCTCAAGGATTTGAGGCTGGTGAAAGTAGTATTTGTTAGGTTTGTAAGAAATCATGGCGCAATCAAATTGCTAAAATTAGCGAAAGTATGGTAAAATCAGAGTTTAAAATTTTCTACAAACCAATTAGCCGGATCATCCTTTATGCAAGTTATTAATTTATAACGATAAATAAGAAGTTATTGAATCATACCTTTGTAGAACTAAGCTTCCACTAGTACGAGTTCAACTCTTTGTTCTTCACGATCTCCTTGAATTTCCAGGATTGATTCCTTCCTTTGATCAACGTTAGCCACCCAAGTGTTTGGCGTCTAGACGTGATCCACTAAGGAAGATGAATTGTTCAAGAAGGAGGGTGGTTGGCTAAACCATTTTTTTCTATTCTCTATAGAAAAGGAGTCCTATCTAACAATTGGAATTGCATTAACTGATATCTAGCATAAGACTCCTCCTATACAGATATTGGTCAACCCTTCTACTCTAATCAGAAATAGGGGTTTATTTAATTAATTAAACTTCTTTAATTAATTAGGCTCCCAACACATTAGGAATATTTAATTAAACTCTTTTAATTAATTTGCCTCCTAATCTTATTAGGAATACATGAGAGTTCTAATATTAAATTAATTCTTAAACTCCTTTAGAAATTAAAATAATAATAATTGTAATAATATTAATAAGATTCCTCTTACTAATTTATATTTAATATTTCTAAAATATTAAATAATAAACATTAAGTTATTTAATTTATTTTATTACTATAGATTAAATTAATTACACTTAACATATTATTACGATTATGCTATTACCTTCTTAAATAATTATTCTACCTTTTATGGTGTGACCCTTTAGGTTCTCCATATTAAACCGGTTGTGAATAAATCAATTAGAACAATTCTAATCTTAATTAAATAAATAAGTTAAACTAATAATCTATTTAAATAAATAATATTTATTCTACAATAGGGATAAGCCTCCCTAATGATCAACGACTTTTTAGATAATATAGATTTCAACATTAATTATAAAAGAACCCTTGAGTTAATAGTTATCGTACAATTTAATCCTTCCATTATACAATGTCCCAATTAAATATAAGACATAGAATTACTGTCAAGACTTATTTTATTTAGTTATATGTATTTCGATCAGAATATGCACAACTCCAAATAATGCAAATTAGAAACTTCTTTCTAATTTCATTCCACCTTGGCTAATGATTCTTGGGTTGTCATTTATCGAGTCACATAGAACATATCTCATCTTTTAGTAGAAGCGGTAGATTCTTTATTGATCATTCATTATCTCCATATATAACTTATTACACCCAAACATACCCTTTGATATACCCTAAGGGTATTAAGGAATAAGTCGAATTATAATTCATTATACACAAGATACTATGATGATCTCAAGTCTGAGGATCACTTGTACTACTATCACATTAGGAATTCCTATTGACAGGCGAGTAAAACTCCATTAGGTATTCCTTAGCGAGTCACGTTCAGTGTAATTATTCTCCAAAAATTACCTAGATACTTGCTTTAGTGTCTCCACACAAATGATCATGAGATCAATAATCCTCATCCAATGAGCAAACAACATATGTACCAATCTATCAAGATTCACTAATCCTTTTTTTAGTTTTCTAACAATTGGGAACTGTTTTAGTTTTAAGCTTTCTAAGAATTTAGATCTCATTAGCATGGTCAACAAAATAATTCTAAAAGCATTGCTTAAAACTATGGGTTATTTTCATATTATAAAATTAGCATCATGTAGATAATTAAATGCTTTTAATAAATGATTACTTTTATTAATAAATAAATAAGATCGTTTCCAAAGTATATGCATTATCATCATACATGATTGGCTTGTATGCATACTACTTTCAATCTCCCACTTGCACTAAAGTCAATCGCCATGATATCTCATACACATCTTCTCTACGTGACGATCGAACTGCTGTTGTGTTAAAGTTTTAGTAAATGGATCTGCAATGTTGTCTTGAGAGTTTACACGCTCCAAGGTGACATCTCCTCTTTCAATTATTTTCCTGATAAAGTGAAATTGCTGCAACACGTGTTTGGATTTCTGATGAGACCTGGGTGTTAGGTTTGTACGAAATCGTGACGCAATCAAATTGCAAAATATGCGGAAGCATAGTATATCAGAGTTTAAAAAAATTTCTACAAAACCATTACCCGGATTATCCTTTATGCATATTATTAATTTAAAATGATAAATAAGAAGTTATGAAATCATACCCCTGTAGAACGAAGCTTCCACAGGTATGAGTTTAACTCCTTGTTCTTCGTGAACTCCTTGAATTTTCGGGTTAGATTCCTTCATTTGATCAACATTAGCCACCCAAGTGTTTGGCCTCTAGAGGTGATCCACCAAGGAATAGGAAATATTTAAGAAGGGGGGTGGTTGACTAAACTTTAGTTTTCTATCCTCTATAGAAAAAGAGTACTCTCCAACAATTGGAATTGCATCAACTGATATCTATTATAAGACTCCTCTTATATAGATATTGGTCAACCCTTCTAATCCTATTAAACATAAGGTTTCATTTAATTAATTAAACTCCTTTAATTAATTAGGCTTCCCAACATATTGGGATTTAATTAATTAAATTCCTTTAATTAATTTATCTCATAACCTTATTAGGAATAAATGAGAGTACTAGTATTAAATTAATTCCTAAACTCCTTTAGAAATTAAAATAATAATAATTATAATAATATTAATAAGACTCCTCTTATTAATTTATATTTAATATTTCCAAAATATAAAATAATAAACATTAAGCTATTTAATTTATTCTATCACTATAGATTAAATTAATTAAACTTAATGCATTATTACGATTATGTCATTACCTTCTTAAAAAGTTATTCTTCCTTTTTATGGTGTGACCCTTTAGGTTCTCGATATTAAACAGGTTGTGAATAAATCAATAAGAACAACTCTAATTTTATTTAAATAAATAAATTAAAGTAATAATCTATTTAAATAAATAATATTTATTCTACAATAGAGATAAGCCTCCTTAGAGATCAACGACTTTTCAGATAATATAGATTTCAACATTAATCATAAAAGAACCTGTGAATTAATAGTTACCGTACAATTCAATCCTTCCACCATACAATGTCCCAATTAAATATAAAACATGGAATTATTGTCAAGTCTTATTTTATGTAATTATATGTATTTCGATCAGAAAATGCACAACTCTAAATAATGCAAATTAGAAACTCCTTTTTAATTTCATTCTGCCTTGGACAAGGACTACTGGGTTGTCATTTAACGAATCACATATGACATATCTCTTCTTTAACTAGAAGTGGTAGATTCTTTATTGATCATTCATTATCTCCATATGTAACTCATTATACCCAAGCATACCCTTTGATATACCCTAAAGGTCTTAAGGAATAAGTCAAAGTATAATTCATTACATACAAGATACTATGATGATCTCAAGTCCAATGATCACTTGTACTACTATCACATTAGAAATTTCTATTGACAGACAAGTAAAACTCCATTAGGTATTCCATAGCGAGTCACGTTCAGTGAACTTATTCTCCAATAAGCACCTTCATACTTGCTTTAGTGTCTCCACACAAATGATCATGAGATCAATCATTCTCATCCAATGTGCAAGCAACATATGTAACAATCTATCTGGATTTACTAATCCCCTTTTTAGTAATCCAACGATTGAGAACTATTTTAGTTTTAAGCTTTCTAAGAATTTAGATCTCATTAGCATGATCAACATCATGATTATAAAAGCATTGCTTAAAACTATGGGTTATTTATATATTATAAAAATAACATCATGTAGATAATTAAATGCTTTTAATAAATTAATTCTTTTATTAATAAATAAATAAGATTATTTATAAAGTATGTGCTTTATCATCATACATGATTGGCTTGTATGCACACTACTATCAATCTCCCACTTGCACTAAAGCCAATCGCCATGATATCTCATACCCATCTTCGCTAAGTGACGATCAAACTGCTGTTATGTTAAAACTTTAGTAAATGGATCTGCAATGTTGTCTTGAAAGTTCACTATCTCTTCAGTGACGTATCTTCTTTCAATGATTTCTTTAATCAAAGTGCTGCAGCACATGTTTGGATTCAAGATGAGACTTAGGTACTATTCCTAGTTCTGTAATGAACTTTTCATTCGAAACATCAACTTGCAGCTTCACTTATAGTTATATACTTTGTCTTTGTCACTAAACCAGCAACCTTTTGCTGTTTGGAACCTTTCCAAGTTCACTGCACCACCTTTCAAGGTAACGACTTACCCTAAAGTGGATTTGCTGTCGTCTTGATCAGTCTGAAAACTTGAGTCTGTTTAGTCCTCTAGTTTAATTCAGACCCATCATATGTCATGATGACATCCTTAGTGTCAGTTAAGTACTTTGAGATGTTTATCACTGTCGTATAGTATCTTCTCTAGAATATGACTGATCAACATCAAGTCTCGTATATTTCATTGCATACATGATAGTAACTCATGCGATCTCTCTTTTATTGAGGATAATTATAGAGAGATTCACTCCATGACTTATCATCATGAGATACCTTTTGGAGTTTGCCATGCTAAATGCCTTTAACATTTAATGAATATACGTTCCTTGGGTTAAGCCGAACATCCTTTTAAATCTATCTATACAGATTTATATCCCCAATGTAGGATGTTCTACCCAAATTATTCATGGAGGAATTTTTAGACAACTTTATTTTGATCGATTATAGCATAGGAATGTCATTACATATTAGTAATATATCATCAACATATAATAAGGAATGAAACAGCGCTTCCACTAACCTTCTTGTACACATATGGTTTATTCTCCGTTTTTGATAAAATCAAACTCTTTAATTGTCTCATCAAAATGAATGTTCCATCTTTGAGAAGCTTGCTACAACCCATAAATGGATTGTTGTAGCTCATATACATGATTTGCTTCAACCATTGAAACAAAACCATCTGGCTATATCATACATACATTCTCCTCTAATAATTTATATTTAAGGAAGGGCGTCTCCACATCCATTTTGACAGATTTAGTAATAATACGCTGCAATCGCAAGTAAAATCTAAATGGTCTTATGCATTACTTCAAAGATCCATTTTAGATTTTATGGTCATCTACCATTTCTCTGAGTCTTAATTACTCATAGTTTGTTCGTAATTCTATGGATTATCATTATTCATGACGTGTACCTCATCGTCATCCTCTATGACGAATCCATACCTTTCAGGTATCTTCGCCACTCTTCTAGATTTACGAATAAGGTATTGTACAGTAGGTGTCTCTACTTGGACAGGTTCATCCAATTGATCTGAAGTGGTTTGTAGTTCTTGAATTTCTTCAAGATCTATTTTCCTCCTACTAGCCCCTTCAAGGATAAACTCCTTTTCCAAGAAGGCAGCGTGTTTCGCAACAAACACCTTTTGCTCAGTAGGATTGTAGAAATAGTATCCCAAACTTTCTTTAGGATATCCCACAAACGTGCACTTATCAGATTTTATCCCAAGCTTATCATTTTGAAACCTTTTCACATAAGCTGGACTTCCTCAAATCTTAACATTCTTAAGAGCAGGTTTCCTCCCTGTCCATATCTCATATGGACTCTTGGGGATGGATTTCGAGGGGACCTTATTTAGTAGATATACAGTCGCTTTTAGGGCATAACCCCAGAATGATACTGGAAGATCAGTAAAACTCATCATGAAACAAACCATGTCCAACAATGTTTGATTTCTCCTTTCAGATACTCCATTTAACTGTGGTGTTCCCGGTGGAGTCAATTATGAGATTATACCATTTTCTTTGAGACAATCAAGAAACTCACCGCTTAAGTATTCACCACCTCGATCTGATCGAAGAATCTTTATACTTTTGCCATTTTGTTTCTCTACTTCACTTCTGAACTCTTTGAACTTTTTAAATAATTTAGATTTGTATTTTATTAAATACACATATCCATATCTTGAGTGATCATCAGTGAAAGTAATAAAATACGAATACCCTCCCCGTGCATTCGTTGTCATAGGTCCACAAACGTCTGTGTGAACCAACACTAACAACTCTGTAACTCTTTCTACTTTTCCACTAAAAGGAGATTTAGTCATTTTACCCATGAGACAAGATTCACAAGTTGGATATGATTCATAATCAGATATCTATAAGAGCCCATCCTTATACAACTTGGATAATCTTGTTTCATTGATATGACCGAGTCTACAGTGCCACATATCGGTATAATTAACATCATCTCTTTTCCTTTTCTTAGTTTGTACTATTTGAAGTATATTTTCATGCAAGTCAAGTATATAAAGTCCATTTCGCAGATTACCAACACTATACAAAATATTATCTTTATAAATAGAACAACTATTGTTCTTTATTAGAATGTCAAATCCATCCATATCTAATACGGAAATAGAAATAATGTTTCTAATGATATTCAAAACAAAATTATAGTAATTTAAATAAATGGACTTGCCTGTAGGCAGTGCTAAACAATAAGTGCCTACAGCTAATGCAGCAACTTTTGCTCCATTTCCCACTCGTAGGACAACCTCATCCTTGTTCAGCTTTCTACTTTTGACCAGTCCCTGCACAGTATTATATATATGAGAACCACAGCCGGTATCCAATACCCAAGTAAAATTTTGACTTTTAGAAAAATTAATTTCAATCATGAACAAACCTTGATTGCAAGTCGAAGCTTCTCCAAGCTTCTTCTCTGCTAGAAACTTGTTACAGTTCCTCTTCCAATGACCCGGCTAATTGCAATGGAGGCACATTCCTTTGCTTGTTGGATCAGGTTTCTTTTAATCCTTCACTTTCGCCTTGCCCTTAGCCTTCTTAGATTTCTTCTTTTCAGAAGATACGTTGGGTCTCTTCCTTTTCTTGGAAGAATCCACCATTAAGATATGATTCTTCTTGGATGGTAAGTGATCTTCTACAGTTTTCAACATGTTAAGTAATTTAGGCAAGCTGACATCTAATTTATTCATGTGGAAATTAACAACTGAACTGCGAGAAGGTCTCAAGGAGTGACTGCTGTCGACGTTGGAAAATTTAAGAATCCTGCGGGTCGGTTCGTAACCCAGTTTTCCTCAAATCGATCTTCCTAAGTTCTTTCTACCCTTATTCTTTTATATTTTGGATAAAGGTTTTGAAGGGTTTTTTAGGAAAGAGGCCAACATGTGTTTATGTCAACGATTTGATTTGATTTAACAGAGTCGCCAGTTGGTAGATTTGAAAATGGTTGTACCAACTCAACCGAGTTTGATTTTGAAAGAGGCCTAATTGTTGGACACTGTCTAAACTTGATCTTTGAAATCAGAGTTTTGAGTTTGGGGGCTTGGTTTAGTGTGGGGAAGGTGTTAGGCACCCAACAACTCCCGTATAAATACGGTACCGCATCTTTTCAACATTTTCCTTAAAACTGTGAATGCGCGAGTGAATGCTGTTTGAAAATTGGGCCTATTGATTTGATTTATTGAAGGTAGTGCTTTGCATCGTTGAACCTATATACGAAGGGTTTGATTTTGATTTGAAAATCAGTTTTTGATTTGATTTTCAAAAGCATTTAATTTGATTTTCTTGAAAAGCTTTTCTTTTGATTTGAATTGAAAATGATATTTAAAAGCTGGTTTATCAGACTCTTACGCTGCCATAGGAATTGAAGCCTTTTGATACTTCCAATTTATCTTAATAGCCTTAAGGCTGCATGTGAATGGTGATTTGCCAGGCTGCGAAGCATCCTCGACCACAGAAATAGACAAGTGTCGGTCTCCTCATGGGTATGAAAACCATCGGAGGGACGCTGACACGATAATCCATATTTTTATTATATTGAGACCTTAAATTCGGATAACCGTTTTATGGTCTATGCATGTACATTTTACAGGAAAACTGGCAGGGTACATCTGTAAATCAAAGTTTGTCCATCATGGGAATTAGATCCCGATCGATTTGATCATGAATCCCATGATTCCTAGGCTCACTTATGAGTAGCCCATAAACCTGCATAGTTCAAATTTGTACAGAAATAGATATATATTCTCACGTCGCAATGGAACCAAGGACTCATCAGTAAATCCTAGCTGCGCGTGGCCGAAGTGTCTCGTTCCCACTAGACATCGATCTAAGGGACGCAAGTTTACTTTCAAAGTTGAAACTATAAAAATAACTAGATTTGAAGAAATCTCAGCCATTATAGCTTCCAGGTTCTGTCGGGACCTGTTTGAACCTTTGAAAGCTAAAATTGGTGAGATTTGAAAAAATCTAGTCTGCCCGCAGATATATTATTGCAGATTCATATACAACTGAATATTAAATGCAACAGTTGAATAAATTGAGTACAACAATATATATAGTTATATATATACAAAACTGTGAAAGGGCGATGGATTTTCACTTGCAAGCCCGGACTAGAATTAAAATATATATATATTTATAAAAAACTGTAAATAGTCACGAAATAATCCAGGTTGTGATAGGATTGAAATATATATATATAGAACGCAGTAAAAAGGGCGATGGGTTTTCACGCCGGTGCCCGTACAGGACTTGAAAATGATATAAAAGTAGTTAATCAGTGACTAGGGAGAGCACCCAGTATGGCAAAATGTGCAAAAGCAGTAAAATGGCCACGAAGTAATCCAGGCCATACTGAAAATATATAAATATTTATATTGACAGAAATGTAAATTTACAGAAAAGTAGTTAACCAGTGACTGGGGAGAGCACCCAGTATGGCGAAGAGTGCAAAAATAGTAAAAAGGGCAATGGGTTTTCACGCCTGTGCCCGGACTGAATTAAAATATATATATATATATATATACATATAATATATATATATATATATATTGACAGAAATATAGTCAACCAAGACTGGTGTGAGAACCAGTGATGGTGAAAATTGCTTATATATGCATAAATATATATAAAAGCGGTAAACTACCTCGGATTTGACATCCGGGCTTGACATAATTGAAATGTTAGTATATATATAGTGAAATATATACAAAAAAGGGCCAAACCCAGATTGGGAAGATAACCTAGTCTGGCGAAGTTGCCAGAACGTGTGTGCTAGTGCATTGAAGCTGCTGAAGCTGACAGATCATCAATCTGAGTTGTAGTAAATGCAAAATTTGAATTTATGTACAAAAATATACCAAATTTTGACAAAAACGACCACGGAACTACATTCCAGGCATATTTAGAAGATAAAACTTCGTATGCAAGTGAAAAACAGTGCAAAGTAGTAGTATTGACTTCCTGATCATAAAAATACTTACAATGGACTACAATACAGGCTTTTTGCCAAATTGTAGGCTCTATACGTCCAAATCTACCGGTTATTTTCTGATATGTGGTAGTATATGGGTATATCACGTGTTAGAGTAAAAATATTTGGGTTTGGAAGTGGTGTAAAAGTCGAGAATTTGAACTGGCAGAGCTTCGCTACGTTTTTTGCTTATAAAAATGAGAGGGGGGTGCCCCTCTATTTATAGAGTGAAGAGCCACAGCTCTACCTAGGCCAATCGTAGGTAGAGGTGCGGCTCCCTTGGTGGGGCCCGCAGTGCCTGGTTCTATCGTCTTAAAGTACGTGCACTCCAAACAACGCGCAGTCGAAGTTGAAACTTTCTAACTTTTGATTGGACCGTCCGTTTAAGGCATGCGATACCTTTTCGGAAAGCTCTCACCGAGAGTGTTGCAATGACATGGGATAAAACATTTTCCGGATCCAAGAAGAAGGGTTCATAACCAGGTCTTCGATTCCCCGCAGTTTATCCGTTGAGCTGTCTTACGTCGTTGGCACTCGGGATCGTCGTTATGGTTCATTCTGACTTTGATGGCATCAATTTGGGTTGAGTTTGATAGAATCGGTTGAGGTTTGATAAAATGACCATTTTACCCCTCCTGGAGTGATTCTTGATTGATCTGGCTTCCCAGGGTTGTCTTTGGGGCTGAACTGCACTTCCCGGATTGATGTCGGGGATGATCTGTACTTCCCAGGTTGAGACTGGGGATGACTTGCCATGTCCTCGGTTAATGTCAAGGTTGACCTGTACCTCCAGGGTTGATGCCGGGGTTGAATGGACTTCCCTAGTTGAAATTGGGGTTGATCAGAACCTCCCGGGTTGCTGCCGGGGCTAAATTGACCTCTTGGGTTGTTGTTGAGGCTAATTTGAAGACCCAATATTAGAGATCAGGATTTGAATTGATGGCCCAATTGGAGATCGAGATTGATCTGATGGTCCGATTGGAGATCGAAGCTGGCTTGACTGTCCGATTGGAGATTGGAGCTAGATTGACGGTCCGATTGGAGATCGGAGCTGGATTGACGGTCCAATTGGAGATCAGAGCTGGATAGATGCTCTGATTGGAGATCGGAGCTGGTTTGACTGTCCGATTGGAGATCGGATTTAGGTAAACTGATATTGGTGATCGGATTTGGTTATACCGATATTGGTGATCGAATTTAGGGATACCGACATTGGTGGTCGGATTTAAACTGGAGGACCGACATTGGCCGGATTTGAGTTGAAGGACCAGCATTGGTGGCCAGTTTTGAGTTGATTAACAGTTTTGCCCTCCTACAGTGTTAGTATTGGGGAAAGAAAAATTTTGAGTGTCTACAGATGCCCCTCTTTATCATGTCCATGCAATATAATGGAATGGATAGGATAAAAATTAGTAGACACTGGAAATAAAAAGTGCCAGCGCTGCTTTGAAGGCTGGACGTCTTTGAGTGGAATGGGGCTTCTGCTAGCTGCTTACGTTATTACTCTGCTGGGGATAACGTTGTCCTGTACAGCCATTGAAGTTTGTTGGGAAGCTATCGCGAACTAATTCTGTCATTTTCTACTGGGGATGACGTTCTCTGCGATAGCTTTGTAGATTCTAATTGAGGCTGATATGATTGACATTACCTCAATAATCCCTTTGAAGATGTGTATAACAGATTCCATCATTTGAGATGGATTATCATAATTGCTTCCGCCACCGGACCCTATTCTATATTTGTCGGGGGGGTTGAGTCGACGGTTGAAGCGTCATTGGGGTTGAGCCAATGGTTGACTGGATTTTGGGCTGTTTCTGAACTTTGCTGGGGCTGAGCTAACGTCTAAAAACTGCTTCGGACAGTACCCGAACTTCGTCGGGGTTGAGCCAACGGCTGAAAACTACTTCAGTCAGTACCCGAAGTTTGCTTGGGCTGAGCTAACGGCTGAAAATTGCTTCGGTCAGTACCCGAACTTCACTAGGGTTGAGCCAACGGCTAAAAACTGCTTCGGTCAGTAATCGAACTTCGCTAGGGTTGAGCCAACGGCTGAAAACTGCTTCGGTCAATACCCAAACTTTGCTGGGGCTGAGCCAACGGCTGAAAAGTGCTTCGGTCAGTACCCGAACTTCCCTGGGGCTGAACCAACGGCTGAAAATTGCTTCGGTCAGTACCCGAACTTCATTGGGGCTGAGTCAATGGCTGAAAAGTGCTTCGGTCAGTACCCAAACTTCACTGGGGCTGAGCCAACGGCTGAAAAGTGCTTTGGTCAGTACCCGAACTTTGCTGGGGTTGAACCAACGGCTAAAAACTGCTTTGATCAGTACCCAAACTTCGCTGGGGCTGAGCTAACGACTGAAAACTGCTTTGGTCAGTACCCGAACTTCGCTAGGGTCGAGCCAACGGCTAAAAAGTGCTTCGGACAGTACCCGAACTTTGTTTGGGCTGAGCTAACAACTGAAAACTACTTCGATCAATACCCGAACTTCGTTGGGGCTGAGGCAACGGCTGAAAATTGATTTGGACAGTACCCGAACTTCGCTGGGGCTAAGCCAACGGCTGAAAACTGATTTGGACAGTACCCGAACTTTGCTGGGGCTGAGCCAACGGCTGAAAAGTGCTTCGGTCAGTACCCAAACTTCGCTGGGGTTGAGCCAACGGCTGAAAACTGCTTCGGTCAGTACCCGAATTTCGCTGGGTTGAGCCAACGGCTAAAAACTGCTTCGGTCAGTAACCGAACTTCGCTGGGGCTGAGCCAACGGCTGAAAACTGCTTCGGTCATTATCCCAACTTCGCTGGGGCTGAGCCAATGGTTGAAAACTGCTTCGGTTAGTACCCAAACTTTGCTGAGGCTGAGCCAATGGCTAAAAACTGCTTCAATCAGTACCCAAACTTTGGTGGGGTTGAGCCAACGGCTGAAAACTGCTTCTGACAGTACCCGAACTTGGCTGGGGTTGAGCCACCGGCTGAAAATTGCTTCGGACAGTACCTGAACTTCGCTGGGGCTGAGCTAACGGCTGAAAAGTGCTTCTGTCAGTACGTAAACTTCGCTGGAGTTGAGCCAATGGCTAAAAACTGCTTTGGTCAGTACCCGAACTTCGCTGGGGTTGAGCCAACGGTTGAAAACTGCTTCGGTCAGTACCAGAACTTCAAAAAATGACCGTTTTCGGAAGTTTTGCGCAATTCTTGCGCAGTTTTTCCACAGTTTGATTTGACGATCCCCGGACATGGTTCTGGGATGAATACGAAGGGTCTCTGGGGAGTTTTCCTTTTCGTCAGGATTACGCTGCTTAAACGCAGGATTTCTGATCAAACCGCTCAATCGCGTAGCTATTTCTCTTCAAATTTAACTCGGCATCCCGTTTAAACTCCGTTTTGACTCAAATCGAATCGGGCCCAAGGGAGTGGGACCCACCTGGGCTGTCGTAGGTAAAGGTGCGACAGCCGAAGGTGGAGGTGCGGCTACCTGGCCTATTTAATGTGCTGCGGGATTTTTATTTTGCAAGTTTCCCATTTTGAGTTTCGAAGGGATTCCGATCTTATTTTTTAGATCTACAGAATTTTGGAAGTCAGATTCTGATTCTGTCAGTTCCTACGCATTCAGCGCAGCGCATGTAACGTTTTACATGCTTTTTCCACATTTTTTGACTGTTAAAAGCATGCGAACCACCTAGGGTGCTTTTAGACGCAATGTATAAAAAATATATGCCTATATGCCCTGTAAAATTTTTTTTGACTACATATGTATACATATCTTACTGTAATGCACGTTTGGATGTAAGAAAATTTAGGTTCTGAGACAGTCAATTTTTCCACTTTTTGATCAGTTTACTCATCCTTTTTGAGGCCTAGTGAGCCTGGATTTTCAACGAAAAGTGTCTCAGGTAATTTGGCTACCATATGAGTTTGATTTTTTTTATTTTTTAGTAAATATGAACTATTTTTGTTTTTGGGTAGGTGTGCTACTGAATGGCCACCTAGATATGCCTGTGTGTATGTGGACAATCCATTTTACAAAGGAGACTCTGACAAAAATTTTCCAAAATCTTAGGCTTTGAAAACATGCATATTAGACTCTGTGGGGAAATTTTTTACTGACCCATGCAGGTTTTGAGTTTCTAAGTTTTGAAATCATGCATTTTTGACTTTATTTGGTATTTTTGACGGACCTATGCATGTATTAGGACCTAGAGATATATGTTGGACTGATTGAAAATGATAAGCCACAGGTTTTAGGCTTACTATACCTTATCTGAGGTGATTTGGAGACTTGTTGCCGTCGATGGATCGTGATAGACCCGGCAGTTCTAGCAGGGTCTCCTCGGGTATTAGACGTAGGAGGGCTTCGGATGTTCCACAACCACGTTCGGCTAAGATGCCTCGGACATTGGTAGAGGGCATGATTCGTCCAGCACAGGACGAGCAGCCACTAGACATTGATGATGAGGAGGCTCCTTTCGGTGCTCCTGCTCTCGCTCAGGCTCCATGTGCGGAGGTCCCTGGCATTGTTGAGCAGACGCAGGAGTTGTTGGACGACTTTAGTCGCCATCCTTTGAGATATCTTCACGCCAACGAAGTGACTTGAAGTCTTTCTTCTCTCTGTATTCTTTTCTTCCCTTTTTACCATTCTCGGGGCACAGGTTTTTGACTTGGGTTGGTTTTTGATGCATGTCCCTGGCTTTACGCAGCCTCGAGGGAACTGGTTTAGCGTTCACTCCCTGTATCACACTTTGCATGAGGATTACAGGGAGATAGTAGATGGCTGGGGATTTCAGGCCTTCTTCTCGATCCTTCTCCGCCGCTGCCCCTGGGGGTATATGAGGGCTTTGTCTGAGCGCTGGTTCCACCAGACTCAGTCCCTTGATTTGTTGGATTCCGAGGTGACGATGACTCTTATGGACAAGAGATTTATCACCAGCATTGAGTTTGAGGGCAAGTCAGTGCCTGTCATGACTGACATTTTGCACGCTGTCGTTCGGTCCCTGCTGGGAGTCCCGACGATAACATTTAGGGGTCGGGCAGTCCGATCTGGTCCCTTGAGTATAGATGCCTAGGATGGGACTTTACAGTTGCCTCCACCTGATGACCAGAGGGCTAAAGATCGCATTCTGAGGCCATTGTTTTTGTCAATCATCAGTGGTTGTTCGTGGCGGACAACTCGTCTACTGTGTCCTTCGCTTTGATCAGCACCACTCGACATATAGAGTGCATCAGTGACTATAATTGGGGCTCCTATACCTTTGTCTATTTTCTCTGGGGCATGCGCATGCTTTCGGAGGGTGTGATAGAGGCTTGGTTAGGATTTTACCCATTCTTGCTGGTGAGTACATCTTTCTGTACCTTTTTGATTGTAGCATTTTTTGTCAGTCTTGATCACTAAGGACTTTTGGTATTTATATAATCAAATTTGGGCATTTGAGAGGCTTCCTTGCCTACTGTCCGCTACTGCTTTAGGTCTACAGACCTATCCTCAAGGACGGAGATGGCATCACTCCACTTTAACGGAGGTCCTTGTTGCTGAGGGATTTACTCATGCCCGTCTACAGTTAGAGCTTTTGACGGCGGGTTTGATCACCTGGACGGCGTACACATCCAAGCACTTGACCGTCGGATTCGAGGGAGGAGTCCCTACTGGCCGGGAGTTTGAGTTATCGACCCGCAGGGTACCGTTATTGACGGAGGGAGGCTGGGAGCTCTATCTTGGAGAGCGTGCTATTAGGAGCATCATGGAAGAGATCCGCATTCCCATTATTCCTCCAGCTTGGCATCATTGGCCATTGACTGTGCCTTTGACAGACATCCCTTTGGAGGGCATTGATGGCTTCACCCTATCAGAGGTATAGCCAGGAGGCATTTAGCAGTTGGTGGAGTCCTCATACTATTGGAGCTCAGACTCGTGCTACCCAGTTTATGGCAGATATGGTGCCAGGATCCGTGATGATGACGGATTGGATAGCTTGCCTCAGGGAGCCGACTCATGCAGACCAGATAGCAGATATGACTAGGGAGTTAGAGTAGGCTCGTTTCTTTATCAGGCATCTTGGCCGAGATCCATCAGAGGAATCTTCATTTTACCCGTCCAGCTCAGGAGCAGGTCCTTCCTCAGGTCCATTTAGCAGCAATTTTGCAGGGGCAGATCCTCCCTTATACCGCCCAGATATGCCTAACAGCAGTGGTTTTGTATCCACCGAGGAGATGGAGCAGGTTGATCGATTCGACACGGATGTCTACGACTTCCTCTGATAGCTATTGGAGCTATACTTTTTTTGTCAGCCACTGTTTTGGCTATTCGGCGGTTGTGCCATCATTTTGACAGACCACTTGTATTAGTTGGGTGGTGGTGCCCCATTTTCCATGTATTCATCATTTCACTTTGTATCAAGATACAGGGATGTTGTATGCAGTAGATAGCTTGTTGTAGATATTCTTGCCATATCTTATTTTCTGTATCATATTTATATTGCTGTCATCATGCATGTATATTATCATTTGTATGCATTCAGACAGCTGTAATTTGACTTGACCTTTGGACGGTCTTGTGGTACGGTGCATTGAGCGTTTACCACCATCTGCGATGGCAGGATCATTGAGGTCCTGGTATGATAGTCTGCCCTTTCTTGCTAGGGGGACTGTGGACCAGTTATTGGGGTATTCATTGGCCCTTGCGGATTTTTGGGTTCCAGTCGGATTTGTTGAGGGCCTTCTACCCTGCTGGATTACCGACAGGCAGGTGTTCCGCTTTGGACGGCGTGAGCTGATACCGACTATGGAGGAGTACCAAGGATTTACTAGCTTAGATTTAGATTTGTCGTGCGCTCGGACGACGATTAGTGAATGAGGAGGCTGTTTATCAAGTTGTCCGGTCTTCGTCAGAGTATAGTCATGGACGAGATCGTTTCAGGGCATGTGATCTCTATGGACTTTTTGATTGAGCGCTTTGGCGAGCCTGATAGCTATGATCTCCATGTCGAAAATTTCATCTGTTCAGTAAAGGCATGGCATACAGCCAGGATAGATATGTTACTGATGTGTGTTGTGGCATATGTCTACATGCCGTTGCGATTGGATCATCTAGATGTGGGATTGGTAGTAGTGATTAGAGCCCTTAGACAGGGTAGCACCATTATCCCGATGATATTGGCTGAGACATTTAGATCCGCCACATATTGTAGTACCCATCTAGAGGGGTTTTTTAGGGGCAACTCGATCTTGCTGTATATATAGCTGATGTCCCATATACGACCGATTGGATCCTTCAGGCCCAGGGGTTTTTGCTTTACTCACGAGACATCCAGAGCTTTCTCTTTTCAGCTTGCAGAGTGCATTGATGCAGAGTCTTGGTCGGCATTTTTGTCAGATATTGAGCATCCGTTTGTGATTTTGCCATGCTCAGGGCTAGCGTCCCCATATAGCTTTATCACTCATGCATCTGGCCTGGATTATTTACCCCTAGTGGGTTTGAGAGGAGTGACTACCTATCATCCTTTGGCAGTCATATGCCAATTTGATCAGCTGCAGAGTTTGCACCATTTTGAGGGGTCTGCTAATCATAGGATGTCGGCTTCTTCCATGTCATCCGCTGACTTGGTCAAAGTATATAAGTGTTGGACTCATCAGGAGAGGGCTGATTTCTCTAGTAGCCATCCGGGTTGTTCTCTGGAGTATTCTATGTGGTTAGAGGCAGAGACAGGAGTGGTAGAAGAGGCTTCTTCATCTCCTAGTGTGGACTCTGACGAGGAGGAGCCCATGGAGGATCCAGATTCTCCTACCGAGGATGAGCTGTTCACGGGTTTGACCGCTGCTCTGGTTAGTGATTCCCTGACCATTTTTGTGGGAACAGATCTGGCTTTAGCAGACTCACTATTCAGGATGACCTTTGAGCGAGACTCGTCTAGAGCACAGATGTTGGCTGCCTTGTCTGGCAGAGATTTAGCTTTTGCTGAGAGGGATGGTATCAAGGCCGCTTTGGATACTGGATTGATTGAGCGGGATGAGCTCCACTCTACTCTAGATATTGTAGTTGTAGAGCGAAACGAGATTCGCTCGGCTAGGGATGCAGCATATGTTGAGATCGAGGAGACTTTGATTGCTCAAGACGCAGCTTTTGCGGAGAGGGATGAGGCTATAGCTTCCCATAATTTCCACATTGCTGATAGTACTGCTCTTCGATCTTACACTCATAGTTTGATCACTGAGATGAGTGCTTATATTGATGACCACAATGCCACCTTGCAGATGACTATGGATGTTCTGAGCCATATAGAGGCTGAGTGGACTACACTTACGGCTGCTCCACCATCTTCAGAGAGAGATGCCATGCTGGCATTGCTGACCCGTTTGTCCTTGGGTTCATAGACTAGCTTTTATTTTTTGTGCACAGACTAGATCAGCCATTTTTGTCATGTACAGGGCATTATGTATATATCAAACAGTTTTATATATCAGAGAAATATATTTTTGATGCACTTCCTTAATTGGAGATATATTGTCGTTGTTGAGTTATTACCACTTCTTTCACGACTCGTAGTTGTAGATGTATCTTGAGCTCCTCCTTGATGGACTGACAGTTGAGATGTCAGGGAGTATCTCAAATGGGTCTGTTGACCAGGGTAGTTTGGTAGAATTTGGTAGAAATGGTCTTATATTTTTTTTGTCTTTCTTGAAGGTCAAACCACACCGTAGATGGTTGCCTACGTACTCCCGTGTTGAGGGAGATCAGGTCATTCGTAGTTCTGGCTAGTGCCGGGATGATTTGAAGTTTTTGATTTTTTGGATTTTTGAATTTTTGGTTTAGTTTAACCTCACCAGAAATGGTTGTCTATGTACTCCCGGGTTGAGAGAGATCAGGTCATTCGTAGTTCCGGCTAGAGCTGGGATGATTTGATGTTTTTGATTTTTTTTGATTTTTGAATTTTTTTGTTTAGTTTGACCGCACCAAAAATGGCTGCCTACGTACTCCCGGGTTGAGGGAGATCAGGTCATCCGTAGTTCCGGCTAGTGCCGGGATGATTTGATGTTTTTGATTTTTTTGGATTTTTGGATTTTTTTTTGTTTAGTTTGACCGCACCAGAAATGGCTACCTACGTACTCCCTGATAGTAGTGTGCATACAAGCCAATTATGTATGATGCTAAAGCACATACTTTATAAATAATATTATTTATTTATTAATAAAATATTAATTTAAGGCATTTAATTATCTACATGGTGCTGTTTTATAATATATAAATAACCCATAGTTTTAAGCAATGCTTTTAGAATCATGATGAGATCATGCTAATGAGATCTAAATTCTTAGAAAGCTTAAAAACTACAATAGTTTTCAATCGTGGGATTTCTAAAATGGGGATTAGTAAATCCGGATAGATTGGTACATATGTTGCTTGCTCATTGGATGAGGATGATTGATCTCATGGTCATTTGTGTGGAGACACTAAAACAAGTATGTAGGTGCTTATTGGAGAATAAATTCACTGAACGTGACTCGCTGTAAGAACCTGAATTTTCAGATATTATTAAACAAGGATTTAATAAATAAAATTCTTAAACTATGAGATGGGTTCGAATAAGAGTATATATATGTGATATGAGGTATGTGGTATTATATTACATAGGGTAATATGGACTATGTGTTTTTCTGATTTATAAATATATTATTAATATATATTTGTTATTTATTTTGGAGAATATTCAATGGAAGGTAAAGGAAGTGGATAAGATTTCCTATCGATATTGAATAATTTATAGAATTATTTTATCATAGTAAGTTGGTGACATTAAATATCCTTAACGTATAATCACCATATTCTTGTGTATGTGTATTAATAACTAGTATGTTTATAATATTGGTTATTAATAGCACTTAAGTTATCCGTGAATAGGTTTGGATAGTGAAGCATGAGTAAGTTAAGAAATTAACTAATAAGAATAAATATTAGTTAATTTAAGTTGGGAGTTATATTATGGAATAATATAACGAGAGTATTGAACCTTAATTAACTATGATGATATAGTACAGTATTTAATTTACTTAAGTAAAGGAGTGAATTAATATGTGTGTTGAATATGTAATTATAGTTGATACTTTGTATATATATTACTTAGAGTGGTAATATGTGAGAAAGTTTGACGTGCGAATAGCGTTAATAAAAATATATACGTTATTAAAGAGAAATAGAAATCATTATATCTTTAAATGAATATTTGAAGAAATTATTTTGGGAACAATTTATAGAAAAGAAAGAGAACTAAGTATTATATATTTCTAATACAGGGTATTAAAATAATTTTTAATATTGAATTATTTTAATAAAAGGAGGAAATGTTATTTTTGAATAATAATATTACCTTATATGTTTTTGTATGAGGTGTGATTGGTTAATATAGTAAATATATTAAAACGTATTTGCTATATGTAAATAAATTGATGGAAATAATTTATTTTAATAGAAAATAAACTTACTATCTATTTTCTATATATAATATATGTACATGTGTAGTACATGTAATTATTCGATATTATATTATAATATCTTGAGTCAATAAATAAAGTATTTTCTAATAATGAATGTGCTTATTTGGAGAAAACATAATATTTTATGATATGGCTAAATACATAATTTTAAATGTATTTTCAAGGAAGTTTAATTAATGAAAGGAAACTAAGTTATTTTAATATATCAAATAACTTAAGTTATTATTTGATCATGAATATTATTATTTGAATAATTAATAGAGTATAAATTAATTATTCTAAGCGTAAATGTTATACATATTATAAGTGTATAATTATTTAAGAGCTTGACATTATATTGCATGTGTCACACAAACCTTATATTAAAGGAATATTAAGGTGTGGTGGAAGAGATAATAAGCTTAATAGTGTAAGCTTGTGAGAGATGCCTTGTGTGGCACAATAATAGATTCGGTAATGAATTGACTAATTCAATGATGGAGGAATTATTAATTAAACAATTAATCTATATTATTTGTTAATTGTTATTATAATGGTATGTTGAATTATTATTATTGCAAAGCGATAACATAATAATAAGGAAATCGATTATAAATATAATCGAAATTGTATTAATAGGGAATACGATATATTGCCTTATTATATTAATTATTATTACGAGCAATATACTATTATCAAGTAATTATTTGATAATATGTTGATTAATGAGTAAATAATTTATAAATATAATAAGATTTATATTTATTTAACGTGATAATAAATCATATAAAGTGTTAATCAATTAGTGTGGAAATTATAATTCCATTGATTTATGAGAAATGGATTAATTAATATTATTATTAAGTAATTGATGAGATAAGTAAATTATTTACTTCTATATGCAAACATGCGAATAAAATGTATAGCGTATAGTAACTAACTATATATTATATGAAGTGTGAAGTGTAGTGCAACTATATTATATAGTGTGGTACAAGAATTATGTGACTATACTATATATAGGAACCATGTATCAAGACTAATTAAACTATGTGAGTTACATGAAATGTGGGTGTGACAATGTTTATATTAAATATACAATAAAATAATATATCGTGAATATATGGTAAATAATTATTGAATTAATGAAATTTAATAATAAAGGAGATAATACACTGTGATGGTACCCGAAAGAATTATATCCGGTGGGATGAACTGTACATGGATTTTACATGTGTGAGTTAAAATTTACTACATGATAGTATTATTGGGACTACATTGTGACACATAACTTAAGTTATATGAAATGAATGTGTACAACTTAAATGTATATGTAATGTATATATATAAACCAAGTGTTGTATTACATTTGCAAGTTGATTTTTGTTGAGATTTAGAAGCATTGTCCCATAATGAGTGCCCAACTTCTCCTTCACGTGAATGGCTAGGAGCTATGCCTATTTCTCTCAAACTCAGCAATTGTAGCTAATGATGATATGGGGAATGGGTATCATGATGGATACCACCAACTCTTTCTTGCACAATGGACTCTCCTTCATTCCATTAGTTTGTAATAAGAGGCAAAGCTATTGTCTGTGTAGTGAGTTTTCTATAAATGAAGCTCCCTCCTTCTCATTTGATGTTACTGAGTTTTCTGTCAAGTATAAGATATAGAGTGAGTATACTAATTGGAGAAGGAGAATAAAAATTTGAGATGCCAACAAGCATAGAATTTCAATTCACAAAGGTAAAACTTTTACAGTGTCCATAGTTTGATAATTGGAGAATTCTTGAATTCATTAAGTTATTTATTATGTTAAATTAGATGGTAATTGGATTGTGGAATGCTTGTCTAATGTTATATGAACTAATAAGCATGTTAGAACTATTATCTAGTTGCTCAGAATCGATTTGCTGTGGAAAATTCTGAGTTTGGGCTGGTTTCTTCCGAAGCAAAACAATTCCTGGATGGGCCGGACACCGGCGCAGCTGCGCCGGGTTTATGCCTGGGAGCTGCGCAGGGTCCTGGCTTTTGGTTTCTGTTTTCTGCAGCAGCCTGCTATGTGATAACTTGTTGATATTATTTAAGACAAGCATGAAAACTGGTATAACTCCTATAAACATGTCCCTTGATACAACATGAATGTTTATGGACATAATAGCATACACTTTTGATAAAAAGCTTTCTAGATTAGAAGTGAACTTAGAAATGATTAAAGTGAACTTCATCACAAACATTTCATGTGAGCATTCTGATTTTTGTGAACATGATCATATAGTCTATATTGACATGAAATGTACGTTTAAAGTGTTGAATAAACTAACATACGTGATTTCAAGATTCAAACGATTTCAAAGAGAAACTTAAGAACTTTTTGAAGAGAACTTGACCAATATTTATGTCTTTTAGATTCTGACCATTTGACTACGTGTATGTGACTTATATATGTGTTCTAATATATGAGAGTCATGGCTACGAGGTACTCTACATATACTAAGTTACCTTTGTTGACTTAGTGCAATTTTTATGAAAACTTAGAATGTGAAGGGTAATAGCATCCAACACCGTGTGAGTTACATTATGATCATGCAAGCATGTATATTAGGATTTTATTATGCCTATAGACATGTTGATATAAGCCTCATTTGGTTGAAATGTGAATACCATCTATGCACACGTATTCAAGCAATGAAATTCTAAGGCATGAACTAATGTGGGTTAAGGTATATACATGTAGTATATGCACAAGCATAACTACTTAGTATTGTTTGGCCTCTTTATGTGGTAATATGACATTAGTGGTTGACCCTTGAGGCATGAACTTGATTTATTTAAGGTAGATGAAAGCCCGGCATGAAAACCATGTGATTTTGACTTGGACTAAAATGAGCATGCTAGATTTTCAAACTAGCGTTAGTAACCTTATAAACATGTAAACATGATGAACATAGTAGTCTTGCATGACTAGTTTAAATACGACAAGGATTTTGAAAGGTGAAACTTAGAAAGTTTGAATGTAATGGTTTCGATAAGGTTTGAGAAACGTAAGAGCAATATAGATTATAGATTCATGATTTTTAAATATGTGTCGAACACTTAAATAGTTAAGTGTGTTAATATTGATATTGAGTATGGTTAAGATATAACTATACGTACCTAACGATACTAAGCGTATGATAGGAAAGTGAAATAAGGTTCTAAGAGCCAAGATAGAAAATAATGTAATACTAATTATTATATTGAGAATGCATGGAAGTGTATAACTGATAAGTGTGATCTCTATAATTAATATAACTGTGTAGGATTACACGAAGTGCAGATATTCTTAAGTAGTTAAGTCGTAGTTGTTAAACTACGAATCAGGCAAGTCTTTCAGTTCCTATTTGATATATGAATTCAATAACTGTTAGTTGAATTATATTATGCTGTGATAATATGAACTTATATATGAACTGTATATGAGATATAAATGAGATTGAAAGTTGATCTTTGATGATATACTTGTTATGTGAAAAGTAACATGCGTAGTAAATATAAATTGTTTATAAATGCATGAACTGAGTATGCTGTTGTATGCTATGTGATGCATGAAAACTGTTAGAATTGCTGAGCTGTCGAGCTCACTCTTGCAAATAACCACTTTTGCAGGTTAAGGACTCACTATAAAGTTACGTGCTACTTGATTGATAAAGTTCAATAGTATCGCAAGAAGATTATTATTTTGTTGAAGTTATTGTTTTGAACCATGTTTAAGGTTCTAGGAGATGTACATAATAGTGGTTACAAAGATTGCTACATGTTGTGTTGTATAGATGTATTAGTAATACATAGGGGATATCGAATTGAGATGTAAATGTTTATACAGAAATTTGTGTAAAGCAAATCATAATATAGTATGATTCAATGTTATGTAATCGATTCAAGATTAAGAAATCAATAAAAGATTTTATTCAAGAGAATTGAAAAGGTTTAAATTATTTTGCATTTTAGTAACATCGAATATGATGTAAAGACGAGATCTTGGATATAAATAGAATTTATATTCTAAATTGTAATAAACAAAGTTGTATTCTTTTACTAATGATTAAAAGATGTAATAGTTCGACGATAGTAGTATCGTGACTGCACCGAATCTGAGGTTTCGAAGGAACGTGGATTTGGGGGCGTCACAGGTTGGTATCAAAGCTGTAGGTTATAAATCTTAGGTAAGTGTACCTGAGACTATAACCTAAGAGAGCGAAAGATAAGATTAAAATATATCTAAGTGAAGGTCCAAAGATGAATCTTGAAGTATCTAGAGAATGAGAATCAGGAGTTTCCTAACTCCGGTAATAAAAATGTTAAGATGATGTCTATAAGATGTATATGATAAAGATGGTGAGAATGAACTCGAATGGAGTTTAGTTGATAAAAGGAAAAGAACCCTGAGGTAAAGCGATGATCACGACGTGATCAGATTGAACTGTGAAATGATAGATAGTCTGTAATGACTAAGTGTGTATAGCTTGATGCTATGAGAGAATGTACTATAAAATGGTACGAGATGAACTCATGAGGAGTTGTATGTGATGAAACATAGAAAGCTCGTAACAAGCAAGTAATAGAGTAAGATAGAGTTAAGTGTTGGACTTCCATTGAGGACTCATGTGATGGCTTAGTTGTACAAACTTTTGTATGGGCAGAAGTTTTGTGCTTGCACTGAGTGCGTCACATTGATAATCGTTGGAATGTTAGTGTCGCTGTATCATTATACATATGGCGGAAAGGTGATTCTTTTCTCATGTTTATTTTGATAGATAGAGATTTCTAAGATTAATTTAGATAATACTAAGATTAGGTGCGAGTTCTTAAGACTCATGCCTATGACAAGTTCGTGACTCATAATCGTATGGTGGGACCCCTTAGCGAATGGACGATTTTGGTCTGACTAGGATAAGTTCCTCAACCCATATGATTGTGGTAAGTTCTTGAACTTCCATGGTATGGTAAGTTGGTGAACTGTACTGAGAGTAGATATATTATATAAGAGTTTTGGAATAGTGAGCATTGATGGTAGTAAGAGATTGAAGTGATGGTGAAATTTGGATTTTTCTGAATCTTCTAGCTATGCTAAGTTTTCAAAATTTATTGACTTCGTACTAGTGTTCGCACTTTTTTGGTTTTTTTGAGAAAAACATTGGGTCGGGTGACTGAACCAATGAGTTTTAAAAAAAATAACAAACAATAACACCGTTATTCGTATATCTAAGCTATTCGTTTTGGCCAAGACAAAAATAATTTGAAAATCTTTCAAAATGTATTTCGACCATGTGCATCATTTGATATGGTGTAGGATGGTAAAACGATGGAGTCATTAATGCAATCGAACCTAGTATCGGAAGTGATTGTAAGATCGTCAGCCCATTATGGTATGATGTATTATGGAAAAGTCACAAAATGGCAGAATCCTCAACGTACTACTAATCTGGTATGGTATCATGACGTCATAAAAGAATTTTTGGTTTTCTTTTGAATTATGAAAAGTTGACTAAATTATTTCGATTGATGTCCGAATTGTTGATGAGAGTCTAACCTATTTGATTCGGCTAGACGACTGTTGAAAAGAGATTATAGAATTCAAGCATTCTTGTGTATTTATGCCAAACCAGATTGCTCTGGTGCGGATTTTGATGTTGAAAAGCTGAGGTGAACAACCCTATAAGGGAACATATTTTCGAGGACAATGGTTCCGAGCGTAACGCATATAGTCATTACAAAACACTACGTTGCGGCCCAATGTAGTGGTACAATAGGCTGGCCACCTAGAGTACGCGTGGAGGGTGTTTTCAGTCTTTGTGATTGATAAACACTCTGGTTTGCGGTGTGAAGAATTGTGTTGAAGCATTAGTAAACCTGGAGAAAAGTTCACAGACTTGTGACCCCTCAACATAAATTGGAATCTGAGTTATTCATACTACTTCCCGATTATTGAAAAATCGTGGAAGATTCTTATTCTTCTAAATGATGAATGTAGTAAGTAGAATGTTCCTTAGAAATGAGAAAATGGTAGGATGCGATTAAGAAGGTCATAATAATAAAACTTCTGAAAAGAGAATGAATAAAAGTATTCAAGAGAATATGTAATAATTGGAAAGGCACCGAGTAGAGGAAGTTTCGGTGATTCCAAGGACGAAATCTTTATAAAGGGGAGAGGATGTAAGAACCCGAATTTTCAGATATTATTAAATAAGGATTTAATAAATAAAATTCTTAAACTGTGAGATGGGTTCGAATAAGAGTATATATATATATGATATGAGGTATGTGGTATTATATTACATAGGATAATATAGACTATGTGTTTTTCTGATTTATAAATATATTATTAATATATATTTGTTATTTATTTTGGAGACGATTCAACGGAGGTAAAGGAAGTGGATAAGATTTCCTATCGATATTAAATAATTTATAGAATTATTTTATCATAGTAAGTTGGTGACATTAAATATCCTTAATGTATAATCACCATATTCTTGTGTATGTGTATTAATAACTAGTATGTTTATAATATTGGTTATTAATAGCACTTAAGTTATCCGTGAATAGGTTTGGATAGTGAAGCATGAGTTAGTTAAGAAATTAACTAATAAGAATAAATATTAGTTAATTTAAGTTGGGAGTTATATTATGGAATAATATAACGAGAGTATTGAACCTTAATTAACTATGATGATATAGTACAGTATTTAATTTACTTAAGTAAAGGAGTTAAATGAGATTGAAAGTTGATCTTTGATGATATACTTGTTATGTGAAAAGTAACATGCATAGTAAATATAAATTGTTTATAAATGCATGAACTGAGTATGCTGTTGTATGCTATGTGATGCATGAAAACTGTTAGAATTGCTGAGCTGTCGAGCTCACTCTTGCAAATAACCACTTTTGCAGGTTAAGGACTCACTATAAAGTTACGTGCTACTTGATTGATAAAGTTCAATAGTATCGCAAGAAGATTATTATTTTGTTGAAGTTATTGTTTTGAACCATGTTTAAGGTTCTAGGAGATGTACATGATAGTGGTTACAAAGATTGCTACATGTTGTGTTGTATAGATGTATTAGTAATACATAGGGGATATCGAATTGAGATGTAAATGTTTATACAGAAATTTGTGTAAAGAAAATCATAATATAGTATGATTCAATGTTATGTAATCGATTCAAGATTAAGAAATCAATAAAAGATTTTATTCAAGAGAATTGAAAAAGTTTAAATTATTCCGCATTTTAGTAACATCGAATATGATGTAAAGACGAGATCTTGGATATAAATAGAATTTATATTCTAAATTGCAATACACAAAGTTGTATTCTTTTACTAATGATTAAAAGATGTAATAGTTCGACGATAGTAGTATCGTGACTGCACCGAATCCGAGGTTTCGAAGGAACGTAGATTTGGGGGCGTCACACTCACTATGGAATACGTAATGGAGTTTTACTCGCCTGTCAATAGGAATTCCTAATGTGATAGTAGTACAAGTGATCCTTGGACTTGAGATCATCATAGTATCTTGTATGTAACAAATTATACTTTAACTTATTCCTTAAGGCCTTTTAAGGCATATATAGGGTATGCTTGGGTATAATGAGTTACATATGGAGATAATGAATGATCAATAAAGAATCTACCACCTCTAGTAAAAGAGGAGATATGTCCTATGTGATTCGTTAAATGACAACCCAGGAATCCTTTGCCAAGGCATTATTTGGAGTTGTGCGTTTTCTAATCGAAATACATATGATTAAATAAATTAAGAGTTGACAGTAAATCCATGTCTTATATTTAATTGGGACATTGTATGGTGGAAGGATTGAATTGTACGGTAACTATTAACTCACAGGTTCTTTTATGATTAATGTTGAAATCTATATTATCTGGAAAGTCGTTGATCGCTAGGGATGCTTACCCCTATTGTAGACTAAATGTTATTTTTTTAAATAGATTATTAGTTTAATTTATTTATTTAAATAAGATTAGAATTGTTCTAATTAATTTATTCACAACCGGTTAAATATGGAGAACCTAAAGGGTCACACCATAAAAGGAAGAAGAATTATTTAAGTAGAAAATGGCATGATAGTAATAATGCATTAAGTGTAATTAATTTAATCTATGGTGATAGAATAAATTAAATAGCTTAATGTTTATTATTTAATATTTTAGAAATATTAAATATAAATTAATAAGAGGAGTCTTATTAATATTATTATTATTATTATTTTAATTCTGAAGGAGTTTAGGAATTAATATAATATCAGTACTCTCTCTCAATCCTAATAAGATTAGGATATAAAATAATTAAAAGTGTTTAATTAATTAATTAATTAAAATCCTATTCTAATTGGATTAGGAGGGTTAACCTAATATCTATATAAGAGAGTCTTATATCAGAAATAAGGGACGTGAATTTTTCCAAGGGTTGGGAGTACACATATTCTATAGAGATAGAAACAAGGGTTAAGCCAATAACCCATCTTCCTGAGTTCTTCATCTTCCTTGGTGGATCACTATTAGAGGCCAAACATTTGAGTGGCTGACATTGATCAACGGAAGGAGCCACTACAGAGGAATCAAATGAATCAAAGGAGTAGAACTTGTACCTGAGGAAGCTTTGATCTTCAAAGGTATAACTCCATCCTCTCCTGCTATATATTGACTGATAATTGATGCACAAGAAAGATCATGGTTAAGGGTTTGTAAGAAAATTTTAAAAACTAATTTTTCAACCCTTCTGCTGCGTTTATGCAATTTGATTGCATGCTTATGTTTCTAGCAAACCCAACAGTGGTATCAGAGCCAATCTTGTGCTAATTATCAGTTTAAGTGATTCCATATATGTATGATATGCAATTGGATCGAGTTCTTGGGCAACAAAATTTTTTCTGAATCTGCGCAGTTGCGCCGGTGCAAGGCCTACATGCTGCGCCGGTGTCTTGTCCTGGTTTTCATGCTGCGCAACTGCGCCGGTTCCCTTTATATTCCTGGCGCAGCTGCGCCACTGGACAGGAACTGATTTTTTTTTCTAATTAAATGAATGGTTTATTTAATTAATAAAGGTTTAAAATAAAGATGTTTATTTTATATGAAATGAGATTTCAGATTTGCTAAAATTAAAGAGTTTAATTTGGAATTGTTTTTTAATGAAATAAAGGAGTTTATTTTTTCAAAAACAAAGTTTAGCAAACTTTTGCCCATTAACTGATATTAATACATATATGAAATGAATTTACTTTCATGAGATGAATAAGTTTGATTGATATGTATGATGATATGTATATTAATAAAAGGGATTGATTATGGACTATGACCAATGTGATTGGATTTTATTTTGGATGAATGCTTGAATGTATGGATTTTATAAAATGGGGTCTGCGTACCTCGTCTTCTCTGGTTTTATTCTCGGTGTAAAATTCTATCTCCCTGCTATGTACTTTCCCTTGACTGCTGATCAAGGTTTCTATTTAATTATAAATAGTTTATGTAATAGAGATAGTTAGAATTATCTTGAAGAAACTGGAGACCAATGAGCAAGGAGCGCGTGAAGACCCGTTTGTATGGAGCCCGGGTTAAATGTAATAGTTACATTTAAAATTTAAATTCTTGCACTCTTAGGTTTGACCTTTTGGTTCACTTGGTGGCTCTAGTGAACCAAACTAGAATAAAAGTCCATAACCAATCCGGATAGAATATAGTATTCTATATTGCATGCTATATATTATATATATTATATTTTATGCAAACATGCTTCGCATGTTTAATAAAATGACGCATATTTTATATATATATGTGCATGCGCGCTAAATAAGATGAGACAAATAATAACAAACCCCTCAAAGAAATAATATTAAGTCTGAAGCATTCAAATGACATTTGGAATATTGAACGTCGCCTTCTAGCATGATTACTTAATAGAGTATTAAATATTTAATATGAGTTTGTTGTGCTATCCACAAGGCGAGTATTGAGTATTTAAGATGTTAATTAATCACATTTGATGCTTATCAAAAAAATTGAACGATCTGGTCTTGTTGTGCTATCCACAAGGACGAACATTTTTCTTTTTTGAATTTATGGAAGTGCTAGGCTGGACTTAACTTAAATCATTTTAGTTCGGATGTGCACACACATGACCATTATGATTTAAGAGGCAAAATAAAAGGAGTTACATGGTAATGTAATTGACAAGAGTTGTCTACCTATTTATTTGTATATCGCTTGTTGTGCTATCCACAAGGTTATATACATTTGAAATGGAATCCTTAATCTCACTAGCAAATCTTTAATTAGATGTTGTCGAACTATATAAGTGAGGGTAATATAGTTTGATGAAAATAGTGGGAGATACCAATTTAAAATAAAGACCTAAATTTATTTTGGTATGCAAAGTTAATAAAATAAATGTTTGCTAAAAATGTTATCTTTTCACATGCAGAATTTTAAAAATGTCAAAATCACTAATCTCACTACGAAGCATACTTGATGCAAATAAGCTTACCGGGCCGAATTATGAGGACTGGCTAAGAAATCTGAGAATTGTTCTCACTGCTGAAAAGATTTCTTATGTCCTAAATTCAACTATCCCTGAATCTGTTTCGAAAATAGCCTCTGAGGAAGAGATTGCCACTTTCAATAAATGGCAAGATGATGCATATGTGGCTCAATGCATCATGCTCGCATCCATGAATAATGAGCTTCAGCGTCAGCACGTAAATATGGATGCTCCTGATATGCTGCTTCACCTCAAGGAGTTGTATGGTGAACAGAGTAGGACTGCTAGATATGAGATATCTAAGGAGCTCTTTCGATCTCGGATGACCGAGGGCACAGCCGTCAAGACTCATATTCTGAAGGTAATCAATTTGATTGAATGCCTTGGATAGCTTGGGTTCGTCATGGATGGGGAGTTGAGTCAAGACTTGGTCTTACAGTCACTCCCTGAGACCTTCTCGCAGTTTGTCGTTAATTTTAACATGAATAAGCTAGATGTCAGCTTGCCTGAGCTGCTTAACATGCTGAAAACTGCAGAAGGTCACTTCTCATCCAAGAAGAACCATGTCTTGATGGTGGATTCTTCTAATAAAAGGAAGAGGCCCAAGGTGTCTTCTGAAAAGAAGAAATCCAAGAAGGCTAAGGGAAAGGGGAAAGAAAAGGAACAAAAGAAACCTGAACCAGCTAAAGGAATGTGCTTTCATTGCAACGAGCCAGGACATTGGAAGAGGAACTGCAAGAAGTTTCTAGAAGAGAAGAAGCTTGGAGAAGCTTCGACTTCCAATCAAGGTTTGTTTATGATTGAAATTAATTTTTCTAAAAGTCATAATTCTACTTGGGTATTGGATACCGGCTGTGGGTCTCACATATGTAACACTGTGCAGGGACTGGTCAGAAGTAGAAAGCTAAACAATGAAGAGGTGATCCTACGAGTGGGGAATGGAGCAAAGGTTGCTGCATTAGCTGTAGGAACTTATTGTTTAGCAATGCCTTCGGGCAAGTCCATTTATCTTAATAACTGTTATTATGTTCCGAATATTATTAAAAATATTATTTTAATTTCTGTATTGGATATGGAAGGTTTTGACGTTATTATAAAGAACAATGGTTGTTCCATTTATAAAGACGATGTTTTATATGGTAATGGAAATTTGCGAAATGGGCTTTATATACTTGACTTGCAAGAAAATATATTTTAAATTGAACAAACTAAGAAAAGGAAAAGAGATGATATTAATTATACCTACATGTGGCACTGTAGACTCGGTCATATCAATGAAACAAGACTATTCAAGTTGCATAAAGATGGGCTCCTCGAGCTATCCGATTATGAATCATATCCAACTTGTGAATCTTGTCTCATGGGTAAAATGACTAAATCTCCTTTTAATGGAAAAGGAGAAAGAGTTACAGAGTTGTTGGCATTGATTCACACAGACGTTTGTGGACCTATGACAATAAGTGCACGGGGTGGGTATTCTTATTTTATTACTTTCACTGATGATCACTCAAGATTTGGATATGTGTATTTAATGAAATACAAATCAGAATCATTTAAAAAGTTCAAAGAGTTCAGAAGTGAAGTAGAGAAACAAACGGGCAAGAGTATTAAGATACTTCGATCAAATCTAGGTAGAGAATACTTAAGCGGTGAGTTTCTCAATTGTCTCAAAGAAAATAGTATAATCTCACAATGGACTCCTCCAGGTACACCACAGTTAAATGGAGTATCTGAAAGGAGAAATCGAACACTGTTGGACATGGTTCGATCCATGATGAGTTTTACCGACCTTTCAATTTCCTTCTGGGGTTATGCCCTAAAAATGGCTGCATACCTACTTAACAAGGTACCTACCAAATCCGCCCCAAAGACTCCATATGAGATGTGGAAAGGGAGGAAACCAAATCTTAAGCATGTTAAGACTTGGGGTTGTCCAGCTTATGTCAAAAAGTTTGAAAATGATAAGCTACAGACTAAATCCGAGAAGTGTAGATTTGTGGGATACCCTAAAGAAATCGTAGGGTATTATTTCTATCATCCTACTGATCAAAAAGTGTTTGTTGCGAAACATGCTACCTTCTTGGAGAAAGAGTTTATCCATGAAGGGGTTAGTGGGAGTAAGATATATCTTGAAGAAGTTCAAGAACCACAAATTACCACGGATCAAAGTCAAGTACCTAACCAAGTGGAAGAACCTACTGTACCACACCCTGTTCGTAAATCTGGAAGAGTACCGAAGATACCTGAGAGGTATGGATTCGTTATAGAGGATGACGATGAGGTACACATCATGAATGATGATGATCCATTGAATTACGAACAGGCTATGAGTAATAAAGACACAAAGAAATAGTAGATGACCATAAAATCTAAAATAGATTTGGAAGCTATGCTTAAGTCCATTTGGATTTTTCTTGCGATTGCAGCTTATTTTACTTAATCTGGCAAAATGGACGTGGAGACGCCCTTCCTTAAATATACATTATTAGAAGAATGTATGTATGATACAGCCAGATGGTTTTTATTTCAATGGTTGAAGCAAATCATGTATATGAGCTACAACAATCCATTCGTGGATTGAAGCAAGATTCTCGTAGATGGAACTTTCGTTTTGATGAGACAATCAAAGAGTTTGATTTTATCAAAAATGAGGATGAACCATGTGTGTACAAGAAGGTTAGTGGGAGCGCTGTTTCATTCCATGTATTATATGTTAATGATATATTACTGATAGGGAATGAAATTCCTATGCTAAAATCAATCAAAATAAAGTTGTCTAAACATTCCTTTATGAATGATTTGGGTAGAACATCCCACATTGGGGATATAAATCTGTATTAATAGATTTAAAAGGATGTTCGGCTTAACCTAAGGTATATTCATTAGATGCTAAAGGCGTTTAGCATGGCAAACTCCAAAAGAGTGCCTCATGATGATAAGCCATGGAGTGTATCTCTCTAAAATTATCCTCAGTAAAAGAGAGATCGCATGAGTTACTATCATATATGCAATGAAATATACGAGACTTGATGTTGATTAGTCAGATTCTGGAGAAGATCACTATGAGACAGTGATAAACATCCCAAAGTACTTAACTGACACTAAGGATGTCATCATGACACGTGATGGGTCTGAATAAATCTAGAGTGCTAAACAGACTCAAGTTTTTAGACTGACCAAGATGACAGTAAATCCACTATAGGGTAAGTCGTTACCTTGAAAGGTGGTGCAGTGAATTGAAAAGGTTTTAAACAGCAAAAGGTTGCTAATTTAGTGACAAAGACAAAGTATATAACTGTAAGTGAAGCTGCAAGTTAATGTTTCGGATGAAAAGTTTATTACAGAACTAGGAATAGTTCCTAAGTCTCATCTTGAATCTAAAATATGTGTTGTGGCACTTTGATTAAAGAAATCATTGAAAGAAGAGCATATAAACTCTCAAGATAACATTGCAGATCCATTTACTAAAGCTATAACATAACTGCAGTTTGATCGTCACTTAGAGAAGATGGGTATGAGATACCATGGCGATTGGCTTTAGTGCAAGTGGGAGATTGATAGTAGTGTGCATACAAGCCAATCATGTATGATGATAAAGCACATACTTTGTAAACAATCTTATTTATTTATTAATAAAATATTAATTTAAGGCATTTAATTATCTACATGGTACTGTTTTTATAATATGTAAATAACCATAGTTTTAAGCAATGCTTTTAGAATCATGATGAGATCATGCTAATGAGATCTAAATTCTTAGAAAGCTTAAAAACTAAAATAGTTTTCAATCGTGGGATTTCTAAAATGAGGATTAGTAAATCCGGATAGATTGGTACATATGTTGCTTGCTCATTGGATGAGAATGGCTGATCTCATGGTCATTTGTGTGGAGACACTAAAGCAAGTATGTAGGTGCTTATTGGAGCATAAGTTCACTGAACGTGACTCGCTATGGAATACCTAATGAAGTTTTACTCGCCTGTCAATAGAAATTCCTAATGTGATAGTAGTACAAGTGATACTTGGACTTGAGATCATCATAGTATCTTGTATGTAACAAATTACACTTTGACTTATTCCTTAAGGCCTTTTAACGCATATATAGGGTCTGCTTGGGTATAATGAGTTACATATGGAGATAATGAATGATGAATAAAGAATTTACCACCTCTAGTAAAAAAGGAGATATGTCCTATGTGATTCGTTAAATGACAACCCAAGAATCCTTGGCCAAGGTGGAATGAAATTAGAAAGAGGTTTCTAATTTGCATTATTTGGAGTTGTGCGTTTTCTAATCGAAATACATATGATTAAATAAATTAAGAGTTGACAGTAAATCAATGTCTTATATTTAATTGGGACATTGTATGGTGGAAGGATTGAATTGTACGGTAACTATTAACTCACAGGTTCTTTTATGATTAATGTTGAAATCTATATTATCTGGAAAGTCATTGATCGCTAGGGAGGCTTATCCCTATTGTAGATTAAATGTTATTTATTTAAATAGATTATTAGTTTAATTTATTTATTTAAATAAGATTAGAATTGTTCTAATTGATTTATTCACAACCGGTTTAATATGGAGAACCTAAAGGGTCACACCATAAAAGGAAGAAGAATTATTTAAGAAGAAAATGGCATGATAGTAATAATGCATTAAGTGTAATTAATTTAATCTATGGTGATAGAATAAATTAAATAGCTTAATGTTTATTATTTAATATTTTAGAAATATTAAATATAAATTAATAAGAGGAGTCTTATTAATATTATTATTATTATTATTTTAATTCTAAAGGAGTTTAGGAATTAATATAATATCAGTACTCTCTCTCAATCCTAATAAGATTAGGATATAAATTAATTAAAAGTGTTTAATTAATTAATTAAATAAAACCCTATTCTAATTGGATTAGGAGGGTTAACCTAATATCTATATAAGAGAGTCTTATATCAGAAATAAGGGACGTGAATTTTTCCAAGGGTTGGGAGTACACATATTCTATAGAGATAGAAACAAGGGTTAAGCCAATAACCCATCTTCCTGAGTTCTTCATCTTCCTTGGTGGATCACCATTAAAGGCCAAATATTTAGGTGGCTGACATTAATTAAGGGAAGGAGCCACTACACAGGAATCAAAGGAATCAAAAGAGTAGAACTTGTACATGAGGAAGCTTGGATCTTCAAAGGTATAATTCCATCCTCTCCTTCTATGTATTGACTGATAATTGCTGCACAAGAAAGATCATGGTTAAGGGTTTGTAAGAAAATTTTAAAAACTGATTTTTCATCCCTTCCGCTGCGTTTATGTAATTTGATTGCATACTTATGTTTCTAGCAAACCCAACACTCCCGGGTTGAGGGAGATCAGGTCATCCGTAGTTCCGGCTTTTTAGTGAAAAATCGAACCTGATTTGATTTGTAGGACCCGGGTGCGGGCATGCATGTGTCTCAGACGTAATACCTTTTCACGGTGTCTGAATTGATGAGTTGGGGAAATTCGATCTCATACATCTCTTGAAGTTTGATAGCGCCCCCAGTCAACCCCTCTTTGACAATGAAAGGGCCTTCCCAGTTAGGGGAAAAATTTCCTTTTGCTTCATCCTGGTTGGCCAGGATTTTCTTTAGCACCAAGTCATTTTCTTTGAATTGCCTGATTCGGACCTTCTTGTTGAAGGATCTGGCAATCCTTTGCTGGTATAACTGTCCGTGGAAAATGGCCGTAGCTCTCTTTTCATCTATCAGAGATAGCTGATGATATCGATCTTGCAACCATTGATCTTCATCTATTTGAGCGTCGATCAACACTTACAAAGATTCCATCTCTACCTCTGTGGGAAGGACTGCCTCCAAGCCATAGACCAACGAATAAGGAGTAGCCCAAGTAGAGGTGCGCATTGAAGTCCTGTATGCTAACAAGGTTAAAGGCAGCAGGTCAGGCCAGTCCTTGTGATTGGCGAACATTTTCTGCATGATCTTTTTGATGTCTTTGTTGGCCGCTTCGACAGCGCCGTTCATCTTGGGCCGATAGATGATGGAATTGAGATGCTTGATGTGGAACTTACTACACAGATCCATCATCATTTGATTGTTCAGGTTTTTTGCGTTGTCTGATACGATCACCTCCGGTTGTCCATATCGATAGACGACATTGTTTCTGATGAAACTAATGATGACCTCTTTTGTGACCTTGGGAAAAAAGGCTGCTTCAACCCATTTAGTGAAGTAATCGATCACGGTGAAGATAAATCGATGACCGTTACTGGCTTTGGGTTCCACTGGACCTATCACGTCCATTCCCCACATAGAGAAAGGCCATAATGAACTTATGTTATGCAACTCATTTGGAGGAGCATGAATGACATTTCCATATATTTGGGATTGAAAGCATCTCTTGACGTGATCATCGCAATCAGCTTTGAGCGAGATCCAGTAATGTCCTGTTCTAATTATCTTCTTGGCCAGCAGATGGCCGCTCATGTGTGGACCACAGACTCTGCCATGGATTTCATCCATTAGTCTTTGGGCTTGCTCTTTGTCGAGTCATCTTAATAGGCCTATTCCAGCATCCCTTTTATAAAGTGTCTCCGCTCAGATAGAACTTTATGGCCATTCTGAGAATTCGTTTTGGCTCTGATTGGCTTACACCAGCGGGTGTGGATCCATCACGGAGATATTCCTTGATGTCTTAAAACCAAGGATACTTGACAGGAGGTATTTCATCTGATACTTCTCCCATATAATTCCCATATATCGGGGCTTTCTGAATTATGAACTGAATGTTGGGAAATCCACTCTTATCGGATATGCGGATTAATGAAGCCAACGTTGCTAATGCATCAGCAAAGTCATTCCGACCCCGAGGAATGTGGATGAAGGTTATTGCTTCAAATTCCTGAGATATTTTGAGGACTTGTAGATGGTAAGGTAGCAAATGCAGTTCTTTGGTGAGATACGTGCCGGTAGTCTGTCTGATGACCAGCTCGGAATCTCCAAAGACAAGTAGTTGTTTGATAGACATGGATTAGGCTAGCATCAACCCCATGATACAGCCTTCATACTCGGTCGTGTTGTTGGTGTTGCCAAATTGAAGTTTGGTAGCCACAGGATTGATCACCTATACCAGAGATGAGGACTGCCCCAGCTCCAGCACCTTCCATGTTTACCGCTCTGTCAAAATACATTTTCTATGGTTGGACTGTATTCTCTGACTGGAGTTGTTGAATTGTCAGGATCCCATCGTCTGGGAAATATGTCTCCACGGGCTCAAACCCTCCTGAAGGTGCTTCAGATAATTGATCTGCAATGCTTTGACCCTTGATTGACTTTTGAGTCATGTAGACAATGTCGAACTGCTGTAGGATCAAATGCCATTTGAACAGTCGACAATTCAACATTGGTTTGTTGAATACGTATTTGAGTGGATCCATGCGGGATATGAGGTAGGTCGTATGCCCATGCAAATAGTGTTGCAACCTCATGGCGGCCCATGCTAATGCACAGCATGTCTTTTCGATCAGGGTGTATTTCTGCTCACCATTGTTGAATCATTTACTAATGTAGTAGATGGCTCTTTCCTTGCTGCTATCATCTTTCTGTCCCAACATGCAGCCCATTGCATTGGCATTGATGGACAAGTACATAAATAAAGGGACTCCCTCTCTTGGGGATATCAAAATAGGAGCTTCAGTCAGTTGTTTCTTGATGGCAAGGAAGGCTTATTGACAATCCTCATTCCACGTGGTGGAGGAATTCTTCCTTAACAGCTTGAAGATGGGCTCACAGGTTGCGGTGAGCTGGGAAATGAATATGCTTATGAAGTTGATCTTTCCCAGGAATCCACGTATCTCCTTCTCGGTACGAGGTACGGGCATTTCTGTAATGGCTTTGATTTTGGCTTGGTCTAACTCAATGCTCCGATTACTCACCAGGAATCCTAACAATTTTCCTACTTTGACACCAAAAGCGCATTTGGCGGGATTTAGCTTGAGGTTGCACTTTTGTAACCTGTTGAACAGCTTCCTGAGATGGTCTATGTGATCATCCTACCTTCGGGATTTGATGATGATGTCGTCGACATAGATCTCTATTTTTTTGTGCATCATGTCATGAAAGAGAGCCATCATAGCTCGCTGATACGTGGCTCCGGCATTGATGAGACCGAAGGATAGTCGTCGGTAATAGAAAGTTCCCCAGGGAGTGATAAAAGCTGTTTTCTCCCAGTCTTCTTCAGCAAACATGATTTGATGGTAACCAGCAAAGCAATCCACGAAGGAATACATGCCATACTGCGCAGTATTGTCAATCAGGATGTGGATGAAAGGTACCGGGAAATTATCGTTAAGACAAGCTTTGTTCAAATTTCGATAATCCAGGCAGACTCGTACCTTCCCTCCGGGTTTAGGCACGGGGACTATGTTTGATAGCCATTCGGGGTATGTTGATACCATGATGATTTCGGCTTTGAATTGCTTAACGATTTCTTCTTTGACTTTGAGAATCCACTCAGGTTTCAATCGCCTAAGCTTTTGTTTGACTGGTTTGAACCCTTCTTTGATGGGCATTCGATTGATGACAATTTCTGTGGATAGACCGATCATGTCTTCATGTGACCATGCAAACACATCCTGGTACTGTGATAAGATTTTGATCAGGTCGGCTTTTTGATTTGGTGTGAGGTCTGAGCCTATTTGGATTTCTTTGATGTTTTCAGAGGTTCCTATGTTGATGGTGGAGGTTTGGTCGAGGTTTGGTTTGGGTTGTCTTTGACCCATTCCTTGATCTCCTCTAGCACCTCATAGTCATCTTCCTCCTCTTGATCGATATCTATCAAGTCGAAGCTCAATTCTACATCCAAGTTAGAGTCCTTTTGACAGGTTGGCATCTCATCAGCAGAGACACACACATCTAATGCTTGGGTCCTGAAAACAAAAATGCTTTCATTAACATATACAACTACTTAAACATACATAGCATTCTGTAAAGCATGACAAAGTTGTTGCTATAGCTATGCGATCAAAAGTAAGCAGTAAATGAAAGTATGATTAAGGGCAGATATACTCTCTGGCCCTTTACCCTTTTCAACTTAGGCAAGGGATATTTCTCCAATTATCCAATGTCAGATTCTCATGAATTGGGAGAATCAAGGAATTGTGCCCATCTGCCTCATCCTGGATAATTACTGAGACATCCTTGAGAATAGGGCCAAGGCTTTTCTGTGGATCATTCCTCTTCTTGATGTGAGAAATCGGGCCATGATCATCATTGTCACTATCAGGGAGTTCGCCATTCATACCCTCATAGTTGAGAATGACTCTCATGTTAGCGAATGGGTCTCGTCCTTCGTACAGGATCTGTTCTTTTCCCTTTTCGCTGTTGGCCTCAGGCTTGAGGGCTTTTCTTTCATGGACAAGTATGATTGGCCGAAATAGTATGGCCGATACTGCAATCGGGACTTTCCACGTAGGTTTCTCCCATCCGGCATTTGTAAGGTTCGGGAGCAGAATTGTGGAGGCATGAGCCTTGGGATGTTTGTGTGGGTTCCGGTGGTTTAACTCAGATGAATATCCCAATCCTGCTCTTCCCATATGACTTGGGATTTGGATTAGCATCTTGATGCCTTGCTTATCTTTTCCCAACCCTTCTCCAGGTTGGAAACCCAAAGACACCATTTCTTGGTCTACGATCATTACTTCAGTGGAGACTTTAGGCTGTAGGGCTGGTGGCCCAATAGGTAGATACTGAGTATCGCTCACCTCAAGAGCTTGAAAACTTTCAGGCTCGATCCCTACGTAAAGGCTAATCACTGGCATATCCCCATATATGTAGGTAGGGTATTTTGGCTCGGCATTGACCGTGATGAGGCTGCCGTTGATGATGTACTTAAGTTGCTGATGGAGGGTAGATGGCACTGCCCCCCACCCCCCATGTGGATCCATGGTCTGTCCAACAACAAATTGTATCCAGTGGCAATATTGAGCACTTGGAAGGGTACGTAGAAGGTGTGTGGACCAATTTCTAGGGGAAGCTCGATTTCCCCCATAGCCTAGCGACGAGATCCATCAAAAGTGCGGATGACCACATGACTGGTTTTGATCCGGTTTAGATTGATCTTCATTCTTTCCAACGTGTCGTATGGACAAATGTTGAGGGAAGATCCTCCATCAATAAGTACTCCTCCGATTACGTATCCGGAGGGCATTATGGCTATATGCTGGGACTTATGGTGGCCCATTCCCTCAGCCGGGATATCATCGTCTGTGAAGGAAATCACATTGCTGTTGAAGATGTGTTCTATCACATGACAGAATTTCTCTGTGTCTACAGTGTGTGGTAGATGGGCTTCCTCTAGTACCTTCCCTAGGATGTTGCGATGGTCTTCTGATGATAAGACCAGGTCGAGGATAGACACTTTCTTGGGTGCGTCTTTCAAGCTTTGCACTATCTTGATTTCATTGTGTCCCATTTTCTTGAGGAATTCTTTTATCTTTTCTTCAGCCACCTTTTCTTTTGCTTTGGTAACTGGTTTAATCACCCGCTGAGGCAGGTACAATGGATTGTCCTTTGACAGGATGGAAATGTTGTTTGAAGTAGAGCTTTCAATGTCCCCGTAGTTCCATGAGACCTTCTTCAAACTGATGATTAGATACTGAGGTCTGAAGGGCAAGATTAGAGGCTGAGGTGCAGCCACCTTCACAGGATTTTGGACTTCTTGGACCCCTTTACCTGTCAGTACCAGGGGTGTGATGATTAATTCTTTATTGTAGGATATGACAGCCACTGTGTCCTGGTACCATCCATTGGGGATCCAGAGGCTATTTTTATCTGTAATGTCGAGGATTTAATCTCCTCTGATTAGGTCACCTTTCTCAATCAGGTCTTGAATTAGGTTACGAAGTGCCCAGCATTCTTCTGTATTATGGCCAGGAGAGTTGGAATGGTACTGACATATTTGGTCAGGTTTGAATTTTTTGGATTGAGGGTTCAGCAGAGGTAGCAATTCTGCAACCATTCCCTCATTGATCAGCATTTGGAGGATTTCTTCCATTGGCTGGTTCAGATTGGTGAAATTTCTTTGAAATAGGAATTTCCTTTTTGCTCGAAAATTCTCTTCTTTGACCATCTGTTCGGTCCAGGGCTCTTGTTCGTGAGACTGGTAATGATCCCTATTGGGGTCGAAATTGACTTCCGCCGGAGAAGAATGACTGCCAATAGATTGATAAATTTGCTTCAGCATCTTCCTAATGAGCTGATGCTGATAGACGACCAGTTCAGCCAATTGCTCAATTTATTCCTTAAGAGACTTAATTTCTTGCTCCATCTGGAATCGCTTCTCAAAAGTTTCCCAACTCTCTGGGCTACTAAGATTGGATTGACTTGGTTCCCCAACGTAGCGGAGGTATTTAAATTCTTCTCCACTTGAGGTGCTGATCATATTGACATTTTCCTCTATTGTGCTGTGGGAGAGGATTGTCTTGGACATGGGGTTGTTCAGGCTTTGTTACCATAATTTCCCCGCTGTCAATCAAATCTTGAATTTTGCGCTTGAGAGACCAACAGTCTTGGGTATCATGGCTTGGAGACCCAGAATGATAAGCACATTTCTTGTTAGGGTTGAAGTTCCTTCCGTTAGTGTTGGTTGGTGGAAGAAGTTGAACAATCTTCTTCTGAGCTGTCAGAAGTTTGAACACATTCTCGAGGGAATCCCCTAGTGGGGTGAAATTTCTTTGATGCCTGACTTCCATATTTTTATGGAATTGAGGGTTTGCAGGCTGTGCTGAAGCTTGGAAAGGGGTATAATTCCTCCTTTGAATGGGCGTGTGGTTTGAATCGCCCCTTGAATTTTGTCCTTGTAAAACCAAGGAGACTTCTTCGTCTTTCTTTTTATGAACCCTCCGTGGATTACTCCCGTAATTTTCGGATTGGATATGTTCGGCGACAGCTTCAAGGGCGGTTAGATCTTTTATCTTCCCGGATTTGAGCCCCATTTTCGCCATCTCGCCATGCTTGATCATTTTAGAGAATGGTTTCCCTAATCTCGCTAGGACCCTCTCATAATAAGGCACTTCTTGGATATCGATGAAGGTCATGACTATTTCAGATTCAGTCATGGCAGGGGTGACTTGTGCTGCGACCCGTCTCCATCACTGGGCATATTCTCTAAATGATTCAATGTTCTTTTTCTATATTTTGGTTATTTGATATCTGTCTAGAGCCAGCTGTGATTGAAAACTGTACTGGCTGAGGAAGGCATGGGCCAGCTCTTCCCAGCTATAAATTTTGGAGTTGTCCCAATCGGGCATACCATGCTCTGGCTTCTCCGGTTAGACTCTTCTGGAATAGTTGCATTCAAAGTTTCTCGTCCTCAGCATAGGATCCGAGTTCTCCGATGAAGACTTTTAGGTGTGTGTATGGATCTCCCAACCCATCATATTTCTCGAACTCGGGGGTTCTAAATTTCTCAGGATAACGAGCCCCGGGGAATATACCGAGGTCGAAATAATTCACACTGCCAAATGCCCCAATCCCTTTGATAGACCGGAGAAGTTTCTTCCATTTGTTGCATTTTTTTGAGAAGATCAACAGCTTCCTGTTCTTTGCTGAGGGCGGTGATTTCAGGAGTTTTGTTGGTTGGGTCCTGGTTTTGTGGTCTAGGAATCTGAGTTTCAGCCTTTTCAGTATCTTGACTGCCAGCACCATTACCAGATGCTCCTGGTTCTGGATAAGTTTGAGATTGTTTCCCTTTAAGGGCCTTGCTTTGTTCTCGCAGAAAACCGGCTAGCTCGGCTATCTGATTTTTCAGTCCTTCGAACTCTTCCCTGGAGACAGGGGTGGATTCTGGTGGAGCACTTGAAGCCATGTTAGCAGATGGATTGAGTGCTTTCCTGAATTTAAATCTGGTGATAGGACCAATTTTTGCACCTACAACAAAACGTAGGCATGTTAATTTCTTGATGTAGTTAAGGATCGGATGCATGATGTGTTTTTTAGTGGTTATCCTGCAAAACTGAGGTTAGTTGTTTTGATGGCAGGATGACAAGATATTTGACAGGAAAGTAAATCTTTCATTATTGTCATTTACATTGTGCTCCTCAGTAATTGGAGACTTGACATGGAATTGAAAGAGGAAGGCATGAAGAAGCTTCCCTTTAGATTTGGTTAATCAGAGGCTGACCTATCTTAGGTTTACTCTCGCGGATTTTGTTTTAGCATGAAGGCTCCCAGATCATCGCAATCTACTAGAAGGGAAGTTAATCCGATCGTTCAACTGGAGCGAATCTGAGTGGTGTATTTTCATTAGGCACCCCCAAAGACTTAATCGTCCCCAAAGTCATTACTTAACACCGACCGGGTTATCCTCCTTGTGAGAGGGACACACAACATACATTTTCATACATCGTGGCTCACCGTTTATGCATGTGATAACAGTTGAGTGCGAAGCAGGCGAGACGCAGCATTCACTTATCCATTGACTATGGAGACGCAGGATTTCACGCATTCAATAGTTTTAAAAGGGAAATATTTTGAAAAGATTTAAAAGCGGCCTAATCCCTCTACTGTCCCCAGCAGAGTCGCTACCTGTCGACGTTGGAAAATTTAAGAATCCCGCGGTTCGGTTCGTAACCCGATTTTTCCTCAAATCGATCTTCCTAAGTTCTCTCTACCCTTATTCTTTTTATTTTGGAAAAGGTTTTGAAGGGTTTTTTAGGAAAGATGCCAACATGTGTTTATGTCGATGATTTGATTTGATTTAACAGAGTTGCCAGTTGGTAGATTTGAAAATAGTTGTACCAACTCAACCGAGTTTAATTTTGAAAAGAGGCCCAATTGTTGGACACTGTCTAAACTTGATCTTTGAAATCAGAGTTTTGAGTTCGGGGGATTGGTTAAGTGTTGGGAACGTGTTAGGCACTCCACAACTCCCGTGTAAACACGGTACCGCATCTTTTCAATATTTTCCTTAAAACTGTGAATGCATGAGTGAATGCTGCTTGAAACTTGGGCCTATTGATTTGATTAATTGAAAGTAGTGCTTTGCTTCATTGAACCTATATACAAAGGGTTTGATTTTGATTTGAAAATCAGTTTTTGATTTGATTTGCAAAAGCATTTAATTTGATTTTTTTTTAAAAAGCTTTTCTTTTGATTTGAATTGAAAATGATGTTTTAAAAGCTGGTTTATCAAACCCTTACGCTTCCATAGGAATTGAAGCCTTTGATACTTCCAATTTATCTTTATAGCCTTAAGGCTGCATGTGAATGGTGATTTGCCGGGCTGCGAAGCATCCTCGACCACAGAAATAGACAAGTGTCGATCTCCTCATGGGTATGAAAACCATCGGAGGGACGCTAACACGATAATTCATATTTTCACTATATTGAGACCTTAAATCTGGATAACCGTTTTAAGGTCTATGCATGTACATTTTACAGAAAAACTGGCAGGGTACATCTGTAAATCGGAGTTTGTCCATCATGGGAATCAGATCCCGATCGATTTGATTGTGAATCCCACGATTCCTAGGCTCACATATGAGTAGCCCATAAACCTGCACAGTTCAAATTTGTACAGAAATAGATTTATATTCTCACGTCGCAATGGAACTAAGGACTCATCAGTAAATCCTGGCTGCGCGTGGCCAAAGCGTCTCGTTCCCACTAGATATCGATCTAAGGGACGCGAGTTTGCTTTCAAAGCTGAAACTATAAAAATAACTAGACTTGAAAAAATCTTAGCCATTATAGCTTTCAGGTTCTGTCGGGACCTGTTTGAACCGTTGAAAGCTAGAATTGGAGAGATTTGGAAAACTCTAGTCCGCCTGCAGATATATTAGTGCAGATTCATATACAACTGAATATTAAATGCAATAGTTGAATAAATTGAGTACAACAATATATATATATATATATAGTTATATATATACAAAATTGTGAAAGGGCGATGGGTTTTCACTCGCAAACCCGGACTAGAATTAAAATATATATATATATATTATAAAAAATTGTAAATAACCACAAAATAATCCAGGCTGTGACAGGAATGAAATATATATATAGAACGCAGTAAAAAGGGCGATGGGTTTTCACGCTGGTGCCCGTACTGGAACTGAAATTGACATAAAAGTAGTCAATCAGTGACTGGGGAGAGCACCTATTATGGCAAAATTTGCAAAAGTAGTAAAATGGCCACGGAGTAATCTATGCCGGACTGAAAATATATATATATCGACAGAAATGTAAATTTGCAGAAAAGTAGTCAACTAGTGACTGGGGAGAGCACCCAGTATGGCGAAGAGTGCAAAAATAATAAAAAGGGCGACGGATTTTCACGCCTGTGCCCGGACTGAATTGAAATATATATATATATATATATATATATATATATATATATTGACAGAAATGTAGTCAACCAAGACTGGTTTGAGAACCAGTGATGGTGAAAATCGCTTATATATGCCCAAATATATATATAAAAGCGGTAAACTACCTCAAATTTGACATTCGGGTTTGACAGAATTGAAATGTTAGTATATATACAGTGAAATATATACAAAAAAGGGCCAAACCCGGACTGGGAAGATAACCTAGTCCGACAAAATTGCCAGAACGCGTGTGCTAGTGCATTGAAGCTGCTGGAGCTGACGGATCGTCAATCCGAGTTGTAAAAATGCAAAAATTTGAGTTTATATACCAAAATGTACCAAATTTTGATGAATACGGCCACGAAACTATGTTCCGGGCATATTTAGAAGATAAAATTTCGTGTGAAAGTGGAAAACAGTGCAAAGTAGTAGTATTGACTTCTTGATCGTAAAAATACTTACAATGGATTGCAATACAGACTTTTTGCCAAATTGTAGGCTCTATACGTCCAAATCTATCGGTTATTTTTTGATATGTGGTAGTATATGGGTATATCTACGTGTTAGAGTGAAAATATTTGGGTTTGGAAGAGGTGTAAAAGTCAAGAATTTGAACTGGCAGAGCTTCGCTGTGTTTCTTGCTTATGAAAATGAGAGGGGGGGTGCCCCTCTAATTATAGAGGGAAGAGCCGCAGCTCTACCTAGGGCAGCCGCAGGTAGAGGTGTGGCCACCTGGTGGGGCCTGCGGTGCTGAGTTCTGTCGTCTCGAAGTACGTGCACTCCAGATAACGCGTAGTCTAAGTCGAAACTTTTTAACTTTTGATCGGAGCGTCCGTTTGAGGCGTGCGATAACTTTTCGAAAAGCTCTCGCCGAGAGTGTTGAAATGACATGTGATAAAACATTTTACGGATCCAAGAAGATGGGTTCAAAACCAAGTCTTCGATTCTCCGCAGTTTATCCGTTGAGTTGTCTTGCGTCGTTGGCACTCGGGATCGTCGTTATGGTTCATTTTGACTTCGATGGCATCAATTTGGGTTGAGTTTGACCGAATCGATTGAGGTTTGATAAAATAACCATTTTACCCCACCCGGAGTGGTCCTTGATTGATCTGGCTTCCCAGGGTTGTCTCTAGGGCTGAACTGCACTTCCCCGATTGATGTCAGGGATGATTTATACTTCCCGGGTTGAGACCGGGGATGACTTGCCATGTCCTCGGTTGATGTCGAGGTTGACCTGTACCTCCCGGGTTGATGCCGGGGTAGAATGGACTTCCCGGGTTGAAATTGGGGTTGATCATAACCTCCCGGGTTGCTGTCGGGGCTGAATTGACCTCTCGGGTTGTTGCCAAGGATGATTTGAAGACCTGATATTTGAGATCAGGATTTGAACTGATGGCCCGATTGGAGATCGGAATTGATTTGATGGTCCGATTCGAGATCGGAGCTGGCTTGACGGTCCGATTGGAGATCCGAGCTGGATTAACGGCCCGATTGGAGATCGGAGCTAGATAAATGGTTCGATTGGAGATCGGAGCTAGTTTGACAGTCCGATTGGAGATCGAATTTAGGTATACCGATATTGGTGATCGGATTTGGTTATACCAATATTGGTGATCGGATTTAGGTACTGACATTGGTGGTCGGATTAAGAATTACCGACATTGGTGGTCGGATTTAAACTGGAGGACCGGCATTGGCCGGATTTGAGTTGAAGGACCGGCATTGGTGGCCGATTTTTAGTTGATTGACAGTTTTGCCCTCCTACAATGTTAGTCTTGGGGCAAGAAAAATTTCAAGTATCTACAACTGCAAGACCAAGTCTTGACTCAACTCCCCATTTAGACGAACCCAAGCTGTCCAAGGCGTTCAATCAGATTGATCACTCTTAGGGCATGAGTCTCAACAGCGGTGCCCTCGGTCATTCGAGATCGGAAGAGCTCCTTAGATAACTCATATCTAGCAGCCCTACTTTTTTCACCATACAACTCCTTGAGGTGAAGCAACATAGTAGAATCATCCATATTTTCATGCTGATGCTGAAGCTCGTTATTCATGAATGCGAGAATGATGCATTGAGCCACAGATGCATCATCTTGCCACTTTAAAATAGTGACAATCTCTTCCTCAGAGGCTGATTCTGGAACAGTTCTAGGGACAAATGAATTTAGGACATAAGAAATCTTTTCAGCAGCGAGAACTATTCTCAGATTTCTTAACCAGTCCGTATAATTCGGCCCGTTTAGTTTGTTAGCATCAAGTATGCTACGCAGTGAAATTAGTGATTTCGACATTTTTTAAATTTCTGTATGTGAAAAGATAAAATTTTAGCAAACATTCATTTAATTAATTTTATATACCAAAATAAATTAGGTCTTATTTTAAATTGGTATCTTCTACTATTTTTTTCAAACTATATTACACTCACTTATATAGTTTGGCAACATCTAATTAAAGATTTTTTAGTGAGAATAAGGATACCATATCAAATGTATATAGCCTTGTGGATAACACAACAAATGATATATAAATAAATAGGTAGACAACTCTTTGTCAATTACATCAACATGTAACTTCTTTTTATTTTTACTTCTTAAATCATAATGGTCAAGTGTGTGCATATCCGAATTAAAATGATTTAAGTTAAGTCCAACCTAGCACTTCCATAAATTCAAAAAAAAAATATTGTTCTTGTGGATAGCACAACAAAACAAAATTATTTAATTTTCTTGATAAGCATCAAATGTGATTAAAATAATATCTTAAATACGCAATACTTGTCTTGTGGATATCACAATAAACTCATATTAAATATTTAATACTCTATTAATTTATCATACTAGAAGGCGACGTTCGATATTCTAAATATCTCTGAACGCTTTAGACTTAATATAATTTCTTTGAGGGGTTTATTATTATTTGTCTCATATTGTTTAGTGCGCATGCACATATATATATAAAATACGCGTCATTTTATTAAACATGTTTTGCATAATATATAATATATATAATACTTAGCATGCACATATAGAATACTATATTCTATCCGGATTGATTATGGACTTTTATTCTAGTTTAGTTCACTAGAGCCACCAAGTGAACCAAAAGATCAAACTCAGGAGTGTAAGAATTTAAATTTAAATGTAACTATTATATTTAAATCCGGGCTCCATACAAACGGGTTCACGCAGTCCTTGCTCTTTGATCTCCAGTTTATTCAAAATAATTCTAACTATTTATATTACATTAACTATTTAATTTAAATAGAAACTTTGATCAGCAGTCAATGAAAAGTACATAGGAGGGAGATATAATTTTACATCAAGAAAAAAACTAAAAAGATGAGGTACACAGACCCCATTTAGTAAAACTTATTCATTCTAGCATTCAACTAAAATAAATTCCAATCACATTGGTCAATTACCCATAATCAACCCCATTTATTAACATACATATCACCATATGCATAAATAAATAAATATTCATCTAATGAATTAAAACATTACATATATATATGAGTATCATTTAATGGACAATTTTAAATTACATGAAATTCAATTTCAAAATTAAAATAAACTTTTTATTTTAATTATAAAATTATTAAAAATATTATATATATATATATATATATATATATATATATATATATATATATATATATATATATATATATATATATATAAAAGATGTTACCCACCAAAAGTATATAAGATGTTATCCAGGTATACAAGATGTTACCCACCAAAAGTGATTAACGTTTAATATTTATATAATATTAAGTGATTTGTGCAGGTTACATTTTTTGATATCTTTGATTCTGCAACCTTTTTTAAAAAACATCCTGGCTCCTTTTGTAAAATACGTGACTCACAATTAAAACCTGCTAACTTAGTATACTCCCTTTTGAAATAACACGGACCAGCGAACAAACGGATCCCACAGCGATTGAAAAAAAAATTGATTTCCGTTTTTTTTTGTTTCATAAAAAATAATAATTTTATACAACTAATTATGCTCAATAAATTATTTTAAATGCATACTCATAAATATATAGAATCAAAATAATTAAAAATTACATAAAGGTTTGATTCTGATGTCACTGTTGAGTTTGTACGAAATCGTGACGCAATCAAATTACAAAATAAGCGAAAGTATGGTATATCAGAGTTTAAAAAATTTCTACAAAACCATTACCCGGATCATCCTTTATGCATATTATTAATTTAAAACGATAAATAAGAAGTTATGAAATCATACCCTTGTAGAACGAAACTTCTACAGGTACGAGTTCAACTCTTTGTTCTTCGTGATCTCCTTGAATTTTCGGATTAGATTCTTTCATTTGATCAAGGTTAGCCACTCAAATGTTTGACCTCTAGATATGATCCACTAAGGAATAGAAAATATTCAAGAAGGGGGGTGGTTGGCTAAACCCTAGTTTTCTATCCTTTAAAGAAAATGAGTACTCTCCAACAATTGAAATTGCATCAACTGATATCTATTATAAGACTCCTCTTATATAGATATTGGTCAACCCTTTAATCCTATTAGACATATAATTTCATATAATTAATTAAACTCCTTTAATTAATTAGGCTTCCTAACATATTAGGATTTAATTAATTAAATTCCTTTAATTATCTTGTCTCCTAATCTTATTAGGAATAAATGAGAGTATTAGTATTAAATTAATTTCTAAACTCTTTTAAAAATTAAAATAATAATAATTATAATAATATTAATAAGAATCCTCTTATTAATTGATATTTAATATTTTTAAAATATTAAATAATAAACATTAAGTTATTTAATTTATTCTATCATCATAGATTAAATTAATTACACTTAATGCATTATTACGATTATGTCATTATCTTCTTAAATAATTCTTATTTCTTTTATGGTGTGACACTTTAGGTTCTTCATATTAAACCGGTTGTGAATAAATCAATTAGAACAATTCTAATTTTATTTAAATAAATAAATAAAATTAATAATCTATTTAAATAAATATTATTTATTCTACAATATGGATAAGCCTCCCTAGCGATTAACGACTTTTCAGATAATATAGATTTTAACATTAATCATAAAAGAACCTGTGAGTTAATAGTTATCGTACAATTCAATCCCTCCACTATACAATGTCCCAATTAAATATAAGACATGAAATTACTGTCAAGTCTTATTTTATTTAATTATATGTATTTCGATCAGAAAATGCACAACTACCAAATAATGCAAATTAGAAACTTCTTTCTAATTTCATTTTGCCTTGGCCAAGGACAACTGGGTTGTCATTTAACGAATCACATATGACATATTTCCTCTTTTACTAGAAGTGGTAGATTCTTTATTGATCATTCATTATCTCCATATGTAACTCATTATACCCAAGCACACCTTTGATATACTGTGACACTCCCGAATTCGGGTCCTCTGACCCCGGTCCGGTCGCCACGATACAATACTAACATCCACCTCTAAACAACATACGATAACTAAAAATGCGGAATATAATAAACGTACGTCGTTTATTCAAAAGGTGTTACTAGTCCCAAGATTCGATAACCTTAATACAACCTTACAAACATACATTAGAATAATCATTAAGGTTCATATTACAATAATAGTAATTAAAAGAAACGTAAAGACAAAGTCTGCTCCTTCCGAACTATCGTACAATCGTTTCTTTACCCTTGTCATTCCCTGAAGTCTCGGGCTTAACTGTAATATAAGTCATGATATAGCAAGAATGAGCAACAAGTTTGCTCAGCAAGTTTAAATACAACAATAAAGGATATATCATGATGAATGAAAAATAGCTGACAATGAATTCAATATATGAATATCTTAAGGATTCAACAATATGAATATTAGAAGGATTCAACAATATGAATATCTAAAAGGATTTAACAATATGAATATTAGAAATATTCAACAATATGAATATTAGAAAGATTTAACAATATGAATATCTTAAAGGATTCAACAATATGAATATCTAAAAGGTTTCAACAATATGAATATTAAAAAGATTCAACAATATGAATATCTAAAAGAATTCAACAATATGAATATATAAAAGCAAGGATACTAATTGCTTTTAGAATGACTGATAGTCAAGTAGACTTTGAACTATAACTTCCAATGGGTTCAATAGCTAATTGACCCTTTGGTTACTGGCTATTGGCTACAGAAAATCAGTATCTCGAGGAGATCAGCCTCGGGTACAACATGTATATGCATAACACTTACATCTGCTTACTCGTATCATATATTAGATACCTGGGCACACTCCTAAGATATGAGGGGTGTTCTGTTCTGTCTAAGAATCCTTACCATCAATTGGTTTGGATAGCTTTAAAGAAAATTTCATACACTTGTCTGACCGAACAAAGGTTCTGAGTCTATCTGACACAGTTCAAGAATTTAGAACTTTGAATAATGTACAAGTCCAAGACTGTACGAACTCAAATGCACTAAGTGCTGATATCAATAATATCGATGTGGAATAATTGTAGAATAGTTAAACCACTAAATAACATGCTTGGGAATAAAGTTCAAGCATTAAGTAAACAACTTTCGCTTCAACAATAACCTACTCAATACAATATGAGAAGGATAGGGAACTTGCACAAAGTGAAGTTTAGAATTTGTACAATATATGAATTTATGTAAGTTCGGGGAACTTGCAAAATCAAATATTGAAGTTCGGGGAACTTGCACAATACTTAAAGTGTGAAGTTCGGGGAACTTTGCACAATACTCAACGTGTAAAGTTCGGAGAACTTGAATAATAATAGATTTTCTTGCATAACATAAATGCATAGGTTAGGACACTTGCTCAAATAAAAGAGTAAGTTAGGAAACTTGCAACACAATATAAGTAGTGTTCGGTGAGGAACTTGCATAACCAAATAAAAAAGTTCGGGGAACTTCCAAATCAAAGAGTGAAATTCGGGGAATTTCACCATAATAAATTCCTTGCATAAATTAAACACAAGGACATGGTACTTGCTCGAATAAAAGAGTAAGAATTAAAGAACTCGCTTACAACTTGGGTAAAGTAAACACAAGAATAGGATACTTGCACAATAAATAAGTGTAAGTCAAGAAAAACTTGCTCAATATGAATTTGAGTAAAGTTAGAGAACTTGCATTCAATATTACAATCAAATGAAGTTAGGAGACGTGCCTGTTTGCTTAGCTACAATTAAGTTCTAACTTTAATTAAACTCGTTGAAACAACCTAACATTAACAAGTCGGCCTTTCAATTAGCATGTATAAACTAATATAAGTCTATACTTACAAGAATCTGATTATTATATAATTCTATCACATAGTTTACGTAAGTTAATCTAATCCTGTCTTAGATTTAATAACTTTAGATTACTAGTTCATAAGCATCAACATAGGCTTGAAACACATAGCATTCCATTTTAATCATTGCAATATAGTTTAAGATACACATATTGTAAGGTTCCGTTCATAATTCTAAGTTATAAGGTTTAATATCGATAAACCTTAAGTTAAACAAGTTCATACTTCAAAGGTTCGCTACTCCGGTCATACTATCTCATAACAAGGCTAAACAATACTTAATATGTATGCTCGAGTATACTACACACATATACTTTAATCACGTAGTTCATACTTGAAGTTCATTTTCTATAATTTAGCATGCACATGTGAAATTTGTATATAAACAATTGAGGTTCATGTCAATACGTCTATAGTCATAATGAAATCTTAATACTTATGCCTATATGCTCACAACATGTCTCACATGGTATTTAACTTTCAAATCTTAAGTTCTCCTTCAAAAGTATACTAAGTCCACAAAGATCTTTTTAGTATAAACATAGTGTTTTGTAACTATGACTCACTTGCATTAGAAACACATACCAAAGCCACATGAATGCTCTCATATCACAAGACAAAATTATTGGTCAAGTTTACTTCGAAAGTTCTTAAGTTTTCCTTGAAAACTCCTTAAATCCATCAATCTCGAATGCTAGTGTGTACAACACTTTAAACGCGCATTTCATGTCAATGTAAACATACTATTATGCTCATAATATCAAAATATACACATGCTACTTATATGACAAAGTTCGCATTCAAAACTATAAGCTTCATTTTCAAAACATAAGTTTTCCTTTGTAAACCTTTGAGTCTTTCAAACACGTATGCTAGTGCGTTTAATACTCTAATCATGCATATTAACATGCTCGCCAAATTAGAATGTATATACAATACTTTCTTGCTAACGTTCACCTTTGAAACTTATATGTTTCATTAGAAATGTTCAATAGTGGGGTTCACATGCTCATATTCTATTATGAAACCAGTATACCTAAGTCAACATGTCTCCCATACAATTCTAAGTCATGATATCATGCTTGCAAGGTCAGAATACTATCATGGCAAGTATACATATCGAGTTTGTTTTCATATTCGAAGTTAGTTTATGAAACGCTAAGTTTATTTCAAACTATAATTACTTGTGCAACTATTAGTGAAACATGCTTGTATAAAACAATTTAACCAAGTAAATATAATATCATTATATTAATCTCTTACTCATTCATAATAATAATTAATCATCAGATTATCAACTAATTACTCCCAATTGGAATTAATCAAACACGATTAAATCTCTACACTATATTCACGTAATTTGAATATATAATTACTAACACTTTTATCAATATTCTGATATAAAAGTCTTAGGGTTAATCTACTAATTTAAATAACCATTAGTGATTCCCTTTAATAAAAATCCTAGCATTTATTCGCATAGGATAAATTCACATAAGCACATAACCACATAAGGTTTAAATAAGTTTGAAAAATTAAGTCCTAAAAATTTTAAATCACATATAAAATTAATAAGGAGCTTAAAATTCCTGGTCGTTACATCCCTCCCCCCTTATAAAAATTCCGTCCTCGAATTGTAAAAATAAGGTTACTCCAATAAAAACGGACAATTCGCTCTTATCACTTAGATAATCTCTACTGTCTGTTATACCACTTCTGGTCCCAACAGTCGACGTTCACCTACTTCGTCCCAACACAACGGTGTTCGACACTTCCTCCCATAAAATGCTTCTAGCAAAATCTCTTCTCTTAGTTCTAGTACTAACGGTACCCAAATTTGTCCTTTAAATCATAGCAGTTCAGTGCTATCAATCTTAAATTTCAACTCATCACCTTTAGCTAATCGCTTCATGATGTTATCACAAACTTCGTCCTTCTCTTGTGCCTCCTTAACCTTATCTAATAAAGTCGGGCTTACTGACGCTGTAAATAATCTCTCTTTGGTCTCCATCTGATACTTAACCTCTAAGTCTAGTCTTTCGAAAACTCTCACTAATCCTTCTTAAATGGTCAACCCCGATAACTTCTCTCTGCCTTTCCTGCTCAAGGCATCTGTTACTACATTTGCTTTGCCTGGATGGTACAGAATCTCACAATCATAATCATTGATCAATTCTAGCCATCGGCACTGCCTCATGTCTAACTCCTTTTGCGTGAAGATATATTTCAGACTCTGTATATATCTCACATTTCTCGCCCTACAAATAATTCTTGCAAAACTCCATGACAAAAACTATTGCTGCTAAATCTCATTTGGGAAGACATCCACGAATTCCCTTCAAATCGGTATAGCAATTCCTATGAATGTATCCTACGAGGATAACTTCCTTGTTTGCTACTCCTACGTTCATAGGGTGTTCTAATTCCTCACGGGGTAAGTCAAACTGTTTAACAAATTCTTTAGAAACAAAAGAGCAGGTGGCACCCGAATCGAAAAACACATATGCATCTATATAATTGATCGGGATGATACCTGACACTATGTCCTTGTTATTGCGGTTGCCGCTAGCTGCAACGCCCTTTCTCTTCGGGCAGTCCTTGATTTGATGGTCTGTGGCTCTACAAGCAAAACATCCTCCTTTCGACTTATTCAGACATTGAGGAGCTATGTGATCCGGTTGTCTACAATGATAACATCCGTTCTTCCCCTTCAAGCATTCCCCCGAGTGGTTCCTTTCACAGTAACTGTAATTTAAACTTTTCTTAGCCTTTCCCCCGGATTTTTTACCTCCGGATGATTGGCTCTCCATCCATTTTCATTTGATGGGGTTGCTGTCTCCGCCGTTTCCCCCTTTCGGTCCTTCCTGGCCGGTCTTCTTATCTTATTTAAATCGCGCTATGGCTTCAATGCCTCCTTCGACAATTATAGTCCTTTCCAAAAGATCAAAAAAAGTCTTAATCTTCAATACATCTACTGCCTTCTGCACCCATGGTTTCAATCCTAATTCAAATCTCTTTGCTTTCCTAGCCTCCGTGTCCACCTAGTGTGACGCGAATCGGGCCAACTCGTTAAATCTTGCTGCGTACTCTACGACTGACATACCTCCTTGTCTCAGCTCCAGAAACTTAACTTCCATATCTTGTTGCGTACTCTCCGAAAAGTATTTCTTAAATCTGTCCCACATAATAACTCCTTCGCCTACTAGTCCTTTATTTGCTTCCCTCTAATAGTTAGCTTCGCCCTTCATCATAAAAGTGGCAAAACTTGTCTTCTGTGCTTCGGCCACCCATGCGACCTCAAACACCTTCTCCATTTCTTCTATCCATGTCTGGGCTCCGATTGGGTCTAAGGTTCCCCGGGACTCCGGTGATCCTACCAATTTAAAGTCCTTAAAGCTAGCCAAGTAATGTCCTGGCTGTCCAACTGCTGGCGGGGTTATGTTCTGCATTGCTTCTGTTAATAGGTTAACGAAGTTCTGCATTGGGTCGACATCTCCCCCTTCAACATTGCTAACAGATCCTTCCTCCCACTGGTTCTGCGAAAATCTCCTAGGCGGCATGATCCTAAGGAAAGGAAGAAAACATTAGGCTTTACGTGATATGCTATTCAAGTTAGCATTAAGAAGTTTAGGACGTCTATCAATCATAGCTGATTTAAATAAACAACTTCAGTATCACAAAAAGACTTGATGGATCTCCTCAATCCATCACCTACAAACTCTACTTGAGTTTTCTACTAAGGTCATAACTTAGGTTTCGCATTCCTAACGTTTATAACCTAAAGTTTTGATACCAACCTGTGACACCCCCGAATCTGGATCCTCTGACCCCTGTCCGGTCGCCACGATACAATACTAACATCCACCTCTAAACAACATACGATAACTAAAAATGCGGAATATAATAAACGTACGTCGTTCATTCAAAAGGTGTTACTAGTCCCAAGATTCGATAACCTTAATACAATCTTATAAACATACCCTAGAATAATCATTAGGGTTTATATTACAATAATAGTAATTAAACGAAACGTAAAGACAAAGTTTACTCCTTGCAAACTATCCTACAATCTTTTCTTTACCCTTGTGTAATACCCGAGAATTTCCTAATATTATTAAATGAATATATTAATAGAAATGAGAATTTATTAGAATATAAATGATTTTGTGTTATGAGAATGATTAATTCAATTATATTAAATTGAATAATTATAATAATTGAGAAATTGATGGAGTTTGCGATAAACTCGTTGATAGCCTTGTGTGGCACAGTGACGTAATATAAGGATGATTATATTAATTTAAGCGAACAATTAATCTATATTAATTGTTATCGTAGAATATTAATTAATTATTGTGGAATATTAATGGTGATTAATTTAATAATATGTGATTATTATTATTGCAAGAAATATAATAATAATAAGCAATGTATGATATTTAATCATATAAATTAATAATCAATGAGGAATGGATTAATTAATATTATTATTATTAATTAATCAATGAAATGAATAATTTATTTATTTGACATTATGAATAATAAAATAAATAAGTAAGTTATTAATATAATAAAATTATATTGAATGTTATGTGCAAATGTGCAAGAATTAAATATAAAGTATATGGAATACAACTATATTATATAGTGTAGAGAAACACTTAGGTGTGACCATGCAAGTATACATAAACTATGTTATATAGTGCAATGTGAATACATTACACATAGAGACCATGTATTAAGATTGATTGAAATATATAAGCTACATATTTATTCTTGTGTGACAATAAATATGTGGGTATACATTGTATAAAATATCATGAACATATTGTAAACTATTAGTTTTAATAAAGAAGACAGTGTAATGTGATAACATCCGATTAAATTATATCCGGTATTAATAAATGTACATGGATGATATGTATGTTACATTACCATATTACATCTACTACCTTGAAATATTAAGCATGTGACTTACATTATAATGTTAATTATAACCTAAATATATAGTATGAATATATATGTAATAACCTAAGTGTATGATATATGCATGTTGCTTGAAGGCTGAGCTTTTAATTGGCTTGTCCCATATAATTAGTCACAAACCTTGTACACGTGAAATGCATCATGAAGCTAGCCTACTCTCTTCTCTCAAACTCAGCATTCTAGCCATCATGAAGGGAGTGGGCAGAATAGTGGAGATCACTAACTAATTACCAACTCCCTCTTATCTAGCATGCAATCCTTCAATCCGTTGTTTTGATTTGGAAGGAAAAGGCTTTGCTTGGATACTAGTTTTGCTATATATATATGACCCTTCTCTTCAGATTGTTCATTGCTGAGATTTTGCTTGAGTATTGAATTGAGAGTAATACATATATTAGTATAGTAGCATTGTGAGTGGAAAGTAGTAGCAAGCTCAGATTGTTTGCAGAGGTATAATCCCTTTTCCTTTGTTCTTCATTTTCGTTTTCTGTTTTTGAAGTTTCCTTCAAATTCTTGATTATGCCAAATTGGTTCATGATTGGTTTGTAGAACCCTTATATTGTTGTTATATGAACATACATACATGATGAAACCACTATATAGCTTTCTTGACTTTTATTTCCATTTTTGCTCTGCAATTTCTGTAAAACATCAAATTTGTGAATTTGGTTGGAGTTCATGAAATTGGGAATTGATAAATGGCGATTGACTGTTATATAAGCATATATATATATATATATGTGTGTGTTAGTAAGTTAAAAAGGTTAGTCTAATAGCATCTGGGTATGTTGAAATCGATGAAATGGGAGGTTTTGGGTCGGTTTCGGCTGTAGTCTGAACTGCAGAAACTGTTCCCATGCCGTAGCGCCATTGTCCGCGCCGCAGCTCCACCAGCGCCGCAGCGTCAGCTTGATGCTGTTGTTGCTGCGCCGCAGCGCCAGATTGTGGCTGTTGTTGCCGCGCCGCAGCGCCGGCACCCTGCTGCAATTTTTTTTCACCCTGCAACAAAATTGTTATGTACTAATTGTTTGATTTTGTTTAAACAAGCATGGAAGCATGATTAATACTTATATATAAACCTAATGAGGCAATGTAAGCATGTTTTAGTATATTAGCATGCATGGTTAACAAAACGACATGAAGTTTGGAAACGAACTTAAAGTTTCATAAACAATCATTAACATTATAAAGCATGAGTATATTCTGATTTTTGATACGTGGTAGAGCAGCTTAGAAATGCATGAAATGAATGATGACTTGTGTATACATGTTTCATAGTATAACGTGAGCATGCTAAACCTCGATTAGTAAACATTTCGAACGAAAATGGAAGTTTTATGAAACAAACTTTGACATATATGTGACACATTGAGATACTAATTTTGCAAACATGTTTACATGACCTAGAATCACATGTAATACATGTTAACTTGCATATATAGATTTTATAAGGTAACGTGAGCACGTGGATCTCGTTAAATGAACTTTACTAGTGAAAGTATAAGTTTTGAACGTAAATCTTAACATGTTATTGTAAGTTTCATATTCTGATATTTATGGACACATGTGATAGTACTCTTAGACTCATTCATGTGTCATGCATGTATATATACCATGATTAGTTGCCATGATTCAAGTTTAGCGTAAACGAAGCATGTTTTCAAGATAATAACAATACTAGCTACATATATGCTATACGAGTACTTATGAGCATGCCTAATACAAGTTAATATAAATACCTTAAGTGTTTTGAAAGCAAGCATGATAGGCTTTATAAATTTCATGACCTTGAATGACCGCAAGTGTCGACCTAGAACCTATATCACATATGTTTGGAATAAGAGAAGGTTATACGAATATAAAAAGACTCTTTAACATGTATATATACTATGTGATATATGTGAATCCGATTTTGACGGTTAACTTAGGGGAATGCCATAACTTGCTAAAATAAAATATATTTAGTATTGATTGTGGTCTTATGTGGTATTAATAATATGAGGGCATGTTTGCTAATTATTGCGATCTTATATGATATGAGAATGTGTTTAAACTCAAAAGGAGGAACGTTAAGGATAGAAATTATATTCTATATAACTGTATAGCTAGGTTAAAACTTAGCTTATGTGTTGATCGTATAATCGAAGACAAAATGTGAAGTTAAATTATATGACTAATGGATATCATATATATATACGTAACTATGTTACGATAAGAATTCGAAAAGTGTTGGCTAACTTTACGTGGATAGACTACGCTTAAGGTAAGCATCCTAAACCCCTGCATTACTTTATTCAACGGATATCGTAAGCGAGTATCTAAACCTTATCTCTTTGGATACAAGTATTCTATCTTTGTATATTGCGAACTAGTTTCCTGCTTAATCGTTTGAATTGAATTAGCATACTTGAACTCTTATTTCATTAAAGCTATTATTCATGTTGAACTTATTATTGTTCTTAAATATTGTGAAAGTGTCTATGCCATTTGATTCGACTAGACTTATGTTATTGAAAAGTGACCCAAAACCAATTGATTGGAGCGGGATCTTGTATTTGACTGAGAAGAACAACCTTCTTTGAAGGGAATATATAATTGTCGGAGAATCGACGTGCACACTTGAGTATGATTTATTGTTATGCATAACGATGGTGCTTTAGGCTGATCACCTGTTGTACCTGTTTTTGGTTAGATTTTCAGTTTATTACTGTTAATTCTAGTAGAAGTTCATAGTCCTTAGTGATTGCTCAGTATTCAGTTATCTTGAAATCTTGAATTGATTTATTTTATTCTGTCCTTAGCGACTGTTATTGAGAACTGTTGATATTCTTGTTATCCTTGAACTATCAAACCTTGTTATACCCTTTCGAGAATTAAAAATCTTATTACTCACCCTTATTGTATATTACTTGCTGGACAATTTGTGCTCATTCTTGCTTTCCCTAAAACATTTCAGTTAAGGTAGAGCATGGTGAACCTTTGGGCGTTGATAAGGGCAAGGGCAAGGCTACCAACTAGCTTGTCTCTTTTATGTTTTTAAATATTTTAATGTTGTATTTAGATGATGTAGTAAACTGGATTTGATTATGTTTAAGCTCAAGTTAGATTATGTAATAAGTCGTTAATTGATATTATTATGTAATCTATTAAGTACTGTAGGTTGCGAGACTTGGGAGAATAATTATAATAAATCATTGTAAATTATTCTAGAATAGATTTTCCGCTGTGATTGTGTGATATTTAGTTATTATTATTGTGATGTATTACCATGAGCACGTGATGAACCGAATTCTAGAGACCCCGTGACGGTCCTGGAATTTGGGGGCGTCACACCTTGTCCTTCCCTGAAGTCTCGGGCTTAACTGCAATATAAGTCATGATATAGCAAGAATGAGCAACAAGTTTGCTCAGGAAGTTTAAATACAACAATAAAGGATATATCATGATGAATGAAAAATAGCTGACAATGAATTCAACATATGAATATCTTAAGGATTCAACAATATGAATATTAGAAGGATTCAATATTATGAATATCTAAAAGGATTCAACAATATGAATATTAGAAAGATTCAACAATATGAATATTAGAAAGATTCAACAATATGAATATCTAAAAGGATTCAAAATATGAATATCTAAAAGGTTTCAACAATATGAATATTAGAAAGATTCAACAATATGAATATCTAAAAGGATTCAACAATATGAATATCTAAAAGCAAGGATACTAATTGCTTTTAGAATAACTGATAGTCAAGTAGACTTTGAACTATAACTTCCAATGGGTTCAATAGCTAAATGACCCTTTGGTTACTGGCTATTGGCTACAGAAAATCAGTACCTCGAGGAGATCAGCCTCGGGTACAACATGTATATGCATAACACTTACATCTGCTTACTCGTATCATATATTAGATACCTGGGCACACTCCTAACATATGAGGGGTGTTCTGTTTTGTCTAAGAATCCTTACCATCAATTGGTTTGGATAGCTTTAAAGAAAACTTTATACACTTGTCTGACCGAACAAAGGTTCAGACTCTATCTGACATAGTTCAAGAATTTAGAACTTTGAATAATGTACAAGTCCAAGATTGTACGAACTCAAATGCACTAAGTGCGGATATCAATAATATCGATGTGGAATAATTGTAGAATAGTTAAACCACTAAATAACGTGCTTGGGAATAAAGTTCAAGCATTAAGTAAACAACTTTCGATTCAACAATAACCTACTCAATACAATATGAGAAGGATACGAAACTTGCACAAAGTGAAGTTTAGAATTTGCAAAATATATGAATTTGTGTAAGTTCGGGGAACTTGCAAAATCAAAGAATGAAGTTCGGGGAACTTGCACAATACTTAAAGTGTGAAGTTCGGGGAACTTGCACAATACTCAACGTGTGAAATTCGGGGAACTTGCTTAATAATAAATTTCCTTGCATAAAGTAAATGCATAGGTTAGGACACTTGCTCAAATAAAAGAGTAAGTTAGGAAACTTGCAACACAATATAAGTAGTGTTCGGTGAGGAACTTGCATAACCAAAGAATGAAGTTCGGGGAACTTCCAAATCAAAGAGTGAAATTCAGGGAATTTCACCATAATAAATTCCTTGCATAAGCTAAACACAAGGACATGGTACTTGCTCGAATAAAAGAGTAAGAATTAAAGAACTCGCTCACAACATTCTTTGGGTAAAGTAAACACAAGGATAGGATACTTGCACAATAAATAAGTGTAAGTCAAGAAAAACTTGCTCAATATGAATTTGAGTAAAGTTAGAGAACTTGCATTCAATATTACAATCAAATGAAGTTAGGAGACGTGCCTGTTTGCTCAGCTATAATTACATTCTAGCTTTAATTAAACTCGTTGAAACAACCTAACATTAACAAGTCGGCCTTTCAATTAGCATGTATAAACTAATATAAGTCTATACTTACAAGAATCTGATTCTCATATAATTCTATCACATAGTTCACGTAAGTTAATCTAATCTTGTCTTAGATTTAATAACTTTAGATTACTAGTTTATAAGCATCAACATAGGCTTGAAACACATAGCATTCCATTTTAATCATGCAATATAGTTTAAGATACACATATTGTAAGGTTCCGTTCATAATTCTAAGTTATAAGGTTTAATACCGATAAACCTTAAGTTAAACAAGTTCATACTTCAAAGGTTCGCTACTCCGGTCATACTATCTCATAACAAGGCTAAATAATACTTAATATGTATGCTCGAGTATACTACACACACATACTTTAATCACGTAGTTCATACTTGAAGTTCATTTTCTATAATTTAGCATGCACATGTGAAATTTGTATATAAACAAATGAGGTTCATGTCAATACGTCTATAGTCATAATGAAATCTTAATACTTATGCTTATATGCTCACAACATGTCTCACATGGTATTTATCTTTCAAATCGTAAGTTCTACTTCAGAAGTATACTAAGTCCACAAAGATCGTTTTAGTATAATCATAGTGTTTTGTAACTATGACTCACTTGCATTAGAAACACATACCAAAGCCACATGAATGCTCTTATATCACAAGACAAAATTATTGGTCAAGTTTACTTTGAAAGTTCTTAAGTTTCCTTGAAAACTCCTTAAATCCATCAATCTCGAATGCTAGTGTGTACAACACTTTAAACGCGCATTTCATGTCAATGTAAACATACTATTATGCTCATAATATCAAAATATACACATGCTACTTATATGACAAAGTTCGCATTCAAAACTATAAGCTTCATTTTCAAAACATAAGTTTTCCTTTGTAAACCTTTGAGTCTTTCAAATACGTATGCTAGTGCGTTTATTACTCTAATCATGCATATTAACATGCTCGCCAAATTAGAATGTATATACAATACTTGCATGCTAACGTTCCCCTTTGAAACTTATATGTTTCGTTAGAAATGTTCAATAGTGGGGTTCACATGCTCATATTCTATTATGAAACCAGTATACCTAAGTCAACATGTCTCCCATACAATTCTAAGTCATGCTATCATGCTTGCAAGGTCAGGATACTATCATGGCAAGTATACATATCGAGTTTATTTCCATATTCGAAGTTAGTTTATGAAACGCTAAGTTTATTTCATACTATAATTACTTGTGCAACTATTAGTGAAACATGCTTGTATAAAATAATTTAACCAAGTAAATATAATATTATTATATTAATCTCTTACTCATTCATAATAATAATTAATCATCACATTATTAACTAATTACTCCCAATTGGAATTAATCAAACACGATTAAATCTTACACTATATTCACGTAATTTGAATATATAATTACTAACACTTTTATCAATATTCTGATATAAAAGTCTTAGGGTTAATCTACTAATTTAAATAACCAATAGTGATTCCCTTTAATAAAAATCCTAGCATTTATTCGCATAGGATAAATTCACATAAGCACATAACCACATAAGGTTTAAATAAGTTTAAAAAATTAACTCCTAAAAATTTTAAACCACATATAAAATTAATAAGGAGCTTAAAATTTCTGGTCGTTACATATACCCTAAAGGTCTTAAGGAATAAGTCAAAGTATAATTCATTATATACAAGATACTATGATGATCTCAAGTTCAAGGATCACTTGTACTACTATTACATTAGAAATTCCTATTGACAGGCAAGTAAAACTCTATTAGGTATTTCATAGTGAGTCACGTTCAGTGAACTTATTCTCCAATAAGCACCTATATACTTGTTTTAGTGTCTCCACACAAATGATCATGTGATCAATCATCCTCATCCAATGTGCAAGCAACATATGTATCAATCTATCCGAATTTTCTAATCCCCTTTTTAGTAATCCAACGATTGAGAACTATTTTAGTTTTAAGCTTTCTAAGAATTTAGATCTCATTAGCATGATCAACATCATGATTCTAAAAGCATTGCTTAAAACTATGAGTTATTTATATAATATAAAAATAACATCATGTAGATAATTAAATAACTTTAATAAATGAATTTTTTTATTAATAAATAAATAAGATTATTTACAAAGTATGTGTTTTATCATCATACATAATTGGCTTGTATGCACACTACTATCACTGGGTTCCTTAGCCTGTGCAACAGCTCCGGTGTTGTCACAGTACAAGGGGACTGCTCCTCTAATGCTAGGAACCACACCAAGTTCGGTTATGAACTTCTTCATCCAAACAGCCTCCTTTGCAGCTTCACTTGCAGCTATGTGTTCTGCCTCTCTCACTGAATCAGCAACTGTTTGTTGTTTGGAACTATTCCAACTCACTGCGCCACTGTTTATGGTAAACACATACCCCGTAACGAATTTACTGTCATCTTGATCCGTTTGAAAACTTGAGTCTATGAAGTCCTCAAGTTTTAATTCAGACCCACTGTAGACAAGAAATACATCCTTAGTCCTTCGTAAGTACTTTAGGATATTTTTCACTGCCTTCCAGTGCTCTTCTTCTAGATTCGACTGATATATGCTTGTTACACTAAGTGCATGAGCGACATTTGGTCTAGCACATATCATACAGTACATGATAGATCCTATTGCTGAAGCATAAGAAATCTTACTCATACGGTTTCTCTCCTCAGGTGTCTTTGGGGCCTGTTTCTTGGAGAGATGTATTTCATGGCTCATCGGCATGAGATCTCTTTTGGAATCTTCCATGCTAAACCTCTTTAGCATCGAGTCAATGTACGTTCCTTGGGATAAGCCAAACTTTCTTTTAGATCTATCTCTATAGATCTTTATCCCCAAAATATAGGATGCTTCTCCCAAGTCCTCCATGGAGAAGTGTTTAGATAACCAGATTTTGATTGATTGTAGCAGGGGAATATATTCCCTATCAGTAATATATCATCAACATATAATACAAGGAATGAAACAGCGCTCCTACTAACCTTCTTTTACACTCATGATTCATCCTCGTTTTTGATAAAATCAAACTCTTTGATTATCTCATCAAAATGGATATTCCATCTACGAGAAGCTTAGTTTAATCCATAAATGGATCGTTGCAGCTTACAAACTTGATTTGTTTAAACCTTTGAAACAAATTCCCTCTAGCTGTGTCATATACACATCCTCCTTAATTTTCTCATTGAGGAAGGTCGTTTTCACTTCTATCTGCCAGATTTCATAGTCATAATAAGCTGCAATCGCAAACAAAATCCAAATGGACTTGAGCATAGCTACTGGTGAGAAGGTTTCATCATAGTCAACTCCTTGTCTTTGTTTGAAACCTTTTGCAACCAGTCGGGTCTTATAGGTCTCTATCTTGCCGTCCGCTCCAGTCTTTCTTTTAAAGACCCATTTACACCCACTAGGCTTAATGCCTTTAGGTGGTGAAACCAAAGTACATACTTGGTTCTCATCCATTGAGTCCATCTCGGATTTCATAGCTTCTAGTCATTTCCCTGAGTCTTTATACTCATAGCTTGTTCATAATTCAATGGATCATCATCATTCATGATGCGTACCTTATCGTCATCCTCGGGGATGATCTGACGGTCTGATTGACGATCGGAGTTGGCTGGAGTACCGATATTTATGATCGGATTTGACTATAATTGACCGACATTGGGGATCGGATTTAGGTTGAAGGACCGATATTTAGATTGGATGTCTGGTGTTGGGATCGGGGTTGGCTTGATTAACAATTTTGCCCTCCTACAGTGTTAGTATTGGGGCAAGTAAAATTTCGAGTGTCTACAGATGCCCCTCTTTATCATGTTTATGTAATGCAATGGAATGAACAAGATAAAGATTGATAGACACTTGAAATATGACAAGATATTAATGATGTAAATCGCAATGCAATGAATGTTAACACGTTTTCGCAAATCGCATTTCGCACTTCGTATATCGCATCAGAAATTGCATCGCCATAGCATCGCATCGCAAATCGTAAATTGCATATCGCATCGCAAATCGTATCGCACATCGCATATCGCATCACAAATCGTATCGTATCGCAAATCGCTTTACCTTTACCGGTGTTTGTGTTGGTGCCGATATCCACGGTTGGATTTCATCAATGCTGTTGATGTTTATGCTAGTGTTGACTCCAATGGTCTGATTTTTGTTTGTGTTGTTGATGCTGGTTTGATGACGATAAACTGAAATGTTTCCCATGTTTATACTGGTGATGTCGTTCTTTATAATAGCCTTTGCTATTTTCTTGATTTAAGCCCAATGGTTTCTCACATATGCTGATACTCTTCGTGGGGCATACTTTTTGATGCCATTTGTACATTTTTTGAAGACTCCTCTGATGGGGATATATCTCTTTCGTCGAGCTACCTCAGTGGGTGCTCCCGATGCTTATCTTGATGATAACTTACACCGGTAGTTTGCAAAAGTGCCTACCCTGATGGTAGGGGCAATGGTTGATCATTGGACTGTCTCAATGCCTACTTGAACGGTATCAGACTTTTTCATCGAGGTTGTGTGTTTAATGTGTATGCATTTTTGACTCTATTAGGTATGTATGCTTAATGCTTTGATGGAGATGTGCGCTGATGTAGCACTTGTTGCACATGTGCAGACTAGACATGATGTGATGATTTTAATTTATCCTAGGTTGATGCATATGCTTAATTGAATTGATGTAGAACCATACCTGACCCTTTTTGAGGTAATTTGGAGTTTCTTTGGCATAAAATTTGCTAGGCTTAGCAGCTTCAACTCCCGTATGGCTCCTTTTGTCATTCGCAGGTTCAGTTGTTCCCCTTTCATATATCGTCTCTGATGGGGATAGATCAGAGTTGGTCTGCCGGCCCGATTAGAGATCGGGGTTGATTTGATTTTATTGACCTCTGTGATCCCTTTGAGGATGTGTATAACATATTCCATCATCTATCCTTTATGAAGATGGAGTATTATATGACTTTCGCTCCTAGATCATCTCCCGATGCTTCCCTGGGGTTGTGCCATCGGCTGATCATTGAGTGTGAAAAGGGCAAGCTTTTTACTTGTGACCTTGCTGGTTTAGCTATAGTTTGACTGATGACCCGGGTGAAGCTGACATCCTAGAGGATGTAGCCTGTTCTTTCATTGCCTAGATTTGGACTTCAGTTTAGAGGCCTCGACTTGAGAGGGCTTGGCGCATGCTGACATGTTTGATGGTGTAGATTTCCTTTGCTAGATCTTTTTATCATCGGGCATATGTTCTTCCCGAGTTAAGGACTCTGTTGAGGATTTTCTTTCTTTTGTAGAGGGATAGCTGATGTCGCCTTAATTTTTTTAGGAACTCTCCCTTTTCTTTGGATGAGGAACTTGGTCCCGCCGTAGATTATTTCTATTTCTTGGAATGGAGAAATGCCCCAGCCCTTTCGCAGGTTGTTACTGGGGTTAGAAAAACTCACTTTGTTGACCATGTCCACAGGTGAGCAATATCTTCCACATTCAGACAAACAACAATATACGCCGACAGCTTGATGGCTCGGGCCGTTGGGATTAGTATGATCTTGTGAATGAGGCATTTGAAGTTGAAATTGAATGCTTGTATTGAATGAGCTCTTATCTTATCACTAAAGGTCTTGAAAGGGAGTACAAAAATGAATTTTTCCTAAGGAAATCCAAATTTTTGCTTGACAAGTTATGAAATTGCAAGAAAACTTTTAAGCGCCCATAGTCATTTTTTATGGGTAGGATTAGATTCACAAAACTTATCTCCCTTCATCAGAGATACCTCATCTTCGCTCTAGACACTGCTCTTCACAAGATTAAGATCATATGACATATGCACTATGTGTGACGCAACCTTTAGCAGGGGTTTCTCTTCTATGATTTCTAGATGACCTCATTTTTTCTTGCCAAATTTTTCTGCTCTCGCTTACCTTTGTCTCGTTGTCTTAGGCTTTTCAGAGTTACCCATGTAACGAATTTTGGACTAATGACTCCTAAAACAGATGATTTTAGGGCACTAGATGTTGAAACACCCCTTAGGGTTTATTGGCTCGAGTAACAAAGGCCACACTTCGAGACAAGTTAGGCGGTCGTCTCTTTTGATCATCGCTTGAGCTGGTGCAAGATTTGTTTTCTTAGGCTCTAAGTTACCCGGGTAGCGAGTGTAGGGCCAGTGACTCCCAAACCAGACGGCTTTAGGGCACCAGGTGTAGAGACACCCCTCGGGCTTAATTACTCAAGTAACCTAGGCCACGATTCAGATCTGCTCAGGTTTTGATTTCTTGTAATGCTCGTTTTCTTAGGCACTGAGTTACCCATGTAACGAGTGTCGGGCCGATGGCTCCCAAACCAGATGGCTTTAGGGCACCAGGTGTAGAGACACCCCTCGGGCTTAATTACTCAAGTAACCCAGGCCAAAATTCGAGACATTAGGCAGGCTACTAATTATCATCCTTGTCGTCATAGTTTCATACCCCACCACTAAGAGTCAGGTCAATCGCAAAGTGCAGACATGCATATGAGGTCAAGTTTGTTCTAAAAAGTGCTTTGAACTAGGACGTCGTGCCAAATCAAAAGATTGAATAGTCTTAATTCTCTAATCGCTTTTATGATTCTTGCTCCATGGACGCTTATCAGAATCAATCCAATTCATAACAAGTTAAGCAAAAATCTCTTTTTTTTCTTTTTTTTTTCCTGAGACTCTGATGTAGGACTTATGTGTATTATCACAAATGCATGGAATTTGAAAGCATATAAAGAGATAAAAGAGTCATACCTTATTAGCGGATCGCAGTATTCTAAGAAAATTATGATTGACAGAGACAGATTGACCATACCGAATCGCCAATTATGGAAGATGGGATGATGATGGACCATGATGATGGTGCCGACTGGTGCATGTTGATTAGATGGTTGATAAATGCCCCAGTATTGAATTGCGCAATTTCCAAAATTGGTCCAGTTTTGTTGTAACGATCCCCACATCGGGTTGTCATTGACTTTGAACTTTCCCCAGTCTTGCTTGTCATCGGGGAGGATTGTTTGGTTGTATGTTTTGCCGATGGGCTGATAAGATGCCAAGATCGCAAGAGTCTTTAATCGCATGACCCCCATGGTGACCAGGTAGTGGATTCTGGTTTTAATGCTTAGATGCCCCAGTCATTATTTTTGATTTATAGGAGCAATTGGCTTTGATGACCTTTCTTCTCGTTTGATGAAGGTTTTAGATTGAGGCTTCACTCTTCGAAGGTCCTTGCGGATGTTTATGCTTGATATATCGCTGTGTTGTTGTTCTAACTTGGACGATTGATGTCGAAGATGCCTTCGGACTCCAATGAATTGGACTTAAGGGCTTGTGATGGTTGGTGGTGATGGCTTTGACCATAACTTTGGTTGGTGACCTACCGAGTGTCCCTGCCGGAATAGATCTCGGCTATGGCAGATTCGATGGCTCGGATGACCTTCGAGAGAGATCAGGCTAGGGCATTGATGTTGACGTCCCATTCTAGCAGAGATACGACTTCTTGTTGATAGAGGCGAAGCTCGAGCTACTTGGGAGGCCGCATTTGCTGAGAGGGACGAGGCTATAGTATGCAGATGGCAGTGGATGTTATGGCTCGTATGGAGACCGAGGGTTAGGACCTTGCAGCTACTCCTCTATCTTCAGAGAGATGCCATGTTTGCACTGTTATCCCGCTTATCCACGGGTTAAGAAGCTAGCTTTGATTTTCCTCAGCAAGGCCTGTTGACCAGGTGGTTTGATAGAATTTGGCTTTTATTTATCTTTGGTGTCTTGGAACTTGTCTCTCATTTTTTTATTTTTCTTGAAGGTCAGATAGCTCCGTAGATGGCTGCCTACGTACTCCTAGGTTGAGGGAGATCTGGTCATTCGTAGTTCCTGCTTGCATGAAAGGCTTGAGAAGTGTCTTTTTTTTGGGGTTTGAGTTTGGTTTGATATGTTTTTGATTTTTTTTTTGGATTTGAGGGTTTTTGAATTTTTTGTTTGGTTTTACCACACCAAGATGGTTGCCTACGTACTCTCGGGTTGAGGGAGATCAGGTCTTTCGTAGTTCACGTGCTTGTATGAAAGGCTCGATTTTTGATTTTTTCCTTTCTAATTTTTTTTGATTTTTTTTGGTCTTTTGATTTTGTATGCATGGAAAATAAAAGGCATAAGGCTAAAGAAAAGGATAATGTCCTGACATCCTTTGGAATTCGCAGCTTTCCTCTAGATCTACGTCCTCCTGGCTAATTGAGGCATGATAGTCCAGTCGTCCGTGGTTATGTCGCCTTTGAGGCTAGTGATAGAGGTTCCTTCTTGGTTCTGAATATCTTCAATCCCTGCCATAAATTGATCGCCTTCTGAATCAGCATATCCCTTAAGGAGGCTTAAACTAGAATCATCGCAGAAAGGTATGAACTTCAGATTTCTCGAGGGGTTGGATTCTTTAAGAATTTTGCCACCTTTTTCTTCGTCTGTTCCTTCACATTTCTCATAGCCTTGAGAGGATTTGAGTATGAAATCCCCCTCGCACTGATGTTGTATCTCTCGCAAGGAACTTTCCTTTTGGGCTTTTTCCATAAGGGGAAGGATCAGTATATCCTCCTCATCTTCTAGAAGGATAAGGTCAGGCATATAGTTATTGGCTTTGGTCATCAAGATATTTAATGATGGTGGATGAACTTCATTGGGAGATTCTTTTGTTTCTTCGGTCATTCCCAAGATTAGGGTCGGTCCACCTTGTGTTATGCCTAGGATTGATGCTCATAGCCGTCACATCCTTTGAACTGCCCGCTTTTAGTGGACATCTTGAGCTCTTTATCTCCCTCTCGCCTTTTCTGGTCATGGGGAATTCTTTCTTCAGTTCCCCATTTTCAATGAGGTTCTGGATTTTGTGCTTCAGAGACAAGCATTCCTCAGTTGCATGTCCGGGTGAGTTCGAATGGTAAGCACACCTCTTGTTGAGATCATATTGCCTTCCTTTGGGATCCATCGGGGGAGCGAGCTTAGTGATATTTTCCTGCGCAATCAACATGGCTAACATATTTTCTAATGAGTCCTCCAAAGGTGTGAATACCCTTCTCCGCCTACTTTCCCCGACTCTCGGTGCCATAGGATTTCGAGGGTTTGCTCGTGTTTGGAATGTCTCTTGATATTTCCTATTTGGGAGTTCGCACTCCTCCGGAGGATTTTTCTTTTGGTGAGAACTTCGAGTAATTTGATCATTCCACCTTTCTCTTTTATTCAACATGCTCTGATCCTCTTCATTTAGTCGGCGGATCTTGGAGGGAGATATGCTCTCATTCTAAATAACCTCCTCTTTCTCTTGGCTTTCTGATATTCGAGTGAAATGCTGCCTTGTATCCTGATGTTGGCGCATTACCAGATTACCCAGCAGAGTCACTTGCTGTTGGATCGCATCCAATTTTTGCATTATTATCATACCCTCCTATGAATTTTCCAACTTGAGGACATTTGTTATGTTCCTTTGGGGGTATTCCTCTATCCTTCGTATGTATTTACGATTTGGATACATTTCATCGCTTCCTGACCCGATCATATTTACTTCCTCTGTATCATGCGACTTCAGAAGGTTGGCGTTGTCATTGGGATGGTCATGTTGTTGGACCACAATATCGCCGTTTTCGATCAGATTTTAGATTTTATGCTTCAAGGACCAACAATCTTGTGTATCGTGTCTTGGAGATCCTGAATGGTAAGAACATCTCTGGCTAGGATTGTATCTTTTGCTTTTTGGATCTAGAGGTGGAGCCAGTTTGGTAATTTTCTTGTGGTCTATTAGCATCACTAACATGTTTTTAAGGGAATCGCCTGGTGGAGTGAACACCCGATTTTCCGTTCTTTTGAATTTTCTCTTTCTCTCCTGGTAATTGTTAAATGTAGTCTGTTGTGATGGTAGATTTCTTTCCCTTTTCCAAATAGGGGGACTACGGTTAAGTCTCCTAGACTACCCCTGTGCAACAAGGGATACATCTTCGTCACCTTTCTTGGGTACCCTCACGGGATCACTCGTATAGTTACCAGACTGTATATCCTCGGTGACTATTTTTAAGGCTGTGAGTTCTTTGATCTTGCCTGCTTTCAGGCCCATCTTTGTCATTTCACCATGTTTGATCATTTCTGAGAATGGCTTTCCTATTCCGGCCAGGATCCTCTCATATTAAGGTGCCTCTTGGATGTCTATGTAAGTCATCACCATTTCAGCTTCGGTCATAGGAGGGCTGACTTATGCCTGCCAGACGTCTCCATCTTTGGGCATACTCTCAGAAAGACTCGTTGCTCTACTTTTTGACTTTGGACACTTGATATCGATCCGGAACCATCTGAGATTGGAAGCTGTATTGAGTTAGGAAGGCATGAGCTAACTCTTCCCAACAGTAAATTTTTGCATTATCAAGTCGGGCATACCACGTCCTAGCCTCTCAGTGAGACTCTTTTGGAAAATCTGCATTCGGATGCTTTCATCTTTAGCATAAGACCCTAGCTCGCCAATGTATACTTTAAAGTGCGTATAAGGATCGCCTGCCCCATTGTACTTTTCAAACTCCGGGACTTGGAATTTGTCAGGATATCTAGCCTCCGGGAATATGCAAAGATCTGAATAGGTGACATGTCCAAGGTTTCCAGTCCCTTTGATTGAACGGATGGTTTCTTCCATTTGTTGAACTTTCCTTCGGAGATCACCAATTTCCTGATCTTCCCTGAGATTTGTGATTTCAAGGGTTTTGTTGGGTCTTTTACTGGATCGCGGTTCAGGGATCTGCATTTCCCCCTTTTTGTTATCGCTTTGATTACCACCCTGTGAGGAGGACTCTGTTTGATTGAGTGTTGGCTGGCCCTGAGTGTTTTTGCTTTGTTCTCATAGGAGGATAGCCAACTCTGCTATTTGATTCTTAAGTCCTTCGAACTCTTTTCGAGACACGAAACCCGACTCGCATTGGCTACTTTCAGCCATGTCGGTGGATAGGCTTTGTGCCTTTTCAGATTATGATCTAGTAGTGAGGCCAATTTTTCACCTACAACAAAACGTAGGCATGTCAGTTTCCTGATGTAGCCAAGGATTGGATGCATGATGTGTTTTTTAGAGTTTATCCTGCAAAACAGAGGTTAGTCGCTTTGATTGCAGGATGACAAGATATTTGACAGAAAAATAAATTTTTTATTATTGTCATTTACATTGTGCTCCTCAGTAATTGGAGACTTGACATGGAATTGAAAGAGGAAGGCATGAAGAAGCCTAACATCGATTGGGTTGATCAGAGGTTGACCTATCTTAGGTTTACTCTCGCGGGCTTAGTTTCGGCATGAAGTTTCCCAGATCATCGCAATCTTCTAGAAGGGAAGTTAATCCAATCGTTTAACTGGAGCGAATCTGGGTGGTACATTTTCAGGAGGCAGCCCCAGAGACTTAGTCATCCCCAGAGTCCTTACTTATCACTGACCGGGTTAGCCTCCTGGTGGAGGGGCACACGACATACATTCACATACATCGGCCTCACCGCTTATGCACGCAATGACAGTTTGTGCGAAGCACTAATATGGGTGTGAAGCACTAAAGCATTTATTTTCATTCATTCAATGTAAAGGCATAGCATTCATACATTCAATGAAAGACGCAGCATTCACTCATCCATTGACTGTGGAGACGCAGGATTTCACACATTCAATAGTTTTGAAAGGGAAATGTTTGAAAAGATTGAAAACGGCCTAAGCCCTCTACTGTCCCTAGCAGAGTAGCCACCTGTCGACGTTGGAAAACTTAAGAAATCCCGCAGGTCGGTTCATAACCCGATTTTCTTAAATCGATCTTCCCTAAGTTATCTCTACCCTTATTCTTTTTATTGCAAAAAAGGTTTTGAAGGGTTTTTTAGGAAAGAGGCCAACATGTGTATATGTCGACAATTTGATTTGATTTAAACAGAGTTGCCAGTTGGTAGTTTTGGAAATGGTTGTACCAAATCAACCGAATTTAATTTGAAAAGAAGCCCAATTGCTGGACACTGTCGAAACTTGATCTTTGAAATCAGAGTTTTGAGTTCGGGGGCTTGGTTAAGTGTGGGGAAGGTGCTAGGCACCCCACGACTCCCGCGTAAACATGGTACAACAATCTTTTCAATATTTTCCTTAAAACTGGAATGCGTGAGTGAATGCTATTTGAAAATTAGGCCTATTGATTGATTGATTGAAAGTTTTGACAGGCTCCGTTGAACCTATATACGACGGGTTTGATTTGATTTGAAAATCAGTCTTTGATTTGATTTACAAAAAGCATTTAATTTGATTTGCAAAAGCTTTGAAATTCATTTGACATTGATGTTTTGAAAGCTTTTTATAAAAACCCCTACGCTGACATAGGAATTGAAGCATATCGCTACTCTTAATTTTATCTTTATAGCCTTAAGGCTGCATGCAAGTGGTGATTTGCCGGGCTGCGAAGCATCCTCGACCATAGAAATATGCAAGTGTCAGTCTCCTCATTGTTATAAAAACCATCGGAGGGACGCTGACACGACAGTCCATATTTTTCACTATGTTTGGACCTTAAATCCGGATTACCTTTTTAAGGTCTGTGTATGTACATTTTACAAAAAAACTGGAAGGGTACATCTGTAAATCAGATTTTGTCCATCGTAGGAATCAGATTCTGATCAGTTTGATCATTAATCCCACGATTCCTAGGCTAACATATGAGTAGCCAGAAAACCTGCACAGTTTAAATTTGTACAGAAACAAATAAATATCCCAAGATAGCCAGAACAAAGGATTCATTCAGTAAATCCTGGTTCGCACGGCCGAAGCGTCTCGTTCCCACTAGATAGCGATCTAAGGGACGCAAGGTTGCTTTTGAAGTTGAAACTTTAAAAATAACTAGATTTAAAGAAATCTCAGCCATTATAGCTTCCAGGTTCTGTCGGGACCTGCTTTAACCGTTGAAAGCTAGAATTGGCGAGATTTGGATAAATTTAGTTCGCCCGCTGATATGTCAGTGCATATTCATATAAAAATGAATATTAAATGCAGCAGTTGAATAAATTGAGCAAAGCAATATATATAGTTAAATATATATAAAAGCTGTAAAAAGGGCGATGGGTTTTCACTCGGAAGCCCGTTCTAGAATTGAAATATATATATTTATAAAATAACTGTAAATAGCCACGAAATAATCCGGGTTGTGACAGAAATGAAATATATATAGAAAACAGTGAAAAGGGCGATGGGTTTTCACGCCGGTGCCCGTACTGGAATTGAAATTGACATAAAATAGTCACCCAATGACTGGGGAGAGCACCCAGTATGGGAAAGTGTGCAAAAGCAGTAAAATGGCCACGAAGTAATCCAGGTCGGACTGAAAATATATATATATATATATATATATATATATATATATATATTGACAAAAATGTAGTCAACCAGGACTGATATGAGTACCAGTGATGGTGAAAGTCACTTATATATGCATAAATATATATAAAAGCGGTAAACTACCAATGATTTGACATCCGGGCTTGACAAAATTGAAATGTTAGTCCATTTGCAGTTAAATATATACAAAAAAGGGCCAAACCAGGACTGGGAAGAAAACCTAGTCCGGCGAAGTTGCCAAAAAGGTGTGTGCTAGCAGTTGACGGATCGTCAATCCGAGTTGTAAAAATGCAAAAAATTGCGTTTATGTACAGAAATGTACCAAATTTTGACAAAAACGGCCACGAAACTAAGTTCCGGGCATATTTACAAGATGAAACTTCGTGTGCAAGTGGAAAACAACGCAAAGTAGTAGTATTGACTTCCTGATCGTAAAAATACTTACAATGGACTACAATACGGGTTTTTTGCCAAATTGTAGGCTTTAAACGTCCAAATCTACTGGTGGTTTTTTGATATGTGGTAGTATATGGGTATATCTACGTGTTGGAGTGAAAATATTTGGGTTTGGAAGAGGTGTAAAAGTCAGAAAATCAGACGGGCAGAGCTTCGTTGCGTTCCGGAATTATTGAAAATGAAAGGGGGGCACGTTTATTTATAGGCCAGGGAGCCTCCACTCTACCTGCGGCAGCTGCATGTGGAGCTGTGGCTCCCCTAGGTGGGGTCCATGTGCCCGGTTTGGTCATCTCAAGGTGCGTGCATGTCGGGCGACGCGATGTCAGGTTCGAAACTTCATAACTTTTGATCGGAGTGTCCGTTTCGGGCGTGCTATAGCTTTCTGAAAAGCCCTCACTGAGAGTGTCACAATGACATTGGTTTTAACCCTTTTTAAGTCCCCAAAGGTGGGTTCATGACCGGGGCTTCATTTCCCCACAGTTTGCCCTATGAGTCGTCTGGTGCTGTTTTCACCTGGAATCATCGTTGTGGTTCTTTCTGACCTTGGAGGCATCAATTCAGCTTGAGTTTGACTGAATCAGATGAGAGTTGGTAAAATGACCATTTTTCCCCTCCCGGGGTCGTCCTTGGTGTCGGCATGGCCTCTGTTTGACTTCCGGGAGCTGTTTCCAACACTTGGATCCCGTTCGAGTCTGTTTGTCCCCAGTGTTGCCTCTGTGGCTGATGTGGTCATTCCATGTTTTCTTCTAGAAGTGTTGTGGTGGTTCAGGTTTATATCCAAAGTAGACCTGACTTCCCGGACTGATGCCGGGGCTGAGCTGTACTTCCCGGGTTGCTGTTGGGGCTGATTTGTACCTCCTAGGTTGCTGTCGGGGCTGATTTGTACATCCCGGGTTGCTGTCAGGGCTGCTTTGACATCTTGATATGGTTGATCGATGTTGTGGTTGTACTGATATTGATGACCGGGATTAAACTGATATCCCGATATTGAGATCGGGGATGATCTGACGGTCTGATTGACGATTGGAGTTGGCTGGAGTACCAATATTGGTGATTGGATTTGACTGGAATTGACCGACATTGGGGATTAGATTTAGGTTGAAGGACCGACAGTTAGATTGAATGTCTGGTGTCAGGACTGGGGTTGGCTTGATTGACGATTTTGCCCTCCTACAGTGTTAGTATTGGGGCAAGTAAAATTTCGAGTGTCTACAATGGTTTCCATGTTTATAAACCATAATTTTAGGATTTTAAAGGTTTCTTCATTAAGTTCTTAATCAATCCTTATGATTTTACTTGTTTATGGCTTATTAGTGTTTTAAGTCGACTAAAAACCATCCTTATTACTCTTTACATAACATGCTTCACCAATTCACTTCTCTATTAATCTTCAAAAAGAAATTAGAGAAAGATTAAGGTTTAAAATAGGTGTAGACACTCGAAATTTTACTTGCCCCAAAACTAACATTGTAGGAGGCTAAAACAGTCAATCAAGCCAACCTCGGTCCCGACACTAGACATCCAATCTAAATGTCAGTCCTTCAACCTAAATCCGATCCACAATGTCGGTCAATTCCAGTTAAATCCGATCACCAATATCGGTACTCCAGACAACTCCGATCGCCAATCAGACCGTTAGATCATCCCCGATCTCAATATCGGGACATCAGCTCAATCCCAGTCATCGATATCGGGACAACCACAGCACCGATCAACCATATTAGGATGTCAAAGTAATCTCGGCAGCAACCTAGGATGTACAAATCAGCCCCGACAGTAACCCGGGAGATATAAATCAGCCCTAACAGCAACCCGGGAAGTACAGCTCAACCCCGACATTAGTTTGGGAAGTAAGGTCTACTTCGGATATAAACTTGAAGCACCACAAAACTTCCAAAAGAAAACATGGAATGACCACGTCAGCCACAGAGGCAACACTGGGGACAAACAGACTCGAATGGGATCCAAGTCTTGGAAACAGCTCCCGGATGTCAAACAGAGGCCATGTCGACACCAAGGGCGACCCCGGGATGGGCAAAATAATCATTTTACCAACTCTCATCTGATTCAGTCAAACTCAAGCCGAATTGATGCCGCCAAGGTTAGAAAGAACCACAATGGTGATTTCGGGTGAAAACAGCACAAGACTGCTCATCGGGCAAACTGTGGGGAAACAAAGACTCGGTCATGAACCCACCTTTGGGGACTTAAAAATAAAACCAATGTCATTGTGACACTCTCAGCGAGGGCTTTTCGGAAACCTATAGCACGCCCCAAACGGACAATCCGATCAAAAGTTATGAAGTTCCGAACTTGACATCGCGTCGCCCAGCATGCACGCACCTCGAGACGACCAAACCAGGCACGTGGACCCCACCTAGGGGAGTCGCAGCTCTACCTGCGGCTGCCGCAGGTAGACTGGAGGCTCCCTGGCCTATAAATAAACGTGCCCCCCGTTCATTTTTAACAATTCTAGAAAGCAGCGAAGCTCTGCCTGTCTGATTTTCTGACTTTTACACCTCTTCCAAACCCAAATATTTTCACTCCAACACGTAGATATACCCATATACTACCACATATCAAAAAACCACCGATAGATTTGGACGTTTAAAGCCTACGATTTGGCAAAAAGCCCGTATTGCAGTCCATTATAAGTATTTTTACGATCAAAAAGTCAATACTACTACTTTGCACTGTTTTCCACTTGCACACAGTTTCATCTTCTAAACATGCCCGGAACTTAGTTTCGTGGCCGTTTTCATCATAATTTGGTACATTTATGTATATAAACGCAGTTTTTTGCATTTCTACAACTCGAATTGACGATCCGTCAGCTCCAGCAGCTTCAATGCACTAGCACATAGCTTTTTGGCAACTTCACCGGACTGGGTTATCTTTCCAGTCCGGGTTTGGCCCTTTTTTGTATATATTTAACTGCAAATGGACTAACATTTCAATTCTGTCAAGCCCGAATGTCAAATCCGTGGTAGTTTATCGCTTTTATATATATTTACGCATATATAAGCGACTTTCACCATTATTGGTACTCATATCAGTCCTGGTTGATTACATTTCTGTCAATATATATATATATATATATATATATATATATATATATATTAGTCCGGCCTGGATTACTTCATGGCCATTTTACTTCTTTTGCACACTTCCCCATACTGGGTGCTCTCCCTAGTAACTGGGTTACTATTTTATGTCAATTTCAATTCCAGTACGGGCGCCGGCGTGAAAACCCATCATCCTTTTCACTGTTTTCTATATATATTTCATTTCCTTCACAGCCTGGATTATTTCGTGGCTATTTACAATTATTTTATAAATATATATATTTCAATTCCAGTCCGGGCTTGCGAGTGAAAACCCATCGCCGTTTTTGCAGCTTTTATATATATTTAACTATATATATTGCTTTGCTCAATTTATTCAACTGCTGCATTTAATATTCATTTTTATATGAATCTGCACTGACATATCTACGGGCAGACTAGATTTATCCAAATCTCGCCAATTCTAGCTTTCAACGGTTCAAACAGATCCCGACAGAACCTGGAAGCTATAATGGCTGAGATTTCTTTAAATCTAGTTATTTTTATAGTTTCAGCTTCAAAAGCAACCTCGAGTCCCTTAGATCACTATCTAGTGGGAACGAGACGCTTCGACCGTGCGTACCGAGATTTATTGAATGAATCCTTGGTTCTAGCTATCTTGGGATATTTATTTGTTTCTGTACAAATTTGACCTATGCAGGTTTTCTGGCTACTCATATGTGAGCCTAGGAAACGTGGGATTAATGATCAAACTGATCAGAATCTGATTCCCACGATGGACAAACTCTGATTTACAGATGTACACTGCCAGGTTTTCTATAAAATGTACATACACAGACCTTAAAACGGTAATTTGGATTTAAGGTCTCAACATAGTGAAAAATATGGATTGTCGTGTCAGCGTCCCTCCGATGGTTTTCATACCCATGAGGAGACAAACACTTGTATATTTCAGTGGTGGAGGATGTTTCGCAGCCCGACAAATCACCACTTGCATGCAGCCTTAAGGCTATAAAGATAAAATTGAGAGTAGCGATATGCTTCAATTCCTATGTCAGCATAGGGGTTTGATAAACAGCTTTCAAAACATCATTGTCAAATCAATTTCAAAGCTTTTGCAAATCAAATTAAATGCTTTTTGTAAATCAAATCAAAGACTGATTTTCAAATCAAATTAAACCCTTCGTATATAGGTTCAATGAAGCCTGTCAAAACTTTCAATCAATCAATAGGCCCAATTTTTAAACAGCATTCACTCACACATTCTAGTTTTAAGGGGAATATTGAAAAGATTGCGGTACGGTGTTTACACGGGAGTCGTTGGGTGCCTAACACCTTCCCCACACTTAACCAAGCCCCCGAACTCAAAACTCCGATTTCAAATATCAAGTTTCGACAGTGTCCATCAATTGGACCTCTTTTCAAATCAAACTCGGTTGAGTTGGTACAATCATTTTTAAATCGAATCAAATCGTCGACATATACACATGTTGGCCTCTTTCCTAAAAAACCCTTCAAAACCTTTTTCTAAAATAAAAAGAATTAGGGTAAAGATAACTTAGGGAAGATCGATTTGATAAAATCAGGTTATGAACCGACCCGCGGGATTTCTTAAATTTTTCAACGTCGACAAGTGGCGACTCTGCTGAGGACAGTAGAGGGCTTAGGCTGTTTTCAATCTTTTCAAATAATTCCCTTTCAAAACTATTGAATGCGTGAAATCCTGTGTCTCCACAGTCAATGGATGAGTGAATGCTGCGTCTTTCATTGAATGTATAAATGCTATGCCTTTACATTGAATGAATAAAAATAAATGCTTTAGTGCTTCGCACCCATATTAGTGCTTCACACAAACTGTCATTGCATGCATAAGCGGTGAGGCCGATGTATGTGAATGTATGTCGTGTGCCCCTCCACCAGGAGGCTAACCCGATCGGTGATAAGTAAGGACTCTGGGGACGACTAAGTCTCTGGGGCTGCCTCCTGAAAATGTTCCACCCAGATTCGCTCCAGTTAAACGATCGGATTAACTTCCCTTCTAGTAGATTGCGATGATTTGGGAAACTTCATGCCGAAACTAAGCCCGCGAGAGTAAACCTAAGATAGGTCAGCCTCTGATCAACCCAATCGATGTTAGGCTTCTTCATGCCTTCCTCTTTCAATTCCATGTCAAGTCTCCAATTACTGAGGAGCACAATGTAAATGACAATAATAAAAAGTTTACTTTCCTGTCAAATATCTTGTCATCCTGCAATCAAAGCGACTAACCTCTGTTTTGCAGGATAAACTCTAAAAAACACATCATGCATCCAATCCTTGCCTACATCAGGAAACTGACATGCCTACGTTTTGTTGTAGGTGAAAAATTGGCCTCACTACTAGATCATAATCTGAAAAAGCACAAAGCCTATCCACCGACATGGCTGAAAGTAGCCAATGCGAGTCGGGTTTCGTGTCTCAAAAAGAATTCGAAGGACTTAAGAATCAAATAGCAGAGTTGGCTATCCTCCTATGAGAACAAAGCAAAAACACTCAGGGCCAGCCAACACTCAATCAAACAGAGTCCTCCTCACAGGGTGGCAATCAAAGCGATAACAAAAAGGGGAAATGCAGATCCCTAAACCGCGATCCAGTAAAAGAACCCACAAAACCCCTGAAATCACAAATCTCAGGGAAAATCAGGAAATTGGCGATCTTCGAAGGAAAGTTTGACAAATGGAAGAAACCATCCGTTCAATCAAAGGGACTGGAAACCTTATTCAGATCTTTGCATATTCCCGGGGGCTAGATATCCTGACAAATTCCAAGTCCCGGAGTTTGAAAAGTACAATGGGGCAGGCGATCCTTATACGCACTTGAAAGTATACATTGGCGAGCTAGGGTCTATGCTGAAGATGAAAGCCTCCGAATGCAGCTTTTCGAAAAGAGTCTTACTGGAGAGGCTAGGACGTGGTATGCCCGACTTGACAATGCCAAAATTCAAAGTTGGGAAGAGTTAGCTCATGCCTTCCTAACTCAATACAGCTTCCAGTCTCAGATGGTTTCGTATCGATATCAAGTGTCCAAAGTCAAAAAGTAGAGCAACGAGTCTTTTCGAGAGTATGCCCAAAGATGGAGACGTCTGGCAGCATAAGTCAGCCCTCCTATAACCGAAGCTGAAATGGTGATGACTTTCATAGACATCCAAGAGGCACCTTACTATAAGAGGATCTTGGCCGGAATAGGAAAGCCATTCTCAGAAATGATCAAACATGGCAAAATGACAGAGATGGGCCTGAAAGCAGGCAAGATCAAAGATCTCACAGCCTTGAAAATAGTCGCTGAGGATATACAGTCTGGAAACTATGCGAGTGATCCCGTGAGGGTACCCAAGAAAGGTGACGAAGATGTATCCCTCGTTGCATAGGGGCAGTCTAGGAGACTTAACCGTAGTCCCCCCATTTGGAAGAGGGAAAGAAATCTGCCATCACAACAGACTACATTCAACAATTACTAGGAGAAAAAGAGAAAATTCGAAAGAACGGAAAATTGGGTGTTCACTCCACTAGGCGATTCCCTTAAAAACACGTTGGTGATGCTAATAGATCACAAGAAAATTACCAAACTGGCTCCACCTCTGGATCCAAAAAGCAAAAGATACAATCCTAACCAGAGATGTTCTTACCATTCAGGATCTCTAGGACACGATACACAAGATTGTTGGTCCTTGAAGCATAAAATCTAAAATCTGATCGAAAACGACGATATTGTGGTCCAACAACATGACCATCCCAATGACAACCCCAACCTTCTGATGCCACATGATACAGAGGAAGTAAATATGATTGGGTCAGGAAGCGATGAAATGTATCCAAATCATAAATACATACGAAGGATAGAGCAATACCCCCAAAGAAACATAACAAATGTCCTTAAGTTGGAAAATTCAGAGGAGGGTATGATAATAATGCAAAAATTGGATGCGATCCAACATCAAGTGACTCTGCTGGCTAATCTAGGTAGTGCGTCAACATCAGGATACAAGGCAGCATTTCACTCAAATATCAGAAAGCCAAGAGAAAGAGGAGGTTATTCACAATGAGAGCATATCTCCCTCCAAGATCCGTCGACTAAATGAAGAGGATCAGAGCATGTTGAATGAACGAGAAAGGTGGAATGATCAAATTACTTCAAAGTTCTCACCAAAAGAAAAATCCTCCGGAGGAGTGCGAACTCCCAAATAGGAAATATCAAGAGACATTCCAAACACGAGCAAACCCTCAAAATCTTACGACACCGAGAGTCGGGGAAAGTAGGCCGAGAAGGGTATTCACACCTTTGGAGGACTCATTGGAAAATATGTTAGCCCTGTTGATTGCACAGGAAAAGATCACTAAGCTCACTCCACCGATGGATCCCAAAGGATGGCAATATGATCTCAACAAGAGGTATGCTTACCATTCTAACTCACCCGGACATGCAACTGAGGAATGCTGGTCTCTAAAGCACAAAATCCAGGACCTCCTTGAAAATGGAGAACTGAAGAAAGAATTCCCCATGACCAGAAAAGGTGAGAGGGAGATAAAGAGCTCAAGATGTCCACTAAAAGCGGACAGTTCAAAGGATGTGATGGCTATGAGCATCAATCCTGGCATAACATAAGGTGGACCGACCCTAATCTTGGGATTGACCGAAGAAACTAAAGAATCTCCCAATGAAGTTCATCCACCATCATCAAATATCTAGATGACCAAAGCCAACAACTACATGCCTGACTTTATCCTTCTAGAAGATGAGGAGTATATACTGATCCTTCCCCGTATGGAAAAAGCCCAAAAGGAAAGTTTCTTACGAGAGATACAACATCAGTGCGAGGGGGATTTCATACTCAAATCCTCTCAAGGCTATGAGAAAGGTGAAGGAATAGACGAAGAAAAAGATGGCAAAATTATCAAAGAAGCCAACCCCTCGAGAAATCTGGAGTTCATACCTTTCTGCGATGATTCAAGTTTAAGACTCCTTAAGGGATATGCTGATTCAGGAGGCAATCAATTTATGGCAGGGATTAAAGATATTCAGAGCCAAGAGGGAACCTCTATCACTAGCCTCGAAGGCGACATAACCACGGACGAATGGACTATCATGCCTCAATTAGCCAGGAGGACGTAGATCCAGAGAAAAGCTGCGAGTTTCAAATGATGTCAAGGACGTTATCCTTTTCTTTAGCCTTATGCCTTTTATTTTCCATGCATGCAAAATCAAAAGATTAAAAAAAATCAAAAAATTAAAAAAAAAATCAAAAAAAATTAGAAAGGAAAAAAAAATAAAAAATCGAGCCTTTCATACAAGGACGTGAACTATGAAAGACCTCATCTCCCTCAACTCGGGAGTACGCAGGCAACCATCTTGGTGCGGTCAAACCAAACAAAAAATTTAAAAACCCTTGAATCCAAAAACAAAAATTCAAAAACATATCAAACCAAACTCAAACCCCAAAAGAAGACACTTCTCAAGCCTTTTATGCAAGCAGGAATTACGAATAACCCGATCTCCCTCAACCCAGGAGTATGTAGGCGGCTACGGCGCGGTCTGACCTTCAAGAAAAATAAAAAAATGAGAGACCAGTTCCAAGACACCGAAGACAAATAAAAGCCAAATTCTATCAAACCACCTGGTCAACAGGCCTTGCTGAGGAAAATCAAAGCTAGCCTCTTAACCCATGGATAAGCGGGATAACAGTGCCAATTATGGCATCTCTCTGAAGATAGAGGAGTAGCTGCAAGCTCCTAACCCTCGGTCTCCATAAGAGCTAGAACATCCACTGCCATCTGTATACTATGGCCTCGTCCCTCTCAGCAAATGCGGCCACCCGAGTAGCTCGAGCCTCGCCTCTATCAACAAGAAGTCGTATCTCTACTAGAATGGGCCGTCAACATCAACGCCCTGGCCTGAACTCTCTCGAAGGTCATCCGAGCCATCGAATCTGCCATAGCCGAAATCTATCCCGATAGGGACACTCGGTAGGTCACCAACCAAAGTCGTGGTCAAAGCCATCACCACCAACCATCACAAGCCCTTGAGTCCAATTCATTGGAGTTCGAAGGCATCTCGACATCAATCGTCTAAGTTGGAACAACAACACAGAGATATATCAAGCATAAACATCCGCAAGGACCTTCGAAGAGCTGAAGCCTCAATCTGAAACCTTCATCAAACCAGAAGAAAGATCATCAAAGCCAATTGCTCCTATAAATCAAAAATAATGACTGGGGCATCCAAACATTAAAGCAAAAATCCACTACCTGTTTACCATGGGGGTCATACGATTAAAGACTTTTGTAATCTCGGCATCTTATCAGCCCATCGGTCAAATACAACCAAGCAATCCTCCCCGATGACAAGCAAGACTGGGGAAAGTTCAAAGTCAACGACAACCCGATGTGGGGATCGTTACAACAAGACTGGATCAATTTTAAAAATTATGCAATTCAATACTGGGGCATTTATCAACCATCCAATCAACATGCACCAGTCGGCACCATTAGCATGGTCCATCATCATCCAAGCTTTCATCATTGGCGATACGGTATGACCAAGTCGACCTTTGCCAATCATAATTTTCTTAGAATACTGCGATCCGCTAATAAGGTATGACTCTTTTATCTCTGTATGTGCTTTCAAATTCCATGCATTAGCGATAATACACATAAGTCCTGCATTACGGTCTCAGAAAAAGAAAAAAAAAGAAGAAAAAAAGAGATTTTTTCTTAACTTGTTATGCATTGGATTAATTCTGATAAGCGTCCGTGGAGCAAGAATCATGAAAGCGATTAGAGAATTAAGACTATTCAACCTTTTGATTAGGCACGACGTCCTAGTTCAAAGCACTTTTAGAGCAAACTTGACCTCATATGCATGCTTGCACTTTTCGATTGACCTGGCTCTTAGTTGCGGGGTATGAAACTATGACGATAAGGATGACAATTAGTAGCCAGCCTAATATCTCGAATCGTGGCCTGAGTTACTCAATTTATTAATCTTGAGGGGTGTCTTTACACCTGGTTCCCTAAAGCCATCTGGTTTGGGAGCCACCTGCCCAACGCTCGTTACATGGGTAACTAAGTACCTAAGAAAATGAGCATTACAAGAAATCAAAACCTGAGCAGATCCGAAGCGTGGCCTAGGTTACTTGAGTAATTAAGCCCAAGTGGTGTTTCTACACCTGGTGCCCTAAAGCCGTCTGGTTTGGGAGTCAACGGCCCAACACTAGCTACACGGGTAATTTAGAGCCTAAGAAAATGAATCTTATACAGGCTCAGGCAAAGATTAAAAGAGTAGTCTACCTGACTTGTCTCGAAGTGTGGCCTTTATTACTCGAGCCAGTAAACCCTAAAGGGTGTCTCAACACCTAGTGCCCTAAAGCCGTTAGGTTTGGGAGTCATTGGTCCAACACTCGTTACATGGGTAACCCTGAATAGCCTAAGAAAATGAGACGAAGTTAAGCGAGTAAAGCAAAAATATTTGTCAAGAAAAAATGAGATCACCTGAAGTCATAAAAGAGAAACCCCTGCTAAGGGTTGCGTCACTCATAGTGCACATGTCATATGATGTTAATTCTGTGAAGAGAAATGTCTAGAGCGAAGATGAGGTGTCTCTGATACAGGGAGATGAGTCTTTTGAATCTAATCCTACCCATGAAAAATGACCATGGACGCTTAAAAGTCTTCTTGCGATTTCATAACTTGTCAAGCAAAATTTTGATTTCTTTAGGAAAAATTCATTTTTATGCTCCCTTTCAAAATCATTAGCGATAAGATAAGAGCTCGGTGAATACAAGCATCAATTTCATAAACATTAATTTCAAATGCCTCATTCATAAGATCATCGACGACCTGAGCCATCAAGTTGTCGGCATATATTGTTGTCTGTCTGAATGTGCAAGATATTGCTCATCGTGGACATGGTCAACAAAGCAAGTTTTTTCTATGAACCCCAGTAACAACCTGTGAGAGGGCTGGGGCATTTCTCCATTCCAAGAAATGGAAAGAATCTACGGCGGGACCAAGTTCCTCATCAAAAGAAAAGGAAAAAATCCTCAACAAAGTCCTTAACTCGAGAAGAACAGATGCCCGATGACAAAAAGATCTAGCGAAGGAAATCTACACCATCAAACATGTCAACATACGCCAAGCCCTCACAAGTCGAGGCCTCTAAACTGAAGTCCAAATCTAGGCAATGAAAGAACAGGCTACATCCTCCAGGACGTCAGCTTCACCCGGGTCATCAGTCAAGCCAGAGCTAAACCAGCAAGGTCACAAGTAAAAAGCTTGCCCTTTTCACACTCAATGATCAGCCAATGGCACAACCCCAACGAAGCATTGGGAGATGATCTAGGAGCGAAAGTCATATAATACTCTATCTTCATAAAGGACAGATGATGGAATATGTTATACACATCCTCAAAGGGATCACCGAGGTCAATCAAATTAAATCAACCCCGATCTCCAATCGGGCCGACAGATCAACTCTGATCCATCCCTATCAGAGATGATATATGAAAGGGGAACATCTGAACCTGCGAATGACAAAAGGAGCCATACGGGAGTTGAAGTTGCTAAGCCTAGCAAATTTCATGCCAAAGAAACTCCAAATTACCTCATAAAGGGTCAGGTATGGTTCTACATCAATTTAATTAAGCATATACATCAACCTAGGACAAATTAAGATCATCACATCATGTCTAGTCTGCACAAGTGCAACAAGCGCTACATCAGTGCACATCTCCATCAAAGCATTAGGCATACATACCTAATAGACTCAAAAATGCATACACATTAAACACACAACCTCGATGAAAAAGTTTGCTATCATTCGAGTAGGCATCGGGACAGCCCAATGATCAACCATTGCCCCTACCATCAGGGTAGGTACTTTTGCAAACTATCGGTGTAAGTTATCATCAGGATAAGCATCGGGAGCACCCACTGTGGTAATTCGGCGAAAATGATATATCCCCATCAGAGGAGTCTTCAAAAAATGTACAAAAGGCATCAGAAAGTATGCCCCACGAAGAGTATCAGTAGATGTGAGAAACCATTGGGCTTAAATCAAGAAAATAGCAAAGGTTATTATAAAGAACGACATCCCCATCAGAAATATGGGAAATATTTTAGTTTATCATCATCAAACAAGCATCAACAACACCAATGGAAATCAGATCGTTGGAGTCAACACCAGCATAGACATCAATAGCATTGATGAAATCCAACCGTGGATATCGGCACCAACACAAACATCGGTAAAGGTAAAATGATTTGCGATGCGATGCGATTTATGATGCGATATGCGATTTACGATGCGATGCAATGGCGATGCGATTTTCGATGCGATATACGAAGTGTGAAATGCGATTTGCAAAAACGTGTTAACATTCATTGCATTGCGATTTGCATAATTAATATCTTGTCATATTTCAAGTGTCTAGCAATCTTTATCATGTTCATTCCATTGCATTACATAAACATGATAAAGAGGGGCATCTGTAGACACTCAAATTTTACTTGCCCCAATACTAACACTGTAGGAGGGCAAAACCGCCAATCAAGCCAACCCCGGTCCCGACACTAGACATCCAATCTAAATGCCGGTCCTTCAACCTAAATTCAATCCCCAATGTCGGACAATTCCAGTCAAATCCAATCACCAATATCGGTACTCCAGCCAACTCTGATCGTCAATCAGACCGTCAGATCATCCCCAATCTCAATATCGGGACATCAGCTCAATCCCGGTCATCGATATCGGGACAACCACAGCACCGATCAACTATATTAGGATGTCAAGGAGCCCCAACAGCAATCCAGGATGTATAAATCAGCCCTGGTAGCAACCCATGAGGTACAAATCAGCCCCAACAATAACCCAAGAAGTACAGCTCAGCTCCGGCATCAGTCCGGGAAGTCAGGTCTACTTCAGATATAAACCTAAAGCACCATAACAATTTTAAAAGAAAACATGGAATGACCACGTCAGCCACAGAGGAAACACTGGGGACAAACAGACTTGAATGGGATCCAAGTCTTGGAAACAGCTCTCGAAAGTCAAACAGAGGCCATACCGACACCAAGGACGACCTCTGGAGGGTCAAAATGGTCATTTTACCAATTCTCATCCTATTCAGTCAAACTCAAGCCAAATTAATGCTGCCAAGGTTAGGAAGAACCACAACGGTGATTCCGGGTGAAAACAGCACTAGACGGCTCATCGGGGCAAACTGTGGGAAAACGAAGACCCAATCATGAATCCACCTTTGGGGGATTAAAAAGGGTTAAAACTAATGTCATTGTGACACTTTCAGTGAGGGCTTTCTGGAAAGCTATAGCATGCCCCAAACGGATGCTCCGATCAAAAGTTATGAAGTTCCGAACCTGACATCGCGTCGCCTGGCATGCACGCACCTCGAGACGACCAAACCGAACACGTGGACCCCACCTAGTGGGGCTATATCTCTACTCGTAGCTGCCGCAGGTAGAGTGGAGGCTCCTTGGCCTATAAATAAACGTGCCCCCCGATTCATTTTCATCAATTCTGGAACGCAGCGAAGCTCTGCCCGTCTAATTTTTTGACTTTTACACCTCTTCTAAACCCAAATATTTTCACTCCAACACGTAGATATACCCATATACTATCACATATCAAAACACCACCGGTAGATTCTGACGTTTAAAGCCTACGATTTGGCAAAAAGCCTGTATTGCAGTCCATTATAAGTATTTTTACGATCAGAAAGTCAATACTACTACTTTGCACTGTTTTCCACTTGCACACAAAATTTCATCTTCTAAATATGCCCAAAACTTAGTTCCATGGCCGTTTTTGTCAAAATTTAGTATATTTCTGTACATAAACGAAGTTTTTTGCATTTCTACAACTCGGATTGACTATCCGTCAGCTCCAGCAGCTTCAATGCACTAGCACACACTTTTTTGGCAACATTGTCGGACTGGGTTATCTTCCCAGTCCGGGTTTGCCCATTTTTTGTATATATTTAACTGCAAATGGACTAACATTTCAATTCTGTCAAGCCCGGATGTCAAATCCGTGGTAGTTTTCGCTTATATATATATTTACGCATATATAAACGACTTTCACCATCACTGGTAGTCATATCAGTCCTGATTGACTACATTTTTATCAATATATATATATATATATTTATATATTTTCAGTCCGGCCTGGATTACTTCGTAGCCATTTTACTGCTTTTGCACACTTCCCCATCCTGGGTGCTCTCCCCAGTCACTAGGTGACTATTTTATGTGAATTTTAATTCCAGTACGGGCACCGACGTGAAAACCCATAGCTCTTTTCACTGTTTTCTATATATATTTCATTTCTGTCATAGCCTGGATTATTTCGTGGCTATTTACAGTTATTTGATAAATATATATATTTCAATTCCAGTCCGGGCTTGCGAGTGAAAACATTTCACCGTTTTTACAGCTTTTATATATATTTAACTATATATATTGCTTTGCTCAATTTATTCAACTGCTGCATTTAATATTCATTTTTATATGAATCTGCACTGTCATATCTGTGGGCGGACTAGATTTATCCAAATCTCGTCAATTCTAGCTTTCAATGGTTCAAACAGGTCCCGACAGAACCTTGAAGCTATAATGGCTAAGATTTCTTTAAATCTAGTTATTTTTATAGTTTCAGCTTCAAAAGTAACCTCGCGTCCCTTAGATCGCTATCTAGTGGGAACGAGACGCTTCGGCCGTGCGGACCGAGATTTACTGAATGAATCCTTGGTTCTGGCTATCTTGGGATATTTATTTGTTTCTATACAAATTTAAACTGTGCAGGTTTTCTGGCTACTCATATGTGAGCCTAGGAATCGTGGGATTCATGATCAGAATCTGATTCCCACGATGGACAAACTCCGAATTACAGATGTACCCTGCCAATTTTTCTGTAAAATTTATATACACAGACCTTAAAATGGTAATCAAGGTTTAAGGTCCAAACATAGTGAAAAATATGGATTGTCGTGTCAGCGTCCCTCCGATGGTTTTCATACCCAGGAGGAGACCGACACTTGCATATTTTTGTGGTTGAGCATGCTTCGCAGCCCGGCAAATCACCACTTGCATGCAGCCTTAAGGATATAAAGATAAAATTGAGAGTAGCAATACGTTTCAATTCCTATGTCAGCGTAGGGGTTTGATAAACAGCTTTCAAAACATCATTGTCAAATTAATTTCAAAGCTTTTGCAAATCAAATTAAATGCTTTTTGTAAATCAAATCAAAGATTGATTTTCAAATCTAATCAAACCCTTCGTATATAGGTTCAACGAAGCCTGTCAAAACTTTCAATCAATCAATCAATAGGCTCAATTTTCAAATAGCATTCACTCACGCATTCCAGTTTTAAGGGAAATATTGAAAAGATTGTGGTACCGTGTTTACACGGGAGTCGTGGGGTGCCTAACACCTTCCCCACACTTAACCAAGCCCCCGAACTCAAAACTCCGATTGCAAAGATCAAGTTTCGACAGTGTCCAGGAATTGGGCCTCTTTTCAAATTAAACTCGGTTGAGTTGGTACAACCATTTTCAAAACTACTAACTGGCGACTCTGTTTAAATCGAATCAAATCATTGACATATACACATGTTGGCCTCTTTCCCAAAAAACCTTTCAAAACCTTTTTCTAAAATAAAAAGAATAAGGGTAGAGATAACTTAGGGAAGATCAATTTGAGAAAACCGAGTTATGAACCGACCAGCGGGATTTCTTAAATTTTCCAACGTCGATAATAGGTATACCTCTTGATTTTCTTCCTTGTTCTTGAATTTTTCTTTGATAACAAGACCTAACTAGCTTCTTGGTTCCTTGATTCCTTGTTTCTCACTTTCTTCTCTCTTAATATTTGCTTAGCTTTGTATTGGTGAAATAAGATGATAACTTAGGAGAGAGAAATATTTGACATGGTTCGGTATATATAGAATTCTCAAGAGTTGGGGTAGGATAGTCATTATACCAAACTTCCTCCACCTCCCATGTCTTGCCTATGTCTCCCATGTGCTATGACATGTTGCTATGTGCACTACATGTCATCCCACATGTCTTCCCATGTGTTACCATATGGGTTACCCCATGGATTTTACCCACCCATTAACCCATTGGTTCGACCAATGAGTTTGGTTATTGGTTTGGGCTTTTAATTAATTCCATTTGGGCCTAAGCTTGGGCTTGATTTAATAATCATTGGGCCTTAGTCAATCACCAATTGGGCTTGACAAAGTCCAAGTCCAATAGTTAAAATCCATTAAAGATTATCGTATTCTTATTGTATAATTCTCATATTCTCTTCGTATATACTTCGTATAATATTTGTATTATACGTCACATTATCTTCGTATTATACTCTAAATATCTAGTATTATACTCGTATTCATTATGTATAATAATCATTATTATTATACTCAACCAATTCCTTCTTAGGTTTTACTTTCCTTAACCCTTAGGGTTTTAAGTCCGCAAGCGAAAACTTCGCGAGCCATAACTGAAATATTATTAAATATTCTATCTCGTCTTCAAATTCTATCATTACGCGTTTCTCAAAAATTCAAAAATAATTCCCGAGCAGAAATGGATGAATAGTGATTTTACAAAATTTCCTAAAAAAAATTATTTTTATCTTGGAAATTCCAATCATTTAATTCTAGCACGTAGCCAGAATCTTAACCACATTTGCATCCTCTAGGTCATAGAACGACCTTTAAACAGCTTACTCAGTTTAATAAACACATAATTACATTTTATTCAATAAACTTAAATAAAATTTCTTTACATAAAATTCTGATTTTCTCGGTCGTTACATCTTTGATAGCACATAGTTCGATATTTGCTGAGGTGACTTCTTATAGATACTTTCTCAGCTTTGTGATCCTCGTTCGATTCGCGTTATGTTCGGACGTCATTGGCCCTTTGAATCATCCATAGGGTTGTCTCCAGGGTGATCAGATGCTTTTGCCCTACCTCGGGGTTATCTTCGAAGTAAAATTACGCTTTTGTCCTTATGTAAGGTTAGTATAAAGAAAGCAAAATTTTGAGCGTCTATAACACACTAAATTCGTAAATATGGGAGAGTATCGAAGATACCTGACATGTATGGATTTGTCATAGAGGATGAAGATGAGGTATGCATCATAGATGATGATGATCCTTTGAATTACGAAATAGGCTATGAGTTATAAAGACTCAGAGAAATGGCTAGAAGCCATGAAATCTGAGATGGACTCAATGTATGAGAACAAAGTATGGACTTTGGTTTCATCACCTGAGGGCATTAAGCCTATTGGGTGCAAATGGGTCTTTAAAAGAAAGACTGGAGTGGACGGTAAGGTAGAGACCTATAAGGCCCGACTGGTTGCGAAAGGTTTTAAAAAAAGACAAGGTGTTGACTATGATGAAACCTTCTTGCCAGTAGCTATGCTCAAGTCCATTCGGATTTTGCTTGCGATTGTAGCTTACTATGACTACAAAATCTGGCAGATGGACGTGAAAACGGCCTTCCTCCATGGGAACCTTTGAGGAGGATATGTATATGACACAGCCAAAGGGATTTATTTCAACAGTTGGAACAAATCAAGTCTATAAACTGTAACGATCCATTTATAGATTGAAGCAAGCTTCTTGAAGGTGGAACATCAGTTTTGATGTGACAATCAAAGAGTTTGATTTTATAAAAAATGAGAATGAACCATGTGTGTACAAGAAGGTTAGTGGGAGCGCAGTTTTATTCCTAGTATTATATGTTGATGATATATTACTAATAGAGAATGATATTCTTATACTACACTCGATCAAAATTTGGTTATCTAAACACTTCTCCATGAAGGACTTGGGAGAAGCATCCTATATTTTAGGGATAAAGATCTATAGAGATAGATCTAAAAGGATGCTTAGCTTGTCCCAAGGAACGTACATTGACACGATGCTAAAGAGGTTTAGCATGGAAGATTCCAAGAGAGGTCTCACGTCGATGATCCATGTAATACATCTCTCCAAGAAACAGGCCCCAAAGATACCTGAGGAGATAGACCGTATGAGTAAGATTCCTTATGCTTCAGCAATAAGATCTATCATGTATGGTATGATATGTACTAGACCGGATGTCGCTCATGCACTTAGTGTAACAAGCAGATATCATTCGAATCTAGGAGAAGAGCACTGAAAGGCAGTGAAAAATATCCTAAAGTACTTAAGAAGAACTAAGGATGTATTTATTGTCTACAGTGGGTCTGAATTAAAACTAGAGGGCTACACAGACTCAAGTTTTAAGACGAACCAAGATGACAGTAAATCCATTTCAAGGTAAGTATTTACCTTAAACGTTGGCGCAGTGAGTTAGAAGAGTTCCAAGTAGCAAACAGTTGCTGATTCAGTGACAGAGGCAGAGTACATAACTTCAAGTGAAGCTGCAAAGGAAGTTGTTTGGATGAAGAAGTTCATAATTAAACTTGGTGTGGTTCCTAGCATTAGAGGAGCAGTACCTTTATTCTGTGACAACACCAGAGCTGTTGCGCAGGCTAAGGAACCCAGGTCTTATCAGAAATCCAAACACGTATTGCAGCTGTTTCATTTGATTAGAGAGATCATTGAAAGATGAGATGTCACCCTGGAGCTTGTGGACTCTCAAAATAACATTACAGATCCATTTACTAAAGTTTTAACACAACAACAGTTTGATCGTCACCTAGAGAAAATGGGTATGAGATACCATGGCGATTGGCTTTAGTGCAAGTGAGAGATTGAAAATAGTATGCATACAAGCCAATCATGTTTGATGATAAAGCATATACTTTGTAACAATCTTATTCATTTATTAATAAAAGTGTTATTTAATTAAAGGCATTTATTTATCTACATGGTGTTATTTTTATGAGATGTGATAAACCCAGAGTTCTAAGCAATGCTTTTAGAATCATGATGATGTTCATGCTAATGAGATCTAAATTCTTAGATAGCTTAAAACTAAAATAGTTCCCAATTAATGGATTACTAAAAAGGAGATTATTGAATCCGAATAGATTGGTACATACGTTGCTTGCTCATTAGATGAGGATGATCGATATCATAATCATTTATGTGGAGACACTAAAGCAAGTATGTAGGTGCTTATTGGAGAATAAGTACACTAAACGTGGCTCGCTAAGGAATACCTAATAGAGTTTTACTTGCCTATCAATAAGAATTCCTTAAGTGATAGTAGTACAAATAATCCTTAGACTTAAGATCATCATAGTATCTTGTGTATGATGAGTTATACTTTGACATATCCTTTAAGACCCTAAAGGTATATCAAAGGGTATGCTTGGTATGATAATTTATATATGGAGATAATGAATGATCAATAAAGAATCTACCGCTTCTAGTAAAAGAAGAGATTGTCCTATGTGATTCGATAAATGACAACACAGTAGTCCTTGGCCAAGGCAAAATGAAATTAGAAAGGAGTTTCTAATTTGCATTATTTGGAGTTGTGCATTTTAGGATCGAAATACATATAATTAAATAAATTAAGACTTTATAGTAATTCCATGTCTTATATTTAATTGGGATATTGTATGGTGGAAGGAATGAATTGTACGGTAACTATTTACTCAAAGGTTCTTTTATGATTAATATTGAAATCTATATTATCTGAAAAGTCGTTGATCGCTAAGGGGGATTACCCTTATTGTAGAATAAATGTTATTTATTTAAAAGAATTATTAGTTTAATTTATTTATTTAAATAAGATTAAAAATTTTCTAATTGATTTATTCACAACCAGTTTAATATGGAGAACCTAAAGGGTCACACCATAAAAGGAAGAATATTTATTAAAGAAGCTAATGGCATAATCGTATTAATAAGTTAAGTATATTTAATTTAATCTATGGTGATAGAATAAATTAAATAGCTTAATATTTATTATTTAATATTTTGAAATATTAAATATAAATTAATAAGAGGAGTCTTATTATTATTATTATTATTATTATTATTATTATTATTATTATTATTATTATTTAATTTCTAAAAGAGTTTGTGAATTAATTAATAAGATCATCTCTCATATATATATTCCTAATAATATTAGGAGGTTAATTAATTAAAAGAGTTTAATTATTTCCAATGGGATTGGGAAGCCTAATTAATTAAAAGGGTTTAATTAATTAATATGAAACCATAATCCTAAATAGTTTAGGAGGGTTGCCTACATCTATAAATAAGAAAGTCTTATCATAGAACAAGGTTACACACTACATTCTAAGAGTTCGGAGAGTATACAATTTCTATAGAGATAGAAACTAGGATTTAGCCAAACACCCACCTTCTTGAATAACTCTTCTTTCTTGGTGGATCACCTCTAGAGGCCAAATACTTGGGTGGCTGACGTTGATCATAGGAAGGAAATTAAACTCGGAGAACTCAAGGAGAGCGCGAAGGATTTGGAGTCGAACTAGTACCTGTGGAAGTTTAGTTATACAAGGGTATGAATCTAATCTCCATCTATTTCGTTTAATTAATAATTGCACATAAAGGATGATCCGGGTATGTGGTTTATAAAATTTTAAAACTCTGATTTACCATGCTTCCGCTTATTTTATGAAATTTGATTGCGTTCATGAATCTTACAAAACTAACAGTACATATATATTCAAGTTTAATAATGTGAGCCTAGGAATCTCGGTGTCGAGATCCAACAATCGAATTTTAACTTGATTCCCACGATGAACTTTTCCTTTGCGATGGAATGTTTAAATAATGTGAAATCATTGTACATGTAATATTGGATTTTAAAACGAGTTTGAGGGGTTAGTCTCGAGATGTCAGATTTAAGATCCCGTGATAGTAAAATTATGATTGCAAGTGTTCAGATCTATCGAGATGACTTTCATGCCCGATGATGATCCGACCCGTTTTGGCGCTTTGTTGGATACATTATCACCCAAAACAATTTTTGAATTAAACCACAAAGAGCTTTCATGAAGAATAAAGCGTTTCGGGGTAGATCACCTTATAAACGTAAAGATAATAAAAAGAAGTATCGAAGTCCTCAATTCCTAGTCGAGCGAAGGCTTTGAAAACCTTTTTTTTTCAAAATATCATTTCAATTTATATATCTTGTTTAAAACTGAACCTTTGGCTATATCAACTCCTTCGTACCTAGGTGTAAAAGAGGTACAACACTACTTTCTCATAACTAAAAATAAGGCTTAGAATAAACCAACCAGTAAAATGCACACACACACACACACACACACACTCACACACACACACACACACTTTTTATGCATAGAAAACCAATAAGATGCGGTAACCGTGTTTTCACGGAAGTCAAGGGATGCCTAACACCTTCCCCTACGCTTAGGTAAACCCTTGAACTCTATAAATCTCGAGTTTCCAGACCAATCCTATGGAGTCACATATTGGATCATACTGCGAAAAACTTTCAAAATTCGGATGAGTTGGTACATCCATTTAAACCATACCAACTAGCGGCTCTATCTCATTCGGTCCAATCATAAACATTAATAATCAAATCAATCTTTTCAAATTCTTCGACAAACATGTCGGTCTCATTTTCCTAAAAATTCACCCTTTAAATAAATCAATCGACATAGCAAAGTACAAATGGTAGGAAATAAAAATTTAGGAAATCGAGTAAAAATAATCAAGTTTTTTCCTAGTGTCGACACCTAATATTAAGGAAATGTTTTAATATTATCGGCATATAATGTCGAGTGACGAAGAACGTAAAATAAGTCGTTCACTATGTAGTATTGATCAATACAGGGTAAAAATAGTTTATCACCCAACGTACCTGTGACGCCCCGAAATCTGGTCTATCTTCACACCCGAATTTCGTACGTTACGATTGTTGACGTTGGGAAAAAATCGATGGGTCGGGTCACAACCCAGATCTTTCTCTCTTCCTAAGTTATCTCTACAGTCACTATTTTTATTGCGAAAAAAGGTTTTGAAGAGTTTTTTAGGAAAAGGCCAACATGTATCATGTCGACGATTTGAATGTTTTACAAAGTCGCCAGTTGGTAGATTTGAAATGGTTGTACCAACTCAACTGAGTTTTGTTTGAAAGAGGCCCAATTGCTGGACACTGTCGAAACTTGATCTTTGAAAACAAAGTTTTGAGCTCGGGGGCTTGGTTAAGTGTGGGGAAGGTGTTAGGCACCCCAAAACTCCCGTGTAAACACGGTACCGCATCTTTTCAATATTTCTCTTAAAAAAAGTAAAATGTGTGTGTGAAGGCTATTTGAAAATTGGGCATATGTTTGATTTAAAGTATGTCTATGCATCGTTGAACCTATATACGAAGGGTTTGATTTGATTTGCAAAAAGTCTTTGATTTGATTTGCAAAAGTGTTTGATTTGATTAGCAAAAGCTTATCTTTTCGAAAAGATTAAAATGATATTTTGAAAGAAGGTTTTCAAACCCTACACTAACATAGGAATTGAAGCATGTCGATACTTTAGTTTTATCTTTTCAGCCTTAAGGCTCAATTTGAATAATGATTGTCGGACTGCTAAGAATCCTCGACCACAAAATATATACAAGTGTCGGTCTCCTCATAGACATGATAGCCATCGGAGGGACTCTGACACGACAAACCATATTTTCACTATAGTGAAGACCTTAAATCTGGATAACCATTTTAAGTTCTTTTGTATGTACATTTTTACAGAAAAACTGACAGGGACATCAGTAAAGTGGAGTTTGTCCATCGTGAGAATCATATTCTGATCAGTTTAATCATGAATCCCACGATTCCTAGGCTCGCATATGAGTAGCCAATAAACCTGCACAGTTCAAATTTGTACAGAAATAGATATATATGCCAATTGTTGCCAGAACCGAGGATTCATTTAGTAAATCCTGGTTCGCACTTGGGCGAAGCGTCTCGTTCCCACTAGATAGCGATCTAAGGGCCGCGAGGTTGCTTTTGTAACTAAAAAATGCTGAATTGGTTAATGTCGATTCATATCAAATGAATATTTAAAATAATAATTTAATAAAACGAGTAAAGCAAGGTATATACAATTATATATATACGAAAGCTGTGAAGGGCGGTGGGTTTTCACACCGGTGCCCGGACTAGAATTGATATATATATATATATATATATTTATTTATAAAAGCTGTATAAAAGCCATAGAATGATCCAGGCTGGACAGAATTGAAATATATATATATATATATATATATATATATATAAACAGTAGAAAAGGGCGATGGGTTTTCATGCCTGTGCCCAGACTGAAATTGAAATGTACAGAAATGTAGTCAACTAAGACTGGGAAGATAACCGAGTGTGGTGAAGGCTGCTTATATATGCATAAATATATATAAAAGCAGTAAAAAGGCCACAAAATATTCCAGGTCAAACTGGAATGTAAATGTACAGAAAAGTAGTCAACCAAAACTAGGAAGATAACCCAGTGGTGGTGAAAGCTGCTTATATATGCATATTTAAATATAAAAGCAGTAAACTACCGCGGTTTTGACATCCGAGCTTGATAAAATTGAAAAGTTAGTATATATATACAAAAAAAAGCCAAACCCGGACTGGGAAGATAACCCAGTCCGGCAAAGTTTCTCAATACGAAGATACAAGTATATAAAAGCTGCTGAAAGAGACGGATCGTCAATCCGAGTTGTAGAAATGCCAGAAAATGCGTTCATGTACAAAAATATGCCTAAAGTTGATAAAAACGGCCACGCAACTGAGTTCCGGGCATATTTAGAAAATGAAACTTAACGTGCAAGTGTATAAAAGTGCAAAGTAATAGTATTGACTTACTGATCATAAAAATACTCACCATGTACTGCAATACGGGCTTTTCACCAAATCGTAGGCTTTAAACGTCTGAATCTACCGGTTATTTTCTGATATGTGGTAGTATGTAGGTATATCTATGTCTTAGAGTGAAAAAATTTGGGTTTGGAAGACAAGAAATTGGACAAAAAACCAAACGGGCAGAGGTTTGAAGCGTTTTAGAATTATAAAAATGAGGGGGCTGCCCTCATATATATAGGCCAGGGAGCCTCCACTCTACCTGCTGATGCCGCATATAGAGGTGTAGCTTTCTTGGTGGGACCCACGTGTTGAGTTCCATAGTCTCAAAGTACGTGCACTCCGAGCAATACGAGGTCAAAGTTAAAACTTTCTAACTTTTGATCGAAGTGTCCGTTTAAGGCGCGCTGTACCTTTTCGAAAAGCCCTCATCGAGAATGTCACAATGACATGGGATAAAACATTTTTCCGGTCCAAGAAAATAGGTTCATAACCAGGTCTTCGATTCCCCGCAGTTTGTCCGTTGAGCTGTCTTACGCTCTTTGCACTCGGGATCACCGTTATGGTTCATTCTGACCTTGGTGGCATCAATTCAGCTTGAGTTTGACTGAATCAACTTAGAGTTGGTAAAATGATCGTTTTTGCCCCTCCTGAGATTGCCTTTAGTGTCGATATGGCCTTCAGTTGAATTTCTGGGCCAATTTCCAAGACTTGGATCCCATTTGAGTCTGTTTGTCCTCATTGTTGTCTCTGAAATTGACTTGGTCACTCCAGGGTTTCCTCTACAGATGTTGTAATGCTTCAGGTTTGTTCCTGAAATTGACAAGACTTCTCGGGTTGAGGCCGGGGATGACCTATACCTCCCGGGTTGAGACCGGAGCTGATATATACCTCCCGGGTTGAGACCGGGGCTGATTTGTACCTCCTGGGTTGAGACTGGGGCTAACCCGTACCTCCCGGGTTGAGACCAGGGCTGACCTGTACCTCCCGGGTTGAGATCGGGGCTGATCTATACCTCCCGAGTTGAGACCGGGGCTGACCTTTACCTCTCGGGTTGAGACTGGGGCTGATTTGTACCTTATGGGTTGAGACCGGAGCTGATCTGTATCTCCCGTGTTGAGACCGGGGCTGACCTATACCTCCCGAGTTGAGACCGGGGCTCACCTATACCTCCCGGGTTGAGATCGGGGCTGACCTGAAGGCCCGATATTGAGACCGGGGTTGAGTTGATGACCCGATATTGAGACCGGGGTTGAATTGACGGCCCAATATTGAGACCAGGGTTGATTTGAAGGCCTGGTGTTGAGATCGGGGTCGATCTGATGGCCCGGTGTTGATACCGGGGTTGATTTAATGACTTGGTATTGAGACCGGGATTTAGTTGATGGCCCGGTATTGAGACCGGGGTTGAACTGATGGCCCAGTATTGAGATCGGGGTTGAATTGACTGCCCAATATTGAGACTGGGGGTTGAACTGATGACCCGATATTGAGACCGAGGTTAATTTGACGGCCTAATGTTGAGACCGGGGTTGAGTTGATGACCCGGTATTGAGATCAGGGTTGAATTGACAGGCTCGATATTGAGATCGGGGTTGATTTGACGGCCCGGTGTTAAGATCGGTGGTTGAATTGATGGCCCGGTATTGAGATTGGGGTTGATTTGATGGCCCGATATTGAGATCGGGGTTGATTTGATGGCCCGGTATTGAGACCGGGGTTGATTTGATGGCCCGATATTGAGACCGGGGTTAATTTGATGACATTCTTGCCCTCCTACAAGCGTTAGTAACAGGGAAATAAAATTTTGAGTGTATACAAATGCCCCTCTTTATCATATTCATGTAATTCAGTGGAATGGACAAGATAAAGATTGCTAGACACTAGAAATGCAACTGAAAAGGCAACGCAATGATGGTATGATATGCGAGGAGTGTCAAATACCTTTGAGGAGGTGGGGTCATCATTGACTGATTACGCTAGTTTTTGCTAGGGATGATGTTAATAGGCTATCGTGAATTATTTTTCGTAATTTTTTGCTAGGGATGACGTCATTCATGATAGCCTGGGGCTGACATTGTTGCCGTCGAGTTATGACCATGAACATTCTCGATGCCTATCTTGACGATAATTTACACTGGTAGTTGGTATAAGGGGGAATGAATCACTAATCCTTCTTGGTGCTCCTTTTGAGGATGTGTATAACAGATTCCATCATTGGTGATGGATTACTATATTGCTTCCGCCACCGGACCCCTTCCGACGCTTCGTTGGAATTGAGCCAACGGCTGATCTATTATTGGTTCGTACTCGACGCCACACTGGGATTGTGCCAACGATTGAACTAACTCGGTATGTACCCGATGCTTCGCTGGGGTTGTGCCAACGGCTGAACTGACTTGGTCTGTACCCGATGCTTCATTGGGGTTGTGCCAACGGCTGAACTGATTCGGTCTATACTTGATGCTTCCCTGGGGTTGTACCAATGGCTGAACAGACTCGGTCTGTACCCGATGCTTAGCTGGGGTTGTGCCAAGGTCTGAGGTGTCTCGGTCTATACTCGATGCTTCGATGGGGTTGTGCCAATGGCTAAACTGTCTCAGTCTGTACCCGATGCTTTGCTGGGGTTGTGCCAATGGTTGAACTGACTCGGTTTGTACCCGATGCTTCGCTGGGGTTGTACCAATGGCTGAACTATCTTGGACTGTACCCGATGCTTCGCTGGGGTTGTGCCAATGGCTGAACTGACTCGGTCTGTACCCGATGCTTCGCTGGGGTTTGTGCCAACGGCTGAACTGACTCGATCTGCACCCGATGCTTCGTTGGGGTTATGCCAACATCTGAACTGTCTTAGTCTATACCCAACGCTTCGCTGGGGTTGTGCCAACGGCTAAACTGACTCGGTCTGTACCCGATGCTTCGCTGGGGATGTGCCAACGGCTGAACTGACTCGGTTTGTACCCGATGCTTCGTTGGGGTTTTGCCAACTACTGAATTATCTCAGTCTGTACCCGATGCTTCGCTGGGGTTGTGCCAACTGCTGAACTGCCTTGGTCTGTACCCAATGCTTCGAAAGTGGTAGTTTTCGATAATTTTGCGTAGTTTTTTGACAGTTTTTCAGCAGTTTGCATGATTGATTCCCGAATATGGCTCCGGGATGAATACCAAGGCTTTTTAGAGTGTTCCCCTTTCTGTCAGGATTACACTGCTTAAACGCAGGATTTCAGGATAAACCGATCAATCGCGTAGCGATTTTTCTTAAGATTTGACTTGGCAGCTGTGACAACCCGAGTATTTATAAGATTAATAAAATCTTAAATAATTAAATAAAGGTTAAATAATAAGACCTAGACTGAAAATGGAGTACGAATTTAAAAAGTTTGTGAAGGACTTTATATGGTTTTGTGTATTGTTTATATATTTATTTAACATATAAAGAGAATTAAGAAATAAAGTCTTGTAACCTAATATATATATTAGGTATGGAATTAAATAACTTAAGGGTTATAATATATAAGAATGTTAGTATTTAAATTTTTTACTAACTTAAGAGATTAAGTTTATTATCTCAATTAATTAATTTTTTTAAAACAAGTCTAATTGGGTTAAGTAATTAAATATACATGAGTAAGAATTTGATTTATAAATTGAGTTAATAGAAATCCTATTTAAATGATTAGGGTAGGATAGAATTAAAATTAGTGGACTATGTTAATTTACATAGACCAATTATTTTATTAGCAAGCCTAAAATTTTTTAATGGGAGCCCAAGACTTTAGCCCAATTGTTAAGGAATTTATTTTGACATTTGATAAGCTAAATAAAGAATAAAAACAAACCAAGTTGGGAGAATAAAGGGCCCATAAATTCGGCCCATATAGAGAGGAGAAGAAAGGTTCATGAATGTAATTATTACATTTACAAACTCCTCACCAACTTTAACATGTGTCACTCTCTCATTTAAGCCAACAACATTGTCCAAGTGTGCAAACAACATCAAAGTGGTTGAGTGAGAGAGAGGTATAGTGTGGGGAATATGTATATAGATATATCCAATATAACGATACACTTTTATTTCAAATAAAAATCTTTTTCTTTTCTCTTTCCTCTTACTTCCTTATTTGCTAACAAAAGAAAGAAAGAGAGAAAGAGGGAGAGAAAGAAAAGTTCGGCAGCCTTAGGGGAGGGGAAGAGAGATTATTCTCCATTCCACCCTAAAGGTTTGAGCTCCCTTAGAAGAAGAAGAAAGGATGCACTTGATCAAATGTATAAAATCCTAAAATTATAAGTTTTATTTTCTTTATTTTGATGGAAATTGGTGGAATAAAGGGTTTGTGTTTTGAATTCCAAAACCTTATATCTATATGTTTATAAGTCTACTATGTTTAGATCTATCACTTTGAAGGGTTAAAAATTAGATCAAAAGCAAGAAAAAGGAACTATGTTTTAAAAAGTTAGAAAACTATAATTTTCTTAGCATAAATTATGTTTTTCTTGGATTTGGTATAAATTTGGTGTAATAGATCATAGATCATGGTAGATCCTTGATCTTAAGGTGTATTAGTATGTATTATAATGATTTATGATGTTTAATGTTTGGTTAATCAAGACATCTAGGAAGATTTCTTACAAAACACAAAGATTAGAAAAACTATTTTTGGGGAAAACGTAACCTGAAATTCAAACGACCATATCTCCTATTGTATTTTGAATTTTTGAGTGTGGTCAATTTCTGGAGTTAGATTTATAAGTCTTCTAATGTTTTTCAAGTGGAATCACTGAAAAATTCCATGTAGATTTTCGTCTAGACAGTTTTTATCAAAGTAGGAAAAATATGAAAAAACCCAAAAAGCAATCTGTCCAGAAATTGTAAGGGCAGATTCGTCTATTTAATTTATGAAATAAATTCCAATATTTTGGTACATTAAAATATATGTTATAAAGTAGCTTGTGTCCAAAAATGAGCTCATTCCGACTTAAATTGAGCAAGTTTGACTATTTTAATATTTGTGTTTTTCCTACAAAAATTTCTATAACCGGAGTTCTATAACTCCGATGGTCACGAAATTTAAATTGGAGGCTCACGATAACTTGTGTAAGATCCAACCAAGAGTTGGGAATTTTTGGAGTTAAGTGTGAGGTAGCTAATTTCTTAAGGAATTAACTAGAAATGTATTTTTGAAAAATACTAAAGAAAATTGAAAAATTCCTGAAAAATTAATTTTGTGTATGGAATACATGTATTTATGTGTGTACAAAAGATAAAAAAATAATAAGATGATTAGATTAAGAAAAGGGAATCCAGCTTGCTAGATTGGCCATCAAGTTGCTGGATTGCAATCTGGTTTGCTGGATTGGCCATCAAGTTGCTGGAATGATCTGTTTGGATAATCCAGGTTACTGGATTGGATGTAAGGTGAATATAGGCTTGCTAGATTAGATTTTAGTTTGAATCCAAGTTGCTAGATTGTGGGATTGTGTGAATCCAGGTTGCTGGATTATGGGATTGTGCGAATCCAGGTTGCTGGATTATAGTTCAGTTTGAATTTAGGTTGATGGATTAGGAATTCGGCTTACTAAATTATAAAGGACTTATAAAATTAAAGACTAAGTGTTAATTCACAAGTTATATGATACAGTAGTGTTAAGTCTAAGATAGTACAGTAGTACTCTTTAATGGTTGATGTATAGTAGCTAGGCTAAACGAGTCCTTCATATGGGGAAGGTATCTACGAATTAGTAACCGATCTAACTCACTGTGAAAATAGTGTAGACGAGACGGAAACTAATTTGTTAGTTGTTTATGGGAAACCACTCAGTATACTATATTGAATACTATTAAAGACTCGATGTGTGCTAGGTTTAGACTTGTGTATATGTATAGTATTAAGGTTATCTAATATTTGACTATGGGTTTAAATGTTAGATAGTTTACTTATAAGGTATGTTATGCTAATTGAAAGATCAATCTTATAACTGATAGGTCTTTCCAATAAAGTGATTAAATTAGATTGTGTACCAGTAATCGACGGTTCAGGCAAGTTTCCTAACTCGAACTCGAGTTGTTATTGTAAAGCATGTTCGTGATTAATTATTGTTGATTATTCACATCTATACTGATTATTGATTCACACTTAATGCATGTTACATATGTTCATTAGGTATGAAAGGCTGATCACCTTCATTACCCTAAGGTTCAGTTAAATTTGTTCATGTTCATTGTTGGCCATTCTTCATTATTGACTCGGTCATTCAGTTATAAAAATTGATTTATATTCTTTCTCAATTATTATATTGTTGAAAGTTTGTCAACTTGTTATTCTTTTCAATCATGATATATCTTCATTTGAACTTAAACTTGCTGGGCAAACTTGTTGCTCACCCTTGCTATATCATGATAAACATTTCAGATTAAGACGAAACTTCGGACACAGGCAAATGCAAAGGCAAGTTCCAGGATGGAATTATTATACGGTTAAAATGGTAATAGTATAGTATACAAATGACATTGTATGTCGTGTAGGATATTGAATGCAGGTATTAAGTTAAGGTTACAGACCTTGGGAATTATGTTATAAATGTTATTGTATAAACAATTTATGTTTATATCTTCCGCAATAGTTATAGAAATGATGTATCGTAACGTACCAGGTCCGTGGTTTTGGGGACCCGAATTTGGGGGCGTCACAGTTGGTATCATAGCTGTAGGTTATAAACTTTAGGTAGGGGTACCTTAGGCTATAACCGCAGGGATGAGGAATAGGAATAAACTCAAATAGAGTTTAAGTTCTAAGCGATGAATTTGGGCAAGGTATTGGTAAGTCAATAAGATTCAAAGAAGAATCCTGACAAGTAATAAAGATCGAGAGTTACCTAACTCTGATAATAAAGATGAATAGTACTAATGAATAGATAGAGTGTAAAAGACTAAAAGTATAAAGGGAAAGAAGATCGTAAAACAAAACGATCATAAGATAGGAAAGAATCGTAATATAATACAATTATAATATCAGATTACAACGTGATCTGATGAGGTCATAGGAGGACAGATGATCAATCGTTTGATTGAAGACTTATAGCAGAATTGATGTACGACAGTTGTACTATGATATTGTACTATGAAAACTCAGGAAAGAGTTGTGAATTGTAGATACGGATTAAATAAAATTCATATCGAGTAAACAGGGAGCAAGGATTATGTGGGATTTCAATTGAGAACTCATGTGATAGCTGAGTTGTACAAACCTTTATATGGGCGGGGGTTTTGTGTTTGGTCTAACGACTACTTATTTTATCACATTGATAATCATTAAAATATCGGTGTCTCGCTATTCGCTATATGTATGATGAGAAGGTGATTCTTTTCTCATGTGTATAACAGATAGGTAGAGAATATAAGATTAGGTGTGAGTTCTTTAAACTCACACTTATGATAAGTTCGTGACTCATAATCGTATGGTGGAACCCCTCAGCGAATGGACGACTTTGGTCTGACTAGGATAAGTTCGTAAACTCATATGATTGTGGTAAGTTCCTGAACTCATAATGTGTGGTATATTTTATGAACTATACGGGAGTATAGGAAATTGTGAATGAATGATTGAGGATAATAGAATTAGATAGAATTATTAAGCAATTGATCATTAGAAGAATTGAAGTGGATGGTGGAAGCATAGGTATTCCAAATCTTCTAGCTATACTAGACTTCAAAATTTTTAATATCAAGCTAAATTCGCACTGATGTGCCTTTTTCGAAATAAAATGAATTTTTGTTATCTTCACAACATGGTGACAAGGGTGTGGAGATGGACTTTGAGCCATTATCACATCGTTACCTATTGTGGCATGATAATAGCAAAAATGAATTTTTGGTTATCTTCAAAACATGGTTACAATTGTGTATGTGTGGACTTCGGGACCCTGACACATCGTTACCTGTTGCGACATGATAATTCCAAAAATAATTTTCTATAGTTTTGAACGGTTTAAAAGAAGAGTCTATGCTAATTATTTCGGCTAGACAAAAATTACTTAAAATATCAAAACGTATTTTATATATCATCAATGCATCATGAAACCTGATGCAAGGATGATAAAAATGTTAGAGTCATTAATGCAGTATTACCTAGTGTTGGATGTGATCTAAAGATCGTCAGCCCACTATGATATATTATTTTATGACAAAGTCAAGAAAATGACAGAATCTAAAACGGACTGTAAATACAGTGCGGTATCATGACGTCATAAAATAAATTTCAGAATTTTAAAGAAAAGTCAAGTGTCAATTAAATTTGGCCAGGCATATGTTTTGATTGATATTGAAATTATTGGTATATGTCTAAAGCTATTTGATTCAGCTAGACAAATGTTTATGAAATTCAAGTATTCTTTGAGAATTTATTCCAAGACAAATTATTTTGGTGCGGAATCTTATGCAAGTTGGTATCCAATGGATACAAGTTGGTATCCGACACAAGTTGGTATCAAAATGACACAAGTTGGTGTCAAGTTAATTCAAATTGATATCAAATTTACAGAAGTTGGTGTTAAGATAAAACGGTTTACAGATTAATTTCTGTTTAAAATTTTTTAAATTAAAAATTAAAGTTCATGGCTACTCAACATTATATGAAAAGTTTTTTTTTTAACTCCTTGAGGAGAAGTCTGGGTATAATGTGATGATAGAATAATTCTCCATAGAAGGAAGCCGCGTGTACTCATTAAATGAGAATGAAATCAGATAAAGGTTAAGTTGAAAACCTAGTTTTGGTGAAAAGAAGGAGTAGGGATTAGTAGGCTGTAATTTTGAGGACGAAATTCTTAGAAGAAAGGGTGAATGTGACAACCCGAGAATTTATAAGATTAATAAAATTTTAAATGATTAAATAAATGTTAAATAATAAGACCTAGACTGGAAATAGAGTATGGATTTAAAAAGTTTTTGAAGGACTTATATGGTTTTATGTATTGTTTATATATTTATTTAACATATAAAGAGAATTAAGAATAAAGTCTTGTAACCTAATATATATTAGGTATAGAATTAAATAACTTAAGGGTTATAATATGTAAGGATGTTAGTATTTAAAATTTTTACTAACCTAAGAGATTAAGTTTATTATCTCAATTAATTAATTTTATTAAAACAAGTTTAATTGGGTTAAGTAATTAAATGTACATAAGTAAGAATTTGATTTACAAATTAAGTGATAAAAACCATAATTAAATGATTAGGGTATGATAGAATTAAAATTAGTCAACTATGTTAATTTACATAGCCCAATTATTTTATTAGCAAGGCCAAAATTTTTAATGGGAGCCCAAGACTCTAGCCCAATTGTTAAGGAATTTATTTTGACATTTGATAAGCTAAATAAAGAATAAAAACAAACCAAGTTGGGAGAATAAAGGGCCCATAAATTCGGCCCATATAGAGAGGAGAAGAAATGTTCATGAATATAATTATTACATTTACCAACTCCTCACCAACTCTAACATGTGTCACTCTCTCATTTAAGCCAACAACATTGTCCAAGTGTGCAAGCAACATCAAAGTGGTTGAGTGAGAAAGAGAGATAGAGTGTGGGGAATATGTATATAGATATATCCAATATATCGATACACTTTTATTTCAAATAAAAATCTTTTTCTTTTCTCTTTCCTCTTACTTCCTTATTTGCTAACAAAAGAAAGAAAGAGAGAAAGAGGAGTTCGACAGCCTTAGGGGAGGGGAAGAGAGATTATTCTCCATTCCACCCTAAAGGTTTGAGCTCCCTTAGATGAAGAACAAAGGATGCACTTGATCAAAGGTATAAAATCCTAAAACTATTAACTTTGTTTTCTGTATTTTGATGGATATTGGTGGAATAAAGGGTTTGTGTTTTTGAACTCCAAAACCTTAGATCTATATGTTTATAAGTCTACTATGTTTAGATCTATCACTTTGAAGTGTTAAAAATTAGATCAAAAGCAAGAAAAAGGAACTATCAGGCTCATTTTGATGACTAGCAGGCTCATTTTGATGCTCCTACTTCTGCTCAGGCTCCACGTGCGGAGGTTTCGGGCATTGTTGTGCCGACCCAAGAGCTGTTGGGCGACTTGAGTCACCATCGATCGAGATTTCTTCACGCCAATGAGGTGACTTAAAGTTTTTCTTCTTTTTGGATTCTCTTTCTTTCTTTTAGCCATTCTCGGGGCATAGATTTTTGACATGAGTTAATTTTTGATGCAGATTCTTGGCTTTATGCAGCCTAGAGAGAACTGGTTTAACGTACATTCGTTGTATCACACTTTGCACCAAGAGTACAGGGATATCGTTGATGGCTGGGGGTTTCAGGCATTCTTCTCTATTCTTCCCTGCCGTTGCCCCTGGGGTATATGAGTGCTTTGTTTGAGCGCTAGTTCCACTAGACTCAGTCCCTTCATCTGCTGGACTGTGAGGTGATGATGACCCCTATGGACTGGAGGTTCATCACCGACATTGAGTTTGAGGGTGAGCCAGTGCCTGTCATGGCTGACATCACACCTACTGTCGTTCGGTCCCTGTTGGGAGTTCCTGCGACGGCGATCAAAGGTCCAATGGTCCGATCAGGTCCCTTGAGTATAGATGCCCAGAGTGAGGCTTTACTTGAGCCTTTGCCTGATGATCAGAGGGTTAAGGATCGCATCTTGAGGCGATTATTCCTGGTGATCATGAGGGGGGTTATTTTGTAGTGGACAACTCATCTACGGTGTCCTTCGCCCTGGTCAGCGCTACCCGGTATGTAGAGCACCTCAGTGACTTTAATTGGGGTTTCTACACCTTTGCCTATTTTCTCCAGGGCATACGCATGCTTTCGAAGGGTTTGATGGAGGCTTGGTTAGGATTCTACCCGTTTCTGCTGGTGAGTACATCTTTCTTGTACCTTTTTAATTTCTACAATTATATTTGTCAGTCTTGTTCACTGAGGACTTTTTATATTACATGACCAGTTCTGGGCATTTGAGAGGCTTCCTTGCCTACGTCCCGCCATTGCTTTAGGTCTGGAGACCTATCCTCGAGGACGACGTTGGCATCACTCCACTCTGACAGAGGTCCCTGTTACTGAGGGATTTACCCATGCTAGCCTACAGTTAGAGCTTTTGATGGCTGGATCGATCTCTTGGATGCCGTATACCTCTGAGTTTTTGACTGTTGGATTTGAGGGAGGCTTCCCCACTGGTCAGGAGTTTGCGTTGTCGACACGCAGAGTCCTATTTTTGACAGAGGGAGGCTGAGAGCTCTATTTAGGAGAACGTGATATTAGGAGTATTACGGGTCAGATCTGCATCCCCATTGTTCTTCCTACTTGGCATCATTGGCCATTGATCCTGCTACTGACAGATATCCCTATGGAGTGCATAGACGGCTTTACCCTATCAGTGGGCCCTTATAGCCAGGAGGCATTCAGCAGCTGGTGGAGTCCTCGCACTATTGGAGCTCAGACTCGGGCTACCCAGTTTATGGCAGACATGGTGCCTGGGTCTGTTATGATGACAGACTAGATAGCTTGCCTCAGGGAGCCAACTCATTTGGACTAGATCATAATATTGACCCAGCAGCTCGAGAGAACTCACCAATTTATCAGGAATCTTGCCAGAGATTTGTCAGAGGCATCTTCTTTTGACCCATCCAGCTTAGGAGTGGGCCCCTCTTCAGGTCCATTTTCCAGCAGTTTTGTACGGACTGATCCTCCCTTGTACCGCCCAGACATGCCTGATGACAGCGGTTTTGTGTCCACGGAGGATATGGAGCAGGTTAACCACTTGAGCGTAGATGTGCTAGATCTTTTTGGATAGCTATGGCAGCTTTATCTTTTGGTCAGCCACTATTTTGGCTATTTGGCAGTTGTACCTCATTTTGATAGACCACTATTAGTAGTTAGGTGTTGGTGCCCCATTATCCTGTACTTTTCATTTTGTTTTGTATTATCAAACAGGGATGATGCTTGTAGTAGATAGTTTGTTGTAGATATGCATGATATTTTCTATCTATCGCACCATGTTTATATTTGTCATTATGTATGTATTATGTTATGTGTATGCATTTAGACAGATGAGTTTAGATTTGACCTTTGGATGGTCTTGTGATACGGTGATACAGATGACATCTTCTACCGTTAGTCGGATTGAGCATTTTCCACCATCTGAGGTGGCCACGTCATTGAGGTCGTGGTATAGCAGTCTATCCTTTTCAGCCAGAGGGACAGTTGATCAGATGTTGGGGCATTCATTGGCCCTTGCAGATTTTCGGGTTTCGTATGGGTTTGTGGACGGTCTTTTACCCTTTTGGATACCCGAGAGACAGGTCTTCCATTTTGGATAGCATGAGCTGACGCCAACTCTTGAGAAGTATTAGCAATTTACTGGTTTAGCCTTAGAGTTATCCTGCGCTCGGATAGCTATCAACGATATGAAGAGACCATTCACACGGATGTCAGGTCTTTGCCAGAGCGTGGTGAGGGATGAGATCGTCTCTGGATGGGATATCTCTATTGACTTCTTGAATGATCTCTTTGGTGAGCTCGATAGCTATGATCGACATGCTGCGGATTTTATTATCTCGGGTAGACATGTTAATTTTGTGCATCATGTTCTATGTTTACATATCGCTCTGCTTGGACCATTTGGATGTGGGGTTAATAGTTGTGGTTAGGGCCCTTAGGAAGGGTAGCACTATCACACTGATGATATTGGCCGAGACGCTGAGGTCAGTCATTGACTGCATTACCCACCAGGAGGGGTTCTTCAGAGGCAGTTCGGTCTTGCTGTATGTATGGCTTATGTCCCATATCCGACCGATTGGATTTTTTAGACCTCATGGGTATTGCTTCACTTGTGACGTAGCCACATCTTACTCCTTTCAGCCTGCAGAGTGTACTGATGCAGAGACATGATCTGTATTTCTGACGAATATTGAGCATCTGTTCTTGATTTTGCTATGCTCAGGGCTAGCCTCCCCATATAGCTTTATTACCCATGCATCTGGTATGGACTATCTTTCCCTAGCAGAATTGAGGGGAGTGACTACTTATCATCCTCTAGCTGTTATGGGCCATTTCGATCAGTATCAGAGCCTGCATCTGTTTTAGGGGGCTGTTGACCAGAGGATGTCAGCTTCATCTATGTCATCTGCTGACTTGATTCGAGTGTATGAGTGTTGGACTCATAGGGAGAGGGCTATTTTCTCCAGTAGCCATCCGGATCGTTCTCCAGAGTACTCGGCATGGTTGGAGGCAGATATAGCATCAGCTGCATTCATCCAGTCAGCTTCTATTGGAGATTCAGACGAGGAGGAGCCCATGGAGGATCCTGAGTCTCCTATCGAGGATGAGCCTTTTATGGGTTTGAAAGTAGCACTAGTTAGTGATCCGCCAATCATTCCTGGGGACAGATCCTTCTTTGGCGAATGCACTAGCTAGGATGACCTTTGAGAGGGATCAGGCTAGAGCACTGATGTTGACCGCCTTATCTGGTAGAGATATAGCTTTGGCATGAGAGAGATACAGCTCGAGCTGCTCATGATGCAGGATTGATTGAGCGAGAAGAGATCAGATCTGCCAGAGACATGCAGCTTTTGTTAAGATCGAGGAGACTTTGATTGCTAGGGACACAGCTTTTGTGGAGAGGGACAAGACTATAGCTTCCCGAGATTTCCACATTGCCGATAGTACTGCTCTTCGATCTTATACTCATGGTCTGGTTACCGAGATGAGTGCATATATTGATGATCACAGTGCCACCTTGCAGATGACTGTGGAGGTCTTGAGCCATATAGAGGCTGAGGGTATTGCACTTGCAGCTGCTCCTCCATCTTCAGAGAGAGATGCCATGGTGGCATTGCTGGCCCGCTTATCCTTGGGTCCGTAGACTAGCTTTATTTTTCCTGCACATACTAGATCAACCATTTTTGTCATGTACAAGACACTATGTATATATCAAACAGTGTTATATATCAGAGAAATATATTTTTGATTTACTTCCCTATTTAGATATTTATTGTTATTGCTGAGTGATTACCACTTCTTTCATGACTCGCTGTTGTTGATGTATCATGAGCTTCTCCTTGATGGACTTACAGTTGAGATGTCAGGGAGTATCTCAGATGGGCTTGCTGACCAGGGTAGCTTAATAGGATTTAGCTTTTATATGGTTTTGGTGTCTTGGGACTGGTTTTTACTTGGTTTTTGTTTTTTTTCTTAAAAGTTAAACCGCACCGTAAATGGCTGCCTACGTACTCCCGGGATGAGGGATATTAGGTCATTCGTAGTTCAATGAGAGAGGTTTAAAAAGAATTTATCTTGGGTTTTGAGTTTGGTTTGATGAGTTTTTAATTATTATTTTTTTTGGTTTGACCGCACTAGAAATGGTTGTCTACGTACTCCCGTGTTGAGGGAGATCAAGTCATTCGTAGTTCCGGCTTCTAGTGAAAACCGAACCTGATTTGATTTTTAGGACCCAGATGCGGGAATGCATGTGCTTCAGATATAGTACCTTTTCACGGTGTCTGAATTGATGAGTTGGGGAAATTCAGTCCCGTCCATCTCTTGTAGTCTGATAGCTCCTCCTGTCAACACTTCTTTGACAATGAAAGGGCCTCCCCAATTTGGGGCGAACTTTCCTTTGGCTTCGTCTTGATTGGCCAAGATTTTCTTAAGCACCAAGTCGTTTTCTTTGAATTGTCGGATTCGAACCTTCTTGTTGTAGGATCGAGCCATCCTTTGCTGATATAACTGCCCGTGTAAAATGGCTGTAGCCCTCTTTTCATTTATTAGGGACAGTTGGTGGTACCAGTCTTGCAACCACTTATCTTCGTCCATTTGAGCGTCGATTAACACTCGCAAGGACTCCATCTCTACTTCTATAGGGAGGACTGCTTCCATGCCATAGACCAATGAATAAGGGGTAGCCCCAGTAGAGGTGCTCATTGACGTCCTGTATGCTAATAGGGTTAGAGGCAGCAGGTCAGGCCATTCTTTGTGATTTGCGGACATTTTTTGCATGATCTTCTTGACGTTCTTGTTGGCCGCTTCGACAGCACCATTCATCTTGGGCCAATAGATGACGGAATTGAGATGCTTGATGTGAACTTACTGCAAAGTTCTTTCATCATTTGATTGTTCAGGTTCTTGGCATTGTCTGATATGATCACTTCCGGTTGTCCATATCGACAAACGACATTATTTCTAATGAAACCAATGATGACCTCTTTGATGACTTTGGGGAAAGAGGCTGCTTCAACCCATTTGGTGGAGTAATCGATCATGGTGTAGATGAATCGATGACCATTGTTGACTTTTGGCTCTACTGGACCGATCACATCCATTCCCCACATGGAGAAAGGCCATGGTGAACTCATGTTGTGTAGCTCATTTGGAGGAGCATGTATGGCATTTCCATGTACTTGACATTGAAAGCATCTCTTGACGTGATCATCATAGTCTGCTTTGAGCGAGATCTAGTAATGTCCTATTCTTAATATCTTCTTGGCCAGCATATAACCTGCTTATGTGTGGACCACAGACTCCACCGTGGATTTCATCCATCAGTCTCTGGGCTTGCTCTTTATCAAGGCATCTTAACAGGCCTATTCCAGCATCTCTTTTATAGAGTGCATCTTCGCTAAGATAGAACTTCATAGCCATTTTGTGAATCATCTTTCATTCGGATTGGCTTGCCCCAGCGGGTGTAAATCCATCTCGGAGATATTCCTTGATATCTTGATACCAAGGCTGATTGACAGGAGGGCTTTCTGAATTATGAATTTGATGTAGGGAATCCCACTCCTATCAGATATGCGGATTAAGGATGCTAACGTTGCCAATGCATCAGCGAAGTCATACCTACCCCCGAGGAATATGGTTGAAGGTTATGTCTTCAAACTCCAAGGATATTTTGATGACCTGCCGATGATAGGGCAGCAAATGCAGCTCTTTGGTGTGATATGGCCCGGTGGTTTGTCTGAGACCAACTCAAAGTCTCCAAAGACCAGTAAATGTTTGATACCTATGGATTGGGCAAGTTTCAACCCCATTATACATCCTTCATACTCGGCTGTGTTATTGGTGTTGCCAAATTAAAGTTTGGTAGCCATAGGATATTGCTCTCTTGTACCAGAGATAAGGACTGCCCCAACTCCAGAACCTTCCATGTTTAATGCTCCGTCGAAATACATTTTCCATGGTTGGACTGTATTCTCTTGTTAGAGTTGTTGAATTGTCATGATCCCATCATCGGGGAAATAGGTCTCCAGGGGCTCGAACCCTCCTGAAGGTGCTTCAGCTAATTAATCTGCAATGCCTTGACCCTTGATTGACTTCTGAGTCACGTAGATAATGTCGAACTGTTGTAGGATCAACTGTCATTTGGACATTCGATAATTTAACATTGGCTTGTTGAATACGTACTTGAGTGGATCTATGCGGGATATGAGGTAGGTCATGTGCCCATGCAAATAGTGTTGCAACCTCATGGCAGCCCATGCTAACGCACAGCATGTCTTCTCGATCAGAGTGTACTTCTGTTTACCACTGCTGAATCTTTTGCTGATGTAGTAGATGGCTCTTTCTTTGCTACTATCATCCTTCTGTCCTAGCATGCTGCCCATTGCGTTGGCATTGACGGACAGGTACATGAACAAGGGAACTCCATCCCTTGGAGGTACCAAAATAGGTGCTTCGACCAGCTGTTTCTTGATGGCAAGGAAGGCTTGTTGACAATCCTCGTTCCATTTGGTGGAGGAATTCTTCCTTAGTAGCTTGAATATGGGTTCATAAGTTACTGTGAGCTGGTAAATGAATCAGCTTATGAAGTTGATTCTCCCCAGAAACCCACGTATCTCCTTCCCTGTTTGAGGTACTGGCATCTCAGTGATGGCTTTGATCTTGACAGGGTCTAGCTTGATGCCTCTATTACTCACTAAGAATCCTAATAACTTGCTTGATTTGACGCCAAAAGTATATTTGGCTGGATTTAGCTTGAGGTTGTACTTGCGTAACCTGTTGAACAGGTTCCTGAGAAGTTCGATGTGATCATCCTCCCTCCGGAATTTGATGATGATCTCATCCACATAAACCTCTATCTCTTTGTGCATCATGTCATGAAACAGGGCCATCATGGCTCGCTGATACATTGCTCCGGCATTGATGATGCCGAAGGATAGTCGTCTGTAGCAGAAGGTTCCCCAGGGAGTGATGAAAGTTGTTTTCTCCCGGTCTTCTTTAGCAACTATGATTTGATGGTAACCAGCAAAGCAATCTACAAAGGAATACATGTCGTACTGCGCCGTATTATCTATCAAGATGTGGATGAAAGGTGTTGGGAATTGCATATTCAGATTTGATATTGAAAGTAAATATAAATGCTTAAGTGTATAGTCCTTAAGAGAATCATTGTACAAGGACTTAGATTATAGATCAAACATGTTAGGTTGATCTGAGCCTTAATGTTTATTTTTTATGTAAGTGAATGTATAGAAGAAAAGATCAAACTTGTTAGGTTGATCTATTTGAGCTGTAAAAGTTCAAGTCTTGACAGAATCGTAGTCTGTCAAAGACAGCATTCTAAAGACAGGGCAGAATCGTGGAGCTTAAGCAAAGATATCGAAATCATAGTCTACCAAGAGATTCAAACCTACAGAAGTTAAGGCAGAAAACGTGGAGCTTGAGTGAAGATATACAAACTAGAAGTCTGCCCAAGAATCAAGTCTACAGAGGATAAGGCAAGAATCGTCGAGCTCAAGTGAAAGTATCAAAGAATCGTAGTTTGCCTCAGAAGCCACACTGAGAGTCATAAAAGTTAAAAAGCATCTTCCGAGCCAAGTTAGGAATCGCAGAGTGCTATCAGAAGTGTGAAGTCTGCAAGACAAGCAAGCAAGGAATCGTAGTCTATCGAGAGCTTAAGAGAAATCGTAGTGTGCTCTACGAAGAAGTCTGAATCACGCTGTGCAAAGCCAACACACAACGACTGTGTCACAATGACCATAATCGTAGTGTTCCTCCAGTCAACATCAAAGATTAAAGATCTAATGAATGGAGGAAGAGTAACAAATGAAGAAAGGCTTATAGCTGTTGACAAAGTGATAGTCCCAATACTTCCATATTCATCCTTAGTCCAAATTGAAGAAGTGTATTGTAGAAGCTAAAGATAGGACTAAAGCAGCCTGCAGAAAATACCTTTTCAGGTGTTAGGTGAAAGATACAGTCTGCTGTGTCAATGAGCCAGGCGGCAGAGAGCAGAAAAGCAGGACGTCAACATCACTACACAGAAAACGTCTGGAGCATTAAATGAAGCAACGGGAGCATTCAAAACGGCTATTTTTGAATGGCTCTTTTATAAGGAAATCAGACAAGGATTCAACCAAGTAAGCAAGACGCATAAAGAAAGAATACATTGAAAAAGCTCAAGAACATTACGATACTAAAGAAAGCTTGCTTTGCTACTAAGTCCTTTGAAATACAGAAGCTGAACTGCAACTGAGTAGCACACCTCAACTATCAACTGCCGATCCAAGTGAGGAACTAAGTCAGAGGACTTGAAGAGTTCAAAAGTGAACTAAGAGAAGATCCAAGTCAAAGGGCTTGAAGAGTTCAGAAGTGAACTAAAAGCAGATCCAAGTCAAAGGACTTGAAGAGTTCAAAAGTGAACTAAGTGAAGTTCCAGGGCTGTTGGCCTTGAAGGGATTTGAGTGAACCAGTTGTAAGAAGATATCCTTAGTGGATTTCCTACTCATGGAGTAGAAGAGTGGATTAGGAGTCGTGTTGGCTCTGAACCACTTAAAACCTTGTGTCTCATTGTCTCTCATTAACTGCTATAACTGCTATATCTGTTATAACTGTTATAACTACTTATCTAACCTTAACTGCATTAGCTTGAAGGGGAACAAAACATATATTCCGCTGCAGTCAGTATCATCAATACTGACTAAGTATGTTAGACCTAAGAAATTTTAAAATATCTATTCAACCCCCCCCCCCCTTCTAGATAACTAACGTGCCTTTGGGAACTAACAATTGGTATCAGAGCAGGTTCTCACATCTAAGCATACAAGCTTGAGAAGATCCTATGGCACAACTGATGAGCGAGACTAGGATAGGTGGAGGAAGCAACCCACCAATGTGCAACAAAGATAAATTCACTAATTGGAAAGTTCGGATGCAGGCTTACATGGATTCAATAGATGATGATCTATTTGAAACTATTCTGAATGGGCCCTATGTTCCAAGGAAGCTTGCACTAACTACAGAAGATCCAAACAACATGGTGATAAAGATTAAGTCAGAATGGACTGAAAACGAGAAGAAGAATGTGCAACTAAACAAAAAGGCTAAGAACATCTTGTTCCAGTCTTTAGAAGATATTCTATTTGAAAATGTGGTCAACTGCAAAACTGCCAAAGAAGTCTGGGACGCATTGCTCATCATGCATGAAGGAACTGAAGAACTTAGAGAAAACAAACAATCTCTACTGACTCAATAGTATGAGATATTTGCCCACGTTCCTAGAGAAAATGTCACTTCTACATATGAAAGATTCACATTGCTGCTCAACTCTCTTCGAGCTTATGAAAAGGTCTATCCAAACAAAGATCTTATCATTAAGTTCATGAGGTCCTTACCAAGCAAGTGGGATACCAAGACCACAGCACTCCGAGAGTCAAAGAACTTGCATGGAATGACTGTTCAACAACTCTATGGCAACCTTCTTACATATGAACTCGAGCTCACTCAACGAGCAGAGACTCTATCTGAAGGAGGAAAGAAGGACAAAGGAGTTGCTCTCAAGGCTGAAGAAGACGTCTCTAATGCCTATGATGAAGATGAATCCTCATCTGATGAGGCTGATGATGCAGATGCTGACGAAGCCGCATTGCTGGCCAGAAAGCTAAGAAGGTTCATGCACAAAGGAAGAAGCGGTAGACCTAAGAAATACAGGAACATCAGCAGTCAGGAGCAGATAAATAAAATATGTTACAACTGCAAAAATCCTTGTCACTTCATGGCAAACTGCAACAAACTTGAAACAGCTTTACTATGTTCTATCTCTCTCTCTCAGTCTGAAGCTGAGAATAAAAACTTAAGATAGATAAATGAACTAAGCACACAACGAGATTCAAATCTATCCTCTAAGATTAAGGAGCTAAAAAAACTATCTCTATGTGGAATAGATCTTCTTCATGCATGGACTCTCTAATCTCTAGTCAGAAAAGTATTTCTGACAGGACGGGTTTAGGTTATGAAGATCATACTTCAGAATCAAGTGTGAAAAAAATTAAGGATACTAACTGTATCAGTGCTTCTAACCCAAATAGAAGCATTGTATTTGTAAAATCCACACAGAAGGAAGAAACAGTGCAACCCTACTCTTCTGATCTAAATCAAGTCTCACGACATGAAGGATCTCTTGCTGGTTTGAGATTCAGAAAAGAAAAGAGAAACTCAGTCACCACAGACCTACCTCGACGAATCGTAAAGTCAAGAAAAACTGACTCCACGGGTCAACCTAGAAGGAATCGTGGTGTTGAGGTTTACTCAGCACAAAATGTGATCCCCAAGACTGCATGGAAGAGAAAGATGAAATACAAGGGTAAGGCAAACCAGTACGCACACAAGTTCAAACGGATAAGGAGTCCATACACACACTCAAGCATGCATTATACAAAATGTTTTGAATATTATTGAACAAAGAATAATACTGCATCATGTTATCATACCACTGTGCATAGAAGGCCCAAAATCAAAAAGATTTGGGTTCCCAAGGTTACTAACATTGCAGGACCCATACCAGTCTGGGTACCAACATGAAAAACAAAATCTATCTGCAGGAAATGAGCACCACGACCACAATGAGATATCTGGATAAGTGGATGCTTAAGACACATGACTGGATACAAAGCCCTCCTATCAAACTACACAGAAAAAAGGACCAACAGCTACCGTTGGAGATATTAACTCTGGCAAGACAGGAGAGTATGGATAAATGGGAAATGTGTCAAGTCAGAAATCTGGAATACATCCTAAATCAAACTGATAGGAACAAAAGAAGGAAATAAGATATTTTATCTCAACTCCAAGAGTATGTTTAAGCTATTCTCCAAAGATTTGGTAGCAGGATTACCCAAGTTCAGCTTCAACAAAGAATTAAAGATCATGCAATGAGTACCAGCTTGGAAAGTAAACAAGAAGCTCTTTCAAAGGCAAAGAAGTCAACTCAAAAGATGAGACAAGCTTCCAACAGATCTGTTGTACATTCTACGTTAAAGAAGACTCCCTATGAGTTGTGGAAAGGAAAAAACCCAAATGTCAGTTACTTCCATGTGTTCGGCTGTTCATGCTACATTCTCAACAATGGAAAGAAATATCTGACTAAGTTCCAACCTAAGTTAGATGAAGGAATCTTCCTTGGTTATGCCACAGACAGCAAAGCCTATACAGTGTTCAACAAGAAGACATCAAATGTTGAAGTCTCAATCCACATCATCTTTGATGAAACAGACTCAGATAAATCTGCACCACCAGACACTAAGATTGACGATACTGACACTACGAATGAAGTGGTCGAGCCCAACACTACGACAGTAGTTCCTGAAGAAAGAATTGTACTGACCAAAGAAGAAATCGTAGAGAGAGTTGAACCAAGCGACGATTCTGAACAACAAGAACCAGAAGTCAATCTTGAGGAGTTCAGACAAGAAGGCACTAGAATTGATGTTCCAATAGGGAACAGAACCCAAGAAGATTGAAGATGCCATGCAAGACGCAAGCTGGATTGAAGCAATGCAAGTGGAACTTAATCAATTTGAAAGAAGCAAAGTCTGGAGATTAGTTCAAAGACCAAAGAGTCACCCAGTCATCGGCACCAAATGGGTCTTCAGAAACAAAATGGATAAAGATGGGGTGATCACTAGAAACAAAGCAAGACTGATGGCCAAAGGTTATTCTCAAGAAGAAGGCATAGACTATGATGAGACCTTTGCACCAGTGGCCAGACTTGAATCTATCAGAATGTTCCTTGCATTTGTTGCTCACATGAAGTTCAAAGTATTCCAGATAGATGTCAAGAGTGCATTCCTAAATGATGAACTTCAAGAAGAAGTCTACGTGGAGCAACCCCCAAGTTTTGTCAATCCAACCCTCTCTAACTATGTCTATAGAATAGATAAAGCCTTATATGGACTTAAACAAGCACCTAGAGCATGGTATGAAACATTAACAAACTTTCTTATTAAAAAAGGATTCACTAGAGGTAGAGTAGACACTACACTATTCCTTAGGAAACACAAAGATAAAGTCTTACTAGTTCAAATATATGTAGATGATATTATCTTTGGTTCTACTTATGAAAATCTGTGCAAGAGATTTGCCAAGCTTATGCAGAGCAAGTTTGAAATGAGCATGATGGGTGAGCGGAACTTCTTCCTTGGACTACAAGTAAAATAAACTGATGAAGAAATTTTCATAAGCCAAGCCAAGTACATTAAAGACTTACTCAAGAAATATGGCATGGAATCAGCTACTCCCATGAAAACATTAATTGCTCTAGCAACTAAGCTTGACAAAGATGAGAAAGGTAAAGGTATTGATATTACTCAATACAAAGGTATGATAGGCTCCCTTCTCTACTTAATTGCCAGTAGACCAGATATAATGTTTGCAACATGTATATGTGCTAGATTTCAAGCTAATCCTAAGGAATCACACTTAACTGCAGTAAAAAGGATTTTCAGGTATGTTAAAGGTATACCCTATTTGGGTCTATGGTATCACAAAGAGTCCTCATTTGAACTGACAGGATATTCAGATGCTGACTTTGCAGGATGCAAAATAGATAGAAAAAGTACCAGTGGCACTTGTCAACTACTAGGCAATAGACTAGTGTCCCGGTTCAGCAAATAGCAAAACTCAGTATCAACTTCAACAGCAGAAGCTGAATATATTGTTGCTGGTAGCTGTTGTGCTCAAATCCTATGGATGAAGAATTAGCTAGCAGATTATGGGTTTGATTTCAAAACTATACCCATACACTGTGATAACACAAGTGCTATAGCAATAACAAATAATCCTGTCAGGCATTCTAGGACCAAGCATATAAAAATAAGATATTATTTTATTAGGGATCATGTTCAAAATGGGACAATATCCTTGCAATTCATTCCTACTGAAAATCAACTTGCTGATGTGTTTACAAAACCCCTTAGATGAATCCAGATTTAATAAACTAATAAGTGAGTTAGGTATGTTAAATTTACAACAATAAATTCTATGCTCTAGATGGTGCTAACCTTGCAGTTGTAAAGGCTAAGTCAAAATCGTAGAGATGACTAAGAGGAGCCACGATCGTGGAATGATCCAGTTAAAACAGAAAGGCTCACTGTGATAGCAACAACAAGCGAAGCAATCCTTTTGATAAGTGTCTCAGGGACAAACCTGATCCTTAGTATCAAACTAAGAGGTTGGCCCTTCCTGAGCAACCTTAATCTAGAAGGCTTGTCATTTCAGCAGGCATCTCAAAAAAACGTAGAGTCAATGGTCAAGAAGCGAGCAAAGGATCAAACTCAACAATCGTGGAGTGAGTCTCGGCATTCGTAGTCTCTCTACAAGGGCACTCTAGCTCAGGGGGAGCTAAGGGCAGAACGGAGATTTACGCATAAATTAAGATCGTGGAGTTCTCCAAAACCCGACACGTGTTTCACGGTGCAGAACATAAGGAATGAAGTTAAAGTCATTTTAACTGCATTCTGACAGTTCACTTTTGAATTTCAAAAGACTATCTCTCTTTCACCTTCTCTTTCTCTCTCTCTCTCTCTAACGAAACCCTAAGTTTCAGAAAGCTAAGCCAAATTTGTTCATTCCAGGAAATTCAATCTACATTAATGGCTGCTTCTAGTGTGGTATCCGGCTATCAACCGTGTTTCAATGGCTTCGATAAGGCTGAGCCAGAGATACACAAAGTCCTTTCACTTCTACAAAGGGTGGGTATCAAATATGCTCTGGGCACCAGCACACTGATATATCCAAAGTTGGTGAGAGAGTTTTACTACAATGGAGTTGTAAATAAAGACCATATTCTCACCAAAGTCAATAATATATAAATTTGACTCGACACTGAAAGTATAAACCAAGCCCTAGTTTTTAAAAATAGAGGTCTATCATCCATGGATACTGTTGATTACCATAGAGGATTGAAGGAAATGGGCTACACAAAAGATGAAGGGAAGAACGGACACAAGATGAAAGAATTTCCCCAAGAATATGAATTTCTAGCAGACATTATTGGGAAGTGCATATGTTGCAAGAGCACTGGTCATGATTCGGTCAACGGAAAGAACTAAAGCTCGTGACATCCATCCGTCTCAAATTCAAACTCAACTACGGAGCCTTTCTGATAAATTGGATAGGCAAATGGATGCAAAGTTCAAAGAAGACCAAGAGCATTGCCAAAATGCCCTATGAAAGGTTTATCAGCATAATTATTCAACATATGCTGGGTGACAGATTTGGGAACCATGAGGGTATTCCAGTCAACCCTAATAGAAAGATGACTCAACAACTGTTTTAGAACTGGAAAAGGAATTCCTGCCGAAAATATAAAGATGAAGTCAGCAACTACGTCTGCTGTAAAGGAAGACAGAAGTGAAGAAAAGGAAGAGGTCAACTAAGAAAAGGTTGCAACTTTGCCCAAAAAGAGTAAAGGGAAAAGGAAAATGCATGAAAATGTTCAAACAACTGAAGAACTCTAAGGCTCAACCACTGATGCACTCCACATGAATCCTGGTACTGATGATGAGCCTACAAATCCTACCTCCAACAAAGACATCATTTTTGAATCACCACGGAAGGCTTTGAAAGAAAACCCCCTGTTGACTCTTAACTCTAATACCCCCAAACTTAAACGTTGCTTGCCCTCAAGTAACCAAAACAAAACTAAACAAAAGATGCAATGCAGTATCTACAATGTATGCAACCTACGCTATCAAGAATGCGAATCCAAGTTCCCAGCCAGCATTGAACTTTCAAAGCAATGCCTCAGAAAACCACGAGATAGTCAAAATAGATAAGCTACCCAACATAAGGCATATTCTGCAAATCCAAAACTATCAGCACTGATGTATTGTGCGTTGTGTGCCTGACAACCATTAAACATGCTTTGAACAAATATATCACATACTATGCTTCTTAGGGGAAATCAAGCTTCAACTTAAGAAAAGCAGTAAATCATATAAGTTCTAACCAAGACCATGTATTACTAAAGTTAAGAGTCAACAAGGGGGTGTTCATTAAGCTTTTATTACTCACAAGGGAGTATTCGCACTTTTTTGTGTACACAATCGACTATGCAATGCCTAGTCCTCTTAGGCTTTTCAATGATACCCAGTAGCGAGCTTTCGACCAACGACTCCCAGACCAGACGGCCTTAGGGCGCTGGGTGCAGAGACACCCCGAGGGCTTACTTGCTCGAATATCAAAGGCCACAGAACTCGACGTAGCCAAAGTGTTTATTCTATTTTTTTCCTTTTTCAATGCATTTTCTTTTGTTTTCTTTTTCTGTTTCTTTTTCTGCAAGGGACTGCATCTTACGCTCCATCTCCCAGCATAAATCATGCATGTCCCCTGTTTCCCCCAAACTTAAGCTTTTAACAGTCTAGTTATTATTATATGTGAACTGAAACTCTTTTATTAAAACATAGTTTTTCCACCAGAAGACAAGTATGTAAACATTTAAACTTAGCATATCATGGTGTTTACTTTATCGTGCTTACTGGTTACACAGTATCTGACAGGTAAGGATTTACATATATGACTATGAAATCAGGCTTAAGTCTCAAATCAGTTCAACAATCAAGTGATTTCAGTTTCTTCGCAGGCAACATACATAACTAACCACCTGAAAAATGGATTCATGCAGTATGCTCTAACACAGAATGCAAAAACAAAAGAAAAATTTTAAAATTTTCACAAATTTTAACTATTTACAACCTACATGCACTAAATAAACAAACACAATATGCAATATGAATGCAACTACCCTATATGCAAAATAAAGCCAATACCCCCAAACTTAAACTATTCAATGTCCTCATTGAAGGTAAAGGTAAAAAGAAACTCCCCTATTTGGCTTATGATGCTGCATAAAATGAAATGGCGCCTTCTCAGAAGTTTCCCCGCCTCTCTCTGCACTGGCAAAAGAAACCCCGCTCAGCACTGTACTCAACGAACCAACCTAACTCCATATCAATCTTTCTCTGCTAGAGATCCCACACTCAATATCTCAATTGATCAGGTTGAGAGGATGAGGTGGATGAGAATTGGTACTTTGGATTGAGGAGATAGGAGGTTTTCAAAACTAAGGCTTGTAGTGGGGGGGAATTGTATAAAATAGAAGAGATGGGGTATTACATTAAGGAACTAAGGGTTTGGGATTATAGGGACTGAGGCTTGGGGGTTGCTAATAATTGACATGAAGTGGTACCCCCAAAATCTGCAGGATTTTTCCCAAGACAGGCCCAGTTTATGTGTGGCGCGGTCGCGCGTGGTAATGCTTTGGATTGGGCGCGGCCTCTCGGACCATCAGATTTTGTTGCTACAGATTTTTGGCATGAACTGAGGTTGGCTTTTGCTTTTCATTCATTTCGAGCAGCCTTTGACCTGAAATACGCAAACAATACTTATTAAGCCCTCCTAGACTAACAAAATTATATAAAATCTATTTACATCAAGAGAATGAACATGGAAAGATATATGCATTTATATTCCCAAAAATTCTCTAAAGGCGTATACGCAATGTGCAAGTGTATCAAAATATGTGCCATAAGCTTCATGGTCCCAAAAAGATATGCACTAATGCCTAAGTTCAAAAATGTAGGCAAGGAACTCCTAATCTATGAGCATTCAAAAATTTTAAACTAAATACTAAACTAATAAGAATTAAACAAGGGGGAGGGAAGTATGATAGAAAGCAGGAAATGGAGAACTAAACAAGGAGGGAGAAAGAGAAATGATGGGGTGCCTCCCATCGAGCGCTTGATATATAGTCCTCTAGCTGGACTGTGTCTGACCACTGCTATCCGACTCCCCGACGATATTGGAGAACCCCTCCATCCATCAGAATTGCTATATGCTTTTGGAGGCTTCCCAATAGAGGAGGACTCGGATTTAAACTACCTAGCATCGGATATGTATATGAATTCCCCAGACAAAAGGTCGGGGAGCTAGGCACGGGTTCCGTTGTGTAGGTAAAATGATCGGGGCATGGAGGTATAGACCACACAATGGACTCTTCTTCTATTCGCTTCTCTTTTGACCACCATGGTTTGAAGCTCACGGACTCTCTCATGTCATAGAGATTCGTATCTATAATGTGGCTACCAAGGGGGCAATGGTGTGCAAACTTGACTGGCTTGTTCCACTCAGGCGGAGGAGGATCTTGGGGGATTGTCACTGTTGGTTCACATTCATACTCCACAGCCCCAATTGGCTCCTCGATATCTATTACCTTTCGCTCATCCAGTTCCAAGTGCACCTCAGGCTCTTCATCAGTATCTGCATCCATCTCATAGCACCAATCTTTTTGAGGGTCATAACACACGGTTTCAGTCATTGGAGGCACAAAATCTTGCACTGTTATCTCTTGTTCACATACCTCCTCCTTCCTTAATGTCGTGCTAATCTGCTCTAACCAAATCTGAAGATCCTCAATCGATTGCTCTTACTCAATCAAGGTCTCCTCTATCGATGCTATGGAATTCCCCCACATAATTTCCGATCCTTCCTTTTCTGTTTCAGCCTCGGGCTCCATGTACTGATGCTCATTGGTAGGAGTGTTATGGATTAGGGCCATCTGATTTTGGAAATTCTGGCTTGATTGCTCTTGGCTCCTAAGCCTCTCCTCTTGGCTTTCTAGGCTCCTATACATGAATTCCAATGGAGACTGTTCTCCTAGTAAACATGGGGATTAATATGGGGGTTCTGGTGCATAAGTTGGACTTGGCTCATATTGTTCTTGATAGCTCACAGTATGGTTTTGCATCCCTTGTTCATCCTCTATCATCAAGGTCTTGCTAATCTGCTCTGCCCAGTTCTGAATACTCTTGAATGACTTCTGTTGCTCATTCAAGATGTCCTTTAGTGATTCTATGCCACTTCCTTCCTCCAAGCTTGCATTTTCTATGTCACCCTCAAAATTGTGTTGAGGCTCGTAAACTGGAGTCTGGAAGGTGCATTCTGGGGCGAATGCGGGATTTGGATCCTAGTGTTGGTCTTGATAGTAGTCTGATGAAGGGTTTAGGTGATACCCCCAATCTTGTTGATAAGTGGGATAAGGTTCGGTGTAGGAATAACCACCCCCATACTGCTCCTGTCCATAACTGATAGGCTCCTGATGGCTCGCGTAGCTCCCAGCACCGTAGTCATAGGTCACTGCCATCTCTCGATTCTGCTGAGCTGAGACAGTATCCAGCTTCCTCGAGAAAACCTCTAGTTGTGCTGAAAGTGTTGCAATTGGGTTGACGCCATCAGTGTATGCTTCCCTTGGTTGCTCTTGCCTTGTACCATTCCATGGATAGAAATTTAAGTCCATTGTACCTGAAAAGAGAATATGAGAAGAGAATTAAATAAAAATAAAAATAAAATGTTTAAAGTAAGACTAATTTGATTTAAACTAATGTTGGCAAACAGTTATCCAAATAATTCCCCGGCAACGGCGCCAAAAACTTGTTGTTCCGATTAGATGACACAATTAACGCGCAAGTATACGCGGCCAACGAGTAATAAAGTGTAAGTACAAATATCGTCCCACAGAGAATTAATGGATAAAAGGTCGCCAAAGCACTAGCACATAATCATTTTAGTCTTATTTAAACGGGTGGTAAAGAGAAGGAATTAAAACTACTTTAAACTAGGCAAGGAAGTAAACTTAAGCTAATTAATCCTAGAGTAAAATCAGATAATGAAGATAAGAGATTCCAATATCCCCTAATGATTCGTCTAAGTCGACACACTTCCAATTAGGTCAAATTAATCATTACAGTTGTTAGCCGAGAACACGAAGGTAAGAGAAGGACATCTTTCGATGCACCTAATCCATATCGCGTGCAATCCACAGATGATAGAACGCACGTGAACATCCACATTATCTAAACCCCTATATGTCTATGGTGTTTACAAATAAATAGGGTTTAAGGTCAAGTCCTCTATTGACTACGAGCGGCGCTTCGGTATATGTCTATCCTAAGCACAAATCATACGTCCAACGCCATGTGAACGTACAATCGCCTGCTACTATGACTAGATCTAAACCCACACTTCGTCTTTCAATCCCATGTGGGTTATCACAGTAATTGGTCATGACTCAATTCAGCAATGAAAGCATACATCGCAATAGACAAACACATAGTAATCAAATAAGACCATCATGGAAGGAATATCAAATTAAACTACTCATTAGGTTCCATTGAAACCTCAAAATCTGATTTAAGTCATAGACAACTCGAATATATTATCCACAAGTAGATTATACATTATCCAAATACAAATTGAATACAAGGAGAGTGGAGATAGAAATTGCAAATCTTTGTTCTTTCTCCAAGTGTGGATCTTCAATGTCAATCTCCTGCTTCAATCTTCTTCTCTAATCTAACCCTAGAATCTAACTGACTAACTAAACTAGCACTAATCTACTCTCTAATCTACTCCTAATCTAGACTAAACAAGATGTAAAGGAAGAAAAGAGAGGAACTAGGACTTAGGGCCAATATATGATGCTTTTTCTTGCCCCAAACGATCCCCCTTATATCCCAATCAAAAGCCAAGTTCCGTTCAATTGAAAAGTCAAGTCTGGCACAGCTGGGGACTGGCGCGGCCGCGCCCAAAAATGCCCTAAAATCCGCGCGCCCTCGCCAAGGATTTTCTACTGCAGAGTCCTCTGGTAAAATGGCCATAACTTTTGATCCGGGAGGAGTTACGAGGCCTACCACCTGTCAAATCAAAGCTATCGAAGAGCTCTACAACTTTCATTCTTTGAGTATTAAGAAATAATGGATGGATGAAGGCTGAAATTGAGCTCCAAGTGACAGCTGTGCATGAAAACTCAAGACCGTAAAGTTTAACGCTCGTTGGTATACGGGGCATAACTCTCGCCTCCGAACTCCGATTTGGATGATTCAAGATATTCCGAAAAGCTTATATGTAACGATTGAGATTTTATATTTAATTTTAAATATTTATTGAATTAAATAAATATTTTATGTGATTTATTTATTGAGTTAAATAAATAAATTATGTGATTTATGGAGTGATTTAATTAAGTGTATATATTAATTAATTGAATGTGTAATGCTTATTTAATTAATGTATATTAATTTTATATTATAATTCTAATTTAATTGAGATAATTGAATTAGATGATTTATGTGATGAAGTGTTACATGAATTATAATTAGCGAGTAATTATAATTATATGGCAAATTTTATGTGATTAATGGATGTTAGATTTTAATTGATTAAATTAGATGATTAATATTTAATTGATTAAAATGTGACATTAAAGTATGCGTCAAATGATTTATTAAAATAAAAAAAAAATTTAAATGATTTTAAACAAACAAGGCCCTTGCTTTTGTTTTAAAAGACTGTTGCCAAACAGGGCCCTTACACTAGCTTAAACCTAATTAACTTAAACCATGCCTAAGTTAGTAAACTAGTTTCTAATTTTCTTGTAGCCAAACAAGCCAAGTTGGCTTTTGAATTTTGTAACTTACGTAATTAGTAGTAGTTAGTGTATAATTATGATATAGGAGTTACCTATTCTATTATATGTATATTGTATATACGTTAGTGTTATAATCCTAAGTCTAAACAAAGAAAAGAGAATGAGAGAAAGAGCAGAGAATATCAGAGAAGAAAAGAAGGAGAAAGAATTGGTAGAACGCAAGCTCATAATAATCTTTTCTTTACACTCATAGCTAGAAAGGTTAGAAATCCATATTCTTTATATTTTATTCTCTGTCAAAAATTTAGTTTTCATGAAAGTTGTAGTCATGAATTTTATATATATGATTGTGTTCATGTGTTATTGGTAGTAATTGTATGAAAGGATTTTCAGAAATCAAATTACTGTAGAAATATATTTTAACAAAGAATTTATATTTATATGAGTTCATATGGAATTTCATGAGTTTGGTAAAATTTAGTTGAGAAATTCATGCAATTGGTATGTGTTAATATGCTTATTAAGTAATTACTTGGTGCTATCTTCAACTTAGTATGTAATGCATGTATATAAGTTCGAATTGATGGAGAAAAATAGTTACAGTAGATTATTTTTGAGAAAATATGAGTTTTCATGAAAATGGCTAAATTGGATTTTTAAAACTTGTGATTATCATTGATTAAATGGTTTGTGTTGTGGAAGCATGTTATATATATGTATAATTGCATAGGTATGATTTACAATGTTTAAGTTACTGTAAATATCCATTTGTTATCTTGTATGGGTTAATCGGTGAAGCAGAGTAACGTGGCTGTCTGCGTCTGGCCGAGTTGCTGCGCAGCTGTGCCGGAAGCAAGGCCAGGAGCAGCGCAGCTGCGCCGCTTGTCCTTCCCAGATTCCTTACCTGCGCAGCTGCGCCGGTTTAAAGGCAGCTGGCTGCGCAGCTGCGCCGGGCACAGTGCTTGGGCAGTGAGTTTTGCTTGCTTATACAGTTTATTTTAAAGACCTTAGTTTAATTTTTCATGGATAAGGGGATATATATTTTGAATGATATAACATGTTATTATATGATTATGATAATTTTATGTTTAGAAAATAAAAGAAATTTTGAAAACCTAATGTGGTATTTAAAACTATAATTGTTTAATAAGTTACTTAATTATAATTTTATTAATTATAATTAAGAGTAAATGTGTAATTTAAATTATAAATTTTGTGAAATTATAAGGTATAGAAGTTTAATTATTTTAATTTAAATTATAATTTATGTAATTATAATTTAATAAATGCATGTTTAATTATGAATTTTTAATTGATAATTACATAATTAATTATAAATTGTGTAATTATAATGCATGTTATAGTTTAATTAATTAGTGATTATAATTGATAAATACATGATTAATTATAAATTGTGTAATTATAAATGCATGAATGTGGTTTAATTGATTTTAAATTATAAATTGTTTATAATTTAAAAGGTATTGATAATTTAAGTAATTATAATTTGATTAAGTGTTTGAATTATAATTGTTTAATTATAATTGAGTTAAATACATAATTAATTTAATTATGTGAGTATATGTGTGATGTGATTAACTATGTGATAGTTAATTATTATTGTTTATTTAATTAGAGTGAGTTAACCATGAGGGTTAACCACTTATGCGAATTAATTATGTGTTAACTGATTTAGATTATTATAATTAAATGTGTATAGGAAGTATTAAAGTACGTGAATTGTGTTAAGTAGCTTGCGCTTGAGGCAAGTCTTCTAAACCCTAAACTCGTTAATTTTACGCAAGTCTTCTAAACCCTAAACTCGTTAATTTTACGCAAGTTTTCTAAACCCTAATCTTGTATTGATTTTATATGATCTCTTGAATTCATATATTCATTGTTGAGAATGTCCTTTCCATTTCAGTATTGGACAATTATTTATTTAATTGAAATGGTCTTAACTTATTGTTCAAGTAAGATCCAGTTATTATTTTAAATGCTTTAAGTTGATTTTAAAGCATATGTTAATTCATAATTCTTTTATTTTGAATTATTGGAAGTCGATTCAACTAATCCTTAGTTGATGAACGTGAATTCTAAATTACCCTTGTAAGCTTATCCAAACCAAACTTTCTTTGGTACGGACTTGAATTCAAATTACTGAGTTGAACAACCCTATTTACTAGGGGAGGTTACCACGTATAGCGTTAAGATGGTTGTGCACAATACATGGTACGAAGGGCTGATCCCCCTAAGTACGAGTTAAGGTCCATAGTCTTATTGACTGTTAAAGGTTTAAATAGAAATATTTATAACCTAGGACAAGAGTTCAAAGGTCTTATGACCCTCAGATAAATTCTATATCCAATTTTAATATTGATAGAGAATTATTATTCAATTCTTTATTATTGAAGCAAGCTAAGTTGTCCAGATTTTCTTAAAGATATTCTTTCATGTCTATATTATTGTTAAACTCCAGTGAGCTGTGGTTTGCTCACTCTTGCATTAAATAACAATTTCAGTTAAGGTTGATAACGCTGATGCTCCGTCTACAAGTAAGGGCAAGGGAAAGCAAAGCAAGTGATGACTTGTTTTGTTTATTTAATTGAGAATGATTGTAATAATTGAATGTTATGTTTTATTTCCGCACTTTATTATATTCATGTCAAGGTTAGAGTAACCCTGGGATTGATTTTTGAGAAGGTTGTAACCCTTGTTTTAAGGGAGATTTAGTTATTTTAATTTAAGTTGTAGTTTATTTTGCATTATTCATTGGGTAGATATATGTTATATTAGAAAGTGAACACCAAATCATGTGGAAACGAAGTACCCGGATTTGGGGGTGTCACATTATAAGATTCTCTACAATATGAACCAAGTTCCAATCCAAGAACATGAAATGAAAGTGAATCACCCAAACGATGTCCGGATTGCACTTCCTTCCCATTTTTGCTTCAAAGGCCATTCTTGCTCCTTTTGGCCTCTAGACTCGTGGCATCACCTTCATTGCTTCCTCACCCATGCTATCTTCATGCTTTAAGCCCATTTCAGTGCTTTATCCCATTTAAGCGTTCTTTTGCCCTTTTGAGCTCAATTTGCACCCGGAGAGTTTCTAAACCTGAAAATCACAAAACAAAGCAAAAACACATAAAAGGCACAATGATACTTGAGTTTAAGCAACATCATGAGTTGGTTACTATCCGAATAAGTGGTCATAAAATCCACTTATCAAATATTATTGAACAAAGAATAATACTACATCATGTTATCATACCACTGTGCATAGAAGGCCCAAAATCAAAAAGATTTAGGTTCCCAAGGTTACTAACACTGCAGGACCCATACCAGTCTGGGTACCAACATGAAAAACAAAATCTATCTGCAAGAAATGAGCACCACGACCACAATGAGATATCTGGATAAGTGGATGCTCAAGACACATGACTGGATACAAAGCCCTCCTGTCAAACTACACAGAAAAGAAAGGACCAACAACTACCGTTGGAGATATTAACTCTGGCAAGACAGGAGAGTATGGATAAATGGGAAATGTGTCAAGTCAGAAATCTGGAATACATCCTAAATCAAACTAATAGGAACAGAAGAAGGAAATAAGATATTTTATCTCAACTCCAAGAGTATGTTTAAGCTATTCTCCAAAGATTTGGTAGCAGGATTACCCAAGTTCAGCTTCAACAAAGAATTAAAGATCATGTAATGAGTACCAGCTCGGAAAGTAAACAAGAAGCTCTTTCAAAGGCAAAGAAGTCAACTCAAAAGATGAGACAAGCTTCCAACAGATCTGTTGTACATTCTACGTTAAAGAAGACTCCCTATGAGTTGTGGAAAGGAAAAAACCCAAATGTCAGTTACTTCCATGTGTTCGGCTGTTCATGCTACATTCTCAACAATGGAAAGCAATATATGACTAAGTTCCAACCTAAGTTAGATGAAGGAATCTTCCTTGGTTATGCCACAGACAGCAAAGCCTATAGAGTGTTCAACAAGAAGATATCAAATGTTGAAGTCTCAATCCACATCATCTTCGATGAAACAGACTCGGATAAATCCTGCACCACCAGACACTACGATTGACGATACTGACACTACGAATGAAGTGGTCGAGCCCAACACTACGATAGTAGTTCCTAAAGAAAGAATTGTAGTGAACGAAGAAGAAATCGTAGAGAGAGTTGAACCAAGCGACGATTCTGAACAACAAGAACCAGAAGAAAATCTTGAGAAGTTCAAACAAGAAGGCACTAGAATTGATGTTCCAACAAGGAACAGAACCCAAGAAGATTGAAGATGCCATGCTAGACGCAAGCTGGATTGAAGCCATGCAAGAGGAACTTAATCAATTTGAAAGAAGCAAAGTCTGGAGATTAGTTCAAAGACCAAAGAGTCACCTAGTCATCGGCACCAAATGGGTCTTCAGAAAAAAATGGATAAAGATGGGGTGATCACTAGAAACAAAGCAAGACTGATGGCCAAAGGTTATTCTCAAGAAGAAGGCATAGACAACGATGAGACCTTTGCACCAGTGGCCAGACTTGAAGCAATCAGAATGTTCCTTGCATTTGCTGCTCACATAAAGTTCAAAGTATTCCTAGAAGGATGTCAAGAGTGCATTCCTAAATGGTGAACTTCAAGAAGAAGTCTACGTGGAGCAACCCCCAGGTTTTGTCAATCCAACCCTCTCTAACTATGTCTATAGATTAGATAAAGCCTTATATAGACATAAACAAGCACCTAGAGCATGGTATGAAACATTAACAAACTTTCTTATTAAAAAAGGATTCACTAGAGGTAGAGTAGACACTACACTATTCCTTAGGAAACACAAAGATAAAGTCTTACTAGTTCAAATATATGTAGATGATATTATCTTTGGTTCTACTAATGAAAATCTGTGCAAGAGATTTGCCAAGCTTATGCAGAGAAAGTCTGAAATGAGCATGATGGGTGAGCTGAACTTCTTCCTTGGACTACAAGTAAAACAAACTGATGAAGGAATTTTCATAAGCCAAGCCACAGTACATTAAAGACTTACTCAATAAATATGGCATGGAATCAGCTACTTCAATGAAAATCAATTGCTCTAGCAACTAAGCTTGACAAAGATGAGAAAGGTAAAGGTATTGATATTACTCAATACAAAGGTATGATAGGCTCCCTTCTCTACTTAACTGCCAGTAGACCAGATATAATGTTTGCAACATATATATGTGCTTGATTTCAAGCTAATCCTAAGGAATCACACTTAACTGCTGTAAAAAGGATTTTCAGGTATCTTAAAGGTATACCCTATTTGGGTCTATGGTATCACAAAGAGTTCTCATTTGAACTGACAGGATATTCAGATGCTGACTTTGCAGGATGCAAAATAGATAGAAAAAGTACCAGTGGCACTTGTCAACTACTAGGCAATAGACTAGTGTCCTGGTTCAGCAAATAGCAAAACTCAGTATCAACTTCAACAGCAGAAGCTGAATATATTGCTGCTGGTAGCTGTTGTGCTCAAATCCTATGGATGAAGAATTAGCTAGCAGATTATGGGTTTGATTTCAAAACTATACCCATACACTGTGATAACACAAGTGCTATAGCAATAACAAATAATCCTGTCATGCATTCTAGGACCAAGCATATAAAAATAAGATATTATTTTATTAGGGATCATGTTCAAAATGGGACAATATCCTTGCAATTCATTCCTACTAAAAATCAACTTGCTGATGTGTTTACAAAACCCTTTAGATGAATCCAAATTTAATAAACTAATAAGTGAGTTAGGTATGTTAAATTTACAACAATAAATTCTATGCTCTAGATGGTGCTAACCTTGCAGATGTAAAGGCTAAGTCAAAATCGTAGAGATGACTAAGAGGAGCCACGATCGTGGAATGATCCAGTTAAAACATAAAGGCTCACTGTGATAGCAACAACAAGCCAAGCAATCCTTTTGATAAGTGTCTCAGGGACAAACCTGATCCTTAGTATCAAACTAAGAGGTTGGCCCTTCCTGAGCAACCTTAATCTAGAAGGCTTGTCATTTCAGCAGGCATCTCAAAAAAACGTAGAGTCAATGGTCAAGAAGCGAGCAAAGGATCAAACTCAACAATCGTGGAGTGAGTCTCGGCATTCGTAGTCTCTCTACAAGGGCACTCTAGCTCAGGGGGAGCTAAGGGCAGAACGGAGATTTACGCATAAATTAAGATCGTGGAGTTCTCCAAAACCCGACACGTGTTCCACGGTGCAGAACATAAGGAGTGAAGTTAAAGTCATTTTAACTGCATTCTGACAGTTCACTTTTGAATTTCAAAAGACTATCTCTCTTTCACCTTCTCTTTCTCTCTCTCTCTCTAACGAAACCCTAAGTTTCAGAAAGCTAAGCCAAATTTGTTCATTCCAGGAAATTCAATCTACATTAATGGCTGCTTCTAGTGTGGTATCCGGCTATCAACTGTGTTTCGATGGTTTCGATAAGGCTGAGCCAGAGATACACAAAGTCCTTCACTTCTAAAAAGGGTGGGTATCAAATATGCTCTGGGCACCAGCACACTGATATATCCAAAGTAGGTGAGAGAGTTCTACTGCAATGGAGTTGTAAATGAAGACCATATTCTCACTAAAGTCAATAATATATAAATTCGACTCGACACTGAAAGTATAAACCAAGCCCTAGTTTTTAAAAATAGAGGTCTATCATCCATGGATACTGTTGATTACCATAGAGGATTGAAGGAAATGGGCTACACGAAAGATGAAGGGAAGAACGGACACAAGATGAAAGAATTTCCCCAAGAATATGAATTTCTGGCAAACATTATTGGGAAGTGCATATGTTGCAAGAGCACTGGTCATGATTCGGTCAACGAAAAGCAACTAAAGCTCATGACATCCATCCGTCTCAAATTCAAACTCAACTACGGAGCCTTGCTGATAAATTGGATAGGCAAATGGATGCAAAGTTTAAAGAAGACCAAGAGCACTGCCAAAATGCCCTATGGAAGGTTTATCAGCATCATTATTCAGCATATGTTGGGTGACAGATTTGGGAACCATGAGGGTATTCCAGTAAACCTTAATAGAAAGATGACTCAACAACTGTTTTAGAACTGGAAAAGGAATCCTGCTAAAAATGTAAAGATGAAGTCAGCAACTACGTCTGCTGTAAAGGAAGACAGAAGTGAAGAAAAGGAAGAGGTCAACCAAGAAAAGGTTGCAGCTTTGCCCAAAATGAGTAAAGGGAAAAGGAAAATGCATGAAAATGTTCAAACAACTGAAGAACTCTAAGGCTCAACCACTGATGCACTCCACATGAATCCTGGTACTGATGATGAGCCTACAAATCCTACCTCCAACTAAAGACATCATTTTTGAATCACCACGGAAGGCTTTGAAAGAAAAGAAGAAGAATAAAAGGAAAGTAACAAGTGCAGATAAGGCTAAAGACAGCTCTGAGCATCAACAGAAGAAGAAACATGTCAAAAGAGTAAAGAAGTCCTCACTCTCTAAGATTGTGGAATCAACCCAACTCGTAGAGTCAGCAACTGAAGAAGGGGAAGCCACACCAGCTCCACAGCTTGAACAGATCATCAAGGCTGAAGCAAAAAGGGGTATGGAGGCTGCGCACAAGAAAAAAAAGAGAATGAAGAAGCTGGCTAAGAAATATGCTACTACAACTGAAGAAGATGACAGAAGTAAGGATGCTGAAAAGATTAGTGAGTCTAGAGCATCTAGTCCAACTCAACACGAGATCAAAGCCATTAAAGATGTAGTAACTTACATGTTATCAACAAGGAATGCAGACAACTCTGATGCACCTAAACAGACTACCAACCAAGATGACGTGAATATGTCTGATGATGGTATTGAGGAAACTCTGGGAGGAGAAGTAGGAAAAGGAGCTACATCAAAAATAAATGTGCTAAGTCCAAATGAAGATGACACTGTTGAAGTACAAGAAAGGGAAACTCTGAAGTCTCTTATTTAAAAGAATGTTGTAGCTGAGGGGGAGCAGTCAGAAACAATAGAGACAGAAAATGCAGAAGCTGAAGGGGAGCTACCAAAGGAAAGTGTTGAAGTTTCCTCAGTATATGAAGAATTCGTAGAGTCTGCTGCTGCAGAGGTGGTAAATATTGCAGATGATGTTGAAATGAACGATGTGGTGCAAGTTCATGATGAAGAAATTGAAGATGATGGTGTGTTAGAAAATCTGGATGAAAATGAAGACACTGATGAAGAGCTGAATGATGATGTTGAGATCTTAGCCATATACAGAAATGCAGAAAGAGCAGCCAACTATACTCAATTGTTCAACTACTTGGAAATGATGTCATATCATAAAGCTCTAATCATCAACAACTGGGATCACATGTTCTGGACCTTTAAGGAATATCCAGCAATCTCAGTGCTCGTCATTGGTTTCCCAAAAGAGAAGAAATTTGCCAAGAAGCTGATTTCAAATAAATCAACTTCAGAATCTAAGAATGAGGTATATTTCACTCCCATCTCTTTTATTGTTAACCATTCTCCATCATCCCACTTTAGTGAGTTCTATGAACTACCGAAATGGATGGAAGTGGTTCTTCACCCACGAAACCAATTTCCAGTCATAGAGTCCCAAAACTCTGTGACTGAGGAACCAAATAATCAACTTGCCCTCATAGAACAAAATGTTTGTGACTCAGTGGTCCTTGAGCATATCACCAAAGTAGTTGAAGAGATGCCTGACAGCTCAAACATTGAGGCATTTACTCAAGACTACGAACACCCTCCTGAGCAAAATGATCAATCTAACCCAGAAAACATGAAGTCATCAGCATTGCCCCACCAATTAAATACACCTGACCCAAACACAACACCTAAACAGCAAACCACAACTTAAACTCCACTGGCTCAAGCTGAAATCCCATCATCCTCCAGAAATGAATATTTTTATACAACTCTTGCTCTTGAAAGTATATCAAGGAGAGATAATAACACTACAACACCTTTTACTCCTCATCAGACACAACGAATCTTAAATCAACTGTTTCGAATGCTAACAAAGGAGGAGCTCAGTGATGCACTAAACCAAATTGGATCAGACTCAAGAGAAATTCTTGAAGCTCACTCCATAGCGCTTCATATGAGATTTGACCACATTATAGGGTCAGTCAAGCCACTACCAAAGAAGTTAGAAACTGAGCTGACTAAGAAACTGAAGGAAGTGGTCAAGGAAATGGCTGACAGTCTGAATCAAAGAGATGTAATTCACTTCGTTGCTACAAAGAAACACAAGGAGGCTATGGAAATAATGCAAAAAAATCAGCAATCTCAGAATGCGAGAATGATGAAATAGATTGCTGAACTATGCACCTCACTTAAATTCTTTTAAGACTCTGGTATAGCTCAACTTAATGAGAACTACGGTGAAATGGAACAGATTCAACAAAAACAACGCTGCACTGAGGCTCAAATTGCTGAAAATCGTAGTGACACGTCTCTACACCACTCATAGATGCATGAGTTGGTTGAAGGAATTAAGCATCTATCTAAAGATGTTCGAACCCTTGATGCTGACATAAAGGGGGAGAATAATCAGGAAGAAGATGATAATAGAAACAGAGGCAGAGGACGAGGAGGAGGAAGCAGCAGGAAGCAGCAACCGCAAAGGCAACACACTCACCTTAGTCAATCATTGAGTGGTGGTGGAAATCTCAAGAGTCCTGATCTTTAACCTCCACGATTTAATCAAAGTCCTATTATTGCTGAGCCTACTCAACAAAGTCAAGGTCAAGCCTCTAGCTCACAAGGCATAACATCAACTGGTCTCAGTATGCCTTTTGCAGATCATGCCTTCATGAACAGACATGATCATGATGAACCATTAACTCAAGATGAGCTAGAGGACATTGCAAGAAGAAATGAAGCCTCAAGAAAAAGGAGAGCTGCAGAGCATGCCTACTTTCAGAGGAGCAAGAGACAACAAAAATAGAGATAAGCCTAAACTCAATTCTGTATTGATGTTTTTTTCTTGAATGTAATATCTCTTCAAACATCAACAAATTCATGCTTATTCTCTAGAAATTTTCAGTTGCTCACTGAAACACTAAGCCATATTACTTTCTAGCATTTTGCATTTAGAAAATGATGCTATGATCTAAATCTCCTTGATTATGTCAACATCAAATAGGGGGAGATTGTTGGGAATTGCATATTCAGATTTTATATTGAAAGTAAATATAAATGCTTAAGTGTACAGTCCTTAAGAGAATCATTGTACAAGGACTGAGATGATAGATCAAACATGTTACGTTGATCTGAGCCTCAATGTTTATCATTTATGTAAATGAATGTATAGAAGAAAAGATCAAACTTATTAGGTTAATCTATTTGAGCTGTAAAAGTTAAAGTCTTGACAGAATCGTAGTCTGTCAAAGACAGCATTCTAAAGATAGGGCAGAATCGTGGAGCTTAAGCAAAGATATTGGAATCGTAGTCTGCCAAGAGATTCAAGCCTACAAAAGTTAAGGTAGAAAACGTGGAGCTTGAGTGAAGATATACAAACTAGATGTCTGCCCAAGAATCAAGTCTGCAGAGGACAAGGCAAGAATCGTCGAGCTCAAGTGAAAGCATCAAATAATCGTAGTTTGCCTCAGAAGCCACACTGAGGGTCATAAAAGTTGAAAACCATCTGCCGAGCCAAGTTAAGACTAGTAGAGTGCTATCAGAAGTGTAGAGTCTGCAAGACAAGTAAGCAAGGAATCGTAGTCTACCGAGAGCTTAAGATAAATCATAGTGTGCTCTACGAAGAAGTTTGAATCACGCTGTGCAAAGCCAACACACAACAATTGTGTCACAATGACCATAATCATAGTGTTCCTCCAGTCAACATCAAAGATTAAAGATCTAATAAAGGGAGACAGAGTAACAAATGAAGAAAGGCTTATAGCCGTTGACAAAGTGATAGTCCCAATACTTCTATATTCATCCTTAGTCTAAATCAAAGAAGCGTATTGTAGAAGCTAAGGATAGGACTAAAGCAGCCTGCAGAAAATACCTTTTCAGGTGTTAGGTGAAAGATACAGTCTGTTGTGTCAGTGAGCCAGGCGGCAGAGCAGCAGAAAAGCAGGACGTCAACATCACTGCACAGAAAATGTCTGGAGCATTATATGAAGCTATGGAGCATTCAAAATGGCTATTTTTGAATGGCTCTTTTATCAAGAAATCAGACAAGGATTCAGACCAAGTAAGCAAGACGCATAAAGAAAGAATACATTGAAAAAGCTCAAGAACATTACGATACTAAAGAAAGCTTGCTTCACTACTCAGTCCTTTGAAATACAGAAGCTGAACATCAACTGAGTAGCACACCTCAACTATCAACTGCCGATCCAAGTGAGGAACCAAGTCAGAGGACTTGAAGAGTTCAAAAGTGAACTAAGAGAAGATCCAAGTCAAAGGACTTGAAGAGTTCAAAAGTGAACTAAAAGTAGATCCAAGTCAAAGGGCTTGAAGAGTTCAAAAGTGAACTAAGTGAAGTTCTAGGGCTGCTGGCCTTGAAGGGATCTGAGTGATCCAGTTGTAAGAAGATATCCTTAGTGGATTTCCTACTCGTGGAGTAGAAGAGTGGATTAGGAGTCGTGTTGGCTCTGAACCACTTAAAACCATGTGTCTCATTGTCTCTCATTAATTGCTATATCTATTATAACTGCTTATCTAACCTTAACTGCATTATCTTGAAAGGGAACAAAATATATACTTCGCTGCAGTCAGTATCATCAATACTGACTAAGTATTTTAGACCTAAGAAATTTTAAAATATCTATTCAACCCCCCTTTTTAGATAACTAGCGTGCCTTTGGGAACTAACAAAAGGTACAAGGAAATTGTCCTTGAGATAGGCTTTGTTCAAATCCCGGTAATCCACGTAAACTCGTACTTTCCCTCCGGGTTTAGGTACGGGGACTATGTTCGACAGCCATTCAGGGTAGGTTGATACCATGATGATTCCGGCTTTTAATTATTTAATGACTTCTTCTTTAACTTTAAGACTCCATTCAGGTTTCAATCGCCTAAGCTTTTGCTTGACTGGCTTGAATCCATCTTTGATGGGCATTCGATGAATGACAATGTCAGTAGATAGGTCAATCATGTCTTCATGTGACCATACAAATACATCCTAGAACTGTGTTAGGAGTTCGACCAGGTCGGCCTTTTAGTCTTGGGTGAGGTCTATGCCTATCTGGATTTCTTTGATATTTTCAGAGGTTCCTATATTAATAGTGGTGCTTTGGTCGAGGTTTGGTTTAGGTTTGTCTTTGACCCATTCTTTTATCTCCTTGGGCACCTCATAGTCATCTTCCTCCTCTTGATCAATATCCATCAAGTCGAAGTTCAGTTCTACATCAAAGTTGTAGTCACTGTGACAGGTTGGCATCTCATCAGCAGAGACAAACACATCCAATACTTGAGTCCTAAAAATAAAAATTCTTTCATTTTAATATATACAACTGCTTAAATATACAAAGCATTTGGAAATGCATGACAAAAGTTACTGCTATTACTGTGCAATCAAAAGTAAGCAATAAATGAAAGCATGTTTAAAGGGCAAACAGACTATCTGCCCCTTTACCCTTTTCGACTGAGGCAAGGGACACTGCTCCAGTTATTCAAGGTTAGATCCTCATGAATAGGGAGAATCAAGGATTGGTGATCATTCGCTACGTCTCGGATGATGACTAAGACATCCTTCAAAATAGGGTCAAGGCTTTTCTTTGAACTGTCCCCTTTTTCCTTCTTGATGCGAGGAATTTGAATCTGATCCTCACCGTCGCTGTCTGGGATCTCGCCATTCATACCCTTGTAGTTTATGATGACCCGCATGTTAGCAAATGGGTCTTGTATTTTGTACAGGATCTTTTTTTTTTCCCTTTTAGCTATCCATCTCGGATCTGGGAGTTGTTCTCTCACTTGCTGGTATAATGGGAGGAAATAACATGGTTGATACCATAGCTGGGATTTTCCTCATGGGTTTCACCCATCTTCACCCGTAAGGTTTGGCAGTAAAATTGTTGAAGAATGAGCCTTAGGATGCTTGTGTGGGTTCCTGCGGCTTGATTCAGATGAATATCCCAATCTGGCTCTCCCAATCTGGCTCAGAATTTGTAGTGGACTCTTGATACCTTGCTGATTCTTTCCTAACCCTTCTCTAGGTTGGAAACCCAAAGATAACGTTTCCTTGTCCACAGCCATCACCTTAAAGGGGACCTTTGGCTTCAGGGCTGGTGATCTGATAGGTAGATATTGAGTATCACTCACCTCTAAGGCTTGAAAACTTGCAAGTTAAATCCCTGTATCCAGGCTAATCACTGGCATGTCTCCCTGTATGCAAACAGGGTATTCTGGTTCGGCGTTGACCGTAATAAGGTTGTCGTTGATAATGTATTTGAGCTGTTGGTGGAGGGTGGATAGCATTGCCCCTGCCATGTGGATCCATGGCCTGCCTAACAACAAGTTGTATCTAGTGGTGATGCTAAGCACCTGAAAGGACACATAGAAAGTGTGTGGGCTAATCTCTAAGGGAAGCTCTATTTCTCCCATAGCTTGTCGGCGAGATCCATCAAAAGCCCGGATGACCACATGACTGGTTTTGATCCAATTTGGGTTGATCTTCATCCTCTCCAAGGTGTCGTAGGGACAGATGTTGAGGGATAATCCTCCATCTATGAGCACACCTCCGATCACATACCCAGAAGACATCACAGCTATGTGCAGGGACTTATAATGGCTCGTTCCTTCTGCAGGGATGTCATCGTCAGTGAAAGAAATCACATTATTGTTGAAAATGTGTTCCACCACATGAAGGAATTTCTCAGCATCCATGGTATGTGGCAGATGGGATTCTTCCAATACTTTCACTAGAATGTTGTGATGATCCACCGAGGACAAGACCAAGTCTAGGATGGACATTTTCTTGGGTACGTCTTTCAAGCCTTGCACCACCTTGATTTTATTGTGTCCCATTTTGTTGAGGAACTCTTCAATTTTCTCTTCAGCCACCTTTTCTTTGGCTTTGATGACTGGTTTGATCACCCGATGAGGCAGGTATAATGGATTATCCTTTGGTACGATAGCAATGTTGTTCGAAGTGGAACCTTCATCATTCCTATAGTTCCATGGGACCCTCTTCAGACTGATAATTGGATACTGAGGTCTGAAGGGCAAGATTAAAGGCTCAGGTGTGGCCACCTTCATAGGATTTTGTGTTTCTTTGACCCCTTTCCCTGACAGTACTAAGGGTGTGAGGGATGGCTCCTTGTCACAAGATACAACAGCCACTGTATCTTGGTTCCATGCAGTGGGGATCCAGAGAGTATCTTCATCTGGAAGGTCGAGAACTTGATTTCCCCTTATCAATTCACCGCTTTCAATCATATTCTGAATCAGATTACGAAGTGCCCAGCAATCTTCAGTGTCATAGCCGAGTGCATTGGAGTGATACTGACAAATTTGGTCAGGTTTGAATTTTCTGGATCATGGGTTCAATGGTGGTAATAAGTCTGCAACCATTCCCTCGTTAATTAACATCTGAAGGATTTCCTCCATTGGCTGGTTCCAGGTTGGTGAAATTCCTTTAAAATAAGAACTTCCTGCCATCTTGGCAATTCTCATCCTTCGCCGTCTTGTCGGCCCGAGGCACGTGCTCATGAGACAGGTTATGATCCCTCTTGGGATTGATCTCCGGTGTGGGAAGACGATCGACTGTCAGATTGGTAGGCCTATTTCATCATCTGTCTGGTGATCTGATGCTGGTAGACGACCAGTTCTGCTAACTTGTTTGATTTGTTCCCTAATAGACCTTATCTCCTGCTCTATCAGGAATTGTCTTTCTAAGACTTCCCAACTGTCTGGGCTGTTGCTGCTGGATGGAGTTGACTCTCCCATATAACGGAGGTATTTGGATCCTTCTCCATTTCTAGTGCTGATCATGTTGATATTCTCCTCTTTATGATGTGGGAGGGGATTGTCTTGTACGTGTGGTTGTTCTGGTTTGGTCACCACAATCTCTCCATTGTCAATCAAGTCTTGAATTTTGTGCTTGAGAGACCAACAATCTTGTGTGTCATGACCCGGAGATCCGGAATGGTAAGCACACTTCTTGCTTGGGTCGAAATTCTGTCCACCAGTGTTGGTTGGTGGAAGGAGCTGTACAATCTTCTTCTGTGCCGTCAACAGCTTTAGCACATTCTCGAGTGAATCCCCTAGAAGGGTGAAAGTTCTTCGGCGCCTGACCTCCATGTTTTTTTGAAATGGAGGATTTGAAGGCTAGGTTGGAGCTTGGAAAGGGGTATAGTTCCTCCTTTGAATAGGCATGTTGTTTGATTCGCCTCTTTGATTCTATCCTTGTAATACTAAGGACACTTCTTCATCTTTCCTTTTATATACCGTCCGGGGATTACTCCCATAATTTCAGGACTGGATATGCTCAGCAACATCTTCGAGGGCGGTTAGATCCTTTATCTTTCGGGATTTGAGCCCCATTTCTGCCATCTCGCCGTGTTTGATCATTTTAAAGAATGGTTTTCCTATGCCTACTAGGACCCTTTCATAATATGAAGCTTCTTGAATATCGATGAAGGTCATGACTATCTCAGACTCAGTTATAGCTGGGGTGACTTGTGCTACAACCCTTCTCCATCGTTGGGCATATTCTCTGAATGACTCAGTATTCTGTTTCTTGATTTTTGTAATCTGGTATCTGTCTGGAGGCAGCTGAGACTGGAAACTGTATTGACTGAGGAAAGCATGGGCCAACTCTTCCCAACTGTGAATTTTGGAGTTGTCCAGACGGGCATACCAGGCTCTAGCCTCTCCAGTCAGGACTCTTCTAGAATAATTACATTTGAAGCTTCTTGTCCTATGCATAGGATCCGAGTTCTCCAATGAATACTTTCAGGTGGGTGTAGGGGTCTCCCAATCAATCGTATTTTTCAAAATTGGGAGTTTTAAATTTTTCAAGATAACGAGCCCTGGGGAAAATACAGAGGACGGAGTAATTAACACTGCCGAATGCCCCAGTCCCTTTAATAGACCGGAGAGTTTCTTCCATTTGCTGTATTTTCTCCATAATGTCACCAGCTTCCTGCTCTTTGTTGAGGGTGATGATTTCAAGGGTTTTGTTGGTTGTGTCCTGGCTTTGTGGTCCAAGAATTTGAGTCTCGACTTTTTCAGTCATTTGACTGCCACCACTACCACCAGGTATTCCCGGTTCTGTGTGAGCTTGGGCTTGTTTTCCTTTAAGAGCCTTATTTTGTTCTCTCAAAAAATTGGCCAATTCGGCTATCTAATCTTCAGTCATTCAAACTCGTCCCTAGATATAGGAGTTTTTTCTGGTTTAGCACTGGAAGTCATATCCGTGGATGGACTTAGTGCCTTCTTAGACTTAGATCTAGTGACAGGACCAATTTTTCACCTACAACAAAACGTAGGTGTGTCAATTTCCTGATGTAGATAAGGATAAAATGCATGCCATGATGTGTTTTTGTAGTTTTTTTTAATCTTATCCTGCAAAACAGAGGTTAGTTATTTTGATGACATGATGACAAAAGGTTTATGACAGGTAATGTAAATCTTTCATTATTTACATTGTGCTCCTTTACATTGGAATTGAAAACTTGACATTGAATTGAAAGAGGAAGGCATGAAGACGCTTCCCTTCGAATTTGGTTAATCAGAGGCTGACCTATCTTAGGCTACTCTCGCAGCTTTTTGGCATGAAGGTCCCCAGATCATCGCAATCTACTAGAGGTGAAATTAATCCGATCTTTCAACTGGAGCGAATCTGGGTGGTGCATTTTCATGAGCCCTAGAGACTAAGCCGTCCCCAGAGACATTACTTATCATCGTCGGGTATTGCCTCTCAAAGGAGGAAGCACACAACATACATTCACATACATCGTGCCTCACCATTATGCATGTGATGACATAGGTGCAAAGCACTAATATGGGTGTGAAGCACTAAAAAAGCAGGAAAGCATTCATTCACATTCATCCAATGTAAATACGCAGCATTCATGCGTTCATTCAATGAAAAGACGCAGCATTCACACCTACGTAGTTTTTGAAAGGGAAACGTTTGAAAAGATTAGAACGTGGCATACGCCCTCTACTGTCCCCAGCAGAGTCGCCACCTGTCTACGTCGGGAAAATATTCGCGGGTCGGATCACAACCCGAATCTTTCTCTCTTCCTAAGTTATCTCTACCCTCACTCTTTTTATTGCGAAAAAAGGTTTTGAATGGTTTTTTAGGAAAAGGCCAACATGTATCATGTCGACGATTTGAACGTTTTACAGAGTCGCCAAGTGGTAGATTTGAAATGGTCGTACCAACTTAACCGAGTTTTGTTTGAAAGAGGCCCAATTGTTGGACACTGTCAAAACTTGATCTTTGAAAACAAAGTTTTGAGCTCGGGGGACTTGGTTAAGTGTGGGGAAGGTGTTAGGCACCCCACAACTTCCGTGTAAACACGGTACCTCATCTTTTCAATATTTTCCTTAAAAAACTAAAATGTGTGTGTGAATGTTGTTTGAAAATTGGGCCTATATTTGATTAAAAGCATGTTTATGTATCGTTGAACCTATATACTTAGGGTTTGATTTGATTTGCAAAAGTATTTGACTTGATTTGCAAAAGCTTATCTCTTTGAAAAGAATTAAAATGATGTTTTGAAAGAAGGTTTTCAAACCCTTACGCTAACATATGAATTAAAGCATATCGATACTTTAGTTTTATCTTTTCAGCCTTAAGGCTCAATTTGAATGGTGATTGTCGGGCTGCGAAGCATCCTCGACCACAAAATATATACAAGTGTCGGTCTCCTCATGGGCATAATAGCCATTGGAGGGACTCTGATAGGACAAACCATATTTTCACTATGTTGAGACCTTAAATTCGGATAACCATTTTAAGGTCTTTTGTATGTACATTTTTACAGAAAAACTGGCAGGGTACATCTATAAAGTGGAGTTTGTCCATCGTGGGAATCATATTCTGATCAGTTTGATCATGAATCCCATGATTCCCTAGGCTCACATATGAGTAGCCAATAAACCTGCATAGTTCAAATTTATACATAAATAGATATATATCCCAAATGTTGCCAGAACCGAGGATTCATTCAGTAAACCCTGGTTCACACTTGGCTGAAGCATTTCGTTCCCACTAAATAACGATCTAAGGGCCGCGAGGTTGCTTTTGTAACTAAAAAATGCTGAATTGGTTATTGTCGATTCATATCAAATGAATATTTAAAATAGCAATTTAATAAAACGAGTAAAGCAAGATATATACAATTATATATATACGAAAATTGTGAAGGGCGGTGGGTTTAAAAGCTGCTGGAAGTGACGGATCGTCAATCCGAGTTGTAGAAATGCCATAAAATGCGTTTATGTACAAAAATATACCAAAAGTTGACAAAAACGGCCACGGAACTGAGTTTCGGGCATATTTAGAAAATAAAACTTAACGTACAAGTCTATAAAAGTGCAAAGTAGTAGTATTAACTTGCTGCTCGTAAAAATACTCACCATGGACTGCTACACATGCTTTTCTCCAAATCGTAAGCTTTAAAGGTCTGAATCTACCCGTTATTTTCTGATATGTGGTAGTATGTGGGTATATCTACGTGTTAGAGGAAAAAATTTGGGTTTGGAAGATAAGAAATTGGACATAAAACCAAACAGGCAGAGGTTCGAAGCGTTTTGGAATTACAAAAATAAGGGGGGGTGCCCTCATATATATAGGCCAAGAAGCCTCCACTCTACCTACTGCTGCCGCATGTAGAGGTACGGCTCCCCTAGTGGGGTCCATGTACCGGGTTCTGTCATCTCGAAGTACGTGCACTCCGAGCAACATGAGGTCAAAGTTGAAACTTTTTAACTTTTGATCGGAGAGTCCGTTTGAGGCGTGATGTACCTTTTTTGGAAAGCCCTCACCGAGAGTGTTATAATGACATGGGATAAAATATTTTTTGGGTCCGAGAAGAAGGGTTCATAACAAGGTCTTCGATTCCCCACAGTTTGTCCATTGAGCTGTCTTGCGCTGTTTGCACTCAGGATCACCGTTATGGTTCGTTCTTACCTTGGTGGCATCAATTCATCTTGAGTTTGATTGAATCGGCTTAGAGTTGGTAAAATAACCTTTTTGCCCCGCCTGGGGTTGCCTTTAGTATCGGCATGGCCTTCGGTTGACTTCTTGGGGCTGTTTTCAAGACTTGGATCCCGTTTGAGTCTGTTTGTCTTCATTGTTGTCTCTAAAGTTGACTTGGTCAGCTCCAGGATTTCCTCTAGAGATGTTGTGATGCTCCAAGGTTTGTTCTTGAAATTGACCTGACTCCCGGGTTGGGACCAGGGATGACCTATACCTACCGGGTTGAGACCGGAGCTGATTAGTACCTCCCGGGTTGAGACCGGGGCTGACCTGTACCTCCCGAGTTAAGACCGGGGCTAACCTATACCTCCTGGGTTGAGACCGGGGCTGGCCTGTACCTCCTGGTTTGAGACCGATGCTGATCTGTATCTCCCGAATTGAGACCGGGGTTGATCTGTACCTCCCAAGTTGAGATTGGGGCTGATCTGTACCTCCCGGGTTGAGACCGGGGCTGATCTGTACCTCCTGGGTTGAGATTGGGGCTGACCTTTACCTCCCGAGTTGAGATCGGGGCTGACCCTTACCTCCCGGGTTGAGATCGGGGCTGTCCTTTACCTTCCGAGTTGAGACCGGGGCTGATCTTTACCTCTCTGGTTGAGACCGGGGCTGACCTGACGGCCCGGTATTGAGATCGGGGTTTGAACTGATGGCCCGGTATTGAGACCGATATTGAGTTGATGACTCGGTATTGAGACCGGGGTTGAATTAACCGCCCGATATTGATACCGGGGTTGATTTGACGGCCTGGTGTTGAGATAGAGGTTGATCTGATGGCCCAGTGTTGAGTTCGAAATTAATTTGATGACCCGGTATTGAGATCGGGGTTGAGTTGATGGCCCAAAATTGAGACCGGGGTTGAACTGATGGCCCGATATTGAGACCGGGGTTGATTTGACGGCCCGGTGTTGAGTTGATGACCCAGTATTGAGACCGGGGTTAAATTGACCACCCGGTATTGAGACCGAGGTTGATTTGACGACCTATTGTTGAGATCAGGGTTGAATAGATGGCCCGGCATTGAGACCGAGGTTGATTTGATGGCTCGGTATTGAGACCGAAGTTCATTGGATGGCCCGGTATTGAGACCGAGGTTGATTTGATGACATTCTTGCCCTCCTACAGCGTTAGTAATAGGGAAAGAAAATTTTGAGTGTCTATAATTATTACCTCTCATTCCATACATACATCATTATATCCTGAAGATTAATAATATATCATCTCATTCCCAGGTTCTATTACCTTAAAATCTTTAATTCATTTAAAATAATGATAATTACATTATTCTTATCACTTTACAATTGTGACTGAACTAGTCACCATATCTACAGAATAGTTTTCAACTAACTATTCTACAAGTCTTGGCATGATCTTCACACTTGTTCATCACATGAACAGTACTTCATCTTGTGACGCTAATGGTATTCGCAACCATATCATCTCAACATAGCAGGACATCGATCATCTTGATCTTCACCGGGTCCTTTAATACACACTACCATCGTTCGCTGAAAATGTTTTTATTTCAAGCAAGTGTGAGCATTCAATTGCTCAGCAAGTCATAGCAGTTGAGTATTAACAACTCAAGAATCAATTTTTTTTAAGACTTCAATAACCGAACAATGGTTATGAAGCAGCTCGAATAATAGGAATATGTTCCGATTCCTATCATTTTAAAACATACATCTCATATACTTTGTCATACTTTCATTTTTCTATCTTTTTCATATACATTCTGTCTGGCTAGAATCATTAGCACAGACTTAACAATATCAATTTATAGATAAACCGAACTTCCTAACATGAAACAGGTCAAACATAGAACAGTTTAATCTCATAGAAACACCAAAGTGTTAACATTGTGGCACAGGGCCTCATGCATACCAACACTTTGTACAAATGTCGCACATTTGCACATACGAAATACTTCCTCATGTTCAACATCTGAGGAAGTTAAGAAACTAACATTCATATAGAAATGAATGAAGTTAGAAAACTTGCATTCATATAAAGGATGAAAAAAGTTTAGAAACTTGCCTTCGCTCTGCATACTGCTTACGCCTTATCATTCATCACAATTGTAGCGCCCCCAAATCCGGGTCCCCAGTACGTCGGACCTAGTACGTTACGATACATCATTTCTATAACTATTGTGGAAGATATAAACATAAATTGTTTATACAATAACTTTTACAACATAATTCCCAAGGTCTGTAACCTTAACTTAATACCTGCATTCAATATCCTATGCGACATACAATGTCATTTGTATCCTATACTATTACCATTTTAACCGTATAATAATTCCATCCTGGAACTTGTCTTTGCCTTTGACTTTGTCCGATATTTTGTCTTTAATCTGAAATGTTTATCATGATATAGTAAGTGTGAGCAACAAGTTTGCCCAGCAAGTTTAAATACAACAAGGATATATCATGATTGAAAGAAAGAATAATAAGCTGACAAACTTTTAACAATATGATAATTGTGAAAGAACATAAATAAATTTTCCATAAATGAATGACCGAGACAATAATGATGAATGGCCAAAAATGACCATGAACAACTGTAACTGAACCAAATGGTAATGAAGGTGATCAGCCTTTCATACCTGATGAACATATGCAACATGCACTAAGTGAGAATCAATAATCAGTATAGTTGTGAATAATTAACAATAATTATTCACGAACATTCTTCAAAATATAACTCAAAGTTGAGTTAGAGAAAACTTGCCTGTACCGTCGATTACTACTACGCAATATAATTTAATCGCTTTATTGTAAAGACCTATAAGTTATAAGATTGATCTTTCAATTAGCATAACATACCTTATAAGTAAACTATCTAACATTTAAACACATAGTCAAATATTAGATAACCTTAACACTATACATATACAAAAGTCTAAACCTAGCATACATCGAGTCTTTAATAATATTCAATATAGTATACTGAGTGGTTTCCCACAAACAACTAACAAATTAGTTTTCATCTAGTCTACACTATTTTCACAGTGAGTTAGATCGGTTACTAATTTGTAGATACCTTCCCCATATGAAGGAGTCATTTAGCCCAGCTACTATACATCAACCCTTAAAGGGTACGACTATACTACCTTAGACTTAACACTACTGTATCATATAACTTGTGAATTAACACTTAGTCTTTCATTTATAAGTCCTTTATAATTTAGTAAGGTGAATACCTAATCCAGCAACCTGGATTCAGACTGAATTTTAATTTAGTAAACTATTTTCCAATCCAGCAGACTGGATTCAACTGACCTCCAATCCAGCAAGCCTGGATTCAAACTGACATCCAATCCAGCAAGCCTAGATTCAACTAACCTTAAATCCAGCAAGCCTAGATTCATCAATCCTTCAATCAAGCAACATAGATTATCTAAACAGACCAATCCACCATCCTGGATTATCCAAACATCTCATCCAGCAACTTGATGCCTAATCAAGCAAACCAAATTGCAATCTAGCAACCTGATGGCCAATCCAGCAAGCTGGATTCTCCTTTTTTAACCAAATTATCTTATTATTTTTTTATCTTTTGTACACACATAAATACATGAATTCCATACACAAAAATATTTTTTCTGGAATTTTTTCAATTTCCCTTAGTATTTTTCAAAAATTCATTTCTAGTAAATTCCTTAAGAAATTAGCTACCTCACGCTTAACTCCAAAAATTCCCAACTCTTGGTGGGATCTTACACATGTTAATGTGAGCCTCCAATTTAAATTTCGTGGCCATCGGAGTTATACAACTCCGGTTATAGCAATTTTTGTCGGAAAAATACAAATATTGCAATGGTCATAACTTGGTCAATTTAAGTCGGAATGAGTTCATTTTTGGACACAAGCTACTTTATTCCATATATTTTCATGTCCCAAAAGGCCTGATTTTATTAAACAATTTAAGTGGTCGAAACTGCCCTTCAAAAATCCGGACAGCCTACTTTTTGAATTTTTCAAATTTGGTGTCCTTTGTTCAAAACAGTCCACACGGAAATCTACATGGAATATTTTAGTGATTCCACTTGGAAAAGTTAGAAGACTTCTAGATCTAACTCCAAAAATTGACCACACTCAAAAATTTGAAACACAATGAGAGATATGATCATTTTAATATCATGTTCCGTTTTCTCAAAAATCTGATTTTAAAACTTTTGTGTTTTCTAAGAAATCTTCCTAGATCTCTTGATTAACTCAACATTAAACATTATAAACCATCATAATACATACTAATATACCTTAAAATCAAGGATCTACCATGATCCATGATATGTTTCATTAAAACTTCACCAAATCAAAGTAAATCATAATCTATGCTAAGAAAAATTAAGGTTTTCAAACTTTTAAAACATAGTTTTATTTTTCTTGCTTTTGATCTAACTTTTAAAACTTAAAAGTCATAGATCTACACATAACACACTCTAGATCATGTAGATCTAAAGTTTTGAAGTTCAAGAAAATAAACCCAAGTTTTGATTTAGAACAATTAAACACAAATTTTATGAACTAGTTGAAAGCTTATACCTTTGTTTTGTAAGTATTCTTTCTTGATCTATCCAAATAGATGATGATTTAGGGGAGAAGAAAGATCAAAGCTTCCTTCTCTCTCTCTATGGCTGTCGAATGTCCTCACTTCTCTCTCTCTCTATTTGGTTTTCTTTGTGTTAGATAATAGGAGATGAGAGAGAAATGGAATGGGTTTTGGGTGTTAGGAATTTGTGTATAGATATATTTTGTATATCTACTTACATTCTCCCAACTTCTTTCTCTCTCTCACTCATCATCTATTAGTTGCTTAAAAGTTTAGTAAAAAGATGGCTTGCACACTTTGTAAGACCCCAAATTTTATGAATAAAGATTTAATTTTTTTTATATATTATTTTTAAACAGTAAGGTGTTGTTTTGATAAATGTGGTGAGTTATGGGAGATATGTGCAAATTTTTCAAAGTAAGCAAGTGGTTATAAAATATTCGTTGTGTCGGGGCATATTCGTTTGGTCGAGGAATATTCTTTTTGTCAGAGAATATTCGTACGACGGCGCAGTCATTGGTGGACCCCACAACGGAATGAATGTCAGATATAGAAAGCGACAAAAATAACATTTTTATAAAAATAACGGTAAAACTGTTACCGTTAAACTGTTAAAATACCCGGTGATAAAAATACAGTAATACGCGTTATTGCATAGTAGCACACGGTATTGCACAGTATTTCGAATTATTGATTCTTACGTAAGAAGTCACTTACTCAATAATTGTTACAGTAATTACTGTTCAATATTTTATAATATTGACTCTATAATTGCTACATTGATAATTGCATAATTGCTACGTTGATATTTAATATTATTGATTCAATAATTGTCATTGCACAATATTTCAAATTATCAAATCAATAATTCATATTATTTGAATAATATTATTAGATAGTATTATTGGCAATGTATAAGGAAGTTCTGTCTAGGAGAGGTTATTAAATTACTCGCCAGTAAGGAGAAATCCTTATTGGAAAGCCTCCTCTTACCTGGGACCGACCTGGTTGTCAATATTGTAGTTCTGTAATATTATTTGTGAATAATTAATTATTGATTTATATGATAAGAAAATATTTATTTTTGTGGATATAAAAGAAGGAATTAGTGCTGAGGTATTTTTATCAGTATTTTGGTGTGGAAAATCATTCGTTTGTGGATTTTGACCATTTTTTGTTCGAAATTTGGAAAAACTTCCTTCTACAAAGTTGTAGAGAATTAAATTTTATATGAGAACGACATAAGATTCGTATTTTTCTGAAAAAGGGCTATTTATTATGAATTATTGAAGTTTCAAAAATAAATGTTTTAATATATATATATATATATATATATATATATATTATATAAAGCATGTGGGATTTTTGGTGGAAAAGTCATTGTTTATTCTTAGTAGGCTGCCAACCTACCAACCTTTTCAAAACATGTGCTGAAGAAATTTCTTCCGTTTGTAAAATTGTCAATCCTGGTATCTTAAGTTTTTCTATAAATAGGGTGCTTAGTTAGAAATGAAAATCACACCAGAATCAGAAAATTTTTTCTCTATAGCGTAATTCTTGTGAGTATTTAGATACTTTGAGTATTGATAACAGTGCAAGTTTTCGTCCACATAATATCTGATATTCTAGCCAAAACTACTCTCTTGATAAGGTAAGGGAAGTTATTTTCTTTCATAAATGATGTTATGCTTTTCAATATTATTATACCAAAATATTGGCATGGATTTTATTATGAAATTCTTACTTTTTCCGTCGAGATTACTATTCACGTATACGGCACTATTCACGTATACGGCACTATTCACGAAAAAATTAAATTTTCTTCTATCTGTCCAAGTTGGCTATTATGGGTCCTATATTTGATTGGATCCAAGTTTTGATCTTTATTCTTGAATTTTGCTCCACAAAGTATTATTATGGAATATTCTTGAACTTGGATAAACTAAATTATGAATCCATAATCTTTGTCATTTATCTCACTGGATTCGTTAGTTATATTATTTTTAATCATCCTCAGTCCTAAATGGTGATATAACTGAATATCTTTGGCCTGTAGAGTAAAGATGAATGATTACCTGATGAATATCTTTGGCCCGTAATGCAAAGATTGGCAGGTGTTGAGATGAACATAACCACTAGGTGATACAAATGAATATCTTAGGCCCGTAGTGCAAAGATGAATATTTGATTTTAGATATATATTGATTGATATTACAGGGATAAAATATTGATGATGGACTTTTAAATCATAGAAGATAGTAGACTTCATTCTCTACGTAACTCTTCTAATGAATTGATATTTCTGCTGCAGTTGTTGATCTAAAACTTGTTGTCCATAATATTTTATCTGATTTATTGAAGACTAACGATAATTTATTCTTCATTATCTTAGTCATAATATTCTTTACTGGGCTAATTGAGCTCACCCTTTTCATCTATTGTCCTCTTCAGAAAATGAGAATATCGCGGGGACTAGTCAGGAAACAGTGTGATGATCAGAGTTAGATCTGTAGAAATCCTCACTATTCTATAAAATAGTGAGACAATCATTGTAATGAATAAGGAATGAATTTGAATGTTTATATTTTGTATTATATACGATTTGTATTGAAGCTCATAGTTTGTGTGGTCATATTTTGCACGACCGTATGTTATAAAAGATTGTATTTGAATTTTGTACCATGTATTTGGCGACTCAGAATGGGTTGAGTATTGAACCTATTTTGGGGGCGTCACAGTTGGTATCAGAGCTTAGGGATATGATCTCTGGCGGAGATCTGGGAATAGAACGAGGAGGGGAGAGACGAATAAAACCTTCGCTAGTGTGTCCTACCTAAGCTTATTTGCTATTTAATTGGTCGTTTGGAACATAGGGTTAATATGTGATATGTTAATTTGTTTGATTAATCCTTGTTTTGTGGCAGTATTTGAGAATGACAGCTGAAAATCTAAACAATGGAGTGAATAAGACCTTTGAGACACCTTTAATCACCAACCAGGAGAACGTACAACAGGAAGGCTATATTCCTCCTGTAAACAACCGTACCGAAGAAACGATAAACGATGGGATGTTTAGAAGCTTTTTGCAGTTTATGTAAAACTAGACGAGGGAGACTCGTGTTCATAATACAGGTGAAAATAATAACAACTCGCGGCTTGTCACTACCAAGCAGTTCAAAGTGTTGGGACCACCAGAATTTCAGGGAAAACCAGATCCAATCAAGGCAGAAACGTGGGTTAAACAAATTACCAAGATATTTGATGTCTTAGGATGCATGGAGGAACAGAAGGTCCCATTCGCCACCTTTATGTTCCGTGGAAAGGCAGATTACTGGTGAGAATCTGTGAAGCGTACCCAGCTTGCCGCACTCAAGATGTCTTGGGAGGCGTTCCAAAAACTATTCAATGACAAATACTTTCCAGAAAGTATTCATCACATGAAAGAGGTAGAGTTTATCAGACTAGAACAGAATAACATGACGGTGTCCCAGTACGAGGCTAAGTTCGCGAAGTTATCCCGGTTTGTACCTTATTTGGTGGAGAATGAGGAACGTATGACGCGGATGTTTCTGAGAGGTTTGAAACCAAAAATTTGTCAATATCTCATTTCTCACAAATTTTCTTTATATTCAGATGTAGTGAACAGGGTCCAATTGTTAGAACATGATAATGATTATATTCAACCAAGGGACAACAACCAAGGTCGTACCGGTGGCAGCAATCATCGGAACAATGACAACCAGCAACGAGGAAAGTATTATGACAGAAGTGGTAACCACTCCGGTGGTAATCGTGGCTATGATAATAGAAGGAGTGAGTCAGGGGGAGATTTCAAGAAGAGAAGGTACAACAATGAGAACGTGAAAACATCGACAGCCGCACCAACATCAACTATTTCTAGGGGAGGAGAACGACTGTCGGTCGTAGGCTATAAATGCGGGCAAGAGGGACACATCAGTCTCAACTGCACACAGCAATCCAAGGTATGCTATAACTGTGGAAAGGAAGGACATATAGCTCGAGTATGTCCTGTAGCGAGACCAAGTCCAGTCGGGGTGGTGATTCCTAAAGCAGTTCCAGACAAGTCAAAGTCGGTGGTTCCTGGAAGAGCTTTTGTCGTGACTACCCAACAAGCAAGGAACCCGAACGAGGTGATCACGGGTAAGCTGATAATAAACTCTTGCGAAGTTTATACCATATTAGATACCGGTACTACCCATTCTTTTATTTCACCTGCTTGTGCTCAACGTTTGAATTTGACTTCTGAGAAATTAGACTTTGACTTATCTGTTAAAACTCCGTTGGGAGAAACCTTTGTTACATCCACAGTTTACAAATCTTGCTTGATTCAAATTGGTACCCTCACCCTACCTGTTGATCTTATATCTTTGAAAATACTTGCATTTGACGTGATTTTAGGAATTGACTGGTTAACCACTTATCATGCCAAAATTGATTATTTTCGTAAGGTTGTTAGTTTTCATATTCCTAATCAACCTGTTGTGCGAATCTAAACCACCAAACCACTAAAATCAGTCAATGTCATTTCAAGTCATAAAGCTATTCGTTTATTAAAAAACGGATGTCAAGCTTTCTTAGCACATGTCACTGATCTAAACTAGAATACGTTAGGTTTGAATGATATTTCTGTTGTTAATGAGTTTTCGGATGTATTTCCCGAAGAACTTTCCAGTCTACCCCCAGAACGTGAAGTTGAATACTTTATTGACCTTGACCCCGGTACAAAACCCATTTCTAAGACCCCATATCGAATGGCTCCTATTGAACTTCAAGAGTTAAAGGTCCAACTACAGGAGTTGTTAGACATCGGTTTTATACGTCCTAGTACATCTCCTTGGGGTGCTCCCGTTTTATTTGTAAAAAAGAAAGACGAGAGTATGCGACTTTGTATTGACTATCGGGAGTTGAACCATGTCACCATCAAGAATAGGTATCCATTATCTCATATTGATGACCTGTTCAACTAATTGCAAGGTGCACAATTCTTTTCAAAGATCGATCTTCGTTCTGGATATCATCAGTTAAAGATTAAAACTGAGGATATTCCAAAGACTGCTTTTAGGAACTCGATACGGGCATTATAAATTCTTAGTCATGTCTTTTGGATTGACTAATGCTCCTGCTGCTTTCATGGATATGATGAACCATGTATTCAAGGAATATTTGGATCAGTTTGTGGTTGTCTTTATTGATGACATCCTCATCTATTCCAAAAGTCGTGAAGATCATGAGCACCACTTGAAGCTGGTACTTCAAAGGCTTCGTGAAAATAAGCTATATGCCAAGCTGAAGAAATGCGAGTTCTGGCTTGAGGAAGTATCATTCCTTGGGCACGTAGTATCAAAACATGGAGTATCTGTTGACCCGGCGAAGATTGAAGCAATACAAAGTTGGGAGCAACCTAAGTCGATGACCGAAGTACGTAGCTTTTTGGGCTTAGCTGGTTATTATCAGAGATTCGTGGAAGAATTTTCTCGAATCGCTACTCCATTAACTCAGTTGACTCAAAAAGATACAAAATTCATATGGAACGAGGAATGCGAGAAGAGCTTTCAAGAGCTCAAGAGGAGACTCATTTCGGCACCTGTTCTGACGATACCATGTGGTTCGGATGGATTTGTCATCTACAGCGATGCTTCGGGCAAAGGGTTAGAATGTGTTCTCATGCAACATGGCAAAATCATAGCTTATGCCTCATGGCAACTCAAAGAATATGAGAGGAATTATCCGTACTCATGATCTAGAGTTGGCAGCAGTCGTTTTCGCGTTGAAGATCTGGAGACACTACCTGTATGGAGAGAAAGTGGAGATTTATACGGATCATAAGAGCCTTAAATATTTCTTCACTCAAAAGGAACTCAACATGTGGCAACGACGTTGGCTTGAGCTGTTGAAAGATTACGAGCATACCATCCAATACCATCCTGGAAAAGCGAACGTGGTAGCAGACGCATTAAGTAGAAGATCATATGCGGGAATGAGTGCGATGCTGTTAACACAAAGGCCCATTTTGTGTGACTTACAAAGGATGGAGATAGAGTTTAAGACTCCGATAACCCACGTGATGATGTCAAATATACGCGTAGAACCAGCTTTGATTGATAAAGTTAAAGCTGCTCAAGCTACAGACCCGGAGCTGATGAAGATGAAGAAGAAAGTGCAAGAAGGTGTTATTCTAGAAGCAAGAATCGATGAAGAAGGAATACTTCGAGTCAACTCCAGACTTTGTGTTCCTAACGATTCTGATTTAAAGTATAGAATTATGATGGAGGCACACAACACACCGTTTGCAATCCATCCTAGGAGTACCAAAATGTATCGTGATCTTCGACATACATTTTGGTGGAGCAATATGAAGAGAGAGATCGCGGAGTTCATCTCGAGGTATTTGACTTGTCAACGTGTCAAGGCAGAGCATCAAGTGCCGAAGGATCCATTGCAATCACTTGAGATTCCAAAGTGGAAGTGGGAACACATTACTATGGATTTCGTTACGGGTCTTCCCAAGGTTTCTCAAGGCATAGATGCGATTTGGGTTATTGTTGATAGATTAACCAAGTCTGCTCATTTCTTGCCTATACGAGAGACTTATTCCCTTGAACGTCTTGCTCATATGTACGTGAATGAGATTATGAGATTGCATGGCATGCCAGTATCCATAGTTTTGGATCGTGACCCCAGATTTACTTCATAATTTTGGATCAGTTTGCAGAAAGCTATGGGCATGGATTTACGATTCAGTTCTGCATATCATCCTCAAACGGACGGGCAATCAGAAAGGACTATCCAAACTCTTGAAGATCTATTAAGACTCTGTGTTCTAGACTTCAAAGGGAGTTGGGATAAGTACTTACCATTGGTGGAATTCTCCTACAACAACAGTTATCAGGCAAGTATAGGCGTGGCTCCATTCGAAGCATTGTATGGACGAAAATGTCGTTCTCCAGTATGTTGGGATGAGGTGGGTGAAACAACATTATTGGGATCGGAGTTAGTACGTATGACTACGGAAAAGATTCAAATGATCCGGTAACGTATACAAACCGAACAAGATCGACAAAAGAGTTATGCTGATCTTCATCGGAAGGACGTAGAATTTAATATTGGGGACCATGTATTGTTACGTGTTGCTCCATGGAAAGGAGTTACGAGATTCGGGAAGAGAGGAAAGCTCAACTCATAATTCATTGGTCCATTTGAGATCCTTGACCGAGTAGGAAATGTGGCCTATAGACTTGCTTTATCGCCTAGCATGTCTCGTGTTCATAACGTTTTTCACATATCCATGCTACGTAAATATGTGAAAGACCCAAACCACATTATCGAATTAGAACCAGACGAGATAACCGAAGATTTAACGTATGATGGACATACCTGTCAAGATCTTGGATAAGAAGGAACATGTTTTACGCTCAAAGATTATACCTCAAGTTAATATTTTGTGGAGAAACCATGCTATTGAGGAAATGACATGGGAGTTGGAATCGGAAATGAAAGCGAGGTATCCTCAGCTTTTCGACATACCAGGTACGTGCTTTAATTTTGAGGACGAAATTTCATAAGGAGGGAAGGTTGTAAGACTCCAAATTTTATGAATAAAGATTTAATTTTATTTATATATTATTTTTAAACAGTAAGGTGTTGTTTTGATAAATGTGGTGAGTTATGGGAGATATGTGCAAATTTTTCAAAGTAAGCAAGCGGTTATAAAATATTCGTTGTGTCGGAGAATATTCGTTTGGTCGAGGAATATTCTTTTTGTCGGAGAATATTCGTACGACGACGCAGTCATTGGTGGACCCCACAACGAAATGAATGTCGGATATAGAAAGCGACAGAAATAACCTTTTTATAAAAATAACGGTAAAACTGTTACTGTTAAATTGTTAAAATACCCGGTGATAAAAATATAGTAATACGCGTTGTTGTACAGTAGCACACGGTATTACACAGTATTTCGAATTATTGATTCTTATGTAAGAAGTCACTTACTCATAATTGTTACAGTAATTACTGTTCAATATTTTATAATATTGACATCAATAATTGCTACATTGATAATTGCATAATTACTACGTTGATATTTCATATTATTGATTCAATAATTGTCATTGCACAGTATTTCAAATTATCAAATCAATAATTCATATTATTTGAATAATATTATTAGATAGCATTATTGGCAATGTCTAAGGAAGTTCTGTCTAGGAGGGGTTATTTAATTGTGCGCCAGTAAGGAGAAATCCTTATTGGAAAGTCCCCTCTTTCCTGGGAACGACCTTCTTGTCCATATTGTAGTTCTGTAATATTATTTATGAATAATTAATTATTAATTTATATGATAAGGAAATATTTATTTTTGTGGATATAAAAGAAGGAATTAGTGATGAGGTGTTTTTATCAGTATTTTGGTGTGAAAAATCATCCGTTTGAGAATTTCGACCATTTTTTGTTCGGAATTTGGAAAAACTTCCTTCTACAAAGTTGTAGAAAATTAAATTACATATAGAAAAGATATAAGATTCGTATTTTTCTGAAAAAGGGCTATTTATTAAGAATTATTGAAGTTTCAAAAATAAATGTTTTAATATATATATATATATATATATATATATATATATATATATATATATTATATAAAGCATGTGGGATTTTTGGTGGAAAAGTCCTTGTTCATTCTTGGTAGGCTGCCAACCTGCCAACCTTTTCAAAACGTGTGCTGAAGAAATTTCTTTCGTTTATAAAATTGTCAATCCTGGCATCCTAAGTTTTTCCTATATATAGGGTGCTTAGTTAGAAATGAAAATCACACCAAAATCAGAAAATTTTCTCTCTATAATATTGAGCGTATTTATTGTGAGTATTTAGATACTTTGAGTGTTGATAACAGTGCAAGTTTTCGTCCATATAATATCCGATATTCTAGCCAAAACTACTCTCCTGTTAAGGTAAGGGATGTTATTTTCTTTCGTAAATGATGTTATTCTTTTCAATATCATTATACCAAAATATTGACATGAATTTTATTATGAAATTCTTACTTTTTTCGTCGGGGTTACTATTCACGTATACGGCACTATTTACAGGAAAATTAAATTTTCTTCTATTTGTCCAAGTTGGCTATTATGGGTCCTATCTTTGATTGAATCCAAGTTTTGATCTTTATTCTTTAATTTTGCTCCACAAACTATTATTATGGAATATTCTTGAACTTGGATAAACTAAATTATGAATCCCTAATCTTTGTCCTTTATCTCACTGGATTCGTTATTTATATTATTTTTCATCATCCTCAGTCCTAAATGGTGATATAACTAAATATCTTTGGCCTGTAGAGCAAAGATGAATGATTACCTAATGAATATCTTTGACCCGTAGTGCAAAGATTGATAGGTGTTGAGATGAACATGACCACTAGTGATACAAATGAATATCTTTGGCACGTAGTGCATAGATGAATATTTGATTTGAGATATATATTGATTGATGTTACAGGGATAAAATATTGATGATGGACTTTTATATCATAGAAGATAGTAGACTTCATTCTCTACGTAACTCTTCTAATGAATTGATATTTTCGCTATAGTTGTTGATCTAAAACTTATTGTCCATAATATTTTATCTGATTTGTTGAAGACTAACTATAATTTATTCTTCATTATCTTAGTCATAATATTATTTATTGGGCTAGTTGAGCTCACCCTTTTCATCTATTGTCCTCTTCAGGAAATGAGAATATCGCGGGGACTAGTCGGGGAACAGTGTGATGATCAGAGTTAGATCTGTAGAAATCCTCATTATTCTATAAAATAGTGAGACAATCATTGTAATGAATAAGAAATGAATTTGAATGTTTATATTTCGTATTATATACGATTTGTATTGAAGCTCATAGTTTGTGTGGTCGTATTTTGCATAACCGTCTATTATAAAAGATTGTATTTGAATTTTGTACCATGTATTTGGTGACTCATAATGGGTTGAGTATTGAACCTATTTTGGGGGCGTCACACACTTGGTTAAATGTGTTGGCAAAAATCAAAACTTGACACCTAGCTAGAGTTGGTGGAGAGTTGTTAAATCCAATAATTACATATTTATACCCTCCTTATTTCTTCCTTGTTTGACCGGATGTGCTAGCTTCGTTTTTTCCACAAATTTTTTTTTGTCTTTATTCCTTTATCTAGCTATATTAAATGCCAAAAATGCCCCCTCTTCAATTAGCTAAAAGATTGGGCTCCAATTTAATTCTTTTGGGCTTGCTTAATAAAATAGTTGGGCTACGTAAATGAACATAGTCCACTAATTTTAATTATATCCTACCTTAATTATTTAATTAGGATTTTTATTCACTCAATTAGTAAATCAAATCCTTACTCATGTACCTTAAATTTCTTAACCCAATTAGACTTGCTTTAATAAAATTAATAAATTGAGATAATAAACTTAATCTCTTAGTGTTAGTTAATATTTTAAATACTAACATCCTTTCCTATTATAACCCTTAGGTTATTTAATTTCCATACCTAATATATATTAGGTTACAAGACTTTATTCTTAATTCTCTTTATAAATATATAAACAATACACAAAACCATATAAGTCCTTCACAAAATTTTTAAATCCATACTCTATTTTCAGTCTAGGTCTTATTATTTAACCTTTATTTAATCATTTAAAATTTTATAAATCTTATAAATTCTCAGGTTGTCACAACAATCCCTATAAAGCGTATAGGAAACACATATCCATTAGTCATATAATTGACTTAGGCATATTTAACTTCACTTTACTTCTTAAAGTTCGCGTTCTTGTAAACTACGTTTACGCGACCAATCCCTATAATCATTTCTTCTATTCTTTCAATATCATTACGCTTAGCATACATCGAGTCTCTAACAGTAGTCAGATATAGTACACTGAGTGGTTTCCCACAAACAACCAATAAACTAGTTTCTCGTCTCGTCTACACTATCTTACACAGTGAGTTAGATCAGTTGCTAGTTCGTATATACCGTCGCTCTCTGACGGAATCGTTTAGCCCAGATACTATATCTCGACCATTATAGACTACGACTGTATTCCAATTTTAGACTTAACTTATCCGAACCATTATAAATATACTGTTGGTTAAGTTACTCTTCATTACATTCCTTACCACGTCCGGTCCTTCCGACTTGGAACGTTATTCCAGTTATTACCATTACTCAGTTTTTCAATGTTTATACGTTCTTCGTTATTCTTCATTCCCTGATTATCGTTCATTACGGCTTATTAACATCTTACTATGCCAACATTTGTTAACATCTAACTCATACAACCAATATATACTTAGAACGTTCACTCAACACCGATACGATTCACGAGAATCGTTTACGTATCCAGCGCTCATGTTACTCGTCTCTTACTCTCATTCAACCTTACATAAGGTTTAAATCACTTGTTTAAGTGTTACATTATCAGAATTATATGTTCACTATCATTCATGTGTCATCAACCGACTCTCATCGATCGTCGTTAGACCCCCACGACAAGCAAAACCCTAATCGGTTAGCTAGGTCCCATGTATTTCCACCAGATTCTCATTATCGAACTCCGTATAGGAATTACATAAGTTTTATCTTCATTTCTTAACATGCTCGCATACCACACCTCTATTATATATCATGTAACCTCGAGGCGCGCATCAAACTCGACCACGAACCCCGATTCACATTTTAGGGTTTTTGAGTTTTAAATTTAAATACGTTTATTCAACATTTAATTCTTAAAATTAATCTTAAACATGTTGTTTAAGTGATTTCTCTTCATGAATGTTAATCATATACTTCCCCTTCAATTATCATGTAAAAAGTCGGGACATAAAATATCAACGTCGAAAATTTTTCCCCTTAAGGGAGCTGCAGCGCCAGCTAAAGCTTATTCTTCGGGCTGTGGCGCCGGCCTGTAGAACCCAAAAGCACTGTGCTGACGCTGCGGCGCCAGCTTATAAGGCTTGGGCGGCGCTGCCACGCCAGCCCTGTTGCATTGAAAAATTTCCTATATTTTTCAAATTCTGAAATTCCCGAGCTCATAATGCGATCATTATAAATCGGAATTGGCTCGTTCCAAAGCCAATAGTTCACATATCTTGCGTTCTATGATTCCATCTAATCGAAATTTATTTCTAAATTCGTTGACGGAAAATTGACCGTTTCGTCTATTTTTACATTTTCGTTAAACATTCATGAACGTTCAATGCTCGTTTCTTCGTTTTAACTACAAATTCGTTCGTCCTTGCTCTCGCAAGTCTTATTTACCTAATTATATGTGACACCATAAAAAATCATCATTTTAGAATCAAACGACGACTTTTGACATCTATTCTGGGAAAATTTACGATTTCGACGATTAACGTCTAATCGCGTAAACTTCCACTGAAACTTTGTAACTTGATATTTTTATGTCAAACTAAATGGAATCAATCCATTGGTTATTCATAATTGATTCTAACCATTCTAAACATCTAAGTTTTAATGGTTTTCTTCCTTAAATTCATTAACCATTTCGTTATGCCTTTTAACTCCTTTCTTCATTACTTTCTTAACCATTTACTTATGGTTTCACTTGTCCTTGATTATTAGTGATTTAATGTCCACTGACATCCATCTCATTATCTCTACAATTCTAACTCCTCTATCAATTCAAGAATTGAAAGAAAGATGAAAATCTCAAAGTAAACACTTATACCTTAAGTGTTCTTAAGCTCATAGCTTTGTTCTTGACAAAGGAATTCCATAGCTTATTTTGCTTCTTGGTAGCTCATCACAAGCTCTTCCCTTCTCTTCTCTTCTCTCTCAACTTATTGGTTTTTCAAAAAAAACCCCAAATGAGCTATCTACCTTCTCTTTTATAGGAAAGCAAGACCAAGGGTCTTTTGGTCATTAGGCAAGCAAGACCAAGGGTAGGATGGTCATTAGACCAAACCTCCTTACCCCCACCTCCTCATACATGCATGCCCATGTCTCCCACATGCTAGCCATGTCCTCCCATATGCTAGCATGTGCTAGCACATGGCCACCATGTGCTACCCATGTCTTATGGGTTGCCCCATGGGTTTTACCCACCCGTTTAACCTATCGGTTCGACCCACGAGTTTAATTCTTAATATAATTCAAATTAACTCTATTTACTTAGTATAAAATTCGTATTATACGTCATATTAATTCTCGTATCCTCCTCATATTATACTCGTATAATAACTAGTATTATATGTGTATTCGTTATGTATAATAATCGTTATTATTACACGTAACCATTTTGTTCTTTAATTTCACTTTCCCTAAACCTTCGGGTTTTAAGTCCACCAGAGAAAAATTCGCGAGCCATAAATGAAATATTATTAAATATTCCATCTCGTCTTGATATCCTATCATTACTCGTTTCTCAAAATTTCCATAATAATTCCCGAGCAGAAATGGATGAATAGTAATTTCCTCCAAGAAAAGCTTTTCTCTACTAACTCGGTATATTACTGTCAAATCTTTCGACATAATGTCATTCCGACATCTCGATCTCTCGAAAAGGCTTAAGGTCAAACCCTAACCTCAATCCCTAAACCTTAGGGCCAAACCCTAACCCTTAGGCTTTTGACATAAATAGTGTTTATTTCTTCTTTTACTCGAAAATATTTTTATTCCTGAAAATCTTTTATTTTCGTCTTGAAAATTCATACTCGTTCATTCCAGCTCGTAGCCAGAATCCTCCCCATTTCTAATCATCCTATGTCATAGAATGATTAATATACGCATAACACATAATATAATCAATAAAAATTCCTTTTATTAAATATTAATTCTTTAATCTTAATTTCTGGACAATCCGATTTTCCAGTTTGTCATATTCTTCCCTTCTTATAAAAATTCCATCCTCAGAATTTCTCAAACCACATCTATACACGGATGCATTATCCTTACAACCTTCAACGAAGGTTTTAATATTACTTCTTCTTATTTTCGTTGAAAAATTTCAACATACTAATTTAGTTAGGTATTTACCTAATCATTCCTTCTCATTATCTCTTCAATATCCTTCCCCCCCAAGGATTATTATCTGCTATAATCGTCAGATGATACATATCCTGACAACTATACTTCTAATTTCTCGGGATATCACATTCACCCATTCTACTAAAAATTTCTCCCTCGAAATTGTTACCATAACCTTTTCCTCAACTTCTCTTTATAGAAGTTATCAGCCTGCATCCATTCAAGAACATTTCATTCATAAAGGAACATCCCAGCACACTAAGGTCGTATGCTCGAAATTGTTAACACACTCTTCTTCTCAACTTCTCTCCCCCAAAGTTCTCATTTTCCCACATTCAATAATCTTCACAATTTACACACTAATTATGAAGTTTGAACGATTGACTAGGAATATAAAGATTCCATTAAAACATTTTGCTGAGGGGTCCTAGAAACCATGAACCATTGAACTTGTATTATTGGTATTTATCGAGAACCAATTCCTTGTCGATCAGTTTACAATCACAAAGAAAGTAAACTACCTATTTGGGTACGTTAGGTGATCAACCTAATGTACAACCCCAAAACAATGGGTTTGTTCACCTCAGACTGATGTATTCAGATTCCGCACCAAAATAATTTGGCTTGGTATAACTTCTCAAAGAAAGCTTGATTTCTTTAAAACATGATATACCATTTTTCTAGCCAAATCAAATAGCTTAGACCATCCAATAAATTGGACACCAACTTGAAACAGTCATCTAGTTAAATCAATTGGCATCGACTACTCTTTTTGAATCCTTTCACAATAATTCAAAACGTGTAATAACGTCGTGATACCGTACTGATTTACAGCACGTTGAGAACTTCGTCATTTCCTGACTTTGTCATACTACTTGCTTCCATACACTTCAAGGTATGTTCAAATGTAATAATAACTCCGTCTTTTTCCCATTTATGCATCCAATGCACAGATGATGTGAAATTCATTTTGATATTTCAAATCAAATTATGTCTAGCCGAAACGATTAGTATAGACATATAAAGAATAGTTCTTTTCAAAATCCATTGGTTTACAAAAGTTGAAACCAATATTTTTAATCCAAAGGCATAAACATCAGCACGATGTCAATAACTTTGAAATCTAGCATAGCTAGAAGACTTGGAATTTTTTACTTCCTTCTTCTTCCTTCATTGTCATACTTGCGACAATATTAACCTCTTCTAGCACCTAAGGTGTTATCTATACTAAAAATAACTTATTTTCAGTCTACCACATTTTTATACCTAGTATAGTTCATCAACTTACCACACTTTATGTGTTTAGGAACTTTCCACAACCATATGTGTTTAAGAACTTATCTTCGTAGTATGTAATCCAAGAACAAATCATGGACTGTCCATATGCTCAGGGCTCATAAACATAGCATACAACTATGAGTCACAAACTTTTCATAAGTATGAGTTTCAAGAACTCGCACCTAACTTAATACACTCTACTATCTAATATATACATGAGAAAAGATTCACCTTCTCGTCATATACATATTGATAGCGCGAATTTACTATTCCAATGATTATCACTGTAACAGACTGAGTGGTTGTTACACCAAAGCATAAACCTTTGCCCATAACAAAAGTTCATACAACTCAACTATCACCTGAGTCCTCAATTGAAATTTACAACCTTCTAACTCTCTCTTGACTTACTAAGAATTTTCTTTAATTCGTACCTTATCCTCTATCACTCGTTCTGAGTTTCTTTTCCCCGTACTATCCATAGTACCCTTTTCATTATAGCCTTAGCTATAACTCTTCTATCGTTTAACAGGAAATATGTTATTACGATTTAACAAGATCACGTTGTGATCTTTCTCCCATAATCGTTTAAGTCAACAATTTTCTTACCCTTCTCTCTCAGGCTATAGTCTTAGGTACTTATACCTAAGGTTTATAACCTATCAGCTTTGATACCAACTGTGACGCCTTGAAATCCAGTCTATCTTCACACCCAAATTTTATACATTACGATTACCTCTCATTCCATACATACATCATTATATCCTGAAGATTAATGATATATCATCTCATTCCCAGGTTCTATTACCTTATAATCTTTCATTCATTAAAAATAATGATAATTACATTATTCTTATCATTTTACAATTGTGACTTAACTAGTCACCATATCTACAGAATAGTTTTAACTAACTATTCTACAAGTCTTGGCATGATCTTCACGCTTGTTCATCACATGAACAGTACTTTATTTTGTGACGCTAATGGTATTCGCAACCATATCATCTCAATATAGCAGGACATCGATCATCTTGATCTTCACAGGGTCCTTTAATACACACTACCGTCGTTCGCTGAAAATGTTTTTATTTCAAGCAAGTGTGAGCATTCAATTGCTCAGCAAGTCATAGCAGTTGAGTATTAACAACTCAAGAATCAAATTTTTTTTAAGACTTCAATAACCGAACAATGGTTATGAAGCAGCTCGAATAATAGGAATATGTTCCGATTCCTATCATTTTAAAACATACATCTCATATATTTTGTCATACTTTCATTTTTCTATCTTTTTCCATATACATTCTGTCTGGCTAGGATCATTAGCACAGACTTAACAATATCGGTTTATAGATAAACCGAACTTCCTAACATAAAACAGTTCAAACATAGAACAGTTTATCTCATAGAAACACCGAAGTGTTAACATTGTGGCACAAGGCCTCATACATACCAACACTTTGTACAAATTTTGCACATTTCCACATACGAAATACTTCCTCATGTTCAACATCTAAGGAGTTTAAGAAACTAACATTCATATAGAAATGAATGAAGTTAGGAAATTTACATTCATCATAAAGGATGAAAGAAGTTTAGAAACTTGCTTTGCTCTGCATACTGCTTATGCCTTATCGTTCATCACAATCCCTATAAAGCATATAGGAAACACATATCTATTAGTCATATAATTGACTTAGGCATATTTAACTTCACTTTACTTCTTATGGTTCGCGTTCTTGTAAACTACGTTTACGCGACCAATCCCCATAGTCATTTCTTCTATTCTTTCACTATCATTACGCTTAGCACACATCGACTCTCTAACAATAGTCAAATATAGTACACTGAGTGGTTTTTCACAAACAACCAACAAACTATTTTCCCGTCTCGTCTACACAGTCTTACACAGTGAGTTAGATCGGTTGCTAGTTCATATATATCGTCGCTCTCTGACGGAATCGTTTAGCCCAGATACTATATCTCGACCATTATAGACTACGATAGCATTCTAATTTTAGACTTCACTTATCCGAACCATTATAACTATACTGTTCATTAAGTTACTCTTCATTACATTCCTTACCACGTCCGATCCATTCGACTAGGAACGTTAATCCAGCTATTACCATTACTCGGCTTTTCAATGTTTATACGTTCTTTGTTATTCTTCATTCCCTTATTATCGTTCATTACGGCTTATTAACATCTTACTATGTCAACATTCGTTAACGTCTAAGTCATACAACCAATGTATACTTAGAATGTTCACTCAACACCGATACGATTCACAAGAATCGTTCACGTATCCAGCGTTCATGTTACTCGTCTCTTACTCTCATTTCACCTTTACTTAAGGTTTAAATCACTTGTTTAAGTGTTACATTATGTGAATTATATGTTCACTATCATTCATGTGTCATCAACTGACTCTCGTCGATCGTCGTTAGACCCCACGACAAGCGAAACTCTAATCGGTTTGCTAGGTCGCACGCATTTCCACTAGATTCCCGTTATCGGACTCCGTATAAGAATTACATAAGTTTTATCTTAATCTCTTAACATGCTCACATGCCACACCTCTATTATATATCATGTAACCTCGAGGTGCGCATCAAACTCGACCACGAACCCCGGTTCACATTTTAGGGTTTTCGAGTTTTAAATTTAAATATATTTATTCAACATTTAATTCTTAAAATCAATCTTAAACATGTTGTTTAAGTGATTTCTCTTCATGAATATTAATCATATACTTGCCCCTCAATTACCATGTAAAAAGTCGGGACATAAAATATCAACGTCGGAAATTTTTCCCTTTAAATGCGCTGCAGCACAGGCTAAGGCTTATTCTTGGCGCTGCAGCGCTGGCCTGCAAAACCCGAAAACATTGTGATGGCGCTGCGGCGCCAGCTTACAAGGCTTGGGCGGTGCTTGCAGCGCCAGCTCTGTTGCATTGAAAAATTTTCTAAGTTTTTCAAATTCTGAAATTCTCGAGCTCATAACGAGATCGTTATAACTCGGAATTGGCTCGTTCCAAAGCCAATAGTTCACATATCTTACGTTCTATGATTCCATCCAGTCAGAATTCATTTCTGAATCTGTTGACTAAAAATTGACCGTTTCGTCCATTTTTACGTTTTCATTAAATGTTCGTGAACGTTCAACGCTCGTTTCTTCGTTTTAACACCGAATTCGTTCGTTCTTGCTCTCACAAGTCTTATTTACCAAATTATATGCGAAGCCATCAAAAACCATTATTTTTGAATCAAACGGCAACTTTTAACTTCTATTCCGAAAAAATTTACGATTTCGACTATTAATGTCTAATCGCGTAAACTTCCGACGAAACTTCGTTACTTGATATTTTTACGTCAAACCAAATGGAATCAATCCATTGGTTATTCATAATTGATTCTCACCATTCTAAACATCTAAGTTTTAATGCATTTCTTCCTTAAGTTCATTAACCATTTCTTTATGCCTTTTAACTCCTTTCTTCATTACTTTCTTAACCATTTACTTATGGTTTCACTTTTTCTTGATTATTAGTGATTTAATGTCCACTAACATCCATCTCATTATCTCTCACAATTCATACTTTACAATTCTCACTCCTTTATCAATTCAAGAATTGAAAGAAAGATGAAAATCTCAAACTAAACATTTATACGTTTAAGTGTTCTTAAGCTCATAGCTTTGTTCTTGACAAAGGAATTCCATAGCTTCTTTTGCTTCTTGGTAGTTCATCACAAGCTCTTCCCTTCTCTTCTCTTCTCTCTCAACTTATTGGTTTTTCAAAAAAAACCCAAATGAGCACTCTACCTTCTCTTTTATAGGCAAGCAAGACCAATGGTCTTTTGGTCATTAGGCAAGCAAGACCAAGGGTAGGATGGTCATTAGACCAAACCTCCTTACCCCCACCTCCTCACACATGCATGCCTATGTCTCCCACATGCTAGCCATGTCCTCCCATGTGCTAATATGTGGTGGCACATGGCCACTATGTGCTAACCATGTCTCATGGGTTGCCCCATAGGTTGCCCCATAGATTTTACCCACCCGTTTACCCATCGATTTGACCCACGGGTTTAATTCCTAATATAATTCAAATTAACTCTATTTACTTTGTATAAAATTCATATTATATGTAGTATTACTTCTCGTATCATCCTCGTATTATACTCGTATAATAACTAGTATTATACGCGTATTCATTATGTATAATAATCGTTATTATTACACGTAACCATTTCGTTCTTTAATTTCACTTTCCCAAAACCTTCAGATTTGAAGTCCGCAAACGAAAACTTCGCGACCCAAAAATAAAATATTATTACATATTTAATCTCGTCTTAAAATCCAATCATTACGTGTTTCTCGAATTTTCCATAATAATTCTCGAGCAGAAATAGGATGAATAGTGATTTCCTCCGAGAAAAACTTTTCTCGGCTAACTTAACTTTTCACGGTATATTACCGTCAAATCTTTAGACAGGATGTCATTCCGCCATCCCGGTCTCCCGAAAAGGCTTAGGGTTAAACCCTAACTCTTAGGGTCAAACCCTAACCTTTAGGGTTTTAACATAAATAGTATCTATTTCGTCTTTTTCTCGAAAATATTTTTATCCTCGGAAATCTTTTATTTTCGTCTTTAAAATTCATACTCGTTCATTCCAGCTCGTAGCCAAAATTCTCCCCATTTCTAATCATCATATGTCATAGAATGATTAATATACACATAACAAATAATATAATCAATAAAAATTCCTTTTATTAATTATTAATTCTTTAATCTTAATTTTTGAACATTTCGATTTTTCGGGTTGTCACAGTACCCGTAAGCCACGACGGTTTTCAGCGGAATAGTTGTTCAAACCCTTTTTGAATGAAAATGAAATTTCGAGGTCTTATGACCGCTCAACTATAGTCAGTATGTCATTTCAAAAATATATTTTGAAAACAAAGGAAGTAATTTCTAATCATTTGAGATCTCTTCACAACTTTTGTTAAGTTGTTGATGGTTAAGAAGTATGAAAATGGGATTCTTGATTTTGTTGTTTTATATGAAACTGTTATACTTGTTGGGCATGTAAATGATCATTCTTGCTTTAAATTAAATATTTTCAGCGAAAACTTGGCATATAGAAGGTTCTAGAAAGGACAATGGCAAAGGCAAGATGAATGAATAAAAGGATATGAATTGTAGCGCCCCCAAATCCGGGTCCCAGAACCTCGGACCTGGTACGTTACAATACATCATTTCTATAACTATTGCGAAAGATATAAACATAAATTGTTTATACAATAACTTTTATAATATAATTCTCAAGGTTTGTAACCTTAACTTAATACCTGCATTCAATATCCTACGCGACATACAATGTCATTTGTATCCTATACTATTACCATTTTAACCATATAATTATTCTATCCTAGAACTTGTCTTTGCCTTTGACTGTGTTCGAAGTTTCGTCTTTAATCTGAAATGTTTATCAAGATATAGCAAGGGTGAGCAACAAGTTTGCTTAGAAAGTTTGAGTTCAAATGAAGATATATCATGATGGAAAAGAATAATAAGCTGACAAACTTTCAACAATATAAGAATTATGAAAGAACATGAATCAATAATGCTGAATAGCCAACAATGAACATGAATAAATTCAACTGAACAATATGGTAATGACGGTGATCAGCCTTTCATACCTGATGAACATATACAATATGCACAACGTGCGAATCAATAAATCATAGATGTGATATAATCAATAATGATTAATCACGAACATGCTTAACAATAACAACTCGAGTTTGAGTTAGGAAACTTGCCTATACCGTCGATTACTGCTACGCAATATAATTTAATCGCTTTATTGTAAAGACCTATCAGTTCTAAGATTGATCTTTCAATTAGCATAACATACCTTATAAGTAAATTATCTAACATTTAAACACATAGTCAAATATTAGATAATCTTAATGCTATACATACACACAAGTCTAAACCTAGCAAACATCGAGTCTTTAATAATATTCAATATAGTATACTGAGTGATTTTTCACAAACAACTAACAAATTAGTTTTCGTCTAGTCTATACTATTTTCACAGTGAGTTAGATCGGTTACTAATTCGTAGATCCCTTCCCCATATGAAGGAGTCGTTTAGCCCAGCTACTATACATCAACCATTAAAGGGTACGACTAAACTATCATAGACTTAACACTACTGTATCATATAACTTGTGCATTAACACTTAGTCTTTCATTTTATAAGTCTTTCTTTATAATCTAGTAAGTCGAATACCTAATCCTGCAACCTAGATTCAAATAAATTGTTATTTCCCAACATAACAAAACTGGTATGACTAATCCAGCAACCTGCATTCAAACTAAATTTTAATTTAGTAAACTATTTTCCAATCCAAGAAACTGGATTCAACTGACATCCAATCCAGCAAGCCTGGATTCAACTTACCTTCAATCCAGCAAGCTTAGATTCAACTAACATCCAATCCAGTAAACTGGATAATCTATACAGACCAATCCAGCATCCTAGATTATCCAAACACCTCATCCAGCAAGCCTGGATTCATTAATCCTTCCATCCAGCAACCTGATGGCCAACCAATAAACTAGATTGCAATCCAGCAAGCTAGATTTCTCCTTCTTAACCAAATCATCTTTTTATCTTTTTATCTTTTGTACACACATAAATACATGTATTTCATAAACAAAAATAATTTTTCAGAAATTTTTCAATTTCCTTAAGTATTTTTCAAAAATCCATTTCTAGTTAATTCCCTAAGAAATTTGCTACATCACGCTTAACTCCAGAAATTCCCAACTCTTGGCGGGATCTTATACGCATTAACGTGATCCTCCAGTTTAAATTATGTGGCCATCGAAGTTATACAACTTCGGTTATAGCGATTTTTGTCAGAAAAAATAAATATTAAAATAATCATAACTTGCTCAATTTAAGTCAGAATGAGCTCATTTTTGGACACAAGCTACTTTATAACATATATTTTAATGTCCCAAAAGATTGAAATCTATTACATTAATTAAGTGGCCAAAACTGCCCTTGGAATTTCAGGACAGATTGCTTTTTTGACTTTTCAGTTTTTACGTCCTTTGCTAAAAACTGTCCAGACGGAAATCTACAGGGAATTTTTCAGTGATTCCACTTGGATAAGTTAGAATACTCATAGATCTAACTCCAAAAATTAACCACACTCAAAAATTAAAAACAGAATGGGAGATATGGTCTTTTGAATTTTAGGTTACGTTTTTCCCAAAAATAGTTTTTCTAATCTTTGTGTTTTGTAAGTAAACTTTTATGATCTCTTGATTAATCTAACATTAGTCACCATAAACTATCATAATACCTACTAATACACCTTAAGATCAAGGATCTACCATGATCCATGATCTATTACACCAAACATACACCAAATCCAAGCAAAACATAATTTAGGCTAGGAAAATCAAGATTTTCTAACTTTTAAATCATAGTTTCCTTTTTCTTGTTTTTGATCTAATTTTTTATCATCAAAAGTGATAGATCTAAATATAACACACTTATTAATGCATAGATCTAAGGTTTTGGAGTTTTGAAATATAGATCCATGTTTTGATTGAAAATAATCAAACATAAATTATATAAGCTATATAGGATTTATACCTAGCTTGCGTGCTTCTTCTTCTCCTCCCTTGCTTTCCTCCCATGGAGGTTCTTTCCCCCTCCCCTCCTCCCTTTGGAGCTGCCGAAATCCCTCTTCTTTCTCCCTTTTCTTGTCCGAATACCCCCCTCTCTTTATCTCTCTCTCTTCTATTTCTTTTTGGCTATTTGGAAATGAGAAGAAAGAGAAAGAAAATTGGTTTTGTTTGGGAGATTTATTTGGATATAAAAATATGTATGTATATTAATGCCCAATATTCCACTCTTCTCATCTCTTCCTTAATCATTTGGATGTTTCTTGTAGGCTTGGTTAAAGGTGTTGGTGAAATGAGAAGATGACACCTAAGTGGGTTGGTAAGGAGTTGTTGAGAGTTGGTAATTTATCATCATTGCATACATGAACCTCTCCTTTCTTCCTTGTTCTTTATTTGTCCAAAATCCTTCTCCTTTTTAACCCCAACTTGGTTTAATTTTATTTCTTTATTTAGCTTATCAAATGTCCAAATAAATCCTTTAATAATTGTGCTAAAATCTTGGGCTCCAAATTAATTATTTTGGGCTTGCTAATAAAATAATTGGGCCATGTAAATTAACACAGTCCACTAAATTTTAATTCTATCATACCCTAATTATTTAATTGTAAATCAAATCTTTACTCATGCACATTTAATTACTTAACCCAATTAGACTTGCTTTTATAAAATTAATTAATTGAGATAATAAAATTAATCTCTTAGGTTAGTAAAAATTTTAAATACTAACATCCTTTTCTATTATAACCCTTAGGTTATTTAAATTCCATACCTAATATATATTAGGCTACAAGACTTCATTCTTAACTCTCTTTATGTGTTAAATATATAAACAATACACAAAACCATATAAGTCCTTCACAAAATTTTTAAATCCATACTCTATTTCTAGTCTAGGTCTTATTATTTAACCTTTATTTAATCATTTAAAATCTTATAAATTCTCGGATTGTCACATTCACCCCTTCTTCTAAGAATTTCGTCCTCGAAATTACAACCTACAAATCCCTACTCCTTCTATTTACCAAAACTAGGTTTTCAACTTAACCTTTATCTGATTTCATTCTCATTTAATGAGTACACATGGCTTCCTTCTATGATGAATTATTTTATCATCACATTCTACCCAGACTTCTCCCTAAGGTGTTAAAAACTTTTCAAATTATGCTGAGGGTCATATAGACCATGAACTCTCGGGTTTAACAGTATTCACCGTAATCAAATAATAGATATGTTTACAATTACGAAGAAGGTAAACTGCAGATGCTGGCCTTAATTATCTGAACGACTGTATGCGTTCAATGATTGGAATGTACATTATCCAACCAATATATCCCCATTTTTTGGGGTTGTTCATACTCAGCCGGAAGTCCGAATCAAAATAATATGGTTCGGGATACGTTCTCAAAGAGATACTTGAATTTTCATAAACATTTGTCTAGCTAAACCAATTAGCTTAGACATATACCAATAATTCTAACATCAATCGATACATATGTCTGGCCAAATTTAATTGACAATTTACTTTTCTTTAAAATTCTGAAAATAATTTTATGACGTCATTATACCGCACTGTATTTATAGTCCGTTGAAGATTCCGTCATTTTTGTGACTTGTCATAAAACAATATACCATAGTGGGCTGACAATCTTTAGATCACATCCAACACTAGGCAATACTGCATTAATGACTCCATCATTTTTATCATCCTTGCATCAGGTTCAATGATGCATTGATGATATATAAAATATATTTTGATATTTTAAATAATTTTTGTCTAGCCGAAATAATTAGCCTAGACTCTTTTTTAAACCATTCAAAACTATTGAAAATTATTTTTGGAATTATCATGTTGCAACAGGAAACGATGTGTCAGGGTCCCGAAGTCCACACATACACAATTGTAACCATGATTTGAAGATAACCAAAAATTCATTTTTGTTGTTATCATGCCGCAACAAGTAACGATGTGATAATGGGTCAAAGTCCATCTCCACACCCTTGTCACCTTGTTGTGAAGATAACAAAAATTCATGTTATTTCAAAAATGCACATCAGTGCAAATTTAGCTTTATGTCAAAAATTTCGAAGTCTAGCACAGCTAGAAGATTTGGAATACCTATGCTTCCACCACCAACTTTAATTCTTCTAATGATCAATTGCTTAATAATTCTATCTATTCTATTATCCTCAATCCTTCATTCATAATTTTCTTATACCCTCGTATAGTTCATCAAACATACCACACGTTATGAGTTCAGGAACTTACCACAATCATATGAGTTTAGGAACTTATCCTAGCAATACGTAGTTCAAGAACCAATCAGGAACTGCCCATACGCTTAGGGGTTCAAAAACATACCATACAATTATGAGTCACAAACTTACCATAAGTAGGAGTTTAAAGAACTCGCACCTAATCTTATATTCTCTATCCATCCGTCATACCCATGAGAAAAGAATCACCTTCTCCTCATACATATAGCGAATAGCGCGACACCAACATTTCAATGATTATCAATGTGATAAACTAAGTAGTCGTTAGACCAAGCACAAAACCCCCGCCCATACAAAGGTTTGTACAACTTAGCAATCACATGAGTCCTCAATTGAAATCCCACATAATCTTAGCTCCCTCAATACTTGATACGAATTTTATTTAATCCGTATCTATAATTCACAACTCTTTCCTGAGTTTTAATAGTATAATTTCATAGTACAACTGTCGTACATCAATTATGCTATAAAGTTTTCAATCATTTGATTGATCATCTGTCCTTTTATGACCTCATCAGATCACGTTGTGATCTCATATTATAATCGTATTATATTATGATTCTTTACTATGTTATGATCATTTTGTTTTACGATCTTCTTTCCCATTATTCTTTTAATCTTTTAGACTCTATCTATTCATTACTACTGTTCATCTTTATTATCAGAGTTAGGTAACTCTAGATCTTTATTACCTGTCAGGATTCTTCTTTGAATCTTATTGACTTACCAATACCTTGCCCAAATTCATCGCTTAAATTTCAAACTCTATTTGAGTTTATTCATTATCCTTATCCCTGCGGTTATAGCCTAAGGTAGCCCTACCTAAGGTTTATAAGCTATAGCTCTGATACCAACTGTAGCGCCCCCAAATTCGGGTCCCCAGAACCTCAGGACCTGGTACGTTACGATGCATCATTTCTATAACTATTACAAAAGGTATAAACATAAATTGTTTATACAATAACTTTTACAACATAATTCCCAAGGTCTGTAACCTTAACTTAATACCTGCATTCAATATTCTACGCGACATACAATGTCATTTGTATCCTATATTATTACCATTTTAACCGTATAATAATTCCATCCTGGAACTTATCTTTGCCTTTGATTGTGTTCGAAGTTTCGTCTTTAATCTGAAATATTTATCATGATATAGCAAGGGTGAACAACAAGTTTGCTCAGCAAAATTAAGTTCAAATAAAGATATATCAAGATGGAAAAGAATAATAAGCTGACAAACTTTCAACAATATAAGAATTGTGAAAGAACATGAATCAATAATGCTGAATAGCCACCAATGAACATGAATAAATTCAACTGAACAATATGGTAATGACGGTGATCAGCCTTTCATACCTGATGAACATATACAATATGCACAATGTGCGAATCAATAAATCATAGATATGATATAATCAACAATGAGTAATCACGAACATGCTTTACAATAACAACTCGAGTTTGAGTTAGGAAACTTACCTGTACCGTCGATTACTACTACGCAATATAATTTAATCACTTTAGTGTAAAGACATATCAGTTATAAGATTGATCTTTCAATTAGCATAACATACCTTATAAGTAAACTATCTAACATTTAAACACATAGTCAAATATTTGATAACCTTAACACTATACATATACACATGTCTAAACCTAGCACACATAGAGTCTTTAATAATATTCAATATAGTATACTGAGTGGTTTCCCACAAACAACTAACAAATTAGTTTTCGTCTAGTCTACACTATTTTCACATTGAGTTAGATCGGTTACTAATTCGTAAATCTCTTCCCTATATGAAGGAGTCGTTTAGCCCAGCAACTATACATCAACCATTAAAGGGTACGATTGTACTACCTTAGACTTAACACTACTGTATCATATAACTTGTGCATTAACACTTAGTCTTTCATTTTATAAGTCTTTCTTTGTAATCTAGTAAGTCAAATACCTAATCCAGCAACCTAGATTCAAATAACTTGTTGTTTCCCAACATAACAAAACTGATATAACTAATCCAGCAACCTGGATTCAAGCTGAATTTCAATTTAGTAAACTATTTTTCAATCCAGCAAACTGGATTCAACTAACATCCAATCCAGCAAGCCTGGATTCAACTTACCTTCAATCCAACAAGCCTGGATTCAACTAACATCCAATCTAGTAAAATAGATATTCTAAACAGACCAATCAAGTATCCTGAATTATCCAACCACCTTATTCAGCAAGCCTGGATTCATTAATCCTTCAATCCAGTAACCTGATGGCCAACCAATAAACTAGATTGCAATCCAGCAAGCTGGATTCTTCCTTTTTAACCAAATCATCTTATTATTTTTTTATATTTTGTACACACATAAATACATATATTTCATACACAAAAATAATTTTTTAAAAAATTTTCAATTTCCTTAAGTATTTTTCAAAAATCCATTTCTAGTTAATTCCTTAATAAATTTGCTACATCACGCTTAACTCCAGAAATTCCCAACTCTTGGCAGGATCTTATACGTATTAACGTGAGCCTCCAGTTTAAATTTCGTGGCCATCGGAGTTATACAACTCCGGTTATAGCAATTTTTCTTGAAATAATATAAATATTGAAATAGTCATAACTTGCTCAATTTAAGTCGGAATGAGCTCATTTTTGGACACAAGCTACTTTATAACATATATTTTAATGTTCCATAAGATTGGAATTTATTAAATTAATTAAGTGGCAAAAACTGCCCTTGGAATTTCCAGACATATTGCTTTTTTGACTTTTCAGTTTTCACGTCCTTTGCTAAAAACTATCCAGACGGAAATTTACAATGAATTTTTCAGTGATTCCACTTGGATAAGTTATAATACTCATAGATCTAACTCTAAAAATTAACCACACTCAAAAATTCAAAACAGAATGGGAGATATGGTCTTTTGAATTTTAGGTTACGTTTTTCCCAAAAATAGTTTTTCTAATCTTTGTGTTTTGTAAGTAAACTTTTATGATCTCTTGATTAATCTAACATTAGTCACCATAAACTATCATAATACCTACTAATACACCTTAAGATCAAGGATCTACCATGATCCATGATCTATTACACCAAACATACACCAAATCCAAGCAAAACATAATTTAGGCTAGGAAAATCAAGATTTTCTAACTTTTAAAACATAGTTTCCTTTTTCTTGTTTTTGATCTAATTTGTGATCATCAAAAGTGATAAATCTAAATATAACACACTTATTAATACATAGATCTAAGGTTTTGGAGTTTTGAAATCATAGATCCATGTTTTAATTGAAAATAATCGAACATAAATTATATAAGCTATATAGGATTTATACCTAGCTTGCGTGCTTCTTCTTCTCCTCCCTTGCTTTCCTCCCAGGGAGGTTCTTTCTCCCTCCTCTCCTCCCTTTGGAGCTGTCGAAATCCCTCTTCTTTCTCCCTTTTCTTGTCCGAATACCCCCCTCTCTTTATCACTCTCTCTTCTATTTCTTTTTGGCTATTTGGAAATGAGAAGAAAGAGAAAGAAAATTGGTTTTGTTTGGGAGATTTATTTAGATATAAAAATATGTATGTATATTAATGCCCAATATTCCACTCTTCTCATCTCTTCCTTAATCATTTGGATGTTTGTTGTAAGCTTGGTTAAAGGTGTTGGTGAAATGAGAAGATGACACCTAAGTGGGTTGGTAAGGAGTTGTTGAGAGTTGGTAATTTATCATCATTGCATACATGAACCTCTCCTTTCTTCCTTGTTCTTTGTTTGTCCACAATCCTTCTCCTTTTTAACCCCAACTTGGTTTAATTTTATTGCTTTATTTAGCTTATCAAATGTCCAAATAAATCCTTTAATAATTGTGCTAAAATCTTGGGCTCCAAATTAATTATTTTAGGCTTGCTAATAAAATAATTGGGTCATGTAAATTAACATAGTCTACTAAATTTTAATTCTATCATACCCTAATCATTTAATTAGGGTTTTTATTCACTCAATTGTAAATCAAATCTTTACTCATGCACATTTAATTACTTAACCCAATTAGACTTGCTTTTATAAAATTAATTAATTGAGATAATAAAATTAATCTCTTAGGTTAGAAAAATTTTAAATACTAACATCCTTTTCTATTATAACCCTTAGGTTATTTAAATTCCATACCTAATATTTATTAGGTTACAAGACTTCATTCTTAACTCTCTTTATGTGTTAAATATATAATCAATATACAAAACTATATAAGTCCTTCACAAAATTTTTAAATCCATACTCTATTTCTAGTCTAGGTCTTATTATTTAATCTTTATTTAATCATTTAAAATGTTATAAATTCTCGGGTTGTCACATTCACCCCTTCTTCTAAGAATTTCGTCCTCGAAATTACAACCTACTATTCCCTACTCCTTCTATTCACCAAAACTAGGTTTTCAACTTAACCTTTATCTGATTTCATTCTCATTTAATGAGTACACACGGCTTCCTTCTATGATGAATTATTCTATCATCACATTCTACCCAGACTTCTCCCTAAGGTGTTAAAAACTTTTCAAATTATGTTGAGGGTTATATAGACCATGAACTCTCGGGTTTAATGGTATTCACCGTAATCAAATAATAGATATGTTTACAATCACGAAGAAGGTAAACTGCAGTTGTTGGCCTTAATTATCTGAACGACTGTATGCGTTCAATGATTGGAATGTAAGTTATCCAACCAATATATCCCCATTTTTTGGGGTTGTTCATACTCAGCCGGAAGTCCGAATCAAAACAATATGGTTCGGGATACCTTCTCAGAGAGATACTTGAATTTTCATAAATATTTGTCTAGCTGAATCAATTAGCTTAGACATATACCAATAATTCTAACATCAATCGAAACATGTGTCTGGCCAAATTTAATTGACACTTTACTTTTCTTTAAAATTCTGGAAATATTTTTATGACGTCATTATACCGCACTGTATTTACAGTCCGTTGAAGATTCTGTCATTTTTGTGACTTTGTCATAAAATAATATACCATAGTGGGCTTACGATCTTTAGATCACATCCAACACTAGACAATACTGCATTAATGAGTCCATCATTTTTATCATCCTTGCATCAGATTCAATGATGCATTGATGATATATAAAATACATTTTGATATTTTAAATAATTTTTGTCTAGCCGAAACAATTAGTCTAGACTCTTCTTTAAACCGTTCAAAACTATTGAAAATTATTTTTGGAATTATCATGTCACAACAGGTAACAATGTGTCAGGGTCCCGAAGTCCACACATACACAATTGTAACCATGTTTTGAAGATAACCAAAAATTTATTTTTGTTGTTATCATGCCGCAACAAGTAACGATGTGATAATGGCTCAAAGTCCATCTCCACACCCTTGTCACCATGTTGTGAAGATAACAAAAATTCATGTTATTTCTAAAAAGCACATCAGTGCAAATTTAGCTTTATGTCAAAAATTTCGAAGTCTAGCACAGCTAGAAGATTTGGAATACCTATGCTTCCACCACCGACTTCAATTCTTCTAATGATCAATTGCTTAATAATTCTATCTATTCTATTATCCTCAATCTTTTATTCACAATTTTTTTATACCCTCGTATAGTTCATCAAACATACCACACGTTATGAGTTCAGAAACTTACCACAATCATATAAGTTTAGGAACTTATCCTAGCAATACCTAGTTCAAGAACCAATCAGGAACTGCCCATATGCTTAGGGGTTCAAAAACATATCATACCATTATGAGTCACAAACTTACCATAAGTAGGAGTTTAAAGAACTCGCACCTAATCTTATATTCTCTATCCATCCGTCATACCCATGAGAAAAGAATCACCTTCTCCTCATACATATAGCGAATAGCGCGACACCAACATTTCAATGATTATCAATGTGATAAACTAAGTAGTCGTTAGACCAAGCACAAAACCCCCGCCCATACAAAGGTTTGTACAACTTAGCAATCACATGAGTCCTCAATTGAAATCCCACATAATCTTAGCTCCCTCAATATTCGATACGAATTTCATTTAATCTGTATCTACAATTCACAACTCTTTCCTGAGTTTTAATAGTATAATTTCATAGTACAACTGTCGTACAGCAATTATGCTATAAAGTTTTCAATCATTTGATTGATCATCTGTCCTTTTATGACCTCATCAAATCACGTTGTGATCTCATTCTATAATCATATTATATTATGATTCTTTTCTATGTTATGATCATTTTGTTTTACGATCTTCTTTCCCTTTATACTTTTAGTCTTTTAGACTCTATCTACTCATTACTACTGTTCATCTTTATTATCAGAGTTAGGTAACTCTAAATCTTTATTACATGTCAGGATTCTTCTTTGAATCTTATTGACTTACCAATACCTTGCCCAAATTCATCGCTTAAATTTTAAACTCTATTTGAGTTTATTCCTTATCCTTATCCCTGCGGTTAAAGCCTAAGGTAGACCTACCTAAGGTTTATAACCTACAGCTCTGATACCAACTGTAGCGCCCCCAAATTCGGGTCCCCAAAACCTCGGACCTGGTATGTTACGATACATCATTTCTATAACTATTGCGAAAGTTATAAACATAAATTGTTTACACAATAACTTTTACAACATAATTCTCAAGGTCTGTAACCTTAACTTAATACCTGCAATCAATATCCTACGCGACATACAATGTCTTTTGTATCCTATACTATTACCATTTTAACCGTATAATAATTCAATCCTGGAACTTATCTTTGCCTTTGACTGTGTTTGAAGTTTCGTCTTTAATCTGAAATGTTTATCATAATATAGCAAGGGTGAGCAACAAGTTTGCTCAGCAAGTTTAAGTTCAAATGAAGATATATCATAATGGAAAAGAATAATAAGCTGACAAACTTTCAACAATATAAGAATTGTGAAATAACATGAATCAATAATGATGAATAACCAACAATGAACATGAATAAATTCAATTGAACAATATGGTAATGACGGTGATCAGCCTTTCATACCTGATAAACATATACAATATGCACAACGTGCGAATCAATAAATCATAGATGTGATATAATTAACAATGATTAATCACGAACATGCTTTACAATAACAACTCGAGTTCAAGTTAGAAAACTTGCATGTACAGTTGATTACTGCTACGCAATATAATTTAATCGCTTTATTGTATAGACCTATCAGTTATAAGATTGTTCTTTCAATTAGCATAACATACCTTATAAGTAAACTATCTAACATTTAAACACATAGTCAAATATTTGATAACCTTAACACTATACATATACACAAGTCTAAACCTAGCACACATCGAGTCTTTAATAATATTCAATATAGTATAATGAGTGATTTCCCACAAATAACTAACAAATTAGTTTTTGTCTAGTCTACACTATTTTCATAGTGAGTTAGATCGGTTACTAATTCGTAGATCCCTTCCCCGTATAAAGGAGTCGCTTAGCCCAGCTGCTATACATCAATCATTAAAGGGTACGGCTGTACTACCTTAGAATTAACACTACTATATCATATAACTTGTGCATTAACACTTAGTCTTTCATTTAATAAGTCTTTCTTTATAATCTAGTAAGTCGAATACCTAATCCAGCAATCTAGGTTCAAATAACTTGTTGTTTTCCAACATAACAAAACTGATATAAATAATCCAGCAAACTTGATTCAAACTGAATTTTAATTTAGTAAACTATTTTCCAATCCAGCAAACTGGATTCAACTGACATCCAATCCAGCAAGCCTGGATTCAACTTACCTTCAATCCAGCAAGCCTGGATTAAACTAACATCCAATCCAGTAAACTGGATATTCTAAACAGACCAATCCAGCATCCTAGATTATCCAAACACCTCATCTAGCAAGCCTGGATTCATTAATCCTTCCATCCAACAACCTGATGGCCAACCAATAAACTAGATTGCAATCCAGTAAGCTGGAGTCCCCCTTTTTAACCAAATCATCTTATTATCTTTTTATCTTTTGTACACACATAAATACATGTATTTCATACACAAAAATAATTTTTCATGAATTTTTCAATTTTTTTAAGTATTTTTCAAAAATCCATTTTTTTTTAGTTAATTCCTTAAGAAATTTGCTACATCACACTTAACTCCAGAAATTCCCAACTCTTAGCGGGATCTTATACGTATTAACGTGAGCCTCCAGTTTAAATTTTGTGGCCATCGGAGTTATACATTTTAGGTTATAGCAATTTTTGTCAAAAAAATGCAAATATTAAAATAGTCATAACTTGCTCAATTTAAGTCAGAATGAGCTCATTTTTGGACACTAGTTACTTTATAACATATATTTTAATGTCCCAAAATATTGGAATTTATTACAGTAATTAAGTGGCCGAAACATCCCTTGGAATTTCCAAACAGATTGCTTTTTTGACTTTTCAGTTTTCACGTCCTTTGCTACAAACTAGTCCAGACATAAATCTACATAGAATTATTCAGTGATTCCACTTGGATACGTTAGAAGACTCATAGATCTAACTCCAGAAATTAACCACACTCAAATATTCAAAATAGAATGGGAGATATGGTCTTTTGAATTTCAGGTTACGTTTTCCCCAAAAATAGTTTTCTAATCTTTGTGTTTTGTAAGAAAACTTTCATAATCTCTTGATTAATCTAACATTAGCCACCATAAACTATCATAATACCTACTAATACACCTTAAGATCAAGGATCTACCATGATCCATGATCTATTACACCAAACATACACTAAATCCAAGTAAAACATAATTTAGGCTAGGAAAATCAAGATTTTCTAACTTTTAAAACATAGTTTCATTTCTCTTGTTTTTGATCTAACTTTTGATCATCAAAAATGATAGATCTAAACATAACACGCTTATTAATACATAGATCTAAGGTTTTAGAGTTTTGAAATCATAGATCCATTTTTTGATTAAAAATAATCAAATATAAATTATATAAGCTATATAGGATTTATACCTAGCTTGCGTGCTTCTTCTTCTCCTCCCTTACTTTCCTCCCATGGAGCTTCTTTCTCCCTCTTCTCCTCCCTTTGGAGCTGCCAAAATCCCTCTTCTTTCTCCCTCTTTCTTGTCCGAATACCCCCTCTCTTTCTCTCTCTCTATCTTCTATTTCTATTTGGCTATTTGGAAATGAGAAGAAAGAGAAAGAAAATTGTTTTTGTTTAAGAGATTTATTTAGATATAAAAATATGTATGTATATTAATGCCCAACATTCTACTCGTCTCATCTCTTCCTTAATCATTTGGATGTTTCTTGTAAGCTTGGTTAAAGGTGTTGGTGAAATGAGAAGATGACACCTAAGTGGGTTGGTAAGGAGTTGTTGAGAGTTGGTAATTTATCATCATTGCATACATGAGCCTCCCCTTTCTTCCTTGTTCCTTGTTTGGCCGAAATCCTTCTCCTTTTTAACCCCAACTTGGATTAATTTTATTGCTTTATTTAGCTTATCAAATGTCCAAATAAATCCTTTAATAATTGTGCTAAAATCTTGGGCTCCAAATTAATTATTTTGGGCTTGCTAATAAAATAATTGGGCCATGTAAATTAACATAGTCCACTAAATTTTAATTCTATCATACCCTAATTATTTAATTAGGATTTCTATTCACTCAATTGTAAATCAAATACTTACTCATGCGCATTTAATTACTTAACCCAATTAGACTTGCTTTTATAAAATTAATTAATTGAGATAATAAAATTAATCTCTTAGGTTAGTAAAAATTTTAAATACTAACATCCTTTTCTATTATAACCCTTAGATTATTTAAATTCCATACCTAATATATATTCGGTTACAAGACTTCATTCTTAACTCTTTTTATGTGTTAAATATATAAACAATACACAAAACCATATAAGTCCTTCATAAAATTTTTAAATCCATACTCTATTTTCAGTCTAGGTCTTATTATTTAACCTTTATTTAATCATTTAAAATCTTATAAATTCTCGGGTTGTCACATTAATCCTATCTGTAATAGGTAGGTTTATTGTAAATAATTATTACTTTAATTATCATGTTAAGAAGATTTAAAGGTCTTAGAACCTAGGTATATATTAATAGGCTTGTAATAGCTAGTAATTACTTTCCTATTAGTATGAATGCATAGATAGATGTATGTTTATGTTTAGTAATGTGAAGCACCATATCCGGAGTTTAAAGGTACTCGAATTTAGGGGCGACATAATCCTGGCCTGTGACTCACCTTGTGACACCCCCAAATCCGAGTACATTTAAACTCCAGATATGGTGCTCCACAGTATTAAACATATCATACATATCCATGCATTCATACTAGTAGCAAAGTAATTACTAACTATTACAGTCCTATTATTACATACCAAGGTTCTAAAACCTTTAAATCTTTGAAATATGATAAATAATATATAAATTATTTACAATACACCTATCTATTACAGATAGGATTCATATCTCCTTAAGCAATCAACTTGCCTTCAGTCCTTGTCCCTTCCAGAACCTTTTATATGCTCAATTTTTGCTGAAAACATTTAATTTTAAGAAAGAATGAGCATTTACATGTCCAGCAAGTATAATAGTTGCATATAAAACAACAAAATCAAGAATCATGCTTTCATATATCTAAACTTTCGACAACTGAACAAAAGTTGTGAAGAGATCTCAAATGATAGGAAATTAGTTCATTTGTTTTCGAAACATATTTTTGAAACGACGTACTTACTTTAGCTAAGCGGTCATAGGACCTCGAACTTTTATTTTCATTTTAAAAGGGTTTGAACAGCTATTCCGCTATAAACCGTCATGACTCACGAGTACGTTGCTGAAAGTAGTATGCACACAAGTCAATCATATTTGATATGATGTAGCATATACTTTGTAATCTTATTCATTTATTAATAATAAAAGTTAATTTATCAAAGGCTTTTACTTTATCTACATGGTGTTGTTATATTAAATGTGATAAAACTATAGTTTTGATCAATGCTTTTAGAATCATGATCATGCTAATGAGATCTAAATTCTTAGATAGCTTAAAACTAAAATTGTTCCCAATCATTGGATTACTAAAAAAGGGATTAGTGAATCCAGATAGATTGGTATATACGTTGCTTGCTCTTAAGAAGAGAGTGATTGATCTTATAATCATTTGTGTGGAGACATTAAAGCAACTATGTAGGTGCTTATTGAAGAATAAGTTCACTGAACGTGGCTCGCTAAGGAATACATAATGGAGTTTTACTTACCTGTCAATAAGAATTCCTTAAGTGATAGTAGTACAAGTGATCCTTAGACTTGAGATTATCATAGTATCTTGTATATGATGAGTTATACTTTGACAGGTCCCTTAAAATCCTTAGGGTATATCAAAGGGTATGCTTGGGTATAATAGGTTGTACATGGAGATAATGTATGATCAACTGAGAATCTACCGCTTCTAGTAAAAGAAGTTAATGTCTTATGTGATTCGATAAATGACAACCCAGTAGTCCTTGGCCAAGGCAAAATAAAATTAGAAAGGAATTTCTAATTTGCATTATTTGGAATTGTGCATTTAAGTATCGAAATACATATAATTAAATAAAATAACTTGATAGTAATTTCATATCTTATATTTAATTAGGACATTGTATGGTAGAAGGATTAAATTGTACGGTAACTATTTACTCAATGGTTCTTTTATGATTAATGTTGAAATCTATATTATCTGGAAAGTAGTTGATCGCTAAGGGAGCTTACCTTTATTGTAGAAGAAATTTTATTTATTTAAATGAATGAAATAGTTTAAATTATTTATTTAAATAAAATTAGAATTTTTCTAATTGATTTATTCACAACCGGTTTAATATGAAGAACCTAAAGGGTCACACCATAAAAGAAAAATATTTATTTAAGAAGCAAATGGCATAATCGTAATAATAAGTTAAGTATATTTAATTTAATATATGGTGATAGGATAAATTAAATAGCTTAATATTTATTATTTAATATTTTGAAAATATTAAATATAAATTAATAAAAGGAGTCTTATTATTATTATTATTATTATTATTATTATTATTATTATTATTATTATTATTATTATTTAATTCTTAAAGGAGTTTGAGAATTAATTAATAAAATTATTCTCATTTATTTCTCATTGGATTAGGAATATAATTAATTAACGGAGTTTAATTAATTAAAATAAAACTATATTCCTAAATAGTTTAGGAGGGATACCTACATCTATAATAAGAGGAGTCCTATTATAGTTTAGGGTTACACAAGTTATATACTAACAATTTCAAGAGTTGGGAGAATATAGAGAATTCTATAGAATAGAATCTAGGGTTTTGCCAAATACTCATCTTCTTAAATACTTGTTCTTCTTTGATGGATCACCTCTAGAGGCCAAATGCTTGGTGGCTAACGTTGATTAAAGGAAGGAATCAAACCCGGTGAATTCAAGAAGAGCACGAAGGACTTGGAGTTTAACTCGTACCTGAGCAAACTAGTTTCTACAAGGATATGAATCTGATCTTCATCTCTTTCTTGTGATTGATAATTAAGCACAAAGTATGATCATGGTGATTGTTTGTATGAAAATTTTAAATTCTTATTATATCGCTCTTCCGCTACTTTTGTGTGATTTGATTGCATGATTGCGTTATATACAAACCTTACAGTTGGGTGATCAGCCCACTGTACCCTGTATTGATCAATACTACATGGCGAACGACTTACTTTGTGTTTTTTCGTCACTCGACATTACATGTCGACAACATAAAATATTTTCCCCAATATTAGGGTTGTTCATTCTCAAACTGAATCTGTACCAAGTAGAAATTAGTTTGGAGACTTTACTTAAACTCAATTACGATTCAAAAGATCTTATCTAGATCATTGAAAAGTTAAAACATGTGTCTAGCTGATACAAATGGCATTGACATACTTCTTAAATAATTCATGCATATCAGAACTTGAAAATTTCATGCATTATAACAAAGCTTTAAACATTTGATGCATTATAGCATAGTTGAACACTTATACAGCAAACAAAGAGTGTGTATAAGTCTGGAATTTACACAATATCCAATTACGTTGCAAAACATAGCATACATACAAATTATTCATAAGAATATACATTTACATTCTTAAAAACAACATTCAAAATCAAAAGTTGAATGGAGTTATAATACTTGCCTTAGCGGTCTTTTACACTTTAATGTTAATCGCCCTTTGTAAGTCCTACGCATTCAGTGCACATAAACATACCAATTAGCCACGTAAAAATGTCACTCATGGCTTACTTAACTCTATTAGGTGTTTTATAATGTCCGTCTTATAAGAACCAGAACTCTATTTAAGTTTATTAACATTTGACTCGGCATTTCGACGTTCGTACGTCGTACGCCCGACTTTTCTCACCCAAACGCTTAATCACCACGCCATTGCATATGATTAGCATATCCAATACATCTATCATTCCTTGTTTTACATTCCTCTAAACTATATTTCCAAAGTCCAATGAGTAGAACTCAGAAATACTAGTCAAACATGGCTCGGTACCCCGGCGGTCTGAAGAAACCATCACAGTTTTCCAATAACTCACATATTCACCCAACTACATATCTCTCGAAAAGAAATAATTTTTTGGAGATCTCAAATACCCGTAAACTTGGTTCAAATGAAGTACTAAGCTAGAGTTTCCATATTTGACACATTTTAAGGAAAATTTTGCCATAACTTCGTTATAGCATATTTTTCCTCCGTTCCACTTGGAAACATACATGTCTATGATTTCGTCGTATGAAATCATACCAAAACATACAACAAACACATATATAGGTCCATTAAAAGTCCAATATTAACTTGTTCAACCATCTTCATGCTTAGGCTTAGGTTTTATTCTTTGATTCACTTGTCATGCTTATTTAGGGTGTTTTAATATATGTAAAACACATAAACCTTATCCCTCCAAGATTCTTCTATGATCAATCATCACATAAACCCAACCACCAACAAGGCACTTCTCTAACAAATTAGAAAGCTTTAAAAGAAAAGGGATGAAATAAATGAGTTTGATGTTCTTACCTTCTTGGTTCTTCTTCTTCTTCTTGAGCTTGATTAGCTTTGATTCTTGCTCCTTTCTCTCCTCTATGATCCTCCCCTTCTAGCTCTCTTTTATCTCTTCTCTTGCTTTCTCTCTAGCTTTTCTAACACTTAGAAATATTTTATAACTAATGAAAAGTCTAAGACTTGGTTTTGCTTATATAAAACATAGTTTCCTCTTCTTACAAGTTGGCCACCCAACTTAAGTCATACAAGGTCATCCCCCTTATGTTTAATAACTTACTAATCAACCCCCTTGAGTTAGCCTAATCAAACCACAATTGAAACTAAATCAAGGCACTTAATAGCTAAGACCACTTAATGGGGAACCACGCATTCATGACTATTTTCTTAAATGTGGTGAGTTATTACTCATGACTCACCACTTTTCCCCCAAACCCTCCAAAAATACAGCCATTAAGGCCCATTTTGCCCCTCATTGTGTCACCTTGCTAGGTGAGTCACAACTACATTATCCCATGTGGGATAATTATCAAGCAAACTTGCTTTAGCTCCAAGTCTTAGGTTTTAACCCTAAGGCTTGAGCTATGGATCAACCTTAAGCCAAGTCATCCATGGCCCTTGGCTTTACCCTTGGCTCAACCCTAGCCAAGCCTCTCAAACCCAAGGCTCAAACTTAGGCTCAACCCTAGCCATTTTTCAAAATTTTTAGCCAAGCCTTAGAATACTTAGGCTTAGTTAGTCAAACTAATTCTAGTTAGACTTTTTCTTATCGAGTTTGGTTTTCTAACTTTTTTAGTTACTATTCATAATCCGCTCGGTTTGCCAAAAAAATTAACTTTCAATTTTCAAAAATTCGATTTCGCCGCCAATCCCTGTTTTCGAATAAACGTTATGTAGTAATTCAAAATTTCAAAGAAACGAGTTTGCGTTTTTAGCGTGAATAGTGTTTTTATATATTTTTTTAGAAAAAAATTATTTTCTGCATTTTCCCTCTAAACACTCAAATACGCCTACATAATTCGTAGTGCCATCAAATAATGACCATAAGTCACATAAAACACAAATTATCAATAAAATCTCATTTTATAAAATAATTCTTATAAATCCTATTTACAAGGATATTTGATCTTTTGCGATCCTTACACACCTTATGTCCCCTCCACCACCTCTAGTTGCCGACCACATTGGGCCAAAATTCCCCTCATCTAGCTTTTGGATAAGCATTGTCATCCTTTGTTTATCCCATATAGGATAAACACCAACACTTATGCTTGGGCTCCAAGTCTTTAGGGTAAGGTTTGAGCTATGGCTCAACCCTAGCTTAGACACCTCACAACCTAGGCTTAACCCTTAGCTCAACCCTTAAGTCAAGCCCTCCAAACCCTAGGCTCAACCCTAGGCTTAACCCTTGGCTCAAACCTTACCAATTCTTACAAATCTTAGCTAAACCTTAAAATTCTGAGGCTTAGTTAATCCAACTAATTCTAGTTAAATATTTTCTTATCCACTTAGGTTTTCTAACTTTTTCAATTTTGTAATCCACGCAGTTAGCCAAAAAATTGACTTTCGATTTTCAAATATCCGACTTCGCCATCGATCCCTTTTTTTGAAGAAACGTTATGTCGTAATTCGAAAAGTTAAAAAACGAAGTTGCGTTTTTAGCTTGAATAGTGTTTTTACGTCTTTTCTAGAAAAAATAATTTTACTTTCCACATTTACCCTTTAAACACTCAAAAACGCTCACATAACACGTAGTGTGGTCATATAACGACCACAAGTCATATAAAACATAAATTATCCATAAAATCTCATTTTATTAGATAATTTCATATAAATCTCATTTAGAAAGATTGTTTGATCATCGTGAACAATTCATTCTTCCCCTTTATAAAAATTTCATCCTTAGAATCATAAAACATAATATCATACAAAAGTTGGGGATAATCCTTTTTTATTTTATCTTCGAGCTCCCACGTTGCCTCCTCAGCATCGTGGTTTCTCCATACTATCTTTACTAAGGGTATATAACCTTGTTGTTTAAGACTTGTTCTTTTCTATCAATTATTTGAACTGTCATTTCTTTATATGTCAAGTCTTTTTCAACCATTATTGGTTCATATTCTATAACATGATTATATTCAAGTTTATACGGTCGTAAAATTGATATATGAAATACATTATGTACATGTTATAACTCAGGAGGTAAGGCAGCCTCATATGCCACTTCTCCTACCATTCTTAACACTTTGAAAGGTCCGATAAATCGCAGACTCAACTTTTTCTTCTTATCAAAGCGTATCATTCCTTCTAGGGTGATACCTTCAAGAATGCGCACGACCCGGCTTCAAAATCTCTTTTCTTGTGATGTTGATCTGCATACTTCTTCTTTCGATCTTGAGCTATCACTAGTCATGTACGTATTAACATGACAACTTGGGTGGCTTGTTGCACCAATTTTGGTTCCTACAGTTGACGTTCCCTTACCTCGTCCCAGCACAATGGCATTTTGCATTTTCTTCCGTATAACTGGTTTGTAGGGCAGCATGCCTATACTTGCGTAATAGCTATTATTATAAGCAAATTTGACGAGTAGTAGGTGCTCATCCTAACTTTCCATGAAGTCCGTGACACAGGCTCTCAACATATCTTCTAAGGTCTGTATCATTCTTTCTCTTTGGCCATCCGTCTGAGGATGATACGCTGCACTCAACCTCAACTATGTTCCCATATGCTTTTGCAAGCTCTTCCAAAAGTTCGACGTGAACCGCGGATTCCTATCTGACACGATCAAAACTGGTACTCCATGTCTAGAAATAACTTCCTTGACATGAAGTTTAGATAACTTTTATAGGTTAAACTTTACCTTAGTCGGTAAGAAATGTGTTGACTTGGTCAATTGATCCACTATAACTCATATAGCATCAAACCCTCTCTGCAAAACTGGAAGTCCTACCACGAAATCCATCATGAAATGCTCTAATTTCCACTCTGGAATCTCTAGCAGTTGTAACAACCCACTTGGCCTCTGATTTTCGGCTTTGACTTTCTGGCAAGTCAAACACCTACTTACACATTCTGCGACTTCTTTCTATATGTTCAGCCACAAAAATGTTGTTGAAGATCTTGATACATCTTCGTACTCCTAGGATGTATCTAGTATCTCGAGCAATGGGCCTCTTATAAAATCTCTTCCTTCAATTTATGTACAGTCAGAACCCAAATTCTTCCTTCAAATCTTATCATTCCCTCATTATCGAGTTTATACTTAATTTCCTCACCCTTGGAAATTCTCTTTCTGATCTTCTCGCACTCCTCGTCTTTGAGTTGTGCCTGTTTAACTCTATCCAAAATGGTTGGACGAGTATTACTCATCACATACAAACTTTTATCCGATTCCCTAAAAAAATTTACCTACAACTCCATTTTCACCATCGCTGTTATCAGCTCTTCTTGAGTTGTTAACATCGACAACTTCTCCTGAACCTTTCTACTCAAGGCGTCAGCAACCACATTTGCCTTTCCCAGGTGATATAGAATTTCACAATCATAATCCTTGATCAATTCTAACCACCTCCTTTGCCTCATATTCAACTCTTTCTACGTGAAGATATATTTTAGACACTTGTGGTCCATGTAAATCTCACACTTATCATATACAGATAATACCTAAAAAATTTCAAGGCAAAAACCATTACTGCTAATTCCAGATCATGAGTAAGATACCCCTTCTCATAATCTTTCAACGGTCGTAACGCATACGCGATGACCCTTCTGTCCTACATTAGCACACACCCAAGTCCTTTATGCAAAGCATCACTATACACCACAAAATTACTAGTCTCATCCAGTAAAGACAAAACTAACGCTACACTTAATCTCTTCTTGAGCTCTTGAAAGCTCTCCTCACATTTTTCTATTCACAGAAACTTCACCGATTTTCTCGTCAAATTTGTCAACGGGGTAGCTATCTTTGAAATTTTTTGAATAAATCTTTGATAGTATCCTGCTAACCCTAAGAAACTACGCACTTCAGTTGGCATCTTTGGCTGCTCCCAATTAATTACTACCTCCACCTTCGCTGGATCAACAGATATTCCAACTTTGTCGATCACATGCCCCAAAAATTGCACCATCTCTAGCCAAAATTCACACTTAGTGAACTTAGCATACAACTTTTCTCTTCTGAAGTGTTTTTAACACTAACATTATATGTTCAGCATGATCCTCCAGTGAAGATCTACCACTTCCAGTAAAGGGAGATAATGTCCTATGTGATTCGATAAAGTGACATGGAAATCCCTGGTCAGGGTTGAATGAAAATTAGAAAGGAGTTTTTAATTTACATTAACTAGAGTTGTGCATTTTAGAATCGGAATACATATAATCAAATACATAAAATTTGACAGTAATTCCATTTTTTATATTTAATTGGGACATTGTATGGTAGAAGGATTGAATTGTACGGTAACTATTCATGAAAAGTTTCTTTAATGATTAAATGTTGAAATTTATATTATCTGGAAAGTCGTTGATCGTTAAGGGGGCTTATCCTTATTTTGGAATAATATTATTTATTTAAATGAATTAAATGATTTAATTTATTTATTTAAATAAGATTAGAATTGTTCTACTTGATTTATTCTACAACCAGTTTAATATGGAGAACCTAAAGAGTCACACCGCAAAAGAAAAATATTTATTTAAGAAATAAATAGCATAATCATAATAATAAGTTAAGTATATTTAATTTATACTATGGTGATAAAATAAATTAAATAACTTAATATTTAGTAATTAGTATTTTGGAAATACTAGTTATAAATTAATAAGAGTTTTATTATTATTATTAGTATTATTATTATTATTTAGTTTCTAAATGGTTTAGGAATTAATTAATAAGAGTATTCTCATATTAGTTCCTAATTATATTAGGAATATAATTAAATAAAACCATATTCCTAAATAGTTTAGGAGGGTTGTTCGTATCTATAAATAATATGAATCTTATTATGGATTGGGGTCAGACACTCTTCCATAAGACTTGGGAGAATACTCATAATTCTCTAGAGAGAAAAAGTAGGGTTTGCCACCACCCACATCTTGAATCCATATTATTCTTTGGTAGATCACCTCTAAAGGCCAAACATTTGGGTGGCTAATGTTGATCAAAGGAATCTAACACGTGGAATTAAAAGAGGACGTGAAGGATTGGAGTTGAACTTGTACCTGAGGAAGCTTTGTTCTACAAGGGTATGATTCTTTATCCCCTTTGTCAATCGATTAATAATATTGCATAAGGTAACTCCTTGGATTGCAGAAAAATTTTAAATTCCGTTATTGCATGTTTCTGCTATTTTACAATATAATTTGTTGGGAGTTGCATATTTAAATTTGATGTTGGAATAAATAAATGTTCATGCATTATCAAAAATGTAAAGTCCTTATTAGATCATATGTGCAAGGACTTAGATTAAAGATCAGAAATGTTAAGTTGATCTGAGCTTAATGATTATCATCTTTATCATACTGTAAAAACCTTAAGTAGAAAGATCAAGCTTGTTAGGTTGATCTCATGAGTTGTAATAGATAGGCCTGGACAAATTCGTAGTCTGATGAGCCAGCCAAGAGATTGTGAAAGTCAAGGAAGAATCGTAGTCTGTCAAGAAAGCCTCTCTCGGAATCTTAGTCTGATAGGAAGGCCACTCTCGAAATATTAGAGACAATCTGTCGAGTACCTATCCAGCCAAGACAAGAATAGCAGGCTTTGCTCGAAATCGTGGAGTCTACAAGTCGTCACCAATGAAAATCGTAGTCAGTCAAGCGCTCACAAAGCTAAGGCAGAATCGAAGAGTACTCTACGATTCTCATCAGATAAGCAATCTAGAATGAATCGCTTACAAGCACTCACCAACACACAATGATCGTAGTAGTAAGACAACGATTGTAGTTCTCACCAGTTAGCATCAAAATTGTCAAAATTCGCCTGTCTGATGAAAGAGGATGTCTAGCAGTTAAAACTGACATATAAACGTTGATATTTGAGAATCCCAATACTCTCACCAACTTCCTTGGTCTAAATCGAAGAAACAAAAGGAAAAAGAAAAGTGACTTCCAACTGGTCTGCTGAAAGTGACTTTTCAGAGGTGTTAGGTGAGAAAGCAATATGCAGTGTCAGGCAAGTGAGAAAGGAGTGTACCATTATCTCAGAACGTCAACATCAAGATCTCAGAATATCTGAAGCATTAAATGCTCCAGATAAAGTATTTCAACGGGAAGATTTTAAAGGCTCCTACATAAGGCAAATAGATTGAAGATTTCAGATTAAGCAAGAATGTAAAAATCATAAGAACGTCTGTCAAAGCCACACTCTACGATTTAGAAGAAATATTTTGCTTCACTACTCAGTTCTTCAAAACTTATGCTTAAGGCAACTGACTAGCACAACAACAAAACAAACTCTCATTGAAGAGAAACAAAAGTCTGTTGGGTTTGAAGAGTTCTTAGTGAACTAGTGTTCCAAGTCTGCTGGGCTTAAAGAGTTCTTTGTGAACTAGAGTTCGAAGGCTGTTGGTCTTGAAAGAATCTTAGTGATTCAAAGTTGTACCTATATCCTTATTAGATTTCCTACTAGTGGAGTAGAAGAGTGGATTAGGAGTCTTGAGTACTCTGAACCACTAAAAACAACTGTGTTATTTAGATTCAGTCATTTTATAACTGCCATATCTGCTTTATCTGCTATAACTGCTACTTGAACTATAACTTTGGTTTTATCTTAAAGGGGATAATTGAATCATTCATTCCGTTGTGGTTAATTAATTATTTAATTAACAAATCTGTTAAGTTACACTTTGAAAAGAAGAAGTTTTAAAATATCTATTCAACCCCCCTTCTAGATAACTTTCGTGCCTTCGGGAACTAACAAATTATATCAGGGCAGGTTCTCTCAACTAAAGCTTACAAAGCTTGAGTAGATCAATGGCACACATCATAAGTGAATCTACGCTGGGGGAGGTAGCAAACCACCAATGTGCAACAAGGATAAATTTTCCAACTGGAAAGTTCGAATGCAAGCTTACATGGATTCAATAGATGATGATCTATTTAAAACTGTACTTAATGGGACCCTACATACCTACAAAGCTTGCGCCTACTCCTGAAGATCCAAATCGAACACAAATCAAGATAAAGTCATAATGGACTGACAATGAGAGGAAAACTGTCCAACTGGACATGAAGGCCAAAACATTATATTCCAGTCCCTAGAAGATGATCTGTTTAAAAATGTGGTCAACTGCAAAATAGCAAAGGAAGTCTGGGAAGCATTACTTATCATGTATGAAGGAATTGAAGAAGTAAGAGAGAACAAGCAGCCTTTACTTACTCAACAGTATGAAATGTTCACTCACATACCAGAAGAGAACATCACTCCCATCTATGAAAGATTTAATGTCATTGCTAAACTCTCTTCGAGCCTTTGGAAAGATCTATCCAAACAAAGATCTCATCATCAAGTTCATGAGGGCCTTACTAAGAAAGTGGGATGCAAAAACTACAGCCATTAGAAAATCAAAGAACCTTCATAAGATGACTGTGCAACAGCTATATGGAAACCTTCTCACCTATGAACTGGAGATGACTCAACGAGTAGAAACCCTATCAGAAGGAAGGAAGAAGGAAAAAGCAGTTTCTCTCCAAGCAACAGAAGCCACCTCTAAGGCTTGAGTCGATAATGAATCTGACACTGAAGAAAATGATGATGAAGATATTATTGCTGCTTCTAGTGCGTCCAAGGAGGATGTATGGATTAAAAAGTTCGTCACTGAACTTGGTGTTGTTCCAACCATTGTTGATCCGGTTGAGCTATACTGTGATAATAATGGAGCCATTGCACAGGCTAAGGAACCCAGATCTCACCAACGATCCAAGCATATACTTAGGCGGTACCATCTCATCCGTGAAATCATTGATAGAGGAGATGTACATAAGAGCAGAGTGCCAACAGATGATAATGTTGCAGATCCACTGACCAAAGCTTTGTCGCAGCATAAGTACGAAGGTCACACTAGTTCCATGGGTATTAGATACATGAGTGATTGGCTCTAGTGCAAGTGGGAGACTGTTAGAGTTTATGCCTTAGAGGCTAATTCTTTGATGTAATTGCTTAAATATTTTTGATATTAAATTTGATTGAATAAATGAATTATTTTATTATGGTTTTATTTACTGCGTTATATAAATGTTAACATAATAAAAGTCCTTAGAATAGTGATACAAATTATATGGCTTCAAGTATGTGACTTGAACATGAGATCATATAATTACAATTAGTATCATTACTCTTAAATGTCCCTAGTCGAGTGTCATTGTTAATGGGACAACAATGATACATGGAGACTAGTATGTGGATTGACTGATGGTTAAATCTCATTGATCATAAATATATGAGATATTGAGTCAATGCATAGGTACATGTTAGAGAACAATGTACTGGACAGACCCACCATGAGAATTCTACGTGGAGCATTATGCAAAATGTCATAAGCAATTCTCATAGTGACAATGATGTAATTATCCTCTGACCTGAAATCACTATATTACTACACGAGAATTTATGTACTTTGATATCATCAAAGGCCACCTTTAATAGGGTGGACGATAAAGGTGATTATTGGGTACATCATGAATCGTGTGAGGAATATGAGTGATCTAGATGGAATTTAACCCTCCTATATATTAGGGGTGATATCCATAGGCCTCTTGATTGAGTAGGACTATGAAATGCATGGCCATGCTCAAATAGTGATTTGTTTCATATAGTCTACTCATCGATCAAGAAAACTCAGATTAAATTATGAAGAGGATGACACATTCCATGCCTCGAGTTTAATCTAGGATGTCAAGGTTAAAAGGATTAAATTACATTGAAACATTGGTCACGAAAAGGTTGTATCGAATCACCGATCTTATTATTATTTGGGTAGCAGTGATGCATTACTAGATGTCGCTCACTGTTTATAATTTTATAATATGATTTTAAAATTATTGCCAACATAATAATAACCTATAGGGTCACACACTTAGAACGTAATTAAAAGGGAATTAATTTAAATTCTATGGATTTAAATATATCAATATGATTGATAGTATTTAAATTACGAATTTAAATTAATAGGATAATTTGTATATATATATATATATGTATATTAATTAAGTAAGACTTAATTAAGATATAATATATATATATATATATATATTAGGATTTTATTTTTATATTTGGATTAAATTTTGGTTAATTCCTTTAACTGCTATATATATGATATATCAGCCGTTTAGGGAATTATCGATATCAAAACCCTAGCCGCTCTTAGAGAGAGACTAGAGAGAAAAATTTCGAAAGTCCAGATCCTTGGCGGCTAGTACCGAATCTTTCCTTGCTGCAGATCGTGTGACGATTCGCGGGACGTTCTTGTGGATACCGTAGAGGCGCAGTTCTGTTGGATTGCGTTGAGGATTCGAAGCAGTTCCAGAATCTCCATCGTCTCCGTTCTGGCTTGAATAATCGGTAAAACAAATCTTAACCTCTGAATTAATATGTTTTTTCGCATGGATCCTGTTTTAGGGTTTCGAAAAATTTTAATTTTCGTTGCGTTTATGTGCCGAAATCCCTACAGATATTGTTATGCTTGTCAGAATACTTAAAAGATTCATGCGTAAAGGCAGAAGCAACACACCTAAGAGATTCAACAACAATAGCAATCAGGAGCAGAACAAAGATTTATGCTACAACTGTAAGAAGTCAGGCCACTTCATTGTAGAATGAAACAAACCTCTTAGAGAAGAGCTAAAGAGGAGATCAAACTCGAAGAAAGAATTCAAAGGCTACAAAAAGCTTCAGAAGAAAGACAAAGGCCTTGTAGCTGGAGGATCGTGGAGTGACTCAGATAATGATACAAACTCTGAGTCAAGTGAAGATGAAGAACCTCAAATGGCCAACTTATGCTTGATGGCCAAGGAAGCCAAAATCAAGAAAAGCACTGATCATCATGAAATCAGGATTGATGAGGTAGTCGATTTCAACTCTCCTGATGTGGATATTGATGATTTAAGAACTGCATTGCATGATATAACCTCTGATCTGCATCAATACATGAAATGGTTTCGAGTTCTGTCAAAAGATTATTCTCTCCTTCAACAAGAGAAAGAGAAAGTTCAAGCAGAACTGGAGACAGCTCTTCAAAGCACTTTCACTCTCTCTAATCTTGAAGCTGAGAATAAAATCTTAAAATAGGCAAATGAGCTCAGTGCACAAAGAGAGTCAAACCTAGCTTCTAAGATTAAGGAGCGAGAAAAGACAATCCTGATATGGAACAAGTCTTCTTCATCTATGGACTCTCTGATCTCTAGTCAGAGAAATTCTTCTGACAAATTAGGTCTAGGTTTTGGGGATTCTCCCTCAGAGCCATGTGTGGAAAAATTATTGGAAACTAACATCAATAGTGCTTCAAATCTTAGTAGAAGCATTACGTTTGTGAAATCCACACAGAGCATAGAGCCGATGAATTTGTGCTCTTCTGATCAGAGTAATGTCTCTAGTCATAACGGATCCCATGTTGGTCTAGGATTCAGGAAAGTCAATAGTAAATCAACTACTACTTTCCAACCTCAAAGGGTCGTGGAGTTAAATAAAATTGACCCCACAAACCAACCAGGAAAGAATCGTAGAGTTGAGGTTCACTCTATAAAATCTCTGAATCACAGAGCAGTATGGAAAAAGAAGAATCAGCATAAGGAGAAGGCTACCATATATCCATATATGTCCATGTTAAGAAAGAATCCACACACACACAATCATGCATCATACTAGATGTTTTGTATGTGATAAATATAGTCACAAAGTTGTAGCATGCTATTATAACCCTGTGAACTATAGACCTAAAGTCAAGTAGATTTGGGTCCCTAGAGGAACTAACAGAGTAGGACCCAAGCAAGTCTTGGTACCAAAATGAAATTTAAATCTTACTGCAGGTATAGAGCTCCACTATGACAATATGGTATCTTGATAGTGGATGCTCAAGACACATGACTGGAAATAAAGCTCTCCTATCTGACTTCAAAGAGAAGGAGGGTCCTACAGTCATCTTTGGTGATAATTGCTCTAGAAAGACTAAAGGATATGGCTCAGCTATAAATGGTGTTGTGTCTTTTAGCAAAGTAGCTTATGTTGAAGGACTAAAGCACAACCTCCTGAGTATCAGCCAACTATGTGACAAAGGACATCAAGTCACCTTCCTTAACAATCAATGTCAAGTCAGAGATTTAAAGACCTCTTCACTAAAGCTAACTGGAACCAGAGAAGGAAATGTCTATGTTGTCAATCTTGCTGAATTAAGTTCTGATGAGACTGTGTGTTTTCTTACCAAAGTGTTTGAAGAAATAAGATGGTTATGGCATAGAAGACTATCTCATCTAAACTTCAAAAGCATGTCAAAACTAGCCTTCAAAGACCTAGTAACAGGCTTACCTAAATTCAACTTCATCAAAGAAAGACCATGCAAAGCTTGTCAACTAGGAAAACAGATAAGAAGTTCATTCAAAGGTAAAGCGATCAACTCTAATGATAAGCCCCTACAGTTACTTCACATGGATCTTTTTGGGCCTATTCTAACTATAAACCTTGGAGGGAAAAGATACTCATTGGTGGTAGTAGACGACTACACCAAATTCACATGGGTATTCTTTCTAAGTTCTAAAGATGAAACTAGCTCTCAACTTATTAAGTTGTTCAAGCTAGTCATGAATGAGAAAGGAGAAAAGATCAAAGCCATTTGAAGTAATCATGGAAGAGAATTCGACTTCTCTAAGATGGATCAATTCTGTGAAGATAATGGCATCAACAACAACTTCTCAGCTCCAAGAACTCCACAACAAAATGGAGTAGCTGAAAGAAAGAACAGAACCCTGATTGAGGCAGGAAGAACACTACTTGCAGCAGCTTATCTATCTGAATACTTCTGGGCAAAAGCTATCAACACTACTTGCTACACTCAGAACAGGTCTCTTGTTCACTCTACACTCAAGAAGAATGCCTATGAGCTATGGAAAGGAAGAAAGCCAAATGTCAGCTATTTCAATCTCTTCGTTTGTGCTTGCTACATTCTCAACAATGGAAAACAATATCTAACTAAGTTCCAACCAAAGTCGGATTAAGGAATCTTTCTTGGGTACACCACAGATAGCAAAGCTTACAGAGTGTTCAACAAGAAAACCCTAAGTGTTGAAGTCTCTAGTCACATCACCTTTGATGAAATAGACTCATCAAATAAGTCTGTACCACTCAACACTACGATCGTCGAACCAGATACTGCGATCGAAGTGGTCGAGCTAGATACCACGATCGCGGGCTCACAAAATAGAGTCGTAGAGCATGGAGAAGAAATCATTGAAAGCACAACTCCAGACAATAAGCCTCTGCAACAAGAACCAGAAGCCAACCTTGAAGTATTCAGACAAGAAGGCACTAGAACAGACGTTCCAACAAGAAGTAGATGGGGAAGAGATCACACCCAAGACTTGATTATCGGAGATCCAAATGCAAGAGTCAAGACAAGATCAACTACCTAAAATGAATGTTTCTACCTGAGATTTTTGTCCCAAATGGAACCTGAGAAGATAGAGGAAGCTTTGGGAGATTCGAGCTGGATAAAAGTTATGCAAGAGGAGCTAAATCAATTTAAAAGAAGCAAAGTGTGGAGATTAGTTCCAAGGCCAAAACATCACCCAATCATTGGCACCAAATGGGTATTCAGAAATAAGATGAATGAAGATGGGGTGATCACAAGAAATAAAGCAAGGCTGGTGGCTAAAGGTTACTCTCAAGAAGAAGGCATTGACTATGACGAGACCTTTGCTCCTGTTACCAAACTAGAAGCAATAAGAATATTTCTTGCTTTTGATGCACACATGAAGTTCAAAGTCTTCCAAATGGATGTCAAAAGTGCATTTCTAAATAGAGAACTTCAAGAAGAAGTCTATGTGGAACAACCTCCAGGTTTTATGAATCTAACTCTCTCTAATTATGTCTACAGATTAGATAAAGCTTTATATGGACTAAAACAAGCACCTAGAGCATGGTGTAAAACTCTAACAAACTTTCTTATTGAAAAAGGATTCACTAGAGGAAGAGTAGACACCACACTATTCCTTAGGAAACACAAAGATAAAGTTCTGTTAGTAAAAATATATGTAGATGACGTTATTGTTGGTTCTACTAATAAAAAGTTATGTGAGAGATTTGCCAAGCTTATGAAGAGTAAATTCAAAATGAGCATGATGGATGAACTGAATTTCTTCCTTGGACTTCAAGTAAAGCAGACTAATGAAGGTATCTTCATTAATGAAGCCAAGTATATCAAAGACTTCTTAAAAAGTATGACATGGAATCAGCTTCCCCCATGAAAACTTCTTTTGCACTAGCAACTAAGCTTGACAAAGATGAGAAAGGTAAATGTATTGATATCACTCAATATAGAGGTATGATAGGGTCTCTTCTTTACTTAACTGCTAGTAGACCAGACATTATGTTTGCTACATGTATATGTGCTAGATTTCAAGCTAACCATAAGGAATCGCATTTAATAGCTGTGAAAAGGATTTTTAGGTATCTCAAAGGAACACCTCACTTAGGACTTTGGTACCCCAAGGAGTTCTCCTTTGAATTAACAAGATATTCAAATGCTAATTTTGCAGGTTGTAAAATTGATAGAAAGAGTACAAGTGGCACATGTCAATTGCTAGGAAACAGACTTGTGTTCTAGTTTAGTAAGAAGCAAAACTCTGTATCAACCTCAACAGCAGAAGCTGAATACATTGTAGTTGGCAGTTGTTGTGCTCAAATCCTATGGATGAAAATCAGCTAGCAGACTATGGGTTTGACTTCAAATCTATTCATGTTCAATTTGATAACACAAGTGTTATTGCAATAACTCATAATCCTATCATGCATTCTAGGACAAAGCATATATAGATAAGATATCATTTCATTAGGGATCATGTTCAAAATGGAAATATTTTGTTACACTATATCCCAACTGAAAATCAACTTGCTGATGTTTTTACAAAACCTTTAGACGAATCCAAATTTAATAAGCTAATAAGTGAGTTAGGAATGATTAATTTATAAACATAATTCTATGCTCTAGAAGTTACTAATTCTGCAGATAAAAAGCTATGTCCAATTGTAAAGATAGTAGAGTGAGACAACAATCGTGGAGTGAACTCATCAAACATAGTCTTCAAAAGGAAGTGCCTCGCTTAAGGGAAGCCAAGGGCAATTTAGTCTTATCCACCTATCCAGAAGATCGTGGCTCCATTCAGACTGAGACACATGCCCCACTCAGGAAAAACTAAAAAGGGAAGTTCAAATACTTTTGAAAATACGTCTCTGTACTTTCACTCTTCTAAATCTCAAATGCTCTGTCTCTCTCTCATCTGAATTTCAAACGCTTACTCTCTCTCGCCAAAACCCTAGGTGGAAAAATCAAGCACACTCAGTTAATCTTGATTATTTCAGGAAAATCAAAGAAAGGAATGGCATATTCAACTGTAGTCTCTGGATATCAGCTATGCTTTGACGAGTTTAAGACTGCAGAGCCACAATTTCACAAAATCCTCTCTTTGTTGAAGAAAGCAGGACTTCAAGAAGCTTTTGGCACCAACACGAGGATATACTCAAAGTTGGTGAGAGATTTCTACAATAATGGAGTTTATGAAAACAACATTCTTACAACTAAGGTCAAGGGTGTATCGATTCGACTTGAAGTTGCAGATATAAATCGGGCTTTAGGGTTTAAATCTAAGGGCCTTACTTCTCTAGGCTACATCAACTTTAATGACGGACTAAAGAAAATACATCACAAGAAGAACCAGAATGTAAAGGGCTGCAAGAAGAAAGAGTTTTCCCATAAATATGAATTTATGGCTGACATTGTTGGGAAATGCATTTTTTGCAAAAACTCTGGTCACGATTCTGTCAATGAAGTTCAACTGAAGCTTATGACAGCAATCTATTTTAAATCTCAACTAAACTATAGGGCTCTTCTCCTGGAATGGATTGGGAATGGATTCTCAGTTCCAAGAAGGTAAAAGGCAAGAGTAAAATGTTATACGGAAGATTATTCAGCATAATTCTCTAATCTCCTCTGGGAGATAAAATTGGATTTAATGAAGGTGAAGCTATCAATCCAAATAAGAGGATGTCTCAACAACTTTTTGAGAACTAGAAGAGGAATCCTGCAGAAAATTTATGGTTGATGCAATCTGATTCCAGTGAGAGAACTGGAGAAGTAAATAATCCCCTTCTACAGGGAGATCTGTCTGTTGTAAGGGAGGATGAGGAAGAAGTAAATCAGAAGTCCTCTGTCCTAGTCAGAAAGAGCAAAGGAAAGAGGAAACTGAAGGAAGTTGTTCAGATGGAAGAAGAGCCTCAAGGATCAACAACTGAAATACCCCAAAAGTCTTTAATCACGCTTTTCTAATGGAATTCTCCCTAGACGTGGCCTTATCACCTGAACAAATTTCAAAGAAGAAGAAGAAGAAGAAGCAACATGAAAAAGTTAAAGAGAGAACTATTCTCTCTCTCAGATGCTTCATAAGAAAGGGAAACGCAGTTTACGTTTAAAGAAGTCTTCTCTCACTACGATCGTGGAGCACACAAGCTCACCGGTCGTAGAGTCCAAACTTGTCAGAAACACTGAAGATGAACTGCTTGCTGAAGAGACTGTTGAACCTGAGCCTCGAAGGGAGAGGAGAAGGCAAGTCAAAAAGGTTGATCTTGAGCTTAAGGAAACAATGCTGAAGATCAAGGAAGAAGAAAGAATAATAAAGGATCAATCAAGAATTGATGCTGAATAGAGAACCCTGTCTCCAGACACTGGTTCTCATAATGAATCCTTAAGACATACCAGGATCATTGAAACAATAATCGCTACCCTCAACAGTGCAGTCAGTCTTTCTACATCAAATCGAGTTTATATCCCTACTGAGGGGGAGCAACCAGAAGATCATAAGCAAAGACATGCTCAGATTGAGGGGGAGATACTCGAAATCTCTGAGCCAGTAAGTGCTCTAGCTGAGGGGGAGAAATCAGAAGCTCATCATGAAGCCCCCTCTGCCCCTCAAGAAATTGAAGAACTTGAAGAAGATCATGAAAACCCCTCTGCGTCTCATGAGGATGAAGAAATGGTAGAGGTTCTTAATGCAGACGGTGAAGAAGCTGAAAGGGAAGAGGAAGAAGTAGAAATTATTTGTTTAGTTTAGGAGTGAAGAAAGGAGCATTAACTACAACCGAATGTTCTCTTACCTGCCCATGATGCACTTCCACAGAGCCCTAATACTCAACACTTGGGATCACATATTCTGGACATTCAAAGCCTATCCAGCAATATCTATGATTTCTCAGGGATTCCTAAGCAATCTCACCTTTTGCTCAAAAGCTTATCACAAATAATGTTTCATCAAGAAGTAAGCAAGAGGTACACTTCAGTCCCACATCCTTCAAGCTAAATCACTCTCCTTCATCAAATTTCTATCAGTTTGATGAACTACCCAGGTGGATTGAGGTAATTCTTGACCCACAAAATCAATTTCCAGTTATAAAGTCCCAAAACTCTGTAATTGATGGACCAAATGGACCAACTTCTGCCATAGTACCATTTTCCATCAACCCCTTGATTGACTCCACGGTCGTCGAACGTCATGTCACTACGACCATCAATCAAATCAATCTTCCAAACCCAATTACAAAGTCATCTAACCAACATGTTGATGCAACCTCCTCCCCCATACATCAAACCACTATCCCAATAACTCAATCTAACATTCCCTCGTCCTCTAACAATGAATACTTTTATCTAGCCCTTGCCCTCTCAAACATGCCAAATGAGAAAACAAAAACCTCTCCTTCTGATATTCAAAAAATAATCGACCATCTCTCTTTCCTTCCACCAAAGATGAGCTATCTGAAGTATCAAAAAGGGTGGTAAAAGAGATGGAAGAAAACCTTGAAGCTCACTCTCTCATTATTCATCAACGATTCAACAACTTGATCGAAGCTTCCAACACCCTTCCTGGCAACTTGGGATCTGAGCTCACAAAGAGATTAAGGGAGATCATCAAGGAGATGATAGAGAGCATAAAGGAAAGAGATCAACTTCACTTGCAATCTACGAACAAGCATAAGGAAGCAGTGCTCCTCCTTTAAAAGACTTAGGAGGCTCAGAACAAGATCATTGCTGACAATATCAATAATATGTGTTCCTCTCTTTCTGAATGTAAAGAGTACTCCTTAACTCAGATAAGGCAAACAGATGATATCTTGGCCATCATGCATCAACAAAAAGTAGAAACTGACGATATGGTCCAAGAGAATCGTAATAACATTGCTCATCGTTCCCTCAAATGCACGAACTGGTGCAAGGGATGAATTGTCTGTCCCAAGATATTAGAACCCTGGATGCTGACATAAAGGGGGAAAATACTGGGGAGAAAAGTAAAGGGAAACAAGCAGCACACTTCTTCAAGGAGAAATCCTCGCAATTAGCCTCCAAGAGCAGAGCAACGCCAACCGATAATAATGGCAACCCCTCTTAGGAGCCAAGGCCCTGCTCCTTTCAGTCCACAAGGAGTATCTCACACTAGGCCTGAATATGCCAATTGGAGATCCTGCCTTCATGAATAGACATGATCAGGATGAACCTCTTAATCGAAGTGAGCTAGAAGAGATTGCAAGGCGAGATAAAGCCAGCAGGAAAAGGAGAGCTGAAAAATATGAAAATCCTCCTTCAAGGTACAAGAGGCCAAGGAGATAAAAGTAAAGTCCCTATTTCTTTTTATTGATGTATCAATCATAAACTATAATATCCTTTAAGAACATCAATAAATTCATGCTTACTCTCAAGAATTTTAGTTGCTCACTAAACTTTAAGTAATACCTATCTTTTAGAAACATGCATTAGTAATTGATGATATGATGCAAATCTACTTGGTTATGTCAACATCAAATAGGGAGAGATTGTTGGGAGTTGCATATTTAAATTTGATGTTGGAATAAATAAATGTGCATGCATTACAAAAATGTAAAGTCCTTATTAGATCATATGTGCAAGGAGCTTAGATTAATGATCAAAAATGTTAAGTTGATCTGAGATGAATGATTATCATCTTTATCTTACTGTAAAAACCTTAAGTAGATCAAGCTTGTTAGGTTGATCTCATGAGTTGTAATAGATAGGCCTGGACAAATTCGTAGTCTGACGAGCCAGCCAAGAGATTGCGAAAGTCGAGGCAGAATCGTAGTTGTGACGCCCCCAGAATAGGTCCAGTCAACCCAACCCATTCTGAGTCGCCAAATACATGGTACAGAATTCAAATACAAACTTTATATCATACGGTCGTGCAAAATACGACCACACAACTGTGAGTGTCAATACAAATATGTAGAAAATATTAAGATTCAAACTAAGTCCTCATTACAATTATTATCACACTATTTATCAGAAATAGTGAGGACTACTACTGCTCTAACTCGGACCATCACTCTGTCCCCCGACTAATTCCCGCGATATTCTCATTTCCTGAAGAGGACAACAGATGAAAAGGGTGAGCTCAACTAGCTCAGTAAAGAATATTATGACTAAGATAATGGAAAATAAATTATCGTTAGCCTTCAATAAATCAGATAAAATATAATGGACAACCAATATTAGATCAATATTCGCAGCGGAAATAACAATTCATTAGAAGAGTTAAGTAGAGAATGAAGTCTACTATCTTCTATGATTTAAAAGTCCATCATCCATGTTTATCCCTGTAACATCAATCAATATACATCTCGAATCAATATTCATCTTTGCACTACAGGCCAAAGATATTTATTTGTATCATCAGTGGTCATATTCATCTCAACACCTGTCATCTTTGCACTACAGGCCAAAGATATTCATCAGGTAATCATTCATCTTTGCTCTGCAGGCCAAAGATATTCAGTTACATCACCTTTTAGGACTGAGAATGATGAAAAACATTTTAAAAAAATGAATCCAGTGAGATAAAAGACAAAGACTAAGGATTCGTATTTTAGTATATCCAATTCAAAAATACATCGTAATAATCAATTGTGGAGCAAAATTCAAGAATAGAGCTCAAAACTTGGATGCAATCAAAGATGGTAACCTTAACAAGCAATTTGGACAAATAGAAGAAAATTTAATTTTTTTCCGTGAATAGTGCCGTATACGTGAATAGTGTCGTATACGTGAATAGTAACTCCGACGGAAAAAGTAAGAATTTCAACATAAAATCCATGCCAATATTTTGGTATAATGATATTGAAAAGAATAACATCATTTACGAAAGAAATAGCATCCCTTACCTCAAAAGAATAGTACTTCTGGCTGGAGTATCGGATATAATATCGAAGAAAACTTGCTCTAGATACTAATACTCAAAGTATTGAAATACTCACAAAAATACGCTCGATATTATAGAGAGAGAAAACTTCTGATTCTGGTGTGATTTTCAATTCTAACCTAAGCACCCTATTTATAGGAAAAGCTTAGGATGCCAAAGGAGACTAAATTAATAAAATAATATTATTATTTAAAAAAATCCAGCCGCCTGCCAAAACTTTCAAAAGCCATCAGCCACCACAAGTGGGACCCACCTCCCATTAAAAAATATTTATTTTTCGAAACTTCAATAATTCATAATAAATAGCCCCTTTGTCAGAAAAATACAAATGATGTGTCCTTTCCATAGGAAATTTAATTCTCTACAACTTTGCATAAGGAAGTTTTTCCAAATTCCAAACATAAATTATCCGAAATCCATAAACAGATGATTTTCCACACCAAGATACTGATAAAAACACATCAGCACTAATTCCTTCTTTTATATCCACAAAATAAATATTTTCTTATCATATAAATCAATAATTAATTATTCACAAATAATATTACAGAACTACAATATTGACAACCAGGTCGTTCCCAGGAAAGAGGGGGCCTTCCGATAAGGACTTCTCCTTACTGACGCGCAATTAAATAACCCCTCCAAGACAGAACTTCCTTAGACATTGTCAATAATGCTATCTATTAATATTATTCAAATAATATGAATTATTGAGTTGATAATGTGAAATACTGTGCAGTGACAATTATTGAATCAATAATACCAAAATATCAACTGTAGCCATTATTGAATCAATCATATAAAATGACAACGTAGCAATTATTGAGTCAATAAAATATCAACGTAGCAATTATTGAGTCAATAATATAAAATATTGAACAGTAATTACTGTAACAATTATTGAGTATTGGCTTCTCACGTAAGAATCAATAATTAGAATTAATGTGCAATACCGTGTGCTACTATGCAACACCGTGTATCACTGTATTTTAACCACCGGGTATTTCAACAGTACTAACGGTAATAACCACGCCGTTATTTTGTAAAAAAGTTATTTCTGTCGCTTTCTATATCCGACAGTTATTCCGTTGTGGGGGCCCACAAATAGCTGTGCCGTCGTACGAATATTCCCCGACAACAAGAATATTCCACGACCAAACGAATATTCCCCGACAACAAGAATATTTTATAACCACTTGCTCATTTTAAAAATATTTGCACATTTCACCCATAACTTTCATATTTATCAAAACAACACCTTACTGTTTCGAAATAATATATAAAGAAAATTAAATCTTTATTCATAAAAGTTGGGGTCTTACAGTAGTCTGTCAAGAAAGCCTCTCTCGGAATCGCAGTCTGACAAGGCCACTCTCAAAATCGTAGAGACAGTCTGTGTGACGCCCCCAAATTCCAGGACCGCCACTTGGTCTCTCGAATTCGGTTCATCACGTGCTCATGGTAATACATCACAATAATAATAATTAAATATCATACGATCACAGCGGAAAATCTATTCTAGAATAATTTACAATGATTTATTATAATTATTCCCCCAAGTCTCGCAACCTACAGTACTTAATAGATTACATAATAATATCAGTTAACGACTTATTACATAATCTAACTTAAGCTTAAACATAATCAAATCCAGTCTTACTACATCATCTTCATACAATATTAATATATTTAAAACATAACAGACATAAGCTAGTTGGTAGCTTTGCCCTTGCCCTTATCAACGCCCGAAGGTTCACCTATGCTCTGCCTTAACTGAAATGTTTTAGGGAAAGCAAGAATGAGCACAAATTGCCCAGCAAGTAATATACAATAAGGGTGAATAATAAGATTCTCAATTCTCGAAAGGGTATAGCAAGGTTTGATAGCTCAAGAATAACAAGAATATCAACAGTTCTCAATAACAGTCGCTAAGGACAGGATATGATTCAATAATAAGTCAATTCAAGATTTCAAATAACTGAATACTGAGCAGTCACTAAGGACTATGAACTTCTACTAGAATTGACAGCAATAAACTGAAAATCCAATAAAAACATGTACAACAGGTGATCAGCCTAAAGTACCATCGTTATGTATAACAATCAATCATACTCAAGTGTGCACGTCGGTTCTCCGACAATTATATATTCCCTTCAAAGAAGGTTGTTCTTCTCAGTCAAATACAAGATCCCGCACCAATCAATTAGTTTGGGTCATTTTTCAATAACATAAGTCTAGCCGAATCAAATGGCATAGACACTTTCACACTATTCAAGAACAATACTAAGTTCAACATGAATAATAGCTTTAATGAAATAAGAGTTCAAGTATGCTAATTCAATTCAAACAATTAAGTAGGAAACTAGTTCGCAATATACAAAGATAGAATACTTGTATCCAAAGAGATAAGTTTTAGATACTCGCTTACGATATCCGTTGAATAAAGTAATGCAAGGGTTTAGGATACTTGCCTTATGCGTAGTTTACTCACGTAAAGCTAGTCAACACTTTTGAATTCCTATCGTAATGATAGTCATTAGTCATATAATTTAACTTCACATTATATCTTCGAATATACGATCAACACACAAGCTAAGTTTTACCCTAGCTACACAATTATTTAGTATCTAATTTCTATTGATCATATTCATACATCGTTACTATCATGTGAGACTACCATAATTAGCAAACATATTCGCATATTATTAATATCACATAAGACTACAATCAATACTAAATATATTTCATTTTAGCAAGTTATGGCATTCTCATAAGTTAACCGTCAAAAATCGGGTTCAAGTGACATCATATAATATCACGTAGCATGTATACATTTTTAAAGGATACTTTTATGTTTGTATACAATCTTTCCTCGTTCTAATCATTTATGATTTTGTTTTAATTCGCGATCCCTATCGACTTAGGGTTATACAATGTCATGAATTCACATAAATTGTCATGCTTATCATTTAGACATATAAAGTAGTCATATATTTTATTGATACGCATGTTCATATGTTTCTTATGTCATGGATATGTGATTCTAGCACTATTACTAGTTCATGACTTAATCAAACTCATGCTTGATTAACCTGCATTACATCTAACAAGTACGTACATATATGATGCCTTCAAACAACATTCAATCATGTTGAAAATATCAGAATGTAGAATCCTAATATAACATGTCAAAGTCCACATTTAAAGCTTATGTTGTCATTAGTAAAGCTTGCTAATAAGGCCTAACATGCTCATGCTATCTAGATTCATATGTTAACATATTTGACCCGCATTTCAAGGTCACATAACATGTTTGAAAAGTCAGAATGTATACATGGTCTTTACATGTCAATATCAACCTTCAAAACTTGTATTTTTGTTAGAAAGGTGCACTAGTTGGGTTCACATGTTCATATCATATCACGATACATATATACTTAAGTCAATATGCATTCCATGTGTTTCTAGGTCATACAAACGTGTCTCAAAAGTCAGAATACTATTATGGTATTTATATATCCAAGTTCCTCTTTTCATAACTTTAAGTTTTCTTTGAAATATTCAACTAAAACAACTAGCATAGATTGCTATAACCTAGTACCCTTATTCCATATGTTAATGTGAGTTATATGCATATCCTAACAGTACATCATGCTCAATACATCAGAAGATATAAAAGAAATCATCAACAATTTCTGCAGTGGCGCGCAGGCCGCGCCCAAATTGTACTAGGGAGACGCGCGGCCGCGCGGCTCCTGTTCCAGTCCAGAGAGCAGCCTGCAACGGCACATATCAAATCCAACTCACGAAATTACTTCACAAAAACTTTTCTAAGCAGCCACATTATGGTTTAAACATGTTTATAAGTCTATATAACAACTAAGAACATGTTCTAATCCAATCTAGCATGAATTGTAATCAAAATCAAGAATTGGAAACTTTGACAGTAAACAAAATGATGAACCAAGAATGAAGGATTTATACCTCTTGAGCTCAAACTTGCACAAGACTTGTTCTCAAATTCAGATTATAACTCACAATACTCTCTCTATATCAACTTAGCACAAATTTTAGCAACATAGAAAATGAAGAGAGGCTTGGTATTTATAGGAGAATTCAATATCCATACAAAGCAATTGCCCCAAGGTTTGAAACAATGGGGGAAATGAAGAACTAGAGGATTGAGGGGAGTTGATGGAATAGTGTCCAACCACCCCCATCACCCACATCCTTCTTCATCATGAGCATCATTGGCTAGCTAGGAAGTTGACATGAGGGAGTAGCTTAGGCCTTTGGCCTTTCACGTGGGAGAAGAGATAGTGACTATCATTTAGGGACAAGGCAATATGAAACTCAGCATTTGCAACTATGAAGTGTATCAACACTAAGGCCATATATACATATACACTTAGGCTATTATATATTTATTCATACTATATTTTATAATTAACATTATAATGTAAGTCACATGCTTAATATTTCAAGGTAGTAGATGTGATATGGCAATGTAACATACATATCATCCATGTACATTTATTAATACCGGATATAATCACATCATATTATTTTCTTCATTAAATTCTACAATCAACAAGTGATTTCAATATATTCATGATATATCATTTTAATGTATACTTACATACACATTGTCACATAGGTATTAATCATGTAGCTCACATAGTTTAATTAATCTTAATACATGGTCCATATGTGTAATATATTCACATTGCATTATATAGCATAGTTTATGTATACTTGTATGGTCACACCTAAGTGTTTCTCTACACTATATAATATAGTCGTATTATATATTATTGCATGCTTGTACATAACAATCAATATAATCTTATTATATTAATAACTTACTTATTTGTTTTATTATTCATAATGTCAAATAAATAAATTATTTATCTTATCAATTAATTAACAATAATATTAATTAATCCATTCCTCATCGATTACTAATAACACCTAATTAATAATCATAGGATTCATTATCACATTAACAAGTATAAATCTCAGCACAATTATAAACAAGTGGTTTATTATTATTATATTTCTTGCAATAATAATAATCACGTATTATTAATCAATCACAGTTAATATTCCATAACCATCAACTAATATTTTACAATAGCAATTAACAATTAATATAGATTAATTGTTTACTTAATAATTCATTCGTTAATTAATATAATTATTAATATTTCCCATCACTGTGCCACACTAGGCTCTCAACGAGTTTATCGTAAACTCCACATTTTTCTCAATTGTCATAGATATTCAATTTAATATAATTGAATTTAATCAGTTCTCATAACACAAAATCATTTATATTCAAATAAATTCTCATTTCCATTAATATAATTATTTAATAATAATAGGAAATTCTCGGGTATTACATCCTCCCCCCCTTATAAAAATTCCGTCCCGGAATTGCTACAAGGTTACACAAACAAATGGGGATAATCCCTCATTATCCTATCTTCTAATTCCCACGTTGCCTCCTCGACATCGTGGTTACGCCAAAGTACTTTTACGGACGAAATAATTTTGTTTCTCAAAGTTTGCTCTTTCCTATCTAATATCTGGACAGGAATTTCTTCATACGCCAAGTTCTTCTCCACATGAATGGGCTCGTAAGAAATCACATGTTTGTAGTCGGCCTTGTACGGTCGCAACACGGAAATGTGAAATACGTTGTGGATGTGCTCCAACTCATGTGGTAACGCAACTTTGTATGCCACTTCGCCCACTCGCTTCAGTATCTCGAACGGTCCTATGAATCTTGGACTCAATTTTCCTTTCTTGCCAAAACGAATTTTTCCCTTCCATGGAGATACCTTCAAGAATACGAAACTGCCGACTTTGAAGTCTCGGTCCTGCCGATGCAAATCTGCGTATTTCTTCTGGCGATCTTGAGCTGCTACAAGTCTGGCTCTTATCACTGTCACCACGTCTGCGGTTTGTTGAACTAACTCTGGTCCGAGTATTCGTCGTTCTCCGACTTCGTCCCAACATAACGGCGTTCTGCACTTTCTCCCGTAAAGAGCTTCGTACGGTGGCATGCCAATACTCGCATGGTAGCTATTATTATATGCGAATTCTACTAAGGGTAGGTGGTCGTCCCAATTTCCCTTAAAATCCATCACGCAAGTCCTAAGCATGTCTTCTAGCGTTTGTATTGTTCGCTCACTTTGTCCGTCTGTTTGAGGATGATAAGCTGTACTCAACCTCAACTGCGTTCCCATTCTTTCCTGCAAGCTCTTCCAAAAATTGGACGTGAAGCGCGGATCTCGATCAGAGACAATTGACACCGGCACTCCATGTCGTGAAATAATTTCTTTTACATATAGGCTTGCTAATTGGTTCAAACTGTAGCGGATCTTGATTGGTAGAAAGTGTGCGGTCTTAGTTAGTCGATCCACGATAACCCAAATAGCATCATAACCTTTCTGTGTAACTGGAAGTCCTACCACGAAGTCCATGGTAATATGCTCCCATTTCCACTCTGGTATTTCTAACGGTTGTAGTAAACCACTCGGCCGTTGATGCTCTGCTTTAACGCGTTGGCAAGTCAAACATCTACTGACGCACTCTGCGACTTCCCGTTTCAAATTGGGCCACCAAAAATGTTGCCTTAGATCTTGGTACATCTTTGTGCCTCCCGGATGAACGGAATATGTCGTATTGTGTGCCTCGTGCAAAATCTCTTCCCTCAACTCGGTTACCGCTGGTACCCACACTCTCCCTTCAAATCTCAAAATACCGTCTTTATCCATTCGAAATTTTTCTTCCTCACTTTCTGTGATCCTCTTTCGGATTTTCTCACACTCTTCATCCTTTTCCTGAGCTTCCTTTACTCTATTCAACAACGTCGGACAAGCTTCCATTTCAATTAACTTCTCACCAGACTTTTCTGGTCCTTTCACTTCTATCTCCAATTTCTCCATCTCTCTTATCAACTCTTCCTGAGTCGTCAAATTAAACAACTTCTCCCTTCCTTACCTGCTCAGAGCGTCGGCAACCACATTTGCCTTTCCCGGGTGATAAAGAATATCGCAGTCATAGTCTTTGATTAATTCTAACCACCTTCTCTGCCGCATGTTTAACTCCTTCTGTGTGAAGATATATTTCAGACTTTTGTGGTCCGTGTATATCTCACATTTTTCTCCGTATAGATAATGTCTCCATATCTTTAACGCAAAAACTACTGCCGCTAACTCTAAGTCATGAGTAGGGTATCGTTTTTCGTAATCCTTCAATTGTCGTGACGCATATGCAATAACCTTGCCATGTTGCATGAGCACACAGCCAAGCCCCTTGTGCGATGCATCACTATACACCACAAAATTTCCCGCATCATCTGGTAATGATAACACAGGTGCTTCGCTCAATCTCCTTTTCAGTTCTTGAAAACTTTCTTCGCATTTGTCGGTCCATACAAATTTCACCGTCTTTCTAGTCAAATTGGTCAACGGGGTTGCTATCTTAGAAAAATCTTGGATGAATCTTCGATAGTACCCAGCTAACCCTAGAAAGCTTCTCACCTCTGTCGGTGTTCTCGGTTGTTCCCAATTACTTACTGCTTCGACCTTTGCAGGGTCTACTGAGATTCCATTCTTATCCACCACGTGGCCTAAGAATTGAACCTTCTCCATCCAAAATTCGCACTTAGAAAATTTTGCATACATCCTCTCCTTCCTTAGTGCCTCCAAAATAATCTTTAGATGTTCGGCGTGTTCTTCCTCTGTCTTTGAGTAGATCAAAATGTCGTCGATAAAAACCACTATAAATTTATCCAAGTATGGCTTGAAAACTCGGTTCATCAAGTCCATAAACGCTGCCGGAGCATTAGTCAATCCGAATGACATTACCAAAAACTCGTAGTGTCCATAACGGGTTCGAAACACAGTCTTTGGTATGTCCTCGTCCCGTACCTTCAGTTGATGATATCCTGTTCGTAGGTCGATCTTTGAGAAACACTTTGCTCCCTTCAGTTGGTCAAATAAGTCGTCTATCCTCGGTAGCGGATACCGGTTCTTGATCGTTACTCTGTTCAATTCTCGATAATCGATACAGAGCCTCATCGATCCGTCCTTCTTCTTAACGAATAGTACTGGTGCTCCCCAAGGAGAAACACTCGGTCGAATGTAACCCTTAACCAACAATTCTTGTAATTGTATCATCAATTCCTTCATTTCTACTGGCGCCATACGATATGGAGCTTTCGAAATCGGTGTCGTTCCCGGTGCTAAGTCTATTACGAATTCGATTTCTCTGTCTGGCGGAAGACCAGGCAGATCGTCCGGAAACACATCTTGGAATTCATTAACTACGTATATATCCTTAATTTCTACTCCCTTCTTCCGAGTATCAACGATGTAAGCTAAATATCCTACACATCCTTTCCTTAACAATTTCTTGGCCTGCATCATCGTAACGCAACACGATTGCTTAAGCGATGAGCTACCATAAAACACTACCTTAGACTTACTCGGAGTCTGAAGGTTCACACATTTGTTCTGACAGTCAATTATCGCAGCATGGTTATACAACCAATCCATTCCCAGTATTACGTCAAATTCTCCCAGCCTAATAGGAATCAAGTCTACGCTCAGTTCATGTTTACTAATATTTGCGCGACAATTTTGATAAACGTATTCTACAGGGATCACTTCCTTATTAGCAACTTCTATGATCAAAGGATTTTCTAATAGTTCTCGAGGTGTACTAAGTCTACTAGCAAATTCTTCAGATACAAAAGAACAGGTGGCACCCGAATCAAATAATACATAGGCATTTATATCATTGATTGGGATTATACCTGACACCACATCCTTCGCAGCCACTGCGTCTTGGACGGTCATGTTAAAGGTTCTGGCGGTTGGGCGGTTGGATTGTGCAGGTCCACCGATCATCAGCTTGTTGCCTCCTTGCTGATTACTACCCCCGCCACTTCCCTTCTTTGGGCAGTCCTTAATTCGGTGCTCCGTCGAGCCACAAGCAAAGCATCCTTGTATCTTTTTCGGTTTCAAACAGTTGGGCGAGATGTGCCCTTCCTGTCCGCAGTTGTAGCAAGTGCCACGTCCCTTCCAGCACTCGCCCTGGTGATTCTTCCCACACTTCGGGCATCCTTCAGCCCTCTTCTTGAAACCTCCAAGAAAATTCCCTGATTGATTATTGTTGTTGTTTTTGTTGTTGTTGTTGTTGTTGTTGTCCCACTTTCTCTTTCCCAAGTTGCTTCCTCCGCTACTGCTTCCTCCCGTACGATTCTCTCCTCCATTATTCTTTCCTTTCTTTTCTTTGTTATACAGACTTAAGGCCTCACTACCACCTTCCGCAATGATTGCCTTCTCCAGTAATGTTGCAAAGGAATCAATTTGCAGAACTGATACCTTATTGAACAGCCATGGCTTCAACCCTTGTTCAAAGCGTCTAGCCTTCCTCTCTTCATCACTAACTTGGTGCTCCGCATATCGCGCTAGTTCGTTAAACCTAGCTGCGTATTGCGCCACCGTCATCTCACCTTGTTTTAACTCTAGGAATTTCACCTCCATCCTATTCTTCATACTCTTTGGAAAGTAATTCTCGAAGAACAGTGTCTTAAACTTATCCCAAGCTATTATCCCTTCTCCAGCTCTTTGTTGATTAGCCTCCCACCAGTAGTTCGCTTCTCCCCTCATCATGTACGTGGCAAACACCGTCTTCTGATCTTCGCCTACGCTAGCTATAGTGAAAGCTTTTTCGATCTCTTTGATCCACGTTTGTGCGACGATTGGGTCGGTAGTTCCCTCGAACTCCGGGCCTACACTCTTAAAGTCTTTAAAGGTTGTTACTGGCACAGTCTGAGGGTTCGGGCGAACGGGTTCATTGTTCCTTCCCCTTAAGGCTTCTCCTAACAAGTCTACCAGTTTCTGGATCGGGTCTACTTGTTCTCTCTCATTGTTAACGGATTCTTCGGGTGCAGTCAATCTACGTCTGGGCGGCATTATCTGCATCAAAATTTTTCATTTTATTATTATTCAAGTATATCACTTAAGTATTTCTTTTAATACTAAAAGAATAAATTTATAACACGTTTCTAAAATCAACTCCATTTATATTCATATGCCATTTCATCTCATTACATGATTTTCCTAGCATACTGCTATAAATGTTATCACATATATCCCCTAATATCACAAAAGACGGGGAATATACCATCCTACTACCATACTACCCCTCTAACAAAAGCTAACTCGGGGTTTACATCATCATCCCACATCTTACACAAAAGATCGGAATTACAACATAGTATATACAATACATAAGGACACAACTAGTACTACCACTAGACTGACTAAGGAAATCTCATCCCATCATCCCGCGTTCCACTGCGCTCTTGTACTCCAACTGTGCTATATACGCAAACAGCTCTCGGCTCAAGGTATGTAGAGTCTGTCCCTGTTCTGCTGGGTAGTGGTACACACCATCAATCACCCTTTCAAAAGCTGAACGGAACACATACCCCATCTTGTTCATCTTTCTCTTTTTGCACCTGACCTCATCCTCAAGGTCGTCAGCTCTCTCATTGGACGCTTCCCACTTCTCCTCGAAGTGTAACCTATCCATCACCTCCAACTCTAGCTGAGTACGGAGTGCCTCTTTCTCAGTCTTCTCACTCAGCTCCCTCTGCTCAACCTCTTCTAGCTTCTCTGCCAAATCTACATTCCTAGCCACTGACCTGTGAAATAGAGTCCCCATCTGGATCCCTGCCTCCCTACGGTAGGCAATCTCCACCTCTAACTCTTGCATAGCCAGCTTCCTCTGGTGGTCCTCGTCCCTCAGCTTCTGGAACTCAGACTCTCTCTCGTGGGCCTCTGCCTCCAGCTCCTGGACTGTACAGTCTAACTCTAGGATCCGCTCCTCATACTCTCCTAGCATCTGCTCCTCTATAGTAGCCTCATCAGAGTCCTCTACTGGCTCATCCTCCATCGGCTCCTCCTCTGGATCAGTCTCTATCTCAATCTCGATCTCATCCTCGTCATCAAACTCGGATGGTGCAACTGCCTGCACTGGCACAGCCTCTAGAGGTGCCTCATATACTACATGTATATCTCTGGGCTCCTCCTCTGCTACTCTACTAGTTACACCTGTGTCTGTCATCCTACAATCACAAACACAAGGCAAACAAACAGCAACTCCATTAGAATGTTAAATAAAACATAAGTTCATTGTATAGAATGAAGTTACATTTCATAACAGACTAAGTCTCTCAAGGAAAACTCTACATGAGTTTTATCTCCTTCCTAACTTCTAAGTTCGCCTAAGTTATAGTCTAAGGACACTCGTTCCTAAGGTTTATAACTACGCTTTGATACCAACCTGTGACGCCCCCAAATTCCAGGACCGCCACTTGGTCTCTCGAATTCGGTTCATCACGTGCTCATGGTAATACATCACAATAATAATAATTAAATATCATACGATCACAGCGGAAAATCTATTCTAGAATAATTTACAATGATTTATTATAATTATTCCCCCAAGTCTCGCAACCTACAGCACTTAATAGATTACATAATAATATCAGTTAACGACTTATTACATAATCTAACTTAAGCTTAAACATAATCAAATCCAGTCTTACTACATCATCTTCATACAATATTAATATATTTAAAACATAACAGACATAAGCTAGTTGGTAGCTTTGCCCTTGCCCTTATCAACGCCCGAAGGTTCACCATGCTCTGCCTTAACTGAAATGTTTTAGGGAAAGCAAGAATGAGCACAAATTGCCCAGCAAGTAATATACAATAAGGGTGAATAATAAGATTCTCAATTCTCGAAAGGGTATAGCAAGGTTTGATAGCTCAAGAATAACAAGAATATCAACAGTTCTCAATAACAGTCGCTAAGGACAGGATATGATTCAATAATAAGTCAATTCAAGATTTCAAATAACTGAATACTGAGCAGTCACTAAGGACTATGAACTTCTACTAGAATTGACAGCAATAAACTGAAAATCCAATAAAAACATGTACAACAGGTGATCAGCCTAAAGTACCATCGTTATGTATAACAATCAATCATACTCAAGTGTGCACGTCGGTTCTCCGACAATTATATATTCCCTTCAAAGAAGGTTGTTCTTCTCAGTCAAATACAAGATCCCGCACCAATCAATTAGTTTGGGTCATTTTTCAATAACATAAGTCTAGCCGAATCAAATGGCATAGACACTTTCACACTATTCAAGAACAATACTAAGTTCAACATGAATAATAGCTTTAATGAAATAAGAGTTCAAGTATGCTAATTCAATTCAAACAATTAAGTAGGAAACTAGTTCGCAATATACAAAGATAGAATACTTGTATCCAAAGAGATAAGTTTTAGATACTCGCTTACGATATCCGTTGAATAAAGTAATGCAAGGGTTTAGGATACTTGCCTTATGCGTAGTTTACTCACGTAAAGCTAGTCAACACTTTTGAATTCCTATCGTAATGATAGTCATTAGTCATATAATTTAACTTCACATTATATCTTCGAATATACGATCAACACACAAGCTAAGTTTTACCCTAGCTACACAATTATTTTGTATCTAATTTCTATTGATCATATTCATACATCGTTACTATCATGTGAGACTACCATAATTAGCAAACATATTCGCATATTATTAATATCACATAAGACTACAATCAATACTAAATATATTTCATTTTAGCAAGTTATGGCATTCTCATAAGTTAACCTTCAAAAATCTGGTTCAAGTGACATCATATAATATCACGTAGCATGTATACATTTTTAAAGGATACTTTTATGTTTGTATACAATCTTTCCTCGTTCTAATCATTTATGATTTTGTTTTAATTCGCGATCCCTATCGACTTAGGGTTATACAATGTCATGAATTCACATAAATTGTCATGCTTATCATTTAGACATATAAAGTAGTCATATATTTTATTGATACGCATGTTCATATGTTTCTTATGTCATGGATATGTGATTCTAGCACTATTACTAGTTCATGACTTAATCAAACTCATGCTTGATTAACTTGCATTACATCTAAAAAGTACGTACATATATGATGCCTTCAAACTACATTCAATCATGTTGAAAATATCAGAATGTAGAGTCCTAATATAACATGTCAAAGTCCACATTTAAAGCTTATGTTGTCATTAGTAAAGCTTGCTAATAAGGCCTAACATGCTCATGCTATCTAGATTCATATGTTAACATATTTGACCCGCATTTCAAGGTCACATAACATGTTTGAAAAGTCAGAATGTATACATGGTCTTTACATGTCAATATCAACCTTCAAAACTTGTATTTTTGTTAGAAAGGTGCACTAGTTGGGTTCACATGTTCATATCATATCACGATACATATATACTTAAGTCAATATGCATTCCATGTGTTTCTAGGTCATACAAACGTGTCTCAAAAGTCAGAATACTATTATGGTATTTATATATCCAAGTTCCTCTTTTCATAACTTTAAGTTTTCTTTGAAATATTCAACTAAAACAACTAGCATAGATTGCTATAACCTAGTACCCTTATTCCATATGTTAATGTGAGTTATATGCATATCCTAACAGTACATCATGCTCAATACATCAGAAGATATAAAAGAAATCATCAACAATTTCTGCAGTGGCGCGCGGCCGCGCCCAAATTGTACTAGGGAGACGCGCGGCCGCGCGGCTCCTGTTCCAGTCCAGAGAGCAGCCTGCAACGGCACATATCAAATCCAACTCACGAAATTACTTCACAAAAACTTTTCTAAGCAGCCACATTATGGTTTAAACATGTTTATAAGTCTATATAACAACTAAGAACATGTTCTAATCCAATCTAGCATGAATTGTAATCAAAATCAAGAATTGGAAACTTTGACAGTAAACAAAATGATGAACCAAGAATGAAGGATTTATACCTCTTGAGCTCAAACTTGCACAAGACTTGTTCTCAAATTCAGATTATAACTCACAATACTCTCTCTATATCAACTTAGTACAAATTTTAGCAACATAGAAAATGAAGAGAGGCTTGGTATTTATAGGAGAATTCAATATCCATACAAAGAAATTGCCCCAAGGTTTGAAACAATGGGGGAAATGAAGAACTAGAGGATTGAGGGGAGTTGATGGAATAGTGTCCAACCACCCCCATCACCCACATCCTTCTTTATCATGAGCATCATTGGCTAGCTAGGAAGTTGACATGAGGGAGTAGCTTAGGCCTTTGGCCTTTCACGTGGGAGAAGAGATAGTGACTATCATTTAGGGACAGGGCAATATGAAACTCAGCATTTGCAACATGAAGTGTATCAACACTAAGGCCATATATACATATACACTTAGGCTATTATATATTTATTCATACTATATTTTATAATTAACATTATAATGTAAGTCACATGCTTAATATTTCAAGGTAGTAGATGTGATATGGCAATGTAACATACATATCATCCATGTACATTTATTAATACCGGATATAATCACATCATATTATTTTCTTCATTAAATTCTACAATCAACAAGTGATTTCAATATATTCATGATATATCATTTTAATGTATACTTACATACACATTGTCACATAGGTATTAATCATGTAGCTCACATAGTTTAATTAATCTTAATACATGGTCCATATGTGTAATATATTCACATTGCATTATATAGCATAGTTTATGTATACTTGTATGGTCACACCTAAGTGTTTCTCTACACTATATAATATAGTCGTATTATATATTATTGCATGCTTGTACATAACAATCAATATAATCTTATTATATTAATAACTTACTTATTTGTTTTATTATTCATAATGTCAAATAAATAAATTATTTATCTTATCAATTAATTAACAATAATATTAATTAATCCATTCCTCATCGATTACTAATAACACCTAATTAATAATCATAGGATTCATTATCACATTAACAAGTATAAATCTCAGCACAATTATAAACAAGTGGTTTATTATTATTATATTTCTTGCAATAATAATAATCACGTATTATTAATCAATCACAGTTAATATTCCATAACCATCAACTAATATTTTACAATAGCAATTAACAATTAATATAGATTAATTGTTTACTTAATAATTCATTCGTTAATTAATATAATTATTAATATTTCCCATCACTGTGCCACACTAGGCTCTCAACGAGTTTATCGTAAACTCCACATTTTTCTCAATTGTCATAGATATTCAATTTAATATAATTGAATTTAATCATTCTCATAACACAAAATTATTTATATTCAAATAAATTCTCATTTCCATTAATATAATTATTTAATAATAATAGGAAATTCTCGGGTATTACAGTCTGCCGAGTACCTATCGAGATAAGTCAAGAATCGCAGGCTTCGCTCAAAATTATGACACCCCCAAATCTGGGTACTTTATTTCCACATGATTTGGTATTCACTATCTAAATAAAATATAACTAACTGCCCATAAATAAAGAAATGTAAAATAAATTACAACCTTAACAAAAAAATCTTCCTTATAAAAGGATTACATAATAATAAAACGTTCCTAGGTTTCTAACTTTAAACAATCATCGGATACGAAAAATAAAACATCATATAATAAATTAAGTCTTATTACAAAACCACATAATATCTTTGAACAAGTCTTCGCTACTTTTTCACCTTGCCCTTGCTCTTACTATTTGACGGCTCGTCAACTTTCTCAACTTTGGTTGCAGTGGTTATATATATGCAAGAGTGAGCAAACAAAAGCTCATTTAAAATAACAATCAATTATGATAACATATCACTGAATAAGTTCAATTGAATTGGATAACATTCGCTATCATCGATAATCAAGAATTGAATACAAGATTTAGAATTCATCTGAGGGTCACAAGACCTTGAACTATGTCCCAGGTTATAAATATTTCTACTTAAACCTTTAACAGGTCATTAGACTATATGGACCTTCTAACTCGTACTTAGGAGGATCAGCCCTTCATACCATGTATTGTGCATAGTAATCCCCTATAATAGGGTTGTTCAGTCTCAGTTTTAATTAACGAGTCCACACCAAAGAAAGTTTGGTTTGGATTAGCTCAATGGGTAATTTAGAGTTCAACTATCATCAACTAAAGAGTAGTTGAATCAAACTTACAATAACTTAAGAGTTCGATAACAAAAGAGTTATGGAATAATTATGAGTCACAAACAATAGACTTATCATCATATTTAAAAGTCATGCTTTAGAAGTAAACTTAAAGCATTTGAAAGATACAATAAAACTTGCTTGAACAATTAAGTCAATGTTACATTATTTTCAATAAGGAAATTAAATAAGATACTTGACCAATATGGAATTTAAAGAACTTGCATAATGTAAACAAGAAAGGATAGAACAACTTGCTCAATTAAAAAGTAAGAATTAGGAAACTTTCTGCGTGCGTAAGCTAGCAAATAATAACTCGTTCCACAATTATCCTACGTACACGTTTATTAACAATGGTAACACAATTAGTCACCACATAGCTAAGTCACATAACTAGTTAACCAATCTAAGTTAACTCACAACTCTTAGTCATTAGGTTTAACCATTAGTTAGTTCATAATATGATCAAACCATGCTTACGATTATTATCCATATCAAACTTAATTTATTAATAATCAATCAAGTTATAATTTAAAATCATAAATCTCATATTAAAATTTGGATTACATAATGTCCAATCAATATATAATTTCAATAACATGCTTTTATAATCCTTCAATTAACATTTTAAACATTTGTACAATTAAATAGAAATCTCTGGCTAAACTGCATAATGGCGCTGCAGCACCACATAATGAATTGCATCCGGCACTGTGCCACGTCATCAGAGCTCTGTAGACCGATCTCAGCGCTGCAGCACTGCAGTTGACCCACATAACTAGCACTGCAGTGCCGTCACACGTCACCGATGCTGCTGTGGCACTGCAGCGCCCTGTTTACTCACAGAACAGGAGTTACGGCGCCACGACACAGTGGGACGCAGACAGCCTCGCAAAAATCACAGGAAAAGCCAATTTGGCTTATTAACTCTGCTCAAACTTAAATTTTAACTCACATAATTTATACAAAGCTTTAAGAAACATAAACTAATGCTTCTAACAAGATTTTGCACATATAAACAACACAATCAAACAATTAAAAACCTTTTAATTCAATGTTTTTGAAGAAAACTCCATTGTTAAGCATTCTTGACAAAAATAAACATTGTAACTTTGTTTTTAAACCAAATCACTTCATTCAAATCATGTTGTTTTCTTTTCTTAACATATTATCACAATCTATAATTATTTACATAAAATAGCACGAATTAAACATCAATTTTAATATCAAAGAAGCCATTTTTTTCAAAATACTTCACTATAAATTGCTATGAACATGATTTCTTCATGTTCATCATATTTATATGAATTAAACAACTAAAATACTCATACAAATCATATATAACAATTTATATATACAATTTAACATACATGAATCATATTTTCACAAGTTGTTATGAAAACTAAAACACAGAGAAGTTCTAAAACATATTTTCATGAAGAACAAGGAAAAACATAAATTAACAATCTTAAAGTTTAGATTATTACATTTGATTTGCTGGTTAGCTTTTGAAGAAGATGATGATGATGATTCCTCTATTTTCACAGACAACTTTTCTTTCTTCTTTTCTCTCTTTTCTCTCTAGCCTTCTCTGTTCTTTCTCATTTCTAACTTATGTAATATAAAAACTGACATAGATATAATACGTATAATATTATAAAATATAAACTGACAACACTTAATCTTTTTAATAAATATATCAGTTACTTATTTTTTGAAAATCAAAAGCCACTAAGGCTTGTTTGGCAAAACTGAATTAAAAACTGAATTTTAAAAGCTAAGGGCCTTATTTGGTAAAACTATATTAACACTCTTTTAATTTATTTTAATAACTCCTTTACTACATAGTTTAAATGTCACAATTTATTCAGTTAAATTCTAATATTCCAATTTAATTAAATTAAAGCTAACATCAACTTATTAAATAAAATTACCACATAAATCAAATTACTACACAATTGTATTTTATTTATTAATCAAAATTTCATGTAACAAATTAGTAAATCTCTAATTTAATTATTAATTAAATTAGACATCACTATAATTATTCATCAATTCATTAAATCCTTACTACCAAATTACCACATAATAATTCATCTAATTTAATTATCTCAATTAAATTAGAACTTTAAACATCAATTTAATTAATATACACTTAATTAAATTATTCCACCACATAATCACATCAATTATTTATTCAACCTAATAAATAAATCAACTAAAATATTTATTTAATTCAATAAATATTTAAAATTAAAATACAAAAATCTCGTTTGTTATAATCTTCCCTCCTTAAAAGGATTCTGTCCCTAGAATCATAACTCAATCATTCGTCACATTCTTCCCCCTTAAAAAAGATTATATCCTCAGAATTATTATACAAGAAACTAAGCAAATAACTGAGGATAGGTTTTCATCATAACATCTTTGAGTTCCCACGTAGCTTCTTCAGCATTGTGGTTTCTCCAGATTACCTTAACATAAGGTATCACTTTATTTCTAAGTACTTGCACTTTCCTGTCAACTATCTGAATAGGAACATCTTCGTAGGTTAAGTCTTTATCAAACTGCAACGGCTCATACTCTATAACATGTTTGTAATCATGTTTGTACGGTCGCAACACCGAAATATGGAAAACATTATGAATATGGTCTAATTCTGGAGGTAAAGCAACCTCGTAAGCTACCTCACCAACTCTTCGCAATATCTCAAAGGGTCCAATAAATCTGGGACTCAGTTTCCCCTTCTTGCCAAATCGAATCTTCCCCTTCCAGGGAGATACTTTCAGAAAAACGAAGCTTCCCACTTCAAAATCTCGATTCTGACGATGATAATCAGCATATTTCTTCTTTCTGTCCTGAGCAGCTACCAATCTCGCTCTGATCAACTTGACGATCTCAGCAGTTTGTTGTACCAATTCCAGTCCTAGCAGTTGTCGCTCACCCACCTCATCCCAGCATAATGGAGTCTTGCATTTCCTGCCGTACAATCCTTCGTAAGGCAGCATACCAATACTTGTATAGTAACTATTGTTGTACGCGAATTTCACCAATGGTAGATGATCATCCCAACTTTCCTTGAAGTCTATAACACAAGCTCTTAGCATATCTTCTAAAGTTTGGATCATTCTTTCGCTCTGCCCATCAGTTTGAGGATGGTACGTCATACTTATACGCAACTGCGTTCCCAAGCATTTCTGTAATCGCTTCCAAAAATTAGACGTGAAACGTGGATCTCTATCTGATACAATTGACACTGGAAAACCGTGTCTAAAAATAATTTCCCTAACATATAGGTTCGCCAACTGATCCAAATTGAATCTAATCTTGATTGGTAAGAAGTGCGCTGACTTCGTCAGTCGATCCACGATAACCCATACCGCATTAAAACCTCTCTGAGTCGTTGGAAGACCAACCACAAAATCTATCGTGATATGTTCCCACTTCCATTCTGGAATCTCCAGTGGTTGTAATAATCCGCTTGGTCTCTGATGTTCTGCTTTGACTTTCTGACATGTTAGGCATTTCGCGACACACTCAACAACGTCTCTCTTCATATTCGACCACCAAAAATGTTGTCTGAGTCCTAATACATCTTCGTACTCCTAGGGTGAATCGAATATCTCGAACTATGAGCTTCACTCAAAAAAAATTCTTTGACTTATAGTAATGGCGGTACCCAGATTCTCTCTTCAAATCGTAGCAGTCCGTCTGTATCAATCTTGAACTTTATATTTTCACCATCGGTTATTCTCTTTCTGATCTTTGCACACTCCTCATCATGAAGTTGTGCTTCTCTCACCCTATCCACCAAGGTTGGACCAGTACTTACTTGGAACAGTTTTTCATCTGACTCCTTCGAATACTTAACTTCCAGCTCCAATTTAGTCATCTCATCCACCAACTGCTCCTGAGCAGTTAACAACATTAACTTCTCCCGACCCTTTCTGATTAAGGCATCGACAACGATATTCGCCTTACCTGGATGGTATAGAATCTCATAATCGTAATCCTTGATAAGTTCCAACCATCTTCTTTGGCTCATATTCAAATCTTTTTGTGTAAAGATATACTTCAGACTCTTATGATCCGTATATATCTCACACTTCTCTCCATATAGATAGTGTCTCCATATCTTCAGAGCAAACACCACTGCTGCCAATTCCAAATCATGGATCGGATACCCTTTTCTCATAATCCTTCAGCTGACATGATGCATAAGCAATGACTTTGCTGTTTTGCATCAACACACAACCTAGTCCTTTATGTGACGCATCACTGTATACCACGAAATTTCCTGTACTATCAGGCAAAGATAACACAGGCGCAGTACTCAACCTCTTCTGAAATTCCTAAAACTTTTCTCACACTTTTCCGTCCAAACTAACTTCACCGTTTTCCTAGTCAAATTCGTCAACGAAGTTGCAATTTTGGAAAAATCCTGAATAAATCGCCTCTAGTATCCCGCTAAACCCAAGAAACTCCTAACTTTTAACGGTGTCTTCGGCTGATCCCAATTTATCACAGCTTCCACCTTCGACAGATCTATCGAAATCCCATCTTTGTCAATCACGTGGCCAAGAAATTGCACACGCTCTAACCAGGATTCGTATTTCGAGAATTTCTCATATAACTTCTCCCATCTTAGCGATTCCAATGTCAGCCTCAAATGTTCAATGTGTTCCTCCTTAGTTTTGGAATAGACCAAAATGTCATCGATGAACACCACTACGAACTTGTCTAGAAATGGCTTAAACACCCTATTCATTAGGTCCATAAATGTCGTAGGTGCATTCGTTAGACCAAATGACATCACCAAGAACTCGTAATCCCACACCGAGTTCTAAATGTCATCTTGGGTACATCCTCTCTCCTTACCTTCAACTGATGATAACTGCTTCTCAAATCTATCTTCGAGAAGTACCTCGCTCCCTTCTTGATCGTGACTTTGTTCAACTCCCTATAATAAATACAAAGCAGCATTGATCCATCCTTCTTCTTAATAAATAATATCGGCGCTCCCCACAGCGATACGCTCGGCTGAATATACTTCTTGTCCAGCAATTCCTACAGTTGAACCATCAATTTCTTCATCTCTACCGGAGTCATTTTGTACAGGTCTTTCGATATCAGAGCAGTCCCCGGCGCTAAGTAAATTACGAATTCTATTTCTCTATCCAGCAGAAGTCCTGGCAAATCGCTTGGAAACACATCCTCAAACTCCTTAACCACTTATATATCTTCCAACTTTGGACTCTCCTTACGAGTATCCACTATGTAGGCTAAGTACCCTACACAACCTTGTTTGAATAACTTCTTGGCTTGCATAATCATCAGACAACTCGTTATCTAGGCGACTTACTGACATAAAACACTACCTTCGACGGAGTCGTAAAGTTTACAGATTTCCTTTGGCAATCAATTACCGCCCCATAGTTGAACAACCAATCCAATCTCAGTATAGCATCGAATTCCCCAAGTTTTATCAGAATTAAATCTACCATCATCTCATGACCCTTAATAACCAATCTACAGTTCTTGTGTACAAACCTAACAGGAATAACCTCCCTATTCGCAATCTCTATGTTCAAAGGGTAAATTAATTCCTCCTTAGGCAAGTCTAAATTCTTAACAAAGTCATGGGATATAAATGAGCAAGTAGCACCCGAATCAAATAATACATAAGCATTAATACTATTGACCAGAATGATACCTGACACCACATCCTTTGACTGCACAGCATCCTGCACGGTCATGTTGAATGTTCTGGTGGTGGGTCGGCTCGTCTGCGGTGGTCCAGCGATAGTCAAAGTGTTGTCGCTGTTAGTTCCTCTTCCTCCACTAGACCCTCCAGTTGGCTTCTTAGGACAATCATGGGCTATGTGATCCTTTGACCCACATATAAAACAAGCTCCCTTCTTCGGGTTAGGATAATTCGGCGCAATGTGGCCTTCCTGACCACAGTTGAAACATACCCACCTTCCTATCAAACACACTCCAGTGTGATTCTTCCCACATGTAGCACAAGCTTCAAATCTTCTCTTCTGCTGACTTCACTGTTGTCTCCCAGCAAAAATACTGTCGTTTCACTTCCTCTTCTGGTTGTTGGCACCACTTCCACCAGCTTTATTCTCAGTCTCAGTCTTCTTCTTCTTCTGATCTTGGTTGTACTTGGTCAAGGCATTGCTTCCACCTTCCGCGATGATCGCCTTTTCCAACATTGCAGCAAATGTGTTCAGCTGAAATATGGAGACTTTGCTGTACAACCAGGGCTTTAATCCCTGCTCAAACCTTCTTGCCTTCCTCTCATCAGTGCTGACCTGGTACGTCGCAAACCTTGCCAGCTCATTGAACTTTGCAGTGTACTCCGGCACCGACATCGTTCCCTACTTCAGCTCCAAAAACTGAACCTCCATCTGGTTCTGCGAGCATACTGGAAAGTACATCTCAAATAATATCTCTTTAAATCTGTCCCATGCTATAACGCCTTCTCCTCCTCGAGCCTTGTTAGCTTGCCACCAGTAGCTAGCTTCCGACTTTAGCATAAATGTAGCAAAAGCCGTCTTCTGGTCATCATTGACCCTAGAAACATCGAAGACCTATTCCATCTCCATTACCCATGTCTGGGCCTCAATCGAATTCACGGATCCCTTGAATTTCGGAGGTCCTACCGCTTTGAACTCATTGAAAGTTGCAGCTTGAGCTTGCTGCAGATTCGCAAGTGCTCCCGTTAGTAAATTCAACAGTTGCTGAACTGGATTGTCATTAGCCACATCGTTGTTATTGTTCGTAGATCCCTCTTGTTGTTGTTGACATACTGGTCTTCTTCTAGGAGGCATCTTTCTACTAAGACATACGCTTATTAGATCCCTATTCATCTCTTAAATATTTAAGGTCAAACTTAAACATTTAAAAATTAATTCACACTTAAACACATAACACTTCAATAAACTTCGATATTTTATTCATTCATAGTTTTTAAAACATAGAAAAGATAGCATCTCTGCTATTTACATCCTCTTTTCTGAACTGGAAAAAGTTACAGGATTACATCATCATCTTATCCCATTATTATCACAAACTCTGGGACTTACATTTATTTAATACATAAATAATCACATAGTTTATTACTCTTCTATCTAGGCATGTTAAGACATCACACAGCCTCTCTATGTTACTCTTCCATAACCCGAAACACTATTCTACGATCCACCATATGCCACGGTAAATCCTTGAACTGAGCTGGGTAATAAAAGACTCGATCCTGGGCCCTGTTTATAGCTGAATGAAAAGCATAGTCTGTATCCTTCATCTTGGCCTTCTTCGCTTGAACCTCATCCTTTGTACAATCTGCACGTTGAGTAGCCTTCACGCAAGCATCCTCCACTCTAGCACGCTTTGCTGACTCCTCTTTCATGTAGCTCTTCAGTTTCTCAAGCTCAGTCAGTGCATCATCCCTCTCACTCTCCACATGAACTAGATCCCACTCCACGTTTCCAAGACGCTCGTCCAGATCCTAAATCATCTCATCCTTCTATTGTATGGTGGTCTGACGCACATCCACCAGTTCCTCTAGCTCCCCGACTCTACCCTGTAGCTCAATGTTGCGGTCATAAACCTCCTCGTACATCAAAGTGCTGATAGAGTTAGGTGGAAACTCCTCTGCATCCTCCTCTTCTTCCTCTGACTCATCCTCATCCTCTTGATCAAAAACTGACTCATGCTCCAGACCCACTACTGTGATCAGTGGATATGGCTTTCTCTGAACCAACTGCTCCCAGACAGTATAGATGTCTCGGGGCTCCTCATCCCTACGAATCTGAGGTAACTCCTCCCGAGCCTAACTGGACTCTCCAACAATCGTCATCCTGACAACAAAATTTTTAAGGTTTAATTATTACGTGATATCGATCAATACTCTCGAGTACATAAGCATAAGCACATAACACATAAGGTAGTTTATTATCTAAACTATCATCACTATCTTTTCGATCTCCTATAAGGCTACTACCTAAGGTTTCTCCACCTAAGGTTCATAACCTAACGCTTTGATACCAACTTGTGACACCCCCAAATCCGGATACTTCATTTTCATAGGATTTGGTGTTCACTATCTAAATAAAACATAACTAACTGCCCATAAATAAAGAAATGTAAAATAAATTACAACCTTAACAAAAAAAATCTTCCTTATAAAAGGATTACATAATCATAAAACGCTCCCAGGTTTCTAACCTTAAACAATCATCGAATGCGGAAAATAAAACATCATATAATAAATTAAGTCTTATTACAAAACCACATAATATATTTGAACAAGCCTTCGCTACTTGTTCACCTTGCCATTGCCCTTACTGTTTGACGACTCGTCAACTTTCTCACCTTTGGCTGCAGTGGTTATATATATGCAAGAGTGAGCAAACAAAAGCTCATTTAAAATAACAATCAATAATGATAACATGTCACTGAATAAGTTCAATTGAATTGGATAACATTCGCTATCATCGATAATTAAGAATTGAATACAAGATTTAGAATTCATCTGAAGGTTACAAGACGTTGAACTACGTCCCAGGTTATAAATATTTCTACTTAAACCTTTAACAGTCGTTAGACTATATGGACCTTCTAACTCGTACTTAGGGGGATCAGCACTTCGTACCATGTATTGTGCACAAACATCTTAACGATTTCGCATGGTAATCCCCTATAATAGGGTTGTTCATCTCAGTTTTAATTAATGAGTCCGCACCAAAGAAAGTTTGGTTTGGATTAGCTCAATGGGTAATTTAGAGTTCAACTATCATCAACTAATTATTAGTTGAATCAAACTTACAATAACTTAAGAGTTCGATAACAAAAGAGTTATGGAATAATTATGAGTCACAAATAATAGACATCATATTTAAAGTCATGCTTTAGAAGTAAACTTAAAGCATTTGAAAGATACAATAAAACTTGCTTGAACAATTAAGTCAATGTTACATTATTTTCAATAAGGAAATTAAATAAGATACTTGACCAATATGGAATTTAAAGAACTTGCATAATGTAAACAAGAAAGGATAGAACAACTTGCTTGATTAAAAAGTAAAAATTAGGAAACTTTCCTCGTACGTAAGCTAGCAAATAATAACTCGTTCCCCAATTATCCTACGTACACGTTTATTAACAATGGTAACATAATTAGTCACCACATAGCTAAGTCACATAACTAGTTAACCAATCTAAGTTAACTCACAACTCTTAGTCATTAGGTTTAACCATTAGTTAGTTCATAATATTATCAAACCATGCTTACTATTATTATCTATATCAAACTTAAATTTATTGATAATCAATCAAGTTATAATTTAAAATCATAAATCTCATATTAAAAATATGATTACATAATGTCCAATTAATATATAATTTCATTAACATGTTTTTATAATCTTTCAATTAACATTTTAAACATTTGTACAATTAAATAGAAATCTCTGGCTAAACTGCATAAGTGGCGCTGCAGCGCCACATAATGAACTGCATCCGGCGCTGCGACGTCGTGCCACGTCATCAGGGCTCTACAGACAGGTCTCGGCGCTGCAACGCTGCAGTTAACCCACATAACTAGCGCTACGGCACCATCGCACGTCACTGATGCTGCTGTGGCACTGCAGCGCCCTGTTTACTCACAGAACAGGCTCTGCGGCACCACGACACAGTGGGACGCAGACAGCCTCGCGAAAATCACAGGAAAACCCAATTTGGCTTATTAACTATGCTCAAACTTAAATTTCAACTCACATAATTCATACAAAACTTTACATAAACATAAACTAATGCTTCTAACAAGATTTTACACATATAAACAACACAATCAATTAAAAACCTTTTAATTCAATGTTTTTGAAGAAAACTCCATTGTTAAGCGCTCTTGACAAAAATAAACATTGTGACTTTGTTTTTAAACCAAATCACTTCATTCAAATCATGTTGTTTTCGTTTCTTAACATATTATCACAATCTATAATCAATTTACATAAAATAGCATGAATTAAACATTAATTTTAATATCAAAGAAGCCATTTTTTCAAAATACTTCACTATAAATTGCTATGAACATGATTTCTTCATGTTCATCATATTTACATAAATTAAACAACTGAAATACTCATACAAATCATATATAACAGTTTATATATACAATTTAATATACATGAATCATATTTTCACAAATTGTTATGAAAACTCAAACACAGAGATGTTCTAAAATATATTTTCATGAAGACCAAGGAAAAACATAACTTAACAATCTTAAAGTTTAGATTATTACCTTTGATTTACTTGTTAGCTTTTGAAGAAGACGATGACGATGATTCTTCTAGTTTCATAGAGAACTTTTCTTTCTTTTTTCTCTCTAGCCTTCTCTGTTATTTCTCATTTCTAACTTACATAATATAAAAACTGACATAGATATAATACGTATAATAATATAAAATATAAACTGACAACACTTAATTCTTTTAATAAATATATCAGTTACTTATATTTTGAAAATCAAAAGCCACTAAGGCTTGTTTGGCAAAACTGAATTAAAACTTGAATTTTAAAAGCTAAGGGCCTTATTTGGTAAAACTATATTAAAACTCTTTTAATTTATTTTAATAACTCCTTTACTACATAGTTTAAATATCACACTTTATTCAATTAAATTCTAATATTCCAATTTAATTAAATTAAAGCTAACATCAACTTATTAAATAAAATTACCACATAAATCAAATTGCTACACAATTATAATTTATTTATTAATCATAATTCCATGTAACAAATTAGTAAATCTCTAATTTAATTATTAATTAAATTAGACATCACTATAATTATTCATCAATTCATTAAATCCTTACTACCAAATTACCACATAATAATTCATCTAATTTAATTATCTCAATTAAATTAGAACTTTAAACATCAATTTAATTAATATACACTTAATTAAATTACTCCACCACATAATCACATCAATTATTTATTCAACTCAATAAATAAATTAATTAAAATATTTATTTAATTCAATAAATATTTAAAATTAAAATACAAAAATCTCGTTTGTTACAGAAATTGTGGAGTCTACAAGTCGTCACCAATGAAAATCGTAGTTAGTCAAGCGCTCATAAAGCTAAGGCAAAATCGTAGAGTACTCTACGATTCTCATCAGATAAGCAATCTAGAATGAATCGCTTACAAGCACTCACTTACACACAACGATCGTAGTAGTAAGACAACAATCGTAGTGCTCATCAGTTAGCATCAGAATCGTTAAAATTCGCATGTCTGATGAAAGAGGATGTCTAACAGTGAAGACTGACATATGAACGTTGATATTTGAGAATCCCAATACTCTCACCAACTTCCTTAGTCTAAATCGAAGAAACAAAAGGAAAATGAAAAGTGACTTCCAACTGGTCTGCTGAAAATGACTTTTTAGAGGTGTTAGGTGAGAAAGCAGTCTGCAGTGTCAGGCAAGTCAGAAAGGAGTGTACCATAATCTCAGAACGTCAACATCAAGATCTCAGAATATCTGAAGCATTAAATGCTCCAGATAAAGCATTTTAACGGGAAGATTTCAAAGGCTCCTACATAAGGCAAACAGATTGAAGATTTTAGATTAAGCAAAAACGCAAAAATCATAAGAACATCTGTCAAAGCCACACTCTACGATTCAGAAGAAATATCTTGCTTCGCTGCTCAGTTCTTCAAAACTTATTCTTAAGGCAACTGAGTAGCACAACAATAAAACAAACTCTCATTACTGAGAAACCAAGCCTTCTGGGTTTGAAGAGTTCTTAGTGAACTAGTGTTCCAAGTTTGCTGAGCTTGAAGAGTTCTTTATGAACTAGAGTTCCAAGGCTGCTGGTCTTGAAGGAATCTTAGTGATTCAAAGTTGTACCTATATCCTTAGTGGATTTCCTACTCGTGGAGTAGAAGAGTGGATTAGGAGTCTTCAGTACTCTAAACCACTTAAAACAACTGTGTTATTAAGATTCAGTCATTTTATAACTGCCATATTTGCTATATCTGTTATAACTGCTACTTGAACTATAACTTTGGTTTTATCTTAAAGGGGATAATTAAATCATTCATTCCGATGTGGTTAATTAATTATTTAATTAACAAATCTATTAAGTTACTCTTTGAAAAGAAGAAGTTTTAAAATATCTATTCAACCCCTTCTTCTAGATAACTTTTGTGCCTCTGGGAACTAACACAATTGTATGCTTTAATATTATTTCTGTGAATCCAACAGAATCTTCTTGTCTTCTTCTCCTCTGTTTCCACCTGATGTGAAGCAAAACGAGTCAATTCATTGAACATGGTTGCATATTGGGATATTATTTTGTCCCCCTACTTCAAATCTAGAAATCGCATCTCCATACGGCTCTGCATGCTCTGAGGGAAATAGTTCTCGAAGAATATCTGCTTGACCCATTCAAATGCAATCACACCCGCTCCTGCCCGACTATGGTTGGCTTCCCACTAGAAGTTGGCCTCTCCTTTCAATAGATAAGTAGCAAAAAAAGTTTTTTGCTCCTCACCTACCCTGGGAATCACTAACGCCTTCTCGATCTCCTTGATCCATGACTGAGCCTCTATATGCTCGGTGGTTCCCTTAAATTCGGGAGGTCCCACACTCTTAAACTCTTTAAAACTTGCCCCCGGCCCCGTTGGCGGAATTGCATTTGCGTTAGCGGGATTCTTCTGTTAAAATGCCCCTAACAATAAATCTAGAATCTGTTGAACGGGATCTCTATCCCTATTTTTGTTCTCATTACGAGACTCGGCTTCTCCGTTTCTTTGTCTTCTTCTTGGAGGCATTTTTCTGTTTAAATAAAATAATGTTAATATTATTTTATTTATTATCTTTAAAGTATTCTTTATTTAATGCTAACACATACACATCACAAAAATATTTAATAAACTCTTATATTAATTATGCTTCATTTTAATACATAAATATAGTTATTCGCCATATTTACATGGTATAGCACCTTCGGCTATAAACTTCTACATCCTTTTATTACATACAAAAAGAATGGATTTACTTATTCTAATCCTTAACTTATATATAAGTTATGATTCAAAAACATTATCCTGCTATGTATATAAAAAGTTGGGATTCACATCATACAAATATATACTTACATATATATATATATATATATATATATATATATATATCTTTACATATCTACTCTATATTATGCTAGCCCTCTAGCAAACACGCTCTCACCCTGTGACGCCCCAAAATTCGGGTACCTCCAAATCCTAGATATGGTGCTACACGGTACTACAATCTACTCATACACTCAATAAAAGAATTCAATAACATGCATCAGTTTACTAAGTATTACATTCTATTAATCCATTCCTAGGTTCTTTGTAACCATTACATTTATTCTGTGTACATAATATTAGTTATTACAATACTAATACTATGCTATTACAAGGATCACTTATGTGTCCATCTTGGACTTGCCCTTGTCTTTACCGGATCCTTCGGTCCGTTCGCCCTTAGCTGAAATCATTTAGTTTTAAGCAAAAATGAGCATAAATAGCTTAGCAAGTTCAACATCATATCTTGAAACCACAAAATCAAGAACCATATAACTTTGTCTTTAATAAATGTATAATAGTTATGAAGTACTTAAGAATAATCAAAATAACGTTTTGATTCCTTTAAAACCATTCCCAATGACTTATATCCTCTTTGGAATCTGTGTTGGTCAACGACCATGAACCATCATTTAGTTCTCATTCATGAAAGGAACAACCCGGTACTGAGGCCGTAAGTTCGATATAGCTTACGAGCATATCCAGGTGATCAGCATGTAGTACTCTATGTTGATCAACACTCATACATTAAGCGTGTGTACGTTTAATTGGTGGCAACCTCACGTGCCTGTCGAATTAACAACGTAAAAACATTTATTTATTCATACTCAGGTTTACCTGAGAATCCGTACCAATCAGTTGGCATAGGATAACACATTATAAATATTTTGGAAAGATTTGTGGTAAACAAACCAAAATATGCTAAGTCTCAGTCTAGCCGAATCAAATGGCATCGATTATTCAATAACAGTTTATGCATAAGAGATCATGCATAATGACAGCTTGTCCAACACAAGGTATAGACAAGAGTTTAGAAAACTTGCATAACGTAACGTTAATACAAGAGTCAGAAAACTTGCCTTTGTGCCTTTAAACCTGTATGTTTACTCTACTCGGTCTTTAAAACTTCTACAAAGCATAAACACATAGCATACCAAATGAGAACTCACAATTGATATACAATGTATAACTTATCTTCTCCTTCTTGCATAACTTAACCGAATTGTTAACCTAATAACATATGTTCAAGTTATTTAATGTTTATTACGGCTTATTAACATCTATATGTCATAACCCGACCCCCGTCGATCATCATTAAGCATAATGACGGACAAAACCCTAACTGATTCGTTAAGTTAATCGCATTCCCATCGAATTCCCATTATCGGACTCCGTATAGAATTTACATGAGTTTTAACTTCATTCGATTTCATTCATGCATCACGCACCTCTATTATATGTTATATAACCTAAAGGCACGCTCACAACTCGATTACGATTCATAGTTCACATTATCGGATTTCGAGTTTTAAATTTAAATACGTTTTTTCAACATTTAATTCTTAAAACCATTCTTAAACATGTTGTTTAAGTGATTTCTCTTCATGGATATTAACCATATAGTTGCCCCATAATTACCATGTAGAAAGCTAGGTTAAGAAATCTTCACGTCGGAAATTTTTCCCCTAAAGGTGCGACAGCGCTAGCCTAAGGCTTAAAGTTGGCGCTGTAGGCTGCCTCGCAGTGTCTAAGCCCTACCTCGGTGCTGCAGCGCTGGGAACAAGGGTCTGGGCGGTGCTGCAGCGCCAGCCCCCATATTCTGAAATTTTTGAATTTCCACGAGCTTGTAACACGATCGTAACAACTCAGAATTGGCTTGTTCCAAAGCCAATAGTTTATAAATTCTATTTTCTATCATTTCATCAAGTCGGAAATCATTTCTATATCCGTCGGCGAGAAATTCGCCAATTAGTCTATTTTTACGCGTTCATTAAACGTTCGTGAACGTTCGACGCTCAATTCTTCGTTTTAAGTCTGAATTCGTTCGCTCTTGCTCTCCGCAAGTCTTATTTACCTAATTACACGTTACGCCATCAAAAACCATCGTTTTCGAATCAAACGACGACTTTTGACTTCTATTCCGGAAAATTCACGATTTCGACGATTAACGTCTAATCGTGTAACTTTCATTGAATCTTTGTTATTCATTATTTTTACTTCAAACCAAATGGAATCAATCCATTGGTGGGTTCTTTAATGATTCTAACCAATGTAACCCTTTATGTTCTAATGGTTTCACATAGTTATCATTCAAATTCTCATAATTTTGATAATTTCTTCATTAGTTCCTTTAACAATTATTATGATTTCATTACTCATGGCTTATTATTGTTCTTAATTCATCATTTAGCCAACCTTATAACTTCTTATTACTCATGCACTACCAATTCACTTCTCTATCAATTCTATTATTGAAAGACAATTGAATTATCTAAATTTTCTTATCTTTATACCTTTGATGTTCTTGAATGCTTGAGTATAGAGACTCAATTACTTCTTAGCTCCTTTGTTTGCTTGGTTTTATTATCAAAGGATGAACTAGCTTCTCTTCTCTCTCTCTCAATATAAGTGTCAAATTGATTAACCAACAAATGGCTAGCCAAAGCTTCTTATTTATAGACTTGCAAGGCTTAGGGTAGTTTGGTCATTAGGACCAAACCTCCTTTGCCCTCATGTCTTGCCATGTGAAGCCATGTGCTAGCACATACACCCCACATGCCCATCTTATCATCTCATGTGCCCATAGGTTGCCCCATGGGTTTAACCCACCCGTTAACCCATCAGTTCGACCCACGAATTTAGTTATTAAATTTAATTCAATTTGAATGTATTTACTTCGTATTATACGTCGTCTTAATTCCCGTATTCTCTTCGTATTATACTTGTACAATATCTCGTATTATACTCGTATTCATTCCATATAATAATAATTTATTATTATACTTAATTCTAATTATCATTATGTTTCACTTCCCCTAATCCTTAGGTTTTAAGTCCGCAAGCGAAAACTCCGCGAGCCATAAATGAAATATTATTACATATTCCATATCGTCTTAGAATCCTATCCTTACGCGTTTCTCAGAATTTTAATAATAATTTCCGAGCAGAAACGGATGAATAATGATTTTCTTCCAAGAAAACTTTTCTCGGCTAACTTCACTTTTCACGATATATTACCGTCAAATCTTTCCAAGGAATGTCATTCGGACACTCCGATCTCCTAGAAAGGCTTAAGGTCTCAAACCCTAACCCTTAAGGTTTCATCTATGAATAGTGCATATTTAGTCTTTTTCTCGAAAATATTTTTATTCCTGAAAATCTTTTATTTTCTTCTTATAAATTCACATCAATTATTTCTAGCACGTAGCCAAAATCCTAACCATTTTTGCATTCTCTAGGTCATAACACGACCTTTGATTAGCTTACTTAGTTTAACAAACAAATAATCAAGTTTTATTCAATAAATCAAATAAAATTCAGTTTACATAAACGTTCGATTTTCTCGGGCGTTAAACACGCTCTTCCCCTACTATGGTCACCACCCTCTACCGAGAGATGGTGTGAAAGGTCTGTCCGCCTCTGTCGGGAAGAAGATCACTCTGTCTGTGACATGATCAATGGAGGTCATGTATGTATAATGCATCTTGTCAGCATTCCTCTTGTGCACCCGCACCTCCTGCTCCAGGTCCTGCACCTGATCCTAGGCCCTCTACCTGTTAAGGATTTCCTCCTCCCAGTAGGCGTTTATCGCCTATTGAGGATTTCCCCTCCTAGTAGGCATTTATCGCCTGTTTCTCCATCTGAAGGTCATGCACCTTCGCCTCATATAGCTGAGCTCGATTCTCAGCGTCAAGGTATTCAACTCCGAGTTCCGATCAACAAGGTGATGCACCAGAACCCCCAACTAAACTAAAGCCTCCTGCATCTCGGCGTTCATATACCCCTCATCGTTCGAGTCCTCATAAACCTCCTCGGACTCTACTGCAACAGTTACACCATGAGCTTTTGCTTCTCCCAACATACCAGCAGTTACTACTCCTGCTAACATACTAGTTACCCCAGATGGCAGACCAGTATCCTCCTCATGTTCAGACGGATCCTCCACCATCACGAGATCTATATCCGGATCACTCTCGATCAGCACTACAGGCACAGGCTCGGGTGCTACTATAGGTGGAACAAACAACTCCTCAACTATAATATGAATATCCTGATATATATTTTCCCTTGACATCTATAATCAAATAATTTATCTTGATTAGTACATTTCATCAAATCACATTTGATATTACAAATAACAGTTTAATTTATGTTATTTTTACTTCTTTAGACTCTTATTAATGAATTTCCTCAATTCATCTCTTAACAAACTTTATCTAAGTTTATTTGCTTACTGACTTCTCTAACTTCACTAGGTTATAGCCTAAGGTGCCCCACCTAAGATTTCTAACCTATAGCTTTGATACCAACCTGTGACGCCCCCAAATCCGAGTACCTTTAAACTTTGAATTTAGTGCTCCACGGATACTAAACATTCATCAACATACATCTACATTATCATGTTAATATGAAAGTAATTACTAATTATTACAAACATATTATTACATTCCCAGATTATATGACATTTAAATCTTTAATACTTGATAATTAACATAACAATTATTACAATACTCCTATATATTACAAATAGGATTCATATCCTCTACTCGTTCATCTTCCATTTGCCCTTGTCCTTACCAGAACCTTTTACATGCACAATTTTCACTAAAAATATTTAATTCAAAGAAAGAATGAGCATTTACATACCCAGCAAGTATAACAGTTGCATATAAAATAACAAAATCAAGAATTATGCTTTCATACTTCTAAACCTTCAACAACTGAACAAAAGTTTTGAAGAGATCTCGAATAACAGAAAATTACTTCCTTTGTGTTCAAAACATATTTTCTAAACAACATACTGACTTTTACGGAGCGGTCATAAGACCACGAACTTTCATTTTTCATTTAAAAAGGTTTAAATAGCTATTCCACTGTAAACCATCATGGCTTACGGGCACATTGGGTGATCAGCCCTTTGTACCCTATATTGATCAATACTATTTAGTTGAATGACTGACTTTGTTTCCATCACCCGACATCGTATGCCAACAATATTAAACATTTTCCCAATATTAGGGTTGTTCATTCTCAGACTAAATCTGCACCAAGTCAAATTGGTTTAGAAGCTTTACTTAAACTTAATAACATTTCAGATGATTATATTCAAATCAATAAAATATTTCAACATGTGTCTAGTCGATACAATTGGCATTGACATACTTCTTAAACAGTTTCACTCAATAATGAATCACTCGTGTATCACTCAACTGGCTTTTACCCTCTAATGAACCTTTTTTTCTCTCAAGTATTCCCTCTTATAGGTTCTTTTTGAATTCACCAAACAAGAATCACAGTTTCCTATTTCAATTCAACAAGAACTTATCAATAACAAATTAGCAAGATATGAGTCTCAAATTACCCACAAGTTACGGGTTGAGCATCTTGTAAGCTTCAGATGAACTATCAAATTATTTGATAATTGAATTTTGTGGAACTATCGCTGCTAGATTTGGGGTTAGCAAGCAATTGAAATAATCTAATTTTTTTAGATATTCAAGCAAGAATTTAAAGGATAGATAACCCGCTAGATACTTAGCTTTGATACCAACTGATAGACTACACGACACGTTTACGTGAGGTGGTCATCGCCCGGATCTTTTCTAGCAAAGTTGTATTGGTGGAACACCAACGACACCGCAACCCTTCGCCTATATTGAAGCAAGAACCTTGGTACAATCGACAGTGTAATGAATTTTGCGTTGAATGGAACCTCGAACATTTGTCTATTTTGAGACAAGAACCTTGGTGTAGGTAGAAGACGCCACACCCAATTATGAATTGTTGAATGATAAGTCAAGTTGAACCTCACAATAAACTATGAACAGTTCAGAAGTTCTTAAAGAACCAAAATAGAGAAACAATCTCACAAGTAATCTTATTAATGAATAATCTTGTATTATAGTACATCAACTTGGGTCCTTATTTATATTACTTAAAGCAACCCTAATTTAAAATGAACAAATTACATAACAATCCAATTTATTTTTGGAATCAAAAACCTAACTAATCACCTTCCAAATTATAATAGAAATAAACTAGCTTCCTAAATACTAATTCCTTACTATAATTATATTGTAAATAATCTAATCTCCATGCCAAGTTGGATTAAAATGCATAAAATCTGAAATCCAATCGCCTAGGCACAAAAATAGAGCGTTAGGGCACTCAATACGCAAAATACTGGCTTCCAAGCGTCGGGGCACTGTCTGGTAAGCGTCGAGGGGTGCGTTGGGGCACTGGAAAAGGGGCTGGGGCGCTGGCAAGGCCATTGGGGCCCTAGTTGGGGCGTTGCTGTCTGGATTTAGTTAAGTAACTTAAAATCACCCTATTTAATAAATGCTCTTGAACTCCTTTCATCCCAAATACTTATAAAATCAATGGACTCCCTTGGAATTTGAATTAAATTATCATCGTTTGATGTAGCCCTAGTCATGATCTTGTCATATACCCAAGAGTCAAGGGCCAGTCGTGCCCTCGAACTCCACCACAAATAACAAACTCAATTATGCCTTGTCACAGGGTAGCCTCCTTACAAAATTCATAACGAATTATCAACCGCAGAAAAATTCCCAAATTCTCAGAAAACATAGCTAACTTCCATATCTATAACATATCCGAAAATTAGTTTTTTCCTTCTTATACAAAACAAGGTAAAAACTGTCCTTGTTTCCTTTTTTTTCTAGGTTTTTCCAAGTTTTGATTGTTTCATAATTTTGCTTCTTTTTTCATGTTACATGGTTACATACCATTAAAGATATATACATAATACCTTAGCATGGTGAGAATTTCAAACTTCTCAAAAGAAAGAATTTCCAAGAATTTTATGGATCAAAAGCTAGTTTAGGAATTACCTTAATTATGTTTTTTTTCTTCTTTTCTTTCCTTCTTCTCCTTTATGTTCTTCCTCTCTTTTCTAGCTCTAGCCGTGATCTCTCTGCCTTCTTAGTGTTGCTGAGCTTGAGGGGTGGGTGGGGGTGTTGTGTTTGTGTTTTATTTTTTTGTTCTCTTTTTACTTCACTTTTAGGACTTATATATATACTAGCTGTACCCGTCCGTGCCTCCGACACTATTTAGTTTTGTACGGTGATATTTATCTCAAACTTTAGACGACCCAGATAATTTTTGGGTTGAGCGGGAAATTCAAATTCAGTTGTGTTTTTGTTATATATATCCTATTTGGATAAGTTTGGCCAAAAATCTTGAAGCTTCTCCCCCGCCCCCGCACCCGCCCCCAAATCCTTAATCTCCCAACCGAAATCAGAACAGTATGAACTACTAAAAGTTAACTTTTTCACCCTTATCATGCTTACAGTCGATTCTTACTAAAATTGACGTCATGATAAGCATGGCGATGTCCGTTTCATCAAATTCACCTTCGAACACAAAGTTGGACTTTTAATCCTAAAAGTTAACCGTTAACTTTGACCCTACATCCTAAATTAGACGTTCTAATTAATGAAATGTTTTATGTAACTTAGTTTATATTATTAGTTAGTGGATGTGAATAGATAGTGACCACCAAGTTTGTTGTTGTGAGTATACGGATTTGGAGGCGTCACACAAACACTTAGTACCAAAAACATATAAACAGACTTCTCCAAAAAAAGATAATTATTCGCACAATAAAATTTTGAGATCACAGACTTCTCCAAAATGATAATGACAGCCTGAAAAATATCACAATCAAGTTTCTTATTATTTATTTATTCATCAGTTTTGATCAAATATAACTTACTTTTGAAACCGTAATATTCACCCAGAAAAATGACTAACAATACTATTATTGTGCTGTAAACTTATATTTGTCCACCATTAGTAGTAGAAAGAGCCGATTAATGAAAACTTTGTCCATATATAAGCTTCAGTTTTTCCTGTTAATGTATACTTGAGTCGGCAACAACCTTCAGTATCAACTCAAAGAGAGCCAGCGTCACTCACAAAAATACTGGTTTTACACCTTGATCCTTGAAGACTCCCCGACAGCACTTTCCATTCTTGCATACCAATCGCCAATTCGTGTGTGCTCCACCATATCTTTACCAGACCTCAGATAACGAATAGGTCGTAACACCCCAAAGACAGCAAGGTCAGCTAGATTAGGTTTGGTGCCCCCTGAATCAATCATAAACACTTAACCGACAATTGGTTTTAAAGAAAAATTACAATAATAAAAAAAAATAATAGTAAATAAAAAAATGAAAACATGATCAGATGAAATCTACTACTGTATGCATATGTAGACTATCAATTGCCTCACCCTGATTCAACATAAACACATAACAAATCAAAAAATGGTAAGAAAGGTGAACATACTCAAAATAAATTTATTACTGTAAGCATATGCAGACTATCAATTACCTCAAAGCTATCTCCTCTGCCAGGTACTATCTCATGCACCAAATCCACAATACTTACCAAGTAAAAGTTTACAGTTGTGTCTTTAAAAATGATACATGATAAAATAAAAGAGTTTTCACTAAATTGAAAACTAGCATTTTTGTGCAGTCTTATTTCATTTCATTTCTTATACAAGCACTCGCATTTTCTACTTCAAATTATATGGTCAGCTGTAGAACATTGAATTGATTAGCTTTAAAACATGAAAATCTCATGGTTTCAGTTAGAATTAGGAAGGATTAAGAAGAAGAAGAATAAGAGAATAAATATTCGTAAATGTGGAAGACGAGAGAGAAAATAGACTTGCAGAGAGAAGAAGACAGAACTTGCATGTAGATAGAAAAGATAATTGTTTACATTCACATGACTCTTACCATTCATAATCCACAATTATTTATAGACTTTACTACTGCTGGAAATAACAAGATAACAACTGCTCATAATAGATAACTACTACTTAACTAGATAACTTCTATTCAGACTTTGATAACTACTATCACTACTGAGATTATGACAGAAACAGACTTTAGTCTTCTAAGAAACAAGACTAAATGAGAAGTTAACAAATTACAATCCTTCAGTACGTACAAATATTGGTCACAAGGTATTTCTAAATGATACGGATCAAGCCAAGAGAAGATTCATTATTATTAAGCATTTATATTGTTGTTTAAAGATAAGTAATAGTAACCAGATGGTTCAAAAGTCTTTAGTTCAAACGCTTTTATTAACTTTTCATTTTATATTAGGTTTTTAAATATAATAGATAATAATTAGGGATTTCTTTTCTTTCCTATATAATTAAGTAACCCAAGTGATATTAGGTTTTTACCTGGTTTCCAAGAATTAAGGTTTCTTATTGTTCTATATTAACTGGTGTAACCATTGATGAAATTCAGAGTTGAATTATATGTTGATATGAGATTAAAACTTTGTGCTTTTTTGTATGCTTCTACCTATGACTACGTGGGCAGGTTATTTTTCTATTCTATTTTTTTTTTTGAGAAAACGTGGAGTGGTTTTTTAAACCTTCTCATCCTTAATCTATATTCTAAATTTTTTCTAAACCATATCTTGCATTAAATTTATATCAAAGCTAAAGCTGTATATTTGATTTCATCTACTCATCTTCCAACCCACCTGGCCTCTAGCATTTGTCGATGTTTACTAGAGAATCAACATTTATATCCCAGACGAAAGCGTCGATCTATAGGAAAAATAGTTGCCGTTGTCATAGTCTACTAATTAAAACAATTTTTTCTTGTGGAAAAAATATAATCAAAAGTACAGTTCATCAGCAGGTACTGTTCAAGAACAGTAATGGTCAAACTCACAGTTCACCTTCTTCAAGTCATTCTACAAGTCAGACAACAATTTTATGTATGCGGATTTTTAATCTAGGAAAGGAAGTCACCAAAGATTCAGAAATGACACGAACTATTCATAATTTCATCAGAACGGTTTGTAAGCCATATTTACAAGGAAATTTAATGCTTAAACCTAGCCTGTTGTTTTATACCATCCTGAAATTGTAGAAAAAATGCTCCCTCTCCTCCCAGCCACTGTGCTTTTCTAATCAGATCAGTATTTTAGTAAAAACAGAATTTAGGTAAAAGGTTTGTAATCAATATTTTCTTTCGAGAGAGTAGAAAGTGATACATCTTATGTGCATGAAGTAGCCTACTGCAAAGGTAAAGAACGAGGCCAAGAAGCCCAATGTTCTCAATGGTGGTAGGAGTAAACATAATAAAATCACTGCAGATAACCAGTTATGCATAGGTTTGCATTGCAGTGCATGTGGATGCGTGTTCTACATGCATTCTACATTGCAGCTGTGTCGCATAATAATCCAAGTGACAAGATGCAGAAAACGAACCAAGAAATTCCCGACCATTAAGTGCATCCACCCACAATTCTGCAGCTTCATACAAGGCTGCTCGTTCATCAGTAATGTTATACCTCTTTTTCAGATTCTTGGATACAAAATACATAGATGCAGCCCCGGCATATTTCGCAGTATATTTTTCGGTGAAGCTGAAATTGCCTTGGAGCACAAGAGAAAATGAGAGCATCAATAGTGTAAATTAATCATATGGAGGTGCTGAGATATTTTATGTACATGCTGACAGTAAAGTATACATATGAATATGATTACCTCAAAGATAGATATAATTACAACCTTAAAAGACCAGTTACAAACGTTACTTATCGACGATCCCTCACCACCAACCCCAAAATACAACACCCAAAAAAATGACTAAGAAAAGGAAAAACAGAAGACAGAGGTGAAGATTAACCTAAATGATGATACGTGCATTCTCTAGCAGGATATAAATGATAAACATGATCTTGCATACAGAATGTGCAATCCAATAAATCGATTGTACACTAAACGTGCGACTAGAGATCTTTGCGAGATGCAGGTGCAACAGGCAGGAGACATCCACAACCTAACTCTTCTCTGGCTTCACCTAATTATTATGAGTATCTAAGCATTCCAGTTCAGAAGGCAAAAGAGTACAAAGTATCGACTAGGTAGTTTGTACCCTTGCCAAACAGTTCATTATGCCAAAAGTTTCACAAGTAAAAGACTAAAATTATCTCGTGGAGGTAAATGCAGGACAGTTGGAACATGGTAACCCACACAATCATGATGGTAATGAGAATCCATTAATTGACAAAGACGTCAATTATTAGACATTTGAAGCATGGTACAAAACTTGTATATCTCTGAATGCTCTCACTATTGTTCCTTGTTAATGCTTCATATAAAAAGTAGACTACACTAGTAATTCTGCAAAACAATGGTCAATACTATATATTCTCAAATAACGACCAACGGTTATAAACAGTTATTGGACAGATATTTCTGGGTTAGATCATAGCAAATTCATTTGGGTGGACACAAATCCATTGCTCATAGTTTCCAATTACACATTTACCAAACTATTCCTAAGAGCCGCACACCAATGTTACATGGATCATATGCAGAGTGTCAGGTTGTCAGATTCATCTGTCCCCCATATCATCGAATATAGTAAAATGGCCAGAAAGGATCCAAATTTGAGAAGGGAGTGAAAACACTTTCTAACAAAAATAAATGGAACAAAATAGCTTGCAACATTGTTAAGGGTATATTTAAATATAGATAGTGTTGGACAAGATTTAGTAACAGATCTAAATTTTTACAATTAATTTGAATATATATAAACCTGTTGGGGGACATATCCAATGTCCATATTTAAAAAAATAATTTAACATTGGTGTATGTCTAAAACGGTATTAAACACTATACATTCCTAGTGTGCACTTTCTTCCTTTGTCTTTGTTGAGGGATAGAGTTACTATCTTTGCTTTGTCACGGTTGTCTGCTATGGGCACTGTTCAATATACAATCCTAGTGTGCACTTTCTTCCTTTGCCTTTGTTGAGGGTAAGAGTTACTTTCTTTGCTTTGACGTGGTTGTCTGCTATGGGAGCTGTTCACTATAGATTGCTATGGTTTCTTCCTTTGCCTTTGTCGATAGATAGAATTGCTTTATTTGCTTTGTCGCGGTTGTCTGCTATAAGAGCTGTTTGTGATTGATGAGTGGGATCTATACCTACGAATTGGGTATTCTTTGCTTGATAATTTGTGAGTTCTTCAGTATTTTGAGTTTATGTTTATGCATTTTAGTGTTTTATTGCAGGAATTGGAATTAAGCTTGGAATGGAGTCTAAGCGGTTAATGAAGGAATCTCAGTCATGGTTAAACAGCTTTTGGTGTTGGTTTGTATCAAGAGTTGGTGTTCAAAAAATAGCTAAGGAATTAACAAAACGCGTCAAGTGGCATGGAAGGAAGGAAGAAGGACGTTAACAGAAAGTGTCACGCCCCCAAATCCGAGTCTCCTTCAACCCCTGATCTGGTGTTGACGATACAACTTCATCTATTAAATCTACCAACAATTCTATTGGTTTAACTAGTCTATTACAGACATTACATCAATTCTTTACCTCAATTCCTGGATCGCAACATCTTTCCTTATACTCACTACTATTATACTTGGTAAAAATTCATTTAATTAAAAATTTAACATCATACTATTTATTCCAGAATCGTAAACTTTACAATTTTAGGTTACATCTTAAAGTCATAAAAATTACAACTTATTCTAATGCATTAAATATGCAACTCCTCCAACCATACTTTCTCTTGAGTATTCCATAACTCCAAAACAACACTAAACTCTTCTTCTCAACTTCATCACCATTTATCTATAATAGACTTTCAATATTAGCGACCAATCAGTTTCTCAGGAAAGAAGGGACTTTTCGTTAAAGCGGTGGTCAATTAAACAACCCATTTCCTCAACAGAACTTTCTAGACATTGTCAATACTGAATCTAGCATAGTTAAATGACTTCTACATCTACTAGCTTAAATGTATAGTACACTACATTTTTATAATAATCCCCAACTCTTTTAATCAAATCTCCAAATTTATTACAACTTTAAGTTTTATTACAAATAAAGAAGACCAATTATCTACTCTTCTTTAACTTTCCCGTTCTACTGCCAGACTCTTCTGGTAAATACTTCCTTAACTGCAAATGAAACATATTTGCAAGAATGAGCATAAGATAGCTCAGCAAGTCTTAACACATAACACATAAGAGAACTCACACTTCTCTGATTCAAAGGGATGAATAGCTCAAAAAAAGATATCAACAATTGTTCATAATAGTAAACTGAGGTTTGTTAAATCAAGAGTTGTTCGTCAGTCATAAGACTTAGAACTCTCTGTAGATATTATAAGGGGATCAACCTAATAATATCCTATGTTATGCATAACACCTTCTATACTGACAACTTTCGTTTACAACAATATAGGAGTTGGTTACCCGACACATCATAAATTCCCCCATGAATAAGGGTTGTTCATTTCAGTTACTAACTTACAAATTCCGCCCCAAAACAATTTGGTTTGGCACAATAAACTCAATTCAAATAGAGAATTATAACAATTCAATATCTCATCAATAATTATTCCGAAAGGAATAGCTCAATACTCGAGTTAAGCCGAATGAAAAGGCAAATAACTCTTCTCCATAAATCATTTCACAATATATAATGAAATTCATAATTCAAAGAAAGAATTAAAGAAATTCAACAATTTAAAACACATTGTTGCACTTTGCGCAAGTACATAAATCGAATAAGTTAGAAAACTTGCCTGGTAGCGTCTTCTATGTTTATGCTAATTTTTCGTCTTTTGTATGGCCTCTTGAAGTTGCAAGCTTTACGATTATCTTGAATAAACAAAACTTGATTTTCTACCTCTCAAATATATGTGATCTTACTATGATTTCTTTTAGAATTGTTTTGGAATTTAATGAAAGTTATTAGCATGGCATGAGAGTCTTATTTATAGGCAACCAACACTTAGGGTATAATGGTCATGACACCACAACCAATCAAAGTATCCAACAAGGCAACCAAGCCATGGTTCACATAAGGCCACCAATGCCTAACAACTCTACTTACAAATTGACCAACTAAGCCATGTCATACCACTTGTGTCTTGCAACAAATGTATTGCAAGGCAAGAGGCCACATCTCACCTCTCCAAGCTTGACAACACCACAAGCAAACCATTAGGCCACATCTCTCCATCATATGCTTAACACATTAAAGCAAGCAAAACTCAATTTGGTGACTAACTCTTCAAAACAAGTATCAATACTTGCAAGCTTGTAAGTATTACAAACTTTAGAAATTGATACTCTGTTATATATTTCAATATGTTGAATACGACATTTATACAAAGGATTTCTAGGAAGAAAGCAATGACAACTAATTCTAGGAGGAAAACAAGGAAAGTTTCCTTAATATAAGGACACTGTTCACTATATAAGGACACTGTATAAGGACGAGGACACTGTATTCGAACACTCCCCCTCAAGTTGGTGTGAAGATGTCACGCATACCCAACTTGACACAGTGGATGAAACATCTTACTACTAAGACCCTTAGTTAGAATATCAGTAAGTTGGTGTTCTGATTTTACAAAGGGTAAGCAAATAAGGCCACTAGTTAACTTTTCTTTAATGAAGTGTGTCAATCTCAATGTGCTTCGTTCTATCATGTTGTACTGGGTCGTTTGCAATACTAATGGTTGTCTTGTTATCACAAAATAACTGCATAGGCCCTTTAGATGTAACACCCAAATCTTCTAACAAGGTTCGAAGCCATATTAGTTCACATATACCCAAGGCGATAGCTCGATATTCAGCCTCAGTACTAGATCTTGCCACCACGGACTGTTTCTTACTACACCACGTAACAAGATTACCTCCAACAAATGAACAGTAGCCTGATGTAGACCGACTATCCTCTTTAGAGCCAGCCCAATCTGAGTCGAAAAAAGCTTCAACTTTCATATGACCATTGGTGCAAACAGTAAATCTTTTCCAAGAGCAGACTTGAGATACCTCAGAATTCTGTAAACAGTTTCCATGTGACAATGTCGAGGATCATGCATATACTGGCTCACTATACCCACATCATAAGATATATCGGGTCTAGTATGAGAAAGGTATATCAATCGTCCCACCTAACGTTGATATCTTTCTTTATCAACCGTAGGTCCTGTGCCGCCTACTAGATGATGATTAACTTCAATAGGAGAATCAGCAGGCTTACATCCTAGCATATCAGTTTCTGATAAGAGATCAAGGACATATTTCCGTTGAGATAAAAAATCCCACTAGAAGATCTTGCAACTTCAATACCAAGGAAATATTTCAAATAACCAAAATCTTTGATCTCAAATTCTTTGGCCAGACTTGCTTTGAGGTTAATTATCTCTTCTCTATTATCCCCTGTCACCACTATGTCATCAACATAAACAATAAGAATGGTAGTCTTACCATTTATCTGTTTGACAAATAAAGTATGATCTGCTCAACTCTGCTTGTACCCAAATCTTATCATTGCCTTGTGGAATCTACCAAACCAGGCTCTTAGAGATTGCTTCAACCATATAACGCCTTTCGCAGTTTGCAAACCTTACCCTCGGTGACAGATGAAGCAAAATCAGAGGGTATTTTCATGTATACTTCTTCCAAGTCACCATGAAGGAATGCATTTTTTACATCCAGTTGTTGAATATCCCAGCCGAAGTTTGCTGCACATGAAATTATGGTACGAACAGAATTCATCTTTGCCAGAGGAGCAAATGTCTCCTGGTAATCAATTCCATGAGTTTAAGTATACTCTTTTGCAACTAGCCTGGCTTTGAGTCTCTCAACTGTCACATATGACTTCTGTTTGACTGTATATACCCATTTGCAATCAACTGTTTTTTTCCCGTAAGGAAGAGTAACTAGTTCCCATTTATCATTCTTTTTCAAAGCATTCATCTCCTCAATCATAGCATGTTTCCAATTCTCATTGCTCATTGCTTCTTTCCACCCTTGAGGAACAGATATTGAAGACAAGAAGGAAACAAAGGAGAGATAGGATGCAGATAATTTATTATAGGCTACGAAATTAGAAATAGGATGTTGAGCACAATCTCTAACTCCTTTTCTAAAGGCAATGGGAACGTCAGTATCATCAGAAGAACAAACAGGAAGTCAGTATTATCAGAAGTAAGAGTCTCACCATTAGCATTATCAAGACTAAGTTCTGAGCAAGGTTGGTGTAGTGGTGCAGAAACGGTAACCTTATTCTTGCCTTTTCGAGCATAGGTCCTCAACTTAGGCTCAGGAGGCTCATTCTGTCTAGTACACTGTAACTCCCCCTGTGTAAAATTATCAGAAACAACAGGAACAGGAAAAGTAACAGGGAAAGTAGAGCTTGTAATACTAGCCTCAAGAAACTTCTCATTCATAACATTCTCCCCTGAGGAGAAGGGGAAGAAGAATAAAAAGGTTCCAATTCCCAAAAAGTGACATCCCGAGTGACCGACTTTTTTAGGAGGATGATAACATTTATAACCTTTTTGGGTTGGAGAATAACCAATGAAAACACACCTAATTGCTTTGGAATCTAATTTTCCCCGAGTGGGAGATTTATCATGAACAAAGCACACAACCAAAAACTCGAGGTGAAGGAGAAGGACTGGTTGTGTGTTGGAGAAGAGAGATGTGACTTTGGTTCCTAAGAATTCTGGAAGGAAGGCGGTTTATAAGAAATGCAGCAGTCAGAACCGCATCTCCCCAAAGAAATTTAGGGGTTGACATAGTGAACATAAGAGTGCGGGCTACCTCTAGTAAGTGTCGATTTTTCCTTTCCACTACTCCATTTTGTTCTGGGGTTTTGACACATGAGGTTTGAAAAATAATGCCATGTTGAAATATGTAAGATGCGAAAACATTATTATTACTATATTCACGACCATTATCACTATGGAAAATTCTGACTTTAGCGTCGAATTGGGTTTAAATCATTTTATGGAAGTCTTGAAAACAATCATACATCTCATTTTTGGACTGCAGAAGGTAAATCCAAGTGACACGAGAATGACAGTCAATAAAACTAACAAACCATCTATGACCAGAACGGGAGACAACTCGAGAGGGTCCCCACACATCGGTATGGATAATGGCAAAAAGGTTTAGAATGTCGACTGTTAGTAGCAGAGTAAATAGAACGTTTGTGTTTACCCAATTCACATGGTTCACACAAAAATTGAGTTACGTTACAATGCTTAACTAAAGATGGAAATAAAGACTCCAATACTGAAAAGGAAGGATGTCCCAAACGTCGATGTCCCAAACGTCGATGTCATTGATGAAGAGAAGTCAGACATGGGTGAGAAGTAGAGTAAAGAGCCTGAGTAGAGGGCATGTTAGACGAGGGAACATCTAAATAATAGAGACCGTCAACTGCACTACCACCGCCAATCCTTTGCCCTGTTGCCAAGTCCTGAAAAACACAATGATTTTCAAAAAAGGATACTGAACAGTGTATGAACTCACAAAGACGTTTGACAGATAGTAAATTGTCAGTAAATGACGGAATATGAAGAACAGACGATAATGTTAATGAAGGAGTACAAACTACAGAGCCCCTCCTGGAGATAGAAGACAGAGAACCATCAGCTGCCCGAACCTTGTCTTTTCCAGAGCAAAGCGTGTCTGAAATAAAGAGATTGGATGATCCAGTCATATGGGCAGAAGCCTCTGTGTCAATGATCCAACTAGGGCAAGTAGATGAGACATTAAGAGCACAAGAGTGTATACTTAATTGTGCATAATGAGAAATAAATTTGAAACTTTGTTCCGCCATATAAAAGGTATGTACAATATATATCCGAGGAGAACAAATTTTTCAAAGGATATCAAGTAATTGCACTACACTTAAAAACAGAATTTATGGAGCAAAAAATATCCAAGGAAATATCAACAAGCATAATTTACAGGCTTCAAAAACTCGAGAATTTTTCCAAAAAACATATTAGTGCAGTTTAATTTGTTCTTTTAGAATTAGCTCTTATATTAGCCCAAAATAGCAGAACAGAAGCCTTTTTAAGGGATTAACAGTAGCTCAGTTGGCCAAACGAAGTTAAAGAACAGGGAGGAAGTCAACAACCAATCAAACCTGAAAATTGCTCTACAAGACCACTGCAGATAAAAAGAGGAGAGAAAACCGACCGGACTGGTAGAAGCCGCGCCGGAAAAAGCTGTCGGAAACTGTCACACACGCCGGCAGGAGGAGGCGCGTGGCGTCGATAGTCGGCGCGTGACAGCGCGTGCGGTGGTGGGTCAAAAAATTGAAAGCTCCGATCTGATCGCCCGACGATGTAGAACCCTAATATGACCTTAATTTTTCCAACAAAACTGATCATGTAAGGTTTCTATGAGAATCGATGGTCGGCAATTGGGTTTTCTGATAAGGATCAATGCTCTGATAATGGAGCACAACTTTGATACCATGTAGAAATTGATACTCTGTTATATATTTCAGTATTTTGAACACTACATTTATACAAAGGATTTCTAGAAAGAAAGCAATGAAACCTAATTCTAGGAGGAAAACAAGGAAAGTTTCCTTAATATAAAGACATTGTTCACTGTATAAGGACACTGTATTCTAACACATACTTTCATAATGACCAAAATATCCCTACTTTCTCTACACCCTAAACGGATCCCACTTAGTTTGGTTACTCCGAACTTAGTTTACTTTCTAGTTAGCTTTCTAGTTTACTTTTTAGTTAGGCTTTCCTAACTAATCCGGTTAACCGAAATTGTTGACTTTCCCAAAGTTGACTACGTTTTATGAATAGTGATTTAGCGTTTTTATAGATAGTGATTTCCTAGTTAAGTTTTACAAAAATTTCTATACTTGTACTTGTAATGAAACCATACATTCAATCATATAACACATAATTTCAATCACAAAAACATCCTTTATTAATCATATATGGTTACATTACAAGTCTTATAAGAATTTGAAATATTACATTCACCCCTCCTTATAAGAATTTCGTCCCCGAAACTAATTACTTACTAAGTAAACAAAATACGGGTAGTTTTGCTTCGTTCTATCCTTAAGCTCTCACGTAGCTTCTTGATTCTTCATGATCATTTCGCTCTTCAGGCAATTTTTCACCTGATGGTCTAGGGTTCCACAGTTAAAACACCCTCTCTTCTTAGGACTTGACAATTGATAGCAAAGTGGCCCTCCTATCCACAGTTATAACATATATTCATGCCCCTCAAACATGCTCCCATGTGGTTCTTACCACATGTGTTACATGCTTTTACTTTTTCTTTGTTTCTCCCTAATCATTATTTTCAATATTGTTCCGCTTCCTTTTATTATCATTCCCTTATTACTAGTTTCCCCTTTATAATTTCCTCCCCCCCTCCCCTCCCCTCCCCTCCCCTCCCCTCCCCTCTATTCTTCTTCTCTTCATCAAATTTGATTAAGGCTTCACTCCCGCATTCTACTCTTATGGCCTTTTCAAGGATTTGACCAAAGGTTTCTATCTGTAGTAAAGACAATTGGTTGCATAACGAGGGTTTTAAACCCTTTTTGAACCTCCTTGTTTTCCTATTCTCCGTATCAACTTGATGCGGAGCAAACCTGGCTAGTTCATTAAACTTGGCCACATACTGGGGTTCCGACATATCCCCTGCTTTAATTCTAGGAACCATACTTCCATACGATTCTGCATACTCGGGAAATAGTTCTCAAAAAACAATTCCTTTAACTTTTCTCACGAAACTACTCTCTCCACAGCCCTGGCTTGGTTAGCTTCCCGCCAGAAGTTTGCCTCGCCTTTCATTAAATATGTAGCAAAAACCGTCTTTTGATCTTCCCCGACTCTAGCTATCACGAAAGCTTTCTCGATTTCTTTTACCCACCCCTGAGCCACTATTGGCTCGGTGGTTCTTTTAAATTCGGGAGGTCCTACACTTCTAAAGTCTTTGAAAGACGTGTTCTGAGTTGTGGGTGGGTTTTGGTTTCCTACTGGACGATCCTGCAACGCCCTTAACAGTAAGTTTACGAATTGCTGCATAGGGTTAAACCTCACTTTGTTCACCCCCCCCCCCCGCACCCCACCCCACCCCACCCCACCCCACCCCACCCCCTCCCCTCCCCTCCCCAATATCTATCTCCGACTGTGATCTTCTTATTGGCGCCAATTTCTATATTAAAAAGAAAACAACACAAAAATACTATAAATTTATTCACATAACACAAAATATAAGAAATATTATCGACGCTAATATATTTCTTAATTTTATCTTTCCTTACATACGAACTGTTTACGAGTCTGTTTATCTCTATTAATTCTATTAAGATTATATCCTAAGCTACTCTTCCCCTAGAGCTATAACTTATTGCTTTGATACCACTTTGTCATGTCCCCAAATCCGGGTCTCCTTCAACCCCTGATCTGGTGTTGACGATACAACTTCATCTATTAAATCTACCAATAATTCTATTGGTCTAACTAGTTTATTACAAACATTACATCAATTCTTTACCTCCATCCCTGGATCGCAACATCTTTCCTTAATATTCACTAATATTATACTTGGTAAAAACTCATTTAATTAAAAACTTCATACTCATTATTCCAGAATCATAAACTTTACAATTTTAGGTTACATCTAAAAGTCATAAAAATTATAACTTATTCTAATGCATTAAATATGCAACTCGTCCAACCCTACTTCTTCTTGAGTATTTCATAACTCCAATCCAACACTAAACACTTCTTCTCAACTTCATCACCATCTATCCATCCTAAACTTTCAATATTAGCAACCAGTCAGTTCCCAGGAAAAAGGGGGCTTTTCGTTAAAACGGTGCTCAATTAGACAACCCCTTTCCTTGACAAAACTTTCCAGACATTGTCAATACTGTTAATCTAGGGTAAATGACTTCTACATCTACTAGCTTAAATGTCAAGTACACTATACATTTTATAATAATCCCCAACTCTTTTAATCAAATCTCCAAAGTTACAACTTTAAGTTCTATTACAAATATAGAAGAGCAATTATCTACTCTTCTTTAACTTTCTCGTTCTACTGCCAGACTCTTTTGGTAATACTTCCTTAACTGCAAATGAAACATATTTGCAAGAATGAGCATAAGATAACTCAGCAAGTCTTAACACATAACACATAAGAGAACTCACACTTCTTTAATTCAAAGGGATGAATAGCTCAACAAAAGATATTAACAATTCATAATAGTAAACTGAGGGTTGTTAAACCAAGAACTATTCGTCAGTCATAAGACTTAGAACTCTCTGAAGATATTATAAGGAGATCAACCTAATAATACTCTATGTTATGCATAATACCTTCTATACTGACAACTTTCGTTTTCAACAATATAAGAGCCGGGTTACCCGACACATCATAAATTCCCCCATGAACAAGGGTTGTTCATTTCAGTTACTAACCTACAGATTATGCCCAAAAACAATTTGGTTTGGCACAATAAACTCAACTCAAATAAAGAATTATAACAATTCATTATCTCATCAATAATTATTCCGAAAGGAATAGCTCAATACCCGAGTTAAGCTGAATGAAATGTCAAATAACTCTTCTAAATAAATAATTTCACAATATATAATGAACTTCATAATTCAAAGAAAGAATTAAATGAAATTCAACAATTTAAAACACATCGTTGCACTTTGCATAAGTACGTAAATCGAATGAGTTAGAAAACTTTCCTGATAGCGTCTTCTATGTTTACGCTAATTTTTCGTCTTTCGTATGGCCTCTTGAAGTTGCAAGCTTTACGATTATCTTGAATAAACAAAACTTGATTTTCTACCTCTCAAATATAGGTGATCTTACTATGCTCTCTCTTAGAATTGCTTTGGAATTTAATGAAGGTTATTAGCATGGCATGAGGGTCTTATTTATAGACAACCAAAACTTAGGGTATAATGATCATCACACAACAACCAATCAAAGTGGCCAACAAGGCCACCAAGCCATAGTCCACATAAGGCCATCAATACCTAACAACTCCACCACTTGCAATTGACCAACAAGGCCATGTCCTACCTCTTGTGTCTTGCAACAAATGTGTTGCAAGGCAAGAGGCCACATCTGACCTCTCCAGGCTTGACAACACCACCAGCAAACCCTTAGGCCACATCTCTCCATCACATGCTTGACATCACATTAAAGCAAGTAAAGATATGTATTTCTTTTTTACAAAAGAAATTTTATTAATAGAAAAGAAAAGATACAATATGTTAGTTTATGAGGTTTAAATTTCATAATGCAACTATGTGTATTATTGTAAAAGGGCTATTTTATTTTGAATCGTAATATTTATGTAACTAGATCGTAGAATAAAAATTGTATAGGTTATAGATAAAAAAAATTCCAAGTAGTGATGTATTTCGCAGAACAATGTATAGGATCATAAGTTGTAATTTTTCGTTTGCGCTATATTAAAGATGGCAGATTGGATTTAAATTTGCAGAGTACCAGCACTAAAGACCGTCAACGTTGTTTGGAAAATGTTGTGTGATAGTCAATCACTATAGCTACGTTCGTTTGCAAAAAATGAGGGATGGGATACGACTATTTATATTAATTTAACACCATTAAAGAATATTTTATCTCATGGTTAGTCCGTTAATTATTCCTATTATTGCTATCATTCCTAAGGTCATTTGACACCATAAAAGAGGATTATATAATACTCCCACTATTCCAAAATATTTATTATTGATTTTTTGAAGTCTATTCAACACATTTTCAAACTCAAAATTGAGATATATTCATTTAACTTTAGTTAAAACAATGATGAATATTGAAAACTATCTAAAAAGCCCTACTAATTATAAGATTCATTGGTTTGGTAATTGTTAATGAATCATATAAATTTTGAGTTTGAAATTATTTCAAAATGACTTTCAAAACATTTTCCATGGGAGTATATAACGGATTAATCTTCCCATGAAACCATTTCATAGAAGTTCATTGATATCTTCTTTTTATAAAGCAAATCAACTTATTAAATAAAATAGTCCGTAGGGATAATAAATTAGTACAAATAGTCAAATAATTATATCTCACTCATCATTTTTGCTAACAAAAGTAGCCCAAGAGATAAAGAAGATGAACTAAAATCATTGATATATTCATGAATTATTAAGCAATAGCAACGTAGAGATCTTCTATGTAGAAGATCAAAGCACTCAAAGTTGTGGTGAACAAAAGCTTAGGAAAACCCCATTGAGAACGGAAACTCAAAGCTAGCATGCTCAGAGTCCATCACTTATAGAGCTCTAAACTTCTCGGCTAGGAAGCAAGGATTCGGGTGCAGGGATACGGATGCGTTATACGGGAATACAGGAGTTTGACAAATTTAAAAATGAGGATTCAGGTGCGACGGGGATATGGCACATAATTTATTAATATATACACACACATATATATATATATATATATGTATATGTACACACATATATATGTATATGTATGTGTATATATACATATATATATACATGATGAAAAAGATTCACAAAACAAAAATGCTAACTAAAAAAATAACACAGCAGGACTAAATTGAAAGGACTGGATTTGAAAAGTTTACTAAACTGTGAATTGACTAAAAAATTGGGAATAACTAAGAGGGATCTAACTGTAAAAATAAGTAAAAATATAAGTAAAATAACTGGCCTATATCTGTACAACAATATACATCTTATTATTCACGCAGTACGAAGTCAGGAAAAGATAAAAAGAAAATAAGTAGTCGTTGCTCTCTCTCTATTAGGAAGAAGGAAGAGAAGAAAGAGATAGTGCAGAAAAAGACGAAAGTGAAGGAAGAGAAAAGAATAGAAAGAGAAAGAAGCATACCTGTTGCAGTCTATGTTCTCCACTATTTCCCCCTCTTATCAGATTAAGCCCCAATGCCCTTTGTTTTTAATTTTATTTTGGGGATACGGCAATTGCCGCACATCTGCTTCCTACCAGACAATCAAAACTGTAGATCAAGATCACTCTATGTTAACCTAGTCACTCTTAGGGGCTATTTGTTTAGGACTGAATACGTCTGAATAGTTGCATCGGTCAGAAGATTGAGCTGAATAGCTAAGTCAGATTTTTTTGGTTAAATGGCTGAATGAGCAGCTGAATAAAGTAAAAAAAAATTAAAAAATTATAAAAAAAATATTAACTATTATATTAAGTAATATTAAATAAATTTACAACAACTTTGAATTTTTTCAGAGGGGTAAAATTATAAAATTATGTCATTCAAATGTTTCAGACATGTTAATTATCAAACAACTTTTTTCATTCAGATTCAGATTCATTCAATTTTTATCAAACACCCCCTTAGTGTACTAATAGTTGACTTAAAGAAATTGTGTTGACAGATGACCCCTCATTTATTAAAAGCTGAAAACTAACCAATCAGAAGAAAAAGCACGCAAAGTAACAGGCAAGTAGTACGAGGAATCAGTGCAAAATAAGCTGACACATTACATCTGTCAAAAGCCTCAATAAACAGATCTTTTCAGTGGACAAATCAAGGGATATTTTGAGATATAAAAGGAAAAGACCAGCACTGAATATCTGTAACGCCCGAGAAAATTCGGATTATTATGAAATAACACCCAGCCATTTGATTCAACCTATTATTTCGTTGTATTAGTTTGTTCATTACAGTTAAGTTCATTTTATTGAGTTAGTTATTTCGTTTCATTATTCTTGTATTCTATATCCGTACTGGTCATTTGGCTCATGCTGTGTTTTTCTTCCGACAGGTAATCAGGGGATCAATGGCAAATGTGATGAGAGCTCCCTTTTATCCAAATAATTTAGATATTTTGTTTAGGTTGTCAAATGGTTTATTTGGAGTTGTAATAAATACTCTAGATTGTGGTTTGAGCCGATTGACATTTATTCTGGTTTACCTTTTGATATTTATTGGTTTTGAGACTATTCTTTCGTGGCATAGAGCTTTCGTTTTGTTTTGTTATGTTTTGTGTGTAACCTCTCTTTCTATTTCGAAAAGGGAGTGTTTTAGAGTTGGTATCATAGCTTAGGTTCTTTCTTGTAAAAAACCTATTTAGGTTTGACCTGTGAGTTATGGGTAGACTTCTGGGTTAGGTTTTTGTTCCATTTGATTTTTTGTTCAGTTATCATATCAGCTATATTTGAATCTGTCTCTAAACTGTTTTGCTTATATTCGTTAATCTCTTTCTTAGATGGCTCGTAGATCCGCTAGAGTTGCTGGGAGGCGAGGCAACAATAGGGGAAGAAGTGATGGTCATCCCAATGAGCAACCTAATGATCAGATTAATGCTCAGTTAACTACCTTGGTGAATCAGGCGGTTAATCAGGCTTTACCGCAATTGGTGGCACAGGTTGTACAGCCAATGCAGCAGCCGCCAGAAATTACTGAGCAGGGGAACTCGGGAAATAATGGTCCACAGGCAAACGAAGAGGAAGGGAATGCGGATGGTCTTGATCAGCAGGTGGTTCCAATGCATATATGGTTGGAGAGGTTCCAATGTATGTATGGTGGTTCCAATGTATGTATGGTCTTGATCAGCAGGTGGTTCCAATGTATGTATGGTTGGAGAGGTTCCATTTGATTCGACTAGATTGAGATTTAAAGTATTTTGGTTGATTTTTCCGCAAATCTTTCAAAATATTCATAATGTTGTTATCCTATGTCAATTGCTTTGATTAGGATTCAAAGGTAAACCGGAGTATAAATACACAAAGGTTTTAACGTCGTTAAATCGACGGGCACATGAGGTTGCCAAAACTTAAACGTAAATACGTTTAATAAATGAATGTTGATCAACATAGAATACTATAGGTTGATCACCTAGATATGCTCGTAAGCTATATCAAACATGCGGTCTTAGTGCCGGGTTGTTCTTTTTCATGAATGAAACTAAAGAGAAAGTTCATGGTCTTTAACGAACTCAGATTCTTAAGTAACTATAAGTCCTTGGGAATGGTTTAAAAGAAATCAAAACGCTATTTTGATTATTCGTAATACTTCATAACTATTGTTCAGTTAGTGAAGATTAAATCATATAATTCTCGATTTTGTGGTTGCAGTTTATAATGTAAACTTGTTGAGCTAGTTATATTCTTTCTTAAAATTATATGATTTCAGTTAAGAGCGAACGGACCGAAGGATCCGGTAAGGACAAGGGCAAGACAAAGATGGATAAATAGTTTATCCTTGTAATAGTATAGTATTATTTTTGTAATAAATGATATTATGATACAGAACGAATGTAAGGGTTATAAAGAACCTGGAAAGGGATTAATATGATGTAATAGTTATTAAACTTATGCTTGTCATTGAAGTCTTCAATAGAATGTATGAGTAGATAGTAGCACCGTGTAGTACCATATCCGTGGGTTGAAAGTACCCGAATTTGAGGGCGTCACAGTCACTCTTATATGTTACATAGATATACACATATGATATATATGCATGACACTGTGTGGAAGAAGATGGAGAGTAAGATACATATCTGTGTCATGCATATGTATCATGTGTATATCTATGTAACATATAAGAGTGACGCTAAAGCAATTTGGCGTCCCACAAGGGGAAAACTCAAATGATAACCATGTTTGGACAAGTCTACAAGTATCGTTTTCTTTTTCCTCCATCATTCTCTGAAGAAAATCAGCATACGGCATTTTCAAGAAATTAATTACTAGAATTCCTTTATTAGATTATGATGGATGAAATGACTGTATTGCTTAGATATCTGGTGAAAGTTATGAGAAGAATGTTCCCAGTTGTATCACAGGAAATCATAAATTCAGAGAAATATATCGAGTATAGGACGTAATAGGAAGTAATAAATTGGAGAAATATCAAGGCCATCTAATACATGAATCAACATTTTCTTTTCTTTTTGTAATATTGCCAAAGTATTCCAAGCCCTTGAGAAAATATCAGTGAATGGATAAATAAAATTTCTATACATGACACTAAACAATTAGTACATTCAAAGATATCTTACCATTGCTAGTAATATAGTCAAACGACTCCAAAGCCTCGGAAGAATTTCGGTAGATGTTTGGTGATAACATATGCACCAGATGGTTATCAACCCACCTATATTAACAAACCATGAACTGTCAAAGAACTGCAACAGTCCAAAGACTTACTTCAATACATACAACTAAATAGCACATATAACAAGATTCAGTAGTCACTATAGCAATGAGAATTCCATTCATTCACAAGTGAAGCTTGCATAACTCAAAAGCCAAACATTTTAGTTTTGTAGAGAAGATTATTAGATTATGAAACATTGGTTTCTTCTATAGCCGAGCAATGTAAAGCATCCCAATAGAAAAAGTAAGAAAGACAGGAAGACACATGATTTGCGTGGTAAATTATGAATTTCATATTTTATCGTTAAAGAAAATACAAAAAAGATTGTGGGGTTGAATCGTTTTTAATTGACATAATTAATTTTATTGGGGGATTACGCATGCCTAGACTAAATCAAGCTATAATAAGAAACACTCACACAATATCTAGGGGTGGACGAGGTCGGTTTCGGTGAGTTTAACTGACCATGTCATTTCTTAAAATATCACGGCAAAGCTGGCCATGAATGGCAATTATAGTGAATGGCAGTTATAGTGTTATAATGTGCTCGGTGGCTTCAGTCATTTCGTCGGGTTCGGCCAGCCTTTGGTTTCATAATCAATGGTTCACCACCCATTTCTTTCAAATCAATGTGCAAACCATGAACAATATGAACATATACCAGCTAACAATCCACAACTCGAACCCCTTCAAGAAATTTTATTCAGTGTTGACTAATTAACATGAACATGAACATGCTGACTTGGTAGATGAATTAATTCAAACGGAGAAGCCTGAGAGGGATATTGTTAGAAACAGGAAATCATTGTCCAGAGCCAGGGGAATAGAATAAACAGCGGCAGATTATAGGGCTCCTATCAGTAGTGTAAAGGAGTTGCTGGAGATAGAACGAAAACAATGTGAAGAAAAAACTAACGGAGAAGAATCGAATTGATATTTGAAACCAACAAGCCATGGCTTTAAGTATCGGCCTTTACGGAGAAATAGTATTGGGCGGTGCAGAACTGTAATCTTGACACGAGTCACAAAATTAGGAACTATTCATGTAAATGGAAATTTTGAGCAAAATTTCGACAACTCGGTGTAACGTAAAGGTTTTGGACCAAATAAAGGACAAATCACGACGTAAAAGACAAAAACGTCAAAAAAAGTAATAAATAAAACAATAATCAAACATGCTGAAAGCTATAAAGAGAGTCGGCAAAAGAGAACAGACCTTTCTTTATAAATAATCCTTAAATTGTACCAATATAATACCTAATTAAGTATAATATATATATATATATATATATATTGTACTTAAAAGATACTTATTTAAGTTAGATTGTACTTAAATTGTACCTATATAACACCTAATTAAGTATTACTTTAAAAAAATATACTTAAGACATAATTAGCCAAGTTAAATTGTACTTAAATTATAAATAAATTATACCTATATAGTACCTAGTTAAGAAAAACTTGAAAAAAATGAAAAACTTTACACTTAAAATATGAAGTTAAATTGTAATTAAATTATGCAGAACATGTGTGCTCTAAAAAACATTTGTGATCAACCATTTGAACTAAGATAACATCAATATCAACTTTATTCAAACGGAAAATTGATTAAACATATATGCGAAATGTTTGTTTTATCATTTGGACAATGCTACGTGCACTAGTTAGTGTTTATTGTGAGATTAATTGATCCATCTTGTTGTTCTTATTATTTAAATTTTGTTCTCTTTTTTAAATTCTTTTGAAACTCCTAAGTAGCTAACGGTGCGTGTCGCCCGAAATCGATGCCGAGTCAAAAAATCACATTCCGAAACATAAGCCGCTATCGCGACTTTGAAATGCCACAAGCCCACACAGTTTATGTCCTATTAATAAGGATCTGGTCCATAGGGAATCATATAAGTAAGAAAAAACTTATATTTCAAATGATTATTTGGTCGGTTTGGCGTACACGATTTTAATTTTTCTTTAAACAGAAACCGACCACACTAACATTCGGTTCTTTACTCTACAGAACCATTTGTGAACCGAATTACTGATAACTAGCCAAGCTTTTCCGGTTCGGCCGGTTTTTTCATCTCGGCTTTTTTTTGTGCAGCCCTAACAATATCCATATCCATATTTGCTATGTGGAGAAAGTTGGCATACATAGTATTTATCTAAAGAATAGCACTACCTCCCCTTGGAAATAAGACTATCCAAATATTAATGTTTGTATGGACACACTTTAGAGTTTGACTTTATTTATTATATCATATAAATTTTAGTTATGGAAAAAGTCACTCAAGGGGGTTTTGGGAGGAGCTTGGATATTATTTTATTGCTTTTACAATGACAGTAGGTGCGGCAGATTTCAAACAGATTTGATTGGTGTGTTGGATTCCATGCTATCCAAGTCGCAGATTTGCCTTTGTTTGTGAGAGGAAAACTTTGGACACCTCATCAGTGGCTAATGAATCAATAGAAGACCGGTCGAGGACAGAGAAATCATATGATCATGTGAATTTGGATTTTGCTTTACTTGGAGCAAATGGGGTTCTCATGAAGATGGATTGGGTGGATCAAGACTTGCATCTCTACTCTTCGATTCTGAGTTCTAATTAATTGTGTATCGGGGGGTTTTCTCGAATTCTAGATGTTTGAGGCAAGAGATTTATATCACCAATTATTTTTCTTTTGGTGATGGAGGCGTTGCGTCGACTGTTATGAAGGACTAGCTTCTATGGAACTGATTTAGAGGTTCAAGATTGTGAGTACTCAGCGGGTTTCTAACTCCCATTTACTGTTTGAGAATGATGCCAAACATTTTTTGTGATCTGATTTGCTTTGCTTTGAGTTGGAGTCGAAGTGGAAAATAAATGTGAGGAAGTAAATATATCATATTCGGTGAAGGAGAATGAGGATGAGGGATAAAAGGATTTGGCTAGTATCCTTGGGTGTAGGGTGGGTGACTTGCCAGCAACTTATCTTGGCCTCCTTTTGGGCCCAAACATAAGTTGGAAGCCAAAGAGATCGAGGAGAGATTTGAACATAGATTAGCTCAATGGAATAAGAGTAGCTTGTCTAAAAGGGAAGAGTAGCCCTTCATCAAAAGTACTTTGTCGAGCATTCCTACATTTTCCTTCGAGAGAAACTTAAGTAGTTATTTAGAGTTTTGTCATCGGATATTGAGGGTGAAAAGTATCATTCTGCTATAAACTTATAATGGAGATTGTGAAAAGATCAATAAACTATGGAGCTTGGCTCAACTTCAAAGCAGTTTCAGCTATAGGTTGTATAAGTTTTATTAGTTGATATATTGTTAGGAACCAGATGAGTTCCTAACAGTGAGTGATAGATAATTGGAGAACAAATAGAATGAATCAGATTATTTTTTTTTGTTGGTGGGTGGGGGGGGGTGAAAAAATAGGGTAGAATGGAGGTGAGGAAGATAGAAGGGAGAAGAGCTCAATTAGACTCTCAGATATTTCATGTATTCATTCATAAAGCTTAAAAATACAAAAGGTCTCCAACTCTAAATACTACTACTGATTGCTAACATGAGCATATGATAAACTAAATCCAATCCTACACCACCTACACATGGGCATGTGAGGTTGTTACTTGAAGAATATTCTAGATATTTAAGGACTAACAGATTCAGGCTAGGTATTTGTCCAACAATTCCCTCAAAAATCCAAATCCTCATTGGTTAAGGTTAAAATCTGGAAAATCTTGTTGAAGTGTTACTTCATCTTCTCAGGTTGCTTTGATGTACAAGGTACTGGTACACTTCTCTGTTGTTACTCTGTATCACCCTTTGTTGCACGATTCTCAGAAGACCAAGTGTGTAGCTGCCATCTTTAGTAACAATAGTGAGGTGAGGACAGATTTCTGCTCCACAATATATGTCTTGAGCTGAGATGCATGAAAGGTGGGGTGTATCCTGGAAGTGTTTAGGAGGTCTAGTTTTTGGGCTACCTCGGCCACTCTCTCTAATATTGTGAAAGGACCAAAGAATTTTGGAGAGCGATTAACATTCTTTTTGAGAGATACTAAACTTTTCCTGTAGGGTTGGAGGTTTAGATAGACCTTTTCTCCAGCTTCAAATTCCCCATCTTTTATGATGTTATTGTCTTGAGATCTAATCTTATGTTGTGCCTTCTCCAAGTTAATCTTGATAACTTCCGGTTATTCCTCCTTGTCTTTTAGCAAGTCTTCTACTGATGCTAAGTAGGTACTGCCTGTTGGAGGTAACAAAGAATTAATTAGGTTCAACACCTTACACCACATGATAAGTAGAAGTGTTAAGAGTTGTATGGAAGGTAGCACTGAACCCCCTTTCTGCAAAGAGTAACCATGTACTCTCCACAGTTTTGGTGCATTTCCATACATACATCTTAAAATTGTTCTAGGCGTTGGTCAGTGCACCCATCACTCTGAGGGTGGTAAGTTTTACTTAAATGTAATCTGGTTCCAACTAGCTTAGTAGCTTGAAAAGTTTTTGCCAGAATTCACTCAGAAAAATAGGTTCCATGACACTTACTAGAGAGGTAGCCAGTCCATGTATCTTGAAAATCAGAAATGTCTCAAAAAAGTGTTCAGCTATGGACTTAGCTGTAATAGGCTGCACCAGTGGAATAAAGTGTGAACATCGGTCGGAGATAACCCAAATCCTCTAGAGTTTGGCAGCCAGGTGATCAAATCCATAGAGATGTCCATCCAAATGGTGCTTGGTATAGGTAGGGGTTGAAGCAGGGCAGTGGGTGAGTATCTTCATGTTTAACCATTTGGCAAATAGGTCATTCAGCTACCCATTTAATGATATCCTTCCTTGGGCCTTTCCAATGGTCTGCTCAATCCTTTTAATGGTGGCCCGTGCCCCCCAAGTCCTTTTTCATGCAATTCCTCGTAGACTTGTCTCCTTAAATCTTCATGAGATCCTATCACCAACTTGACTCTAAACTTGAGCAATCCCTTACTAAACTCAAACTCATTAGGACCCATTGGCGTCACAAGTGATACTTCTTGATCCTCCTCATAACTATCACAAGTTGTCATCCAAGAGGGTTGAGCTATTATGGTGAGGTTGTTCATAAGGGGTTGTGCATCTAACCTCTGTATCAGAGCATGCTTCTAGGTAGGCCTGTCAATGGGCCAAATCAAAGCAAATCATAGGATCTGATATGTTTCACCAATTATGATCATGGATCAATAATCTGATTCATTATATAATGGAGCATAATTTGCTCATGATCCACCTGATCAAAAAAAGCAGATCATGATCCTATCAATTCATTTCAAAAAATTTAGTCATATTTTATTTATAAAATTATACTATTTTACAAAAATGCTAGTTCTTATAAATCTGTATTAAGTTTATAGAAAAAATTCATTTTGTATCTCTAATATTTTAACTTTCTCACTCTATTAACTTTCTCTTTCTAAAATTTTTCTCTATTAAATTTAAATTTCGCCAACTCTCTAAATTTTAATATTTTTATCCATCGAGAAGTTTTTCACTCTTTAAAAAAATAAAACTCACTTTCATTCTCTACAAAAAAAATTCAAAATTATGTATCTCACCAAACCAAATCAATCTGCAACCAAAGTCGTTTATATTATATACAAATACAATATATGTAAGATTGTTGTTTCCAAATTTATGAAAATAGCAATAACAAGCTCAGGTATAAAAACTCCCAGTTCCCGCATATTCTCCTTCGATTGAAGCTTTGAACCCTCAACCTTGGAAATCTCAAACAAGTCAACCCCACCCCACCTAACTCTCATAATAATCTTCTCGATATTGATTGTCAGACTCCTCCATGGAACTGCCATTGGAGTCCAAGTTTGCCCCTTCACCAATAGTTTTAGATTTGGATCAAAGGGAGCTACTACATGACTTGACACAACCCTATCAGCAACTTGCCCTGAAAAGGAATCCAAATTCATCAAAACTTCTGAAACTGATTGCTTAATTGCTTCCTTAAATACCTCACTTCGAAAATTTTCATGGATGACAGAAGTTGTAAAACACTGCCAACTTTTATTCATCAATACTTCCGGTTACATCCGTCCTAGCCTCACTTGCAGAAGCCCATGTATCCTCCCAAAATCTGCCAAGCAGGAAATTCACTGCCTATGTCGAACCCTCCCTTAGACAGCACTGCCTTCCTTTTAACTTCAAATTTTTATCCTCCACTACAGAGACTAGTCCAACCCCTATGTCTGCTGCTACTTTCCTAGTTTCTTACCCAAAGTATGCTGATTTTGAACAAGTTTAGACCCAAATAATTTATTCCCTCGCTGTTTGTGTTGAACATGTTTTGGCCTGTAAATAAGTTTCCCCAAATTAGAAGAATTTTTTGTCCCGGATCAAATTTCTCACTAGCTCCCTTAAAGTCACCAATCGTCATCCTTAAGGATATATAACCATAGGACCAGAAAAAACTCTCAACTGATCTTCGGGAAAAGTGAGAATAACCTCTATTTGTTACTGAAAATAACCTCTATCATCCTCACTGAAAGCACCAAATCTTGCTCTTTTAAAGTTCTCATGCATAGAATGAACATCCTGCGACCACGGAGACATATTAAGATTCACTGTGGGTAAAATGGGTACTTGTTTATACTCTCTCCTCCACTTTTATTTTTCTTAAATTGTGTGAAAAAGTGTACTTAATGCATCTTTTACGGGATGGAGGGAGTAATAATTTCTTGATTTTCTTCTTTCACTCTGCATCACTTAGCACTACCAGCCACCCTAACCACCAAACCTTGAGCCAGAAAATAGAATCCACCTGCACATGAATCCTCCTTTACTATGAAGAAACTCGTCGCCAAGCATGGTAGGGAAAGGAATATCCGGTCAAGCTCACCAAGTCTGCCACCTACTTTAATTATATTACTTTCTCCCATCCACCAACTTGGGTTCTACACCCACCATCCCTCTGCACCAGTGTTTCATGCAGAAACATAGGCTTTGTCATATCAAATCTGCCCAAGTGAACCAGTTCTTGCTTCTCAGGAATCAAAATCTACCCTCCATCCCTTCTCAACTCTAGGATGCAGACAAAATAAGCATTCCCTTGAAGAATAACCTTTACCCAGATAATTTACCCTCTCTATTAGCTCTCTACTTCACCAAGGACCCTTCTATTCCTCCCCAAAAACTCTTTCCAACATAAACTATTAGGTCCAGAAGAAATGTCAAGACAAAAAACATAACCAATGCAGTTCATACACAGAAAGATATGGTGCACCACCCCTCTACCACGATCCACCAACATAAAGCTATCAATGTCGTTAAGCACCTCCTACGTCACACCAAAAGTTTTCCAACGCACCTGCAAAAATAATTCATCCTCCATAGGTGTCTTTCAGCAGTTCAGGACAATTGCGGTTCATAAATTCTGAAAACTAGAAAAAGGGGGGAAAATTTGCCAAACGAGGTGCCAAAGCACCGGCAAGGAGGCGAATGTCGCTGGCGACAAATTTTGGCAATGGCATGTGGGTGCGTGAGATTTCTACTCCCCGCGGTGACCCAATCACTGAGGTCGCCTCCCTATTCTAACCACCCCAATGTAGTCTGAAGATCCCAAACACCGACACAATACTCTGAGATAAGCAAATATAGCCTGCAATGCTGCCCTTGATTGGACGATAGCATTTGATCAAATTAACTTGAGGACTACTAAAAAAATTATGCAAAGTTGTAATAGATAAACCATCATACAATTGGTAAGGTACCTGATGCATCATAATCAAAGTAAATTATTTGGATAGTCCATTCTCAACATATTCATTTTGGACACCAGGGTAATAGTCTTTTTTCAACATTATGGCTTTGATTAAATAAAGTACTTGAGCCATTCTTTCGAGGGCAAAAAAAAATTTGCACTTGAATCAATCTTTGAGGGACAGAGGTTGTATAATTAACCAGCAGAGAACCCTATCATCAACATTATCCAGACAGCCACATGTATACTAATTCCATATATTTTATTTATTGAGCAAAGAAAACAATACAACTACAGGAAGGAGAATACCGAGGGTGTATTGTAGTTAAAATCAAGTCAAACCCAATTTGCTAATCAAACTAACTCATTTAACTATTTGAAAGTTGAGCATGTGCTATAAAGAAAAAAAAAATACCGGCGCCACTTTCTCTCTTCATCATCATCTGGGACTGCTTTAACAGATTTCTCGGGATTAATTTTTTCGCCCAAATTACTAATAATTGCTGCAAGAAGGCCAGAATACGACTTATTAGAAAAGAGGGCAAAAGGATTTTATTTCCACAAGGGAATTTGATCTTTTCATAAGTTAATCTCTCACATAAACAGGTAAAAGTGGGATCCATTTACTATTCATGTATGGAGGACCTTGTGGAAATATAAAAGTTTCCATGTGGAAATATTATTCCCACAAAAGGAACTAGCAATAGATCAATAATCTCCTTGTTGCTGTGTAGTACATTAATATCAGAAATCCAACTAACAAGGACAAGAAAAATATAAATCACTTGGGGTAATGATGGTAAGAACCTGATGAATCATTCAGCTGTTCACCATCCACCATCAATATAGGCACCTTCTTATAATCAGACCATTTGATTTCCTTCTTGCTTAGTGGATTCACCTCCACAACTTTGTAGGGCACATCATAATAGTCCAGGAATGCTGAGGAACCAACAAATGCTAAACCTTAGCCACTGAGAAAAAATGACGCAACATGAAGAAGCAAATATCATCCTATCACACTTGCACCAATTAGACTACACATACAAGGAGAAAATATGCAAGAAGAACAATTCATGCGTTAAGGAGTTAAACCTTTTAAATTGCCAAGAAATTTTAGAGCAAATTGAACATAATCTTGGATCTCGTATAAAAATTCTTCCTTAATAAGGAACAAAATCCAGATTCGTATTTATATTCAGTGACTAAATGGTACAAGCCTACAACTTATCCTGTGTACTTCTATTGAAAATCTTATTGCAGAAATTAACCCCAACAAGCGCACTGAGGCAGTAATGACCCATGACTTATATTCAGGAGATGGCAATGCAATTATAGACTCGGAGCTGGAGTAGGCAGATGTATTTGTTCCGTTTACTCCCTGATAGGCCTGCAAACGAACCATTCGCGAACATGTTCGGTTTGAGTTCGTTTCGAGTTCAGTTCGAGCTGATTACCTTGTCGGGTTCGCACATGGTATCACGTTCGATTGCTCGATCGAACATATTCACAAACCATGTGATTCGGTTCGACTTTGTTTGCAAACAATTCGGTTCAGTTCGATTGGTTTGCGAGCGGCTCGAGTTCGAATTGTATTTCTTACATGTTTAATGTTTTTAAATTCTAAATACAAATAGTTGGTTATTTCATATTAAATTCTAAAGTTTGTCTTATCAATAATTGTTAAATTTGTAGTAATTTTCTTATTTTTTACTTAAACATCTTTTTTGTTTTTTTAATAATTGATTATAAGTAAACATTTTTATTAAAAAATAATGTGTACTTCTTCACCTCTAATTTAATTAAAATAATTTTAATATTTTCGTAAAATTTTTAAATTGTTGGATTATTACAATTTATATCACTAATAATTTAATAAATTATAACTCATGTCATAAATTACATAAATAAAATCATAATCATCGTGCAATGATAATTTGACATTAATTAAAGAATGATACAATACAATTGCTTACATTTACACGAGTTACAGAAATTGCCAAATCGAGAAAGAGAAAAGAGAAATCGGGTCATCAATGTATCAAGACTTCACTAATAGTTATTGTACAATTACTATTGTATATTACATCACCTATCAACTATATAATTAAAAGCGCAAACTTGATTTCACCAATTTTTGAATTTTTTTAGTGTTACAGACTTACAATGTATATGTGAGACAGTGAAACTGATTGGTTGGCTAACTTTGATTTATGCAATTAAGTAATCATATTTAGTGTAAAAACTAGTGTTTAATAATCCAATTAAACAATATTTCACAGTACCGTTTGCATGAAATTAAAATAAGTTATTAATTTAAATTAGAATAAGCAAAAAGGTTTTAAAAAAATGAAACAAAGTCTCTAAATGGCTGAGCCTTTGATCTTAGAATCGTAGTTAATTTATTTAGTTTTAAACAATATAATTATGAAAATTATAAACTTTTTATAAAGTAATTCTCAAGATTTATTGTATTCAAAAGTTAATTACAACATCCCTTTTGAATTAAAATATTTCCTATCGACTTTGAAAATTCATTCTTGATCGTTTGATCGTATTACTCATATTTCAGAACGAAGTATTTGGTCAGAGGCGGATCCACTTGAGGGCAGTGGGGTCAATTGACCCTACTGAATTTTCAGGGGGTCAATTTGTCCTCCCAGAAAAATGAATGTTCCCGAAAAATTAATATTTTAATCTATCAATTTTCAAGTCGGACCACAGTCATTTACTCATAAACACTGTCAGACATGTGAATTTTATCCCCAAACCAACTCGCTTTGAAGAATGGTGGTTGCGAGCCTCAGAAGCTATGGAGATTATCAGTGTTCTAAAAATCCCCGCCTAGGTCCGCCTAGGCGCTAGGCCCCCCTGGCGCCTCACCAAGCCCAAGGCGGCAAAACAATCCCTCCATGAAATTAGGCAGGGCCTAGGCGGAGAGGTTTTTTTTTTTTTAATAACTTCCCAAACTAGATCTTGATATATTTATTTTTATAATTCTAATGATTTACCATATTCATAATGCAAGTTGTAACATATCAAATCACAACAAGAAGTGAACAAGATCAAGTCAAAATGGATAATTTTATTATAGTTGTAATTTTTTGAACTTGTACCAACTTCAAATTATATAAATGATGATACATTTGTAATATTTAGTTTAATTCAATATAATTGTAAAATTTATGTTTAGTTTCTTAAGTTTTAATATTGAATTGAATTCTTGAAATTTTAAATTTTATTATTTAATAACAATCTTGTTTATAAATAAAACTAATACGTTAAAGATATGTTTGAACTTTGAACAATTGCATGTTTGTGTTTGAACTTTGATATTGGTAATATGGATATGTGTTTGAACTTTAAGCAAAGGCCTTCATTATCTTTATTATAGATTGTTTTGCTTTATAGTATTGTTTTGTTTGGATAAATGTAAGATAAAATATTAAAATTGACTTAATATAAAAAATCCCGCCTAGGCCCCCTAGGCGCTAGCCCCCCCCCCCCCCCCGGGGAGCCCGCCTAGCGCCTTTTAGAACATTGGAGATTATGAAGATTAATTAGAATAGGAGTGTAGTAAACTTGCACTTCTACGGAGTTATGAGAAAAAATCAAATGATGATAAAAGACCCCTCCCCCGGCTCTCCCCCTCTATATAATTTACCTTAAAAATTAATGACTCAAATTTGTATCCACTCTGTTATTTCTTTTCCAGTTATTTAGCCAAATGTTAACTCGTCAAAGAGAAATTCTTTAAAACATTGTAATTTTTCTTTTCTATAATTTCACAAATTTAGTAATTATTTGTGAATTTTACAATTGTTTAGAATGAGGCTATCGTTATATTTTATAACGTTGACCCATCAAAAAAAAATACAAAGATGAATGGATGAATGATTGTCCAGTAACTTACATTTACATTATTGAACATGATATTTTTGTAGTTATTAAAAAATGAGGATATCATGCAACAATTTCTAGTTATGGAATCTCGAAAAATGTTATTGAAAATAATATGAGCATTATTTAATTTTGTGATTTATTGTATTGTATTTTTATTTTTCATTGATTTTTTTTTTCAAATTTGACCCCTGAGCCAAGGGGCTGGATTCTCCCCTGTATTTGGTACTAATACATTTCAAGGTTAACAATATTAGTCTATTAAATATTGAATTAAACTAAATCACCTAAATTCACATTATTTTAAATATTTGAATTTTACAATTTCATTATAAAAAAATCTAAAATAAGACTCTTTATGAAATAGATGGAGTATTTTTTTCCTTTTATTTCACCTAAAAGCAAAAAATGCAAAAATATGAAAATAATTAATTAATTACGGTAGTAATATCTTCCTTTTTTTGGGTTACTTGAAAGTAGTATTATTCATTTATTCTAGACTAATTATGTAATATATAATAATATTGACCACTACTAATTTAATATATATGATAATATGAAATATATTATATCCTATTCCTAAACAAGTCTTATATAGTCTAATTATTAGATATTCTAAGAATCTAAATTAAATACAAAACTAATCAAAAGTTAAAACTTAAAAACAGAATGTAAACACTAAACACTGATGGCCTCCATATAAGTGGATGTCAGAATGTGAAATCTAAGATTAGTATATTTGTTGGTGTAGTCTATTATCTTCTTCTATTCTTCATAAATCACACGCCTCGATCTTTCATCTCCTGTTCTCAACCCAAATTCTTCCTTCTCCACCGCCATGTTGGCTCTTCTTTTTGCGATAAATTCTAAACATGGTATGTAATATGTTTTTCTCTTTATATTTTCTTGTTTGATTTCATATTTTGTTGTTATCCTTCAATTTGTAGTCCTTATTTATTTAAACTTAAACTCTAATTAGTAATTTCTTAAATCTTCAATCCCTAATTTTCTAAAATTTCTTTCTAAACTCCAATCTCCAAATATTTAGAGCATATTTTATTGTAGATCTAGGGTTCTATGACATATTTAAATAATTGCAGGCATGAATCTGAGTTACTGTGTGTGTGTGTGTATATATTATGTGGTGGACCATGTTATGTGGTCCATATGCAAAAAACAAATATACTATATTACTATTATGTTGTTGCATTCTCTGTCATATTACTATTACTTTGTTTCAACTTCATTACAAAGCAATGTTGCATAATTATATTAATGTTAGAATGGACTTTTCCTATAGGATTTACGGTAGTGTTCTAAAAATTCCCGCCTATGTCCGCCTAGACCCCCGCTTAGGTGCTAGGCCCCCCTGGTGCCCCGCCTAGGAACTAGGCCCCCTTGGCGCCTCATCTAGGCCTAAGGCGGCAAAAAAATCCCTCCAGAAAATTAGGCGGAGCCTAGGCGGAGAGATTTTTTTTATTTTAATTTCCCAAACCAGATCTTGATATATTTATTTTTCTAATGATTTACCATATTCATAATGCAAGTTGTAGCATATCAAATCACAACAAGAAGTGGACAAGACCAATTCAAAATGGATAATTTTATTATAGTTGTAATTTTTTTAACTAGTACTAACTTCAAATTATATAAATGATGATATATTTGCAATATTTACTTTATTTCAATATAATTGTTAAATTTATGTTTAGTTTCTTAAGTTTTAATATTGAATTGAATTCTTGAAATTTTAAATTTTATTATTTAATAGCAATCTTGTTTATGAATAAAACTAATACGTTAAAGATATGTTTGAACTTTGAACAATTACATGTTTGTGTTTGAACTTTGACATTGGCAATATAGATATGTATTTGAACTTTAAGCAAAGGCCTTTATTATCTTTATTGTAGATTGTTTTGTTTTATATTATTGTTTTGTTTGGATAAATATAAGATAAAATATTAAAATTGACTTAAAATTAAAAAAAAAACCCTCCTAGGCCACCAAGGCGTTGCCTCCCCCCCCCCCCCCCCCCGGGGCCGCTCACCTCCCGCCTAGCGCCTTTTAGAACATTGATTTACGGACAACAAAAGAACCAATCGATCATCCAAGTCTTCTTGTGATCCTTCTGTGGAAGATCACACCATTTTAGATGATGAGGGTGATACATTGAGTGAACCAGAACTACCTAGCAATGAAGATCCTAGGGGAAATGCTGAGGTATCTAAGAAAAGAAAGAAGAGGATAGCATCTGAAAAAGAAGGTACAACTTATACAAAGAAGTGCAGACAGAAGAGCAGTTGGGTGTGGAAACATGTGATTGATTTGGGGTATGACAATAAAGGTATTAAATTGGCACAATGCAATTATTGCAAGTTAAAATTATCATGAGCAGATTTCATTTACAACAAACCATGGGAGGCATGTTCGTAAATGTGCTGAAAAGGCAAAGGCAGACAAAAAGCAAAAAACACTTGATATACAAAAGGGCAAAGGTTTAGTTGTTGAAAGTGAAGAGTTAGAATTACTACCTTTAAGTATGATCAAGTAAAAATGCGAGAGGTAATATCTCATTAAATACTGAATAATGAGCTACCGTTTATACATGTGGAGTCGCATTTATTTAATGCAGTCATGCAGACAGCTACTCCTTATTGGCAAAAGATAAGTAGAACTACTGCAAAAGCTGATTGTTTTAAGACTTACAAGATTGAGAAAAAGAAGTTGAGGGAAGTGTTTAAAACTTGTTGACCGAATAAACATAACCACAGATTTATGGACTTCATCAAGTCAAAAGATAGGGTACATGAGTGGTTATGCTATCTACCAAGCCCTTGTTGATTGTTTTAGTGATAGGGGGTTGGAAAATAAAATTGGCACAATCACCGTGGACAATTGTGAAGGCCAATGATGTGGCATTGAGAAATCTAAAAGGTTATTTTGTTCAAATCAATGTAAGTAAAATACTTCTGAATGGAAATATTTTTCATGTACGCATATCGTAAATTTGATGTTACAGGATGGTTTGAAACCTATTGACCCAATTATTGAGACTGTACGAGAGGGTATAAAATTCATTGCTGGTTCGGAGGCTCGGAGGTTAAAATTTACTGAACTTGTTTCTCAGAAACGAATTTCGAGCAGGAAGTTAATTTTGGATGTTCCTACGCGTTGGAACTCTACATATAAGAAGCTAAAAACAGTCATTCAGTTCAAATCTGTCTTCCCCAATTATGTTATGCGAGAGGTAATATCTCATTAAATACTGGTTAATGAGTTACCGTTTATATATGTGGAGTCGCATTTATTTAATGAAGTCATATAGACAACTACTCCTTATTGGCAAAAGATAAGTAGAACTACTGCAAAAGCTGATTGTTTTAAGACTTACGAGATTGAGAAAAAGAAGTTAAGGGAAATGTTTAAAAATGTTGACCGAATAAACATAACCACAGATTTATGGACTTTATCAAATCAAAAAATAGGGAACATGACAGTGACAAGACATTGGATAGATAGGAATGATTGGAAATTGAATATGCGAGTGTTGAGTTTTTTTAATCTCTCCCTCCTCATAGTGGTTATGCTATCTACCAAGCTCTTGTTGATTGTTTTAGTGATTGGGGGTTGGAAAATAAAATTGGCACAATCACCATGGACAATTGTGAATGCCAATGATGTGGCATTGAGAAATCTAAAAGGTTATTTTGTTCAAATCAATGCAAGTAAAATACTTCTGAATGGAAATATTTTTCATGTACGATGTCATGCGCATATCGTAAATTTGATGTTACAGGATGGTTTGAAACCTATCGAGTCAATTATTGAGACTGTAATTCATTGCTGGTTCGGAGGCTCGGAGGTTAAAATTTGTTGAACTTGTTTCTCAGGAACGAATTCCGCGCTGGAAGTTAATTTTGGATGTTCCTACGCGTTGGAACTCTACATATAAGAAGCTAAAAACAACCATTCAGTTCAAATTTGTCTTCCCCAATTATGTTGTGTGATTCCTCGTTTACATGTGGATAGCGATGAAGATTGGGATAAGGTTGAAGGTGTTTGTTCATTTTGGGAGGTTTTTAATGACGTTACAGAAATGATATCAGGTAGAGAATATCCAACAGCAAACTTGTTTCTTTCTAAAATTTATAGAGTTAAGAGTGTGATCAATGGGAAATTGGAAATTGAAGATGAGTTGTTAAGAAAAATGGCTCGTGATGAATGAGAAATTTGAAAAATATTGAAAAGAGTGTAATTTGGTAATGACTATAGGTGTTTGTCTAGATCCAAGGTTTAAGATGTCACTTCATAAATTTTGTTTCTCAATTATATATGGAAATGAAATAGAGAAAAATCTAGATATTCTAAGAATTTCTTTGTACAACTCTGTTTCCTATTATAATAGTGTGTTTGTGTAATTGTGTTGGATAATCTCCTACCCTTGAACATATATGCTATACTGCATGCTTGGATTGGATGTATCATGTTGATTTATGTATGTCAAATCTCTTTGTTGTCCATCCAAACTTATAGTTTAAATTTCATTAAGTGAGTGGATTATCTCACTACTTTGACAATCTCTTTAATTTTTACCATACACTAATATATTATATTGTATCACTATTTTCTAGTAACTTCAAGCTGATATATTATATCATCATATCTTTTTTTTTGGATCTCATTATATTTTTGTTAATTAACAAGCTAATTGGCAGATTATCTTAAATTCTAAAAAACTAGTAAAACAATAATCTGAGAGAGAACTGAGAAGGCAAGGAAAAGAGGGAGAACAAAAAGTGGGTACAATTGATACTTCCTTCGAGCCAGCCCTAATCGGTATGCTTCTTGAAAAGCGTAATCTTTCTCGTCATCTTTTTTGTGGGTTTTCGAACTTTTTATGGGTTATGTGCAAGCTTATAGGATTTGAGAAAGATTGATAATATGGTATGGGATGAATTTGTAAATTTTCTCCTTATATTGTAAATAGCTTTTGCGTTTGCTACAAAGTTTGATTTTAGTTTTAGTGTTTGTCTATAGAGAGCGTAGTTTATGGTTAAAATTTACATATGTAATATACCTGTATCTATTTATATATATATATATATATATGTATATGTATATGTATATATATATATGTATATATATATATATGTATATATATGACCACTGCTTAATTTTAAGGCATTATGTAAAAAGATGTCTTTATTGGAATTGAAGTAAAGATAGAACTTGATTTTGAAGTAAAGATGGAATTTTACAAATGATCAATTTTACAATATGATTGTGTTGATTACTTGATCAGTATTGTCATTACTGATCAAGCAATCTTATTTATTATGTGCAACCATTAGCATGTTAGAAGACTAGAACTTTGAAGTGGTTGGACCTTGAAGATTTGAAAGACTTTTTTGGGTATTAATATTTGTAAATCAAGAATTGCTAAGTACTTGTTAACTTCTAACTTCTTATAAGTAATCATTTTTGGTTTTGGAAAACTGATGATTAAAATATTTGGCCTAATTTTTGCTTCAGTGCATGTAATGAGTTATTCAAATGTTCGTGAACTTGATCAAGTTCAAATATGTTCATAAGTTGTTCGCGAACGATTTGTGTTCATGAACATTTAGATATTCGCGAACATGATGATGTTCGACCATGTTCGCGAACTATTCACAAACAACTAACGATCCGAACTCGCACATGTGTGTTGGTTTGATCATATCATACGAACATGTTCAAGTTCGACTAATAGTGTTCAAGTTTGGTACGAGTTCGTCTAGCCATCCCTAAGTAGCTATTCCAACTATACCCTTATATCCTCTGCAATTACTAACATATTACTCTTCTAGACATTTGCTTGTTTAACATTCCTGATTCCCCCTTCAAAAAATTTCATGTCCTCATGGGAAACTTCTTTGGTGGACTATGATGATGATTTTCCTTCAAACATGATGGACAAGTTATCATCTGCTTGGTTCTCTTTCCTTTTTTAGTTTTGCATAGTATAGTTGAACCCCATTAAGTTACTCAACCCATTTGTCGGAACATTTTCACCATGTTTTGTTCAAGAAAAAAATTCAAAACCTTATGGTCTGTTTAATCACAAAATGTCTTCCCTTAAGATGGGTTGCTCACCTTTGTACTTTCAAGTTTCACCACCATTGCATTTCTCTCCCATATGTGGGCATGGACTGTGATACAATCCTGACCAAGCTTGTATTGAACGACGATAACTCAACTCGAGTTCCAAGGGTTCATCAAATGATTCTAAGTAATTGGGCTGAAATTACTCTACGGATGATAAACTATATGATTTGGGTCTTCTAAATGCAACACATACCAAATCAATGCAAGCCAAGTCATCAAACTCATGTTCATATATGTCGCTTAATTCTCGGCAAGTCTATGTTTCCATATGTGAAGGGTTTAGCATTCATGCGGCAACACGAGTTTGTAATGCGCAAATTCAAACCAAGGGCAAGGCAATTCGGACGCCATGTTAGGATGTCAAGCACGTCAAGTACATCAAGCATGTCAAGCAGCGCGCGCCCAGGAACCAGCCCAAGCGCAGCAGGGCTTAAGTCCTATGCGCAGAAGCGCATCGCCTCGTTCAGCAGCACAGCAGCGCGTCCTCTCATGCGGCAGTGCTTCAAGCCAGCCATTCTGTATAGTAGGCGCAGCAGTGTGTTCCCATGCACAGCAGCGCAGCCCGTTTGCGGCAGCGCTTCTTGCATGCGCAGTAGCGCATGTCACGCGTTTTTCTAGCATTTTGCTATATTTTAGCTAGGTTTTCAATTCTAATGTAATTAGGAAGTTTATTAGCTAGGATTTTCATTCCAAAACAAATTGTTATTTCCTTATAGGATTAGAGTTACTTCTACTAGTATAAATATGATTCATGGTTGATGTAACATAGAATTCAGATTATTAATAAAACTCTTGTGAGAATTGAGATTATTCTCCTTTAGTTCTTTGAGAACTCTTGATCTGTTCATAGTTTTCTGTGAAGTTCAAACTTTGACTAATCATACAACAATTCATAGTTGTGTATGGCGTCTTCTACCGCATCAATCGTCGATTATACCAAGCTTCCATATAAGCACGGGGTTAAGGTATCGTTGGTGTCCATTCAACGCAACTGCATTGCACTATCAATTGTACCAAGGTTTTCGTCTCAATATAGACGTTGGGTTGAAGTGTCGAGCATGTTCTACCGAACAATTTTGCTAGAAACGATCCGGGCGACCACCACCTCACGCAAGCATGCCGTGGAGTCTATCAGCCTGACTCTTGGGACTTAGGACTATACTAAAGTAAGCCAAAGGACTTACTTCTTGTACCAGCATTGCACCAATTCATGCAGCTGAAGCATCTGTTTCTATTTTAAAATTTGGAGTGCAGAGACTAGTGTCTCTATGAAAAGCCTTTTTAATTTGTCAAAAGCTTGGTTGGTTGCTCAATCCAATGAAATTTGTCCTCGAGAGGTTTGTGCAAGGCTTAGCAATTCATCCATAAATTTGCAGAAACTTTTGTTAATACCAAGTGTTAAGAAAGAATCCGATCCGGTTGGGTTTTCGGGGAACAAATGGGCAGGAGTTGAGCTCGGGACTAAGAGGGTCCGAAGGGAGTGAGCCACGGGGCTAGAATGGACTTGGTGGTGCAAGCCTCAAGGCTTGAGCGGGCTTGTGTGTGTGAGCCTCGAGGCTAGTGCGAGCGAAGTAGTGTTGCCTGTGCTACAAGACAAGGGAAGGTTAGCGAGACTCCTAGAGGTGCCCTAGGAAGCTTCTCCGAAGGTTAAGTCACTACAGGTCTGGAATAATGGCCTGAGCTCTAAAGGCTTAGGAGTGAACATAGGGCAAACAGGCAAATAGGCAAACAAGAGAACTTATCTTGAGAACCCCTATTTTATATGGGAAAGTTGGTGGCAAAAAGACCGTTATGCACTTTTAAGGGAGAAATCTCTACAATGCCCTTCACATATGGCTGCAGACGTTCACATTACCCTTACGTAGGGTCAAAGTCTAGCATGCCCCTCAAGTGAACACGGTGTTATTGGGTGAACACGTGTCACGTGTTATTGGGTGGTTATTCTTAGGTTTACCTGACAACCCAGATTTTCGAAAATAAAATTTAAATAAAAATTTAATAATAAAATTCTTATTATAAGACGTATCAGATTTGAATTGAATGAGTAAATATCATAGTTATCAAGGCGCCAAGTCAAGGCAAAGCGACAGCCAGGAGCTTAAGCGCTTAGTCGACAAGGCGCCCGACTAATCGTCTACAAGTCGACAAGGCGTTAACAATGTAAAATTTATACGTATAAAATTATATACGTTTAACATTTATATGAATATATATATATATTTATATTTCTAATGATTTTCCATATTCAAAATACGGGTTATAGCATATCAAATCACAAGAAGCGAACAAGATCAAGTCAAAATGATAATTTTACTATAGTTGTAATTTTTTGAACTTGTACCAACTTCAAATTATATAAATGGTGATACATTTGTAAAAACTTTAATCTTATAATTATTAATCTCTTGAATTATAACTGATGTTGCATAGCTTTTTTTTTTTGCTTTAATCTCTGGATCCACTTTAATCTTATAATTATTAATCTTATTTTTTGATCCACTTTAATCTTAATTATTAATCCGCGAACAAAGCACTGCATTAACAATGTCTTTGTTTTGTATAGTTAATAACAATGACAGCAAATGCAGCTTTTGTTAAATATATTAAAATAAGCAATTTCATGCATGCTAGTAGGACATGTGTAAACAAAGTCATAAGATTGGCACGTGTACCACTATCATGCTCTAAGCAAGCATGTATCATATAAAAAAATTAAAAGAAGTCAGTAATAAGAAAATATAAACCCAGAAGCCATAATACCAAAAAAAAACAGAGAAGAGGTACGGGAGGAAATAGAGAAGAACAACCCTCCCTCTTTGTTTCTCTCAAAAAGAAAGAAAAACAAAAGGAAAGAGAAGAAGAATAGTAGAAGTAGAGAAGAGAAGAAGAGAAGAGAAGAAGAGAAAAAGAGTAGAGGAAGAACATACCTGAGGTGCCGAAGTCGGAAGTTGTCGGAGTCGACACGGTAAGTTCCCTCTGTTGCTCTCCCCTCTCTCCCTCTCTGTTGGCTTGCGAGTTGGTTGCGAGCGATCGATCGATTAGGTTATAGCTGCCTGACTTTTTTTTGAAACCAGTTAAATTCAGGTCAAACCATACCTGACCCGTAAATCCAAGTCACTCGATTTTCAGTCGTCTATGTCGCTGCTAATTTGTCGCCTTTCATGGCTAGGCGCTCGACTTTCTGGCGTTCGACCAAGTCGCCCAGACGACTCAATTTTTTCCAACGACTCGACGACTAAGCGTCGCCTAGGCGACGACTTGATAAGAATGGTAAATATAGGTGTGATATATATTTATTTGATTTATGTGATTATGTGATGGGTTGAATGTGTATATATATACGTGTGAGATATATTTATATATCTGAAAAGATTATATCTAATAGTTAATTGAACTATTAAATGAGTTATTTTTTTGTTCATATGACTGCGAATTAAGCATAGTCTTGAGTTAAGATTTTATTAAAATATTTATTAAATAAAATAAATATTTTGATGAAGAATTATTATGGAGATAAGTTAGTTGATGAATGGCTAAATGAAATTCTAAATTAAAATGATCAAGTCCGATGTAAGGAATAAAATTTTCCGAATATGTGGAAATTAAATGTCCAATTTAATTTCATAGTAAACCCAATTTAAATCCAATTTGTAATTGGTTAAATGGGTACATAAATGGGATAATATAATTAACAGTATTTTGGTTTGAGGGTTTGGCTAAATAATTTAGCAATAAAAATGAAGTGTGACATATTGGAAAAATTAAAGAAAAAGGAGGATATATTATATAGTAGGAAAATAAAATAAAATGGGAATAAAACACGGAATATGTTTGCCAAACAAGGCTTAGACCCTTTGTTTTTCCAAAACTGTTGCGACTTATTTGCTTGTAACTGATAACCCAATTTAAGTTCAATTAATGCTTCAGTTTATTTCGTACGCTTATTTTTGCAATGGCTGAGAAAGAGAGAAATTGAGAGAGAGTTCTCAGTGAAAATTCAGAAGAAACTCTGAGAAATCAAGGAGGAAGGAGATTAATCGAGCAATCTTCATCATCTATCGAGGCTTAGGAAAATCAAGAAGGTAAGAATCAATTTTAAAATCCCAAATCTCTATTTCTTGAGTTTTCTGTAAAAATTGTTGTGGATGTTTAAGTTTGAGAAAATATAATTGTGAGGTTTTTGTTGTTAGATAATCTGTAGATGAATTGATAATAGCATAACAAGAGGAATTAAACCAAATCAAGTCTGAATTTATGCTTAGAAGAGGAAGAGTTGGTCTTTTGTTTATTGTATATATTATGGTCTGTTTTAGAGACAAAATTGGTTGGGAATCCATGCTTAAAGTTGTAAATTGATGGTTGAATATGGTAATACTCTGAAATACGAAAACAATGCAACTGGAATGAGTTAAAACGGATGTAAAACGAATTCGTGGTGTAAGATTTCGTTAAATATGCCAAAGTATGAAAAAATAGCATGAACATTGAATTGGAACCCTTTGAATGGTTTGTTAGAGTTTCTAAGATGTTATAATTGCACTGTAGATGTGTAGTTCAGAGTATAACAAGTTTATAGAATCAAAAATTAATCAATTTGGAGTTTATATGAAAAAATTGGGAATTTCGTAAGAAGCAGAGTCTGGAAAACGGATTCTGGAAAACTGATTCTGTAGTCGAGCACTGTCGTGCTGCAGCGCGGCTGCCCTGGTGCCAAGAATAAAAGAGGCGCGGCCGCGCCGTTACCTGTCCAGACCCAGAAATGAGTTTTTAATGGATGGTTCAGGGGAGGTTTATGAAGTTATTTTAATGAACATTATACACATAATGTGATGAAATGAAAGGGCCTTAAAAGATTTAACGGAATGTTAAGTGACACTTTAAAAGAATTATGTCAAGGTATGAGAGGGTTGTTACCTTAAATAAAGTTGGCGAATGTTACAAATCTAAAATAATGTAATGACAAGCTATGGCGATTTAACCGAACGTTAAGTGTGAATTAGAAGTGAAGCATGAAATAAGTGCTAACATAATCTATGTTAACAAATGTTATATATCTAATGTGATGTAAAAACAAGGTTTAGGACTTAATCGAATGTTTAGTGTCAAACAAAGAGAAACAAAGAAAGAGAAGTTAAAGGTTGCTTCAGTCAACCATAGTTAATAGTATTAAACATAAGATTCATGATGTGGAGGCATGGCAAGCATTAATAACACTTAATTGAACATTAAGTGTCAATTAAAAGGAAACGTAATGAAATGTGAAAGGAAGTTTAATGAAATCAAACGAAATGTACAATGAGGAGCCCTAACAGGACTTAAATACATAGTTAAACATTGTATATCAAACCTAAAGAAAATGAGCATAGATCTTAAAGTAGAGTTACTTTAACGATTACTAAGCGTTGTTATATGGCTAATAGTTGATATGCGGGATTATATGTTGTGTAGGATGCGTGAAGTGCAGATAGCTATAAGCTGTTAATCTGTTGTTGGTAATCAACGAGCAAGACAAGTCTTTCAGTTCCTATTTGCTATATGAACTTGATGATTGATTGATTTAAAACTGTACTGCAAAGAGCATGTTGAATTACATATGTTGTAAATATGAAATGCGAAAGTCAATCTATGACTATGTGATGAGTTGGTTTTATACCTACGAATCGATGTCCTTTATAACTTGATTCTTGGCTACTTCGAGTGGTTTTTGTATTATTTTACTTCGTTTTTGATTTGGTAACTGCAGGAAGCAGATGGGACGGAAATCGGGGCTTAAAGGCAACATTTCAGACTTCCATGGAAAAGTGGATGCCAGCTGGGGCGGGCCATCACTAGGCAAAACCACCCGCCGAGCCGGGGGTGCAGAAAACTCAGCATCTCAAAGTGGCCACCCGCTGGGGCGGGTGTCAGCAGGCATAAATCCCCGTTGGGGCGGGAGTACGGCAGCAAGTATGGAAGTTTCCTTCCTCTAGTGGGATTCTGCAGATACGAAGAGATCTATTTGGTGCGTGATTAGGAGGATATTTAAGGCACTTAGAGAGGCTATTGCAAGGGGACTTGGCTAGAATTCAAGCCCTAGTTCGTGAGTTTGACAGAGACGGAGAATTGAAGCACGGTTGGAGCACGAAGAACACAAGGATCGTGATGGAGAGCGGTGATACAATTCTAGAGTTTATTTTCTCTCTTCCTCTGTACCTTGTATTCAAAATGTTTACCACTGCGTGGATTATGGTTTTTTATTCATTCATGATGAACTAAATTCTTATTTAAGCCTATAACGGATCTTATTATGTAATGGAGGATTGAATAGCTTTCAACTTAGTTTATGAATATTATTTCCAGGTTATTTACTATGTGTTGTGAATAACTTATATAATTGCTTGATCACCAATTATTTGTTATTCCATATAAATTCGAGAGATGATATATGGGATTAGAACTGGCCATAGTAACGTATGTTTGTGATTTCTACTGTAGTTAGGACTCATAATTCATGTGTAGGATAGAGATATCTATGCATCATATGTAATCTGAAGAGAACTTGCTAATAAACCTTTATTAATTATAATTCACATAAAGATATAGTGAGTTAGTTAATTACGGTGTCTTGCTTAATTCTATCATTTGTGGATTTGAGTGAGTATGGATTTAATGCATCGAGAGATGGTTATATCTACTTATGTGTTCTTGATTGATAATCTGGAGTAATTGGTATAAACTGAAGGAAAGTATATTATCCAAAGTGAAGTAATAGGTGAAGTTGTAGGCTTATTTCTCAAAAACTTGTTAAAACCCTGAACTAGTGTCAAATTTTTGTCTAAGTAGTCGTTTATTATAAAAATCATCAGTTAATCATTAGTTTAATAAAGCTGAAATAATACAAAATTGGTACTTGTTTGAATAAATTGGAATTATTGTCTCTGTGGGTACGATACTTGATCTTATCATTGTATTACTTGTTGACCATGTACACTTGCGTGTAGCGCGTATAGATTTTACTCAACACTATGCTGATTGAGAAAGGAATGATGATTGAGTAAGGAACTAAGTCTTTATAGTTTGATATGTGAGATGCACCATGTATGTTATATTAGCATGATTGTGATTGTATAAGCAGAGCATGATATTATGTGCTATGTGATGCATGAAAATCGCTTGACTTACTGAGCTGTCGAGCTCAATCTTGCAAAAATAACCTTTTTTCAGGTTAAGGATACAATGAGATGTTATCTGCCATTTGGATGGTAATGATCAGAAGGCATGCAAGAAAATAAACTTGCTTTATCTAGAAATTTTTGATCTATGCTAAAGGTTTCGATAGCTGTAGTTGGCAATTTATGATATTTATTTAATGTCAGAATGTAAATGTTGAAAATGCATTGAGATTCGTAATCTTACTTAATAAGTCTGATAAAGTGAATCATAGAATAAACATGATTCTAAGTTCTGTAAATGTAAAGGTTGTGATTCAGGGAATTAAAGAAACAAGTTAGAAAAGATTTTGAATTGTTCCGCATTATTACATCGAATAATGATTTAAGCTAGAACATAAATGTATTGCTAACGACCAAAGTCGAGAGTTGAATTGTTCAGATTTTGGGGTCGTTACATCACCTCCCGGTGAGCCCCAAAATTCTCTTAACTTTCTTAAGATCGCTGATGATACAAGCCGTTGCAGCACACCAACTATTTTTGAGTTGTCCCTTGCTACTCCTTGTGATATGATGTGTCCAAAGTAAGCTATCTCAGTGGTAGCAAATTCACGCTTGCTGAGTTTGGCGAAATGTTGATGCTCCCTCATTTCAGAAGAAACAATGTCAGGTTCTTGAGATGTGACTCTAATTCCTTGGAAAGAACAGGATATCATCAAAGAAAACCAGGACAAACTTTCTTCATAAGAGAGCAAAAACATTGTTCATAAGACTTTGAAGGTAGACCGAGCGGCATTTGTGAGACGATTACACAATGAACTCATAATGCCCAAAGTGTGTTCTAAAGGCCATCTTTTCTATATCTTTTGGGTTCAATCTCACTTGGTGGTAACCTGCCCTTAGATTCAATTTAGAGAAATATATGCCCCTTGTAACTCATCCAGCAACTCATCTATCAATGGAATGGGAAACTTGTTCTTGAGGGTAATGGAATTGAGCTTTCAAAAATATATGAAAAATCTTAAGGACCCATTTTTCTTTTTAATCAGGAGTACAAAGGAAGCATAAGGGTAAAATGCTAGGCCTAATTACCCATGTTTCCAATATTCTAGCTACCAATTTGGCAATTTATCTATTTCAATTTTCTGATCAAAGGAGTATGTGTAGAGTCTCAAAGAAAAAGGTTGGGATTCAGCCTTAAGTTTAATGTGGTGGTCAACAAACCTTTCAAGGGTGAGGAATTTGGTTCTTGAAATACATCTAGGAACCCACAATAGGTTTTGAGTTTCTTTCTAAGAAAAGGCAATTTATCAAGCCCTTTGCTTCCACCTCTTCAAGCATCTGTTCAAAAGATTAAATGAAAAAATACCAATTCGCTGGTAATGGATTCAACATTTTGGTACTGTCAAACTTTTGTTTCCTTACCTATCACCGAATCAGCAACTCATCCAAGCTGCTGCATAACTTCTGTTGTATCACACACACTATTCAATTACAAAAACCTTAATTCTCACACTTTCTTTTGAAAATAATAGATATAAGAAATTGATTGTAATAGTGAAAATTTGCCCTTTTCTTAAAGTTTGCAGTCCATTTATTTGTTGTTATACTACATACTATCAATGACAATAATAATAACCATTTAAAATGATTTTTGAATGTTGTGCATTTATAATCTTCTACAACTTAATGGCCAGTTTGGCATTGATCATGATAAAAAGGAATTCGAACAATTAGTGTTTTACATCTTCAAACTTTTTCTAGTGTTGTAAATAATACAGTGTTTACTGGCCCTACTTTCTTTCATGTATAAACAGGACCCCTCATCCTTACAACCTCTTTTATCAAATATCCTTTCCCTTATTGTGGATCTCTCTCAAATAGTACCTTTCTTTGTCCAAATTTCCTATTAACTTAAATATAAGTTAATACATACACAGATTAGTTATCAGACAATTATACTCCCTCCGTGTTAGAAAGGGAGTCCAATTTTAAAAAAATTAAGAGAAGTTGTCAATTTTTACTTTATTAAAAATCCTAAAAGCTAGATTTAAACAATTTCTTTAAGCAAATTAATCTACTTTAAAAGGGACTCTCATTTGAAAAAAAAGGGAAATGGGACTGTAATTGGGATGGAGGGAGCAAATTCACCAAATAACCAGCAGCAAGCAAATAAAGCAATAAACTTTAAAAAATACAGCAACAGTAATGCATGTATACCTTTAACTTTGTTACAAAAGGGGCACGCTTCATACTGATACAGCACAACCTCCTTTGGGACGAGCTCCGGAGGAGTAAGCTCTTTGGCATACGCCTCTTCTTGGAAGAATGAGGCGGCTCCAGCAACAGCGAATAGAGCTCCGGCAAGTCCATAATTGTAGCCAGTACAGGAAGAAAACCATCGCGGCGGAGGCGAACGACCAGAGGAGAAGGACCTGGCGGTGGTAGTGCCATAGATCGCATTTTGGAGGAGTCTTGGTTGGATCACGGCGGCGGCATAACCGTCAAAGCCGCCGGATACGACAACTCGGGAGAGAGTTGAGGAGGCGAAGCCCGAACAAGCTCGTCTCATATTTGTGGTTTAATGGGAAAAATTGTTCGAAATATGTGTTTGTTGTTTAGCAGACTACGCTCACGCTAGTCTCATATTTTGGGGTGGTTTAGTCGCGTGACATACATGTGATATAAAGAGGGATAAATGATGCATGAGTTGCGCTGCACATTGTGAAATTTTCGGTCGAAATTATGATGACAATATATGTGTATAGATGGAATATAGATAGATACATAAAAATTAAAAAATATTTTAATTTATTTTATATTATCTTATTGTGACAAATGAAAATTTTGTAATTTAATTTAAATATTTATTGAATTAAATAAATATTTTTGATGATTTATTTATTGAATTAAATAATTATTTGATGAAATTATGGTAGATTAATTTAATTATATGTGTTACATTGATTAAATTAATGTGCATAATTTTTATGATTCAAAGTGTGAATTTAATTTAGTTTATTTAATTAAATGAATTATTTAATAAGGATGCTGTTATTCTAATTAATTTAATAATTAATTAGAGATTTAATGATTTGACATAATTAATAAATGAGAATTTTAATTATGTGATGATGTGATTTAATGTGAATGTTATCTTTTATTTAAGAAAATTTAAATGATATTATTTGATTAAATAAAGTGTGACAAATAAATTATATAATAACACTTTAATTAAATTAAATGGGAAAGGAGCTCTTATGTGACCAACCAAACAATGCCTAACGAACATGGGAGCAGTTAAGGCCTGATGCGCTTAACTGCTACCCATGACTTCACCAGTTACTTTCATACGTAATATAATATATGTGTATCAGTCTTATTCATTCAAAAAAGCTAAAGTTAAAGAAAAAAGAGAGTTTGTGAATTTGAAAAATAAATTTGGAGAATCAAAAAGAAAGTTCATATCATATTAATAGAGATTGCAAGGACCCAAGTTTTATATTCCATGTTCTTAGTTTTCTCCATTAAAGCATATTCTAAGTTCTCTGTAAATGAAAATTGTTGATGAATGCTTGAGACATGATTATATATGTGTTAATATGTATTCATAACATGTTCTATGACATTTATTCATGCTTTAGAGTAATCAAGACTATGTAATTAGGCTTTAATTAGAATTTCATAAGTTACAAAGTATAAACATATGAATATGGCCCATATGTACAAAAATTCATTCTTTAATTATTTATTAAACTTGAAATTGATGGTTGATTATGATTATGTAATGAAGAGAACAGATTTTAAACGGACAAATTCGGAGTTATAACGAATCTGTAATGATGAATTTCATGACTTTGACGAAACTTTGCAAAACTATCAAAAACAGAAAATTTATGTGCTCTAATTTGACTAATTATGTGATCTAAGTTGTTAAAAACATGCTAGAAACGTTATATGATGTTTCTGTTAAGTTTATAACTCATGGGTAATATTATAATGTGTTGTTTAAGCTTAATTTGGCATTTTTGGCCTTTTCCCTGTGTTCTTTGCGAACTGTCAGACCATTCTGTGACTCGGCGCCGCAGCGCCGGTTCTGTGAAGGAACCAGGCGCTGCAAGCGCCAGGCAGGCAGTTGGCTGACGTAGGCTTGGCGCCGCGGCGCCGCAGCGCCAGTTTTGTGAAGGAACTCAGCGCTGCAGCTCCAGGTCAAGGCTGGGCTGACGTAGTCAGGCGCCGCAGCTCCGGTTCTGTGAAGGAACCTAGCGCTGCAGCGCCAGGCCAAGGAGCTGCTGACGTGGGCTCAGCGCTGCAACGTCGGTCCCTAGTACAAACTGGGAGCTGCAGCGCCGGCTAGCAGTATGACCCAATAAATTTTATTTAAGTATTCAAAATTCAAGAATGTGTTTTAAAACCTAATGTAATGAACATGATGACATGTTAAACATATATTGAGATGTTAAAACAAATTATTAACTTGTTTTATGAGATTAATCGATAAGTTAAATACGAGGTTTGAACTCGTTATTCGTGAAATCTAATAACGTGTTCAAAGACTGATGTTTATGATTCGATGAGTATTATAGACACTCGAAATTTTCTTCAGCCCTGTAGCAGACACTCGAATTTTTGCATTCATGTTATTAACCCTACAGAAGGGCAAAACCATCTATTTCAACTCAACCCCGGTCCCAACCTAGGAAATATAGGTCAACCCCGATCTCAACCCGGGAGGTACAGGTCAACCCCGGTCTCAACCCGGGAAGTACAGGTCAGCCCCGGTCTCAATTCGGGAGGTATAGGTCATTCCCGGTCTTAATCCAGGAAGTACAGGTCAGTCCCTGATCTCAACTCGAGAGGTACAGGTCAGCCCCGATCTCAACCCGGGAGGTACAGGTCAGCCTCGGTCTCAACCCGGGAGGTACAGGTCAACCCCGGTCTCAACCCGGAAGGTCAGGTCAAGCTTCGGTCACAACCCGAGAGGCCAACTCAACTTCGGAGACAACCCCGAAGCCTCACATCATCTCTAGAGACAAACCTGGAAGAACCAAGTCAGCCTCAAAGGCAACCCTGGGGGACAAACAGAATCGGCTGGAATCCAAACCTCGGAGACAACCCCAGGAAGTCAGCCAAAGGCTATGCCAGCACTGAAGGTAACCCCAAGAGGGGCAAAATGGTCATTTTACCAACTTTATGCCGATTCGATCACACTCAAGCCGAATTGATGCCACCAAGGTCAGAAAGAACCATAACAATGATCCCGAGTGGAAACAGCGCAAGACAACTCAACGGACAAACTGCGAGAAATCAAAGACCTGGTTATGAACCCGTCTTTTTGGGCTCAGAAAAGGTTTACTCCCATATCATTGTGACACTCCCGGCGAGGGCTTTCCGGAAAGGTATAGCACGCCTCAAACGGACGCTCCGATCAAAAGTTAAAAAGTTTTGAATCTGACATCGCATTGTTCGGAGTGCACGTACTTCAATGCAACGGGACCCGCCACGTGGGCCCTACCACATAGAGCCGCACCTCTACCTGCGGCTACTGCAAGTAGAGCCGCTTCCCCTGGGTCTATATATATGAGTGCACCTCCAGCTCATTTTATATAGAAAAACGCTCGGAACCTCTGTCCGTTTGGTTTTGCAGCCCCACTCTTGTACTCCAAATTCAAATTTTACTACTCCAACACGTAGATATACCCATATACTATCTCATATCAAAAATTAACCGATAGAAACGGACGTTTAAAGCCTATAATTTGGCAAAAAGCCCGTGTAGCAGTCCATTGTGAGTATTTTTACGATCAGAAAGTTTATATTACTTCATTGCACTTTTATACACTTGCACGTTAAGTTTCACTTTCTGATTATGCCCGAAACTCAGTTCCTGTGGCCCTTTTTGCTTACTTTTTATACATTTTCGTATATAAACTCATTTTCTGGCATTTCTACAACTTGGATCGTCGATCCGTCGCTTCTAATAGCTTTTATATACATATATTTTTGTTTCTAGCAACTTCGCCGGACTGGGTTATCTTTCCAATCCGGGTTTGGCTTTTTAATGTGTATATTTAATTGTATATATACTAACTTTTCAATTCTGTCAAGCCCGGATGTCAAATCTGTGGTAGTTTACTGCTTTTTTATATATAACTATATATATATAAATTTTTCTGACTTATTTGGGCCTGAATTTATACTTCGTGACCTTTTTATTGCTTTAATATATATATATATATATATATATATATTAACATTTACATTCCAATTCGGCCTGGATTATTCTGTGGCCTTTTTACTGCTTTTATAAATATATATATATACTTACATTTCTGTCTGGGCTAAGGATAAAATATATGTCGCCCTTTACAGCTTCTATATATATATATTTACATTCTGTCCAGCCTGGATCATTCCATGGCTTTTTACAGCTTTTATAAATATATATATATATATATATATATTTACATTCCAGTCCAGGCATCGGAGTGAAAACCCACCGCCCTTTACAGCTTATATATATATATATATATATATATATTTTTTTTTTCATTCTGTCAAGCCTGGATTACTCCGTGGCTTTTTACAGCTTTTGTAAATATATATATATTTACATTCCAGTCCGGGCATCGGAGTGAAAGTCCATCGCCCTTTACAGCTTTCGTATATATATATATATATAATTATATATATATATATATATATATATATATATATATTTCTATACTCATTTTGATTAAACTGCTGCTTTAAATATTCATTTGATATGAATCGGCACTAACATCTCTTTGGGCGAACTAGATTTCTTTAAATCTCGCCAACTCTAGCTTTCAAACGGTTCAAAATAGGTCCAAACGGAACCGAGAAGCTAGAATGGCTGAGATTTACTTAAATCTAGCAATTTTTCTAGTTCAGTTATGAAAGCAACCTCGCGACCCTTAGATTGCTATCTAGTGGGAACGAGACGCTTTGGTTACTCGCGAGCCAGGATTTACTGATGAATCCTTGGTTCTGGCGACATCTGGATGTAAATATATATTTCTATACATATTTGAATTGTGCAGGTTCTATTGGCTTCTCTTTGTGAGCCTAGGAATCATGGGATTCATAATCAAACTGATCAGAATCTGATTCCCACGATGGACAAACTCCACTTTACAGATGTACCCTGCCAGTTTTTCTGTAAAATTGTACATTTAAAAGACCTTAAAAACGATTATCCGGGTTTAAGGTCTCAACATAGTGAAAATATAGGTTTATCATGTCAGAGTCACTCCGATGACTGTCATGCCCATGAGAAAATCGACACTTGTATATATTCTGTGGTCGAGGATGCTTCGCAGCCCGACAATCACCTTTCAAATTGAGCCAAAAGGCTAAAAAGATAGGAAATGAAAGTATCAACATGCTTCAATTCCTATGTTAGCGCAAGGGTTTGAAAACCTGCTTTCAAAATATCATTTTAATAATCTTGTCTAAAAAAGAGACTTTTTCAAATCAAATCAAACCCTTCGTATATAGGTTCAACGAAGCACATCCCTGCTTTCAATCAAACATAGGCCCAATTTCTTCCAGCAGTCACACATACACATTTCAGATTTAAAAGGGAAATATTGAAAAGATGCGATGCTGTGTTTACACGGGAGTTGTGGGGTGCCTAACACTTTCCCCACACTTAACCAAGCCCCCGAACTTAGAACTTCGGTTTCAAAGATCAAGTTTTGACAGTGTCCAGCAATTGGACCTCTTTTCAAACAAAACTCGGTTGAGTTGGTACAACCATTTCAAAACTACCAACTAGAGACTCTGTAAAACGTTCAAATCGTCGACATGATACATGTTGGCCTTTTCTTAAAAAAACCATTCAAAACCTTTTTCACAAATAAAAAGAATAAGGGTAGATAAAACTTAGGAAAAGAGAGAAAGATCTAGGTTCCAACTCGACCCGCGCATTTCTTCCCGACGTCGACAGGTGGCGACTCTGCTGGGGACAGTAGAGGGCTTAGGCCGTGCTCAAATCTTTTCAAAATTTCTCTTTCATATATGCGTATGTGTGAATGCTGTGTCTTTACATTTAATGAATGCATGAATGTTGCGTCTTTACATTGAATGAATGTGAATGAATGCTTTCCGGCTTTATTAGTGCTTCGCACAAATATTAGTGCTTCGCACAAATATTAGTGCTTCGCACCAATGTCATCATATGTATACGGTGAGACTCGATGTATGTGAATGTATGTTGTGTGATTCCTCCACCAGGAGGCAAACCCGTCAGTGACAGAGTAATGTCTTCGAGGACGACTAAGTCTTAGGGGCTAATGAAAAATCACAACTCAGATTCGCTCCAGTTGAAAGATCGGATTAATCTCCCCTCTAGTAGATTGCGATGATCTGGGGACCTTCATGCCGAAAAAGCCGCGAGAGTAGCCTAAGATAGGTCAGCCTCTGATTAACCAATCTGATGGGAAGCTTCTTCATGCCTTCCTCTTTCAATTCAATGTAAAGTTTTCATTTCCAATGTAAATAGCACAATGTAGATATCATAATGTAAATATACATTCCCTATGTAAAGCCTGTCATGTTATCTTGTCATCAAAACGACTGACCTCTATTTTGCAGGATAAGATTAAATAACCATAAAACACATCATGGCATGCATCCTATCCAAACCTACCTCAGGAAATTGACACGCCTACGTTTTGTAGTAGGTGAAAAATTGGTCCTGTCACTAGGTCTAAGTCTAAGAAAGCACTAAGCCCATCTCTGGACATGGCTTCCAGTGCTCAGCCAGAATCCACCCCTGTCTCTAGAGAAGAGTTTGAAGGACTGAAGAAACATATAGCCGAGTTGGCCAGTTTTTTTAGAGAGCAAAGTAAAGCTCTCAAAGGAAAACAAGCACAGGGTCACACAGAACCAGGAACACCCGGTGGCAGTCAAGAGACCGAAAAAACAGATACTCAGATTCCTGGACCACAAAATCAGGATACTACCAACAAAGCACCTAAAATCACCGTCCTTAACAAAGAGCAAGAAGCTGGTGATATCCTGAAGAAGGTCCAACGGATGGAAGAGACCATTCGGTCCATCAAAGGGACTGGGGCATTTGGGAGTGTCAATTACTCAGACTTATGTATATTCTCCGGGGCTCGTTACCCTGAAAAATTTTAAGTCCCTAATTTTGAGAAATATGATGGATTGGGAGACCCCTACACTCACTTAAAGGTATTCATTGGAGAGCTCGGATCCTATGCAGAGGACGAGAAACTCTGAATGCAATTATTCTAGAAAAGTCTGACTGGAGAGGCTAGAGCCTGGTATGCTCGTCTGGACAACTCTAAAATTCACATCTGGGAGGAGCTGGCACATGCCTTCCTCAATCAATACAGTTTCCAGTCTCAACTGGCCCTGGACAGATATCAATTAACCAAAATCAAGAAACAAAACACTGAGTCAATCAGAGAATATGCTCAATGCTGGAGACGAATGGCAGCACAAGTGTTGGTCGTTTCCCCGATCAATATATGCGTGCAAGTATACACGGTCAACAAATAATAATGAGTAAGTAGAGTATCGTTCCCACGAAGAATTACTTAATAAAATTCACCAAGCATTAACCCATAACCATTTCAATCTTATTTAAACGAATGATTTAATATCTAGAATAATAATGTGTAATTAAACTAATACTAATTATTCCTAGAATGAAAATAGATAATGAATATATGAGACTACAATTTCACCTATTGTTTCATCTAAATCAATACACTTTCCGTTAAGCCAAATTAATTATCACAGATTGTTAGTCAAGAACACGAAAAGCAAGACAAGGCCATCTCTCGATGTACCAAGCCCATATCATGTATAATCCACAAATGATAAAATGCACGTGAACACCCAAATTACATAAATCACTATATGTCTATGTGACTTAACTATAATAAAGGTTTAAGCACAGGTTCTCAAATGACTACAAGCGGTGCTTTGGTATATGTCTATCCGAAGCACAAAGCATGCAATCCAACGCCATGTAGAACACACGAACACAAGCTATTAAGATCAGATCTAAACCCATATTCCATTTCTTAATTTCATATGAATTATCACGGTAATTGATAGCTAGGCAATTAACAATTGAATACAAATCCCAATAGACAATCTGATAATGATTAACAAGACCAACAAGGAAGCATATTGATAGACACATAATTCATACATTTTATTATCCCTAATTTTGTCCTTTTAATTATATTAGTTTATTAAATTAATATGTTTTATTTTATTTTGTAGGGTTTAATATTTATTGCAATAAAGTCAAAATCTTGGTGATCAAGTGATATTTAATGCTCTTATTCATGTAAGAAATATCCAAGAAGAATCCTACAAGAAGAAGAAAAGAGGTGGAATAATCTTGGTGTGCAAATCAAATCCAACAAGAGAAAGAAAAGTCTATCTAGAAGATCTCTTTGAGAAGTTGATTGCCACTAGGAAGTTAAAACCTACATGGGAACAAAAGTGTCCAAGTTCAATGTATCTAAATTAGGACACAAAGTTATTTTTCCTATAAATAGGTCTCTTGTTTTAGAGAGAGGGAGGATTAGATATTGTATTAGTTTAGGTTAGGAGTAGGAGTAGATTAAATTATTTCATTGTACGCTTGTTAGAGAATCGTCAATAAAGGGAGTTTTCTTATTTATTTTTAATCTTCTTCTCTTCTTTATTTTAGTTAGTTAATTTATATTTTTTATGTCTAGTTAATTTCTTTAATCTAGGATGAAGATGAAATTAAATAATTATTCATGATAATATTTTTTATCTCTTCTATTATTTATGCTTTTATGTTTAATTGATTTCGCCTTCATGTTTCGTTATTGGAATACCTTCGTTTTATAGTTCATATGTGATTTTAAATTAATTAAGAGGTTTTGATAGATTATTGTTAATACATGAGTTTTTCATAATCCATGCTTACTCAAAGAAGTTTTGATGGGTTATAGTTAATCCTTAAATTTTCATAGTCTATGCTTGCCCACGTTAATTATAAAATTACTAAATTAAAGGGAAGGGAGATCAAAATCATAATTAAGTTATAAAAATAGAATATATTGAATTATATGTTATGTTTATTATTTAATGGATTCGGATTCCTAGATTGCTTTTTCATTATTAGTTTTCATATTCTAGTTAATCAACTCTCAATCTTTATTTCTAATTTGCCTAAAATATTAATTAAAGATATATTAAAATTAATCTAGTCTCTGTGGGTTCGACCTGTACTTGCCAGTTCTTCAACTTGACACTGTGCACTTGCAGTTACATATTTTTATCACATCAAGTTTTTGGCGCCGTTGCCGGGGACTAGACTTAATTTTATATTCCTTAATTTTTATTTATTCGAGTTAGTTTATTTTTCTAATTTTTTTTAGGATTATCGAAGCGGATCAACAGTGCGGAAAGACAAGACTATTACTGCGCTTTTCCTGGTATTTTGTATCTTAACTAAAAAAAAAAAAATTAAAAAAATAAGTAGCTTAGTTTTTTTTTTTTGTTAGTTAGAAAATTAATTGTCGCATTCATGCATTCACTCACGTAGAGCACATCCTATTTAGATTTTTTATTTTATTTTATTTTATTTAACCCTAGAATTAGGATTCTTATTTTATTTTTATTTTTATTTTTTTTGTGACTTTCGTGGTTAGCTGTTTATTTGTTTTGTGATTTGTGGAAAGATGGATTCTTATTATAGTTGGAATAATAATTTTGCTTGGAATCAAGAACACTATGAAAATTTTAATGCACACCAAGTAAATCAATTTTTTCCAACTTATGAAAATCCTTATCTAAGTTCATATCCATATCCATATCCATATTCGGATCTAGAACCTCAATATACACAAGAATTATCAAATGAAGAAGAGGAAAGACTTAGTGTCTTAGAGAAAACTATGGAAGTTTTAATAGAAAATCAATTTAGCGTGGATCAAGCTATATCTCGTCTAGAAATTCAAATGAGTCGATTAGCCACCATAATAAATGAACAAGAGGTGGGTGAATTTTCTAGTAACTCTGAGGTTAATTTTGAAAATTTTGATGGTTGTGAAAATGATGAGAAAAATAAAAATTTTGTATTCAATTCTACACAGTTTGAGTCAAGCGAATTTGAGGAGTCTAAAAATTATGAGTCTGTACTTAAAATTGATCATGTCACATTTAATGAGTCGGATAAAAAAGTCTATAAGCCTAAAGCTCCATACCCTGAAAGACTTATTCCTAAAAAACCACCTAGTGATATTTTAGACCAACCCATTAAAATAAACATGATCCAAGAGTTGTCCATGACCCAAGAAATAATTAAAAATAGACTCTTGATTGAAAAAGATCCAATTAATTTTTTCTTAAATCATCTTGACCAAAATTGGAATGAATCCGAATATTTAGATAAGGTCAATGAGCTGTTGAGATCCACTACAAATAAGTCAATTAAACTAGAACATGTATGTGAACCAATTCTTCCATCATTTGAACATGTTAGTGAAAATTTTCTTGAGGTACATTTTAAGCATAATTCTGATGAAAATTATAACTATTTTCAATTTTCTAGACCTCCTGAAAATCATGACAAATTCACACTCACTTACCCATTTGTATCATTCATGTATAGTCATATAATATTTAAGATTTATAAAATTCGTAGGTATGTACATTTGTTTTCCTTCTCACCACATTTTCTTGCAGAATAAATGTCCCGCATACAAGGTACAATTCTTTCACATCTTTGTTCTCTTTTCTTCATTTGCATACATTGAGGACAATGCATGATTTAGGTATGGGGGGAGTTTGTTTGTATTATTGTATTAGATATTTTTGTTTTGTTTTTAGGAAAATATTGTTCAAAAAAAAAAAAATTGAAAATTTTGTTTGACTTTTTATGGATTGAATTTATTCTAATAAGTGTTTGTGGAGTTAAAAGTCATGAGTAAGATTGAAAAATTTAGAACTCTTAAATCTTTGATGAAGTACGAAATCTTAGTTTGAAATACCATCTGGACTAAAATTGATTTCAAAAGCATTTTTTGCACTTCACAATCGCACCAACTCTTAGTTGTGGATATAAACTATGATTCGAGTAATTTTAAAAAAAAATGAAAAGAAAAAAAAAGAAAAAAAAATTAAAAAAAGAAAGAAAAAGAAAAAATAACTGCTTCAATGTCCATTGAACGAAATAACTGGGTATCTAAGCCTCATGAAGCATCGATATTCACGCTGAAAAGTGTGATGGATAAAAGCAGTTTGACTAGTCTAATTTTGTGGTCTTTGTTACTCGAGTTAGTAAGCCCTTAGGGGTGTCTCTACACCTAGTGCCCTAAAGTCAACTGGTTTGGGAGTCATTGGTCCAACGCTCGCTACATGAGTAACTCTGAAAAGCCTAAGAAAATGAGACATTGCACAAGTCAAGAAAAAAAGTCAAGAAAAAAGAAAAGAAAAAAATTTAAAAAAAAAAGAGAAAAAAGAAGAAAAATGAGTTTGCTTGATTTTCATGGTAAAATCCCTACTAAGAGTTATATCATACACACATGCATGCATCACATTGAATTAATATTATGAAGGATGGTGTCTAGAATGAAGATTAAATATTTTTGATAAGGTGAAAGTGTGATTTTGAATTTAATTTTGCTTATGTATGCTCATGGATATTTAGAAGTTGTAATTCAATTTCATGACTTGTTGAACTCAAAAATATTTTTGAATTTTGTGGGTATATTCACTGCAAACCCTCACGAGACACAACTCGTCCACTTGGGGTAACCTTGGGGTTTAAAGGCTTGTTGCACATGCTAAGTGCAATCGTGTCTCCTACGAAAATGGGGTAGTATAATTTTTATTTTTATTTTATTTTATTTTATTTTTATTTTACTCGAGGACGAGCAAAAGCTAAGTATGGGGGTATTTGATAGACACATAATTCATACATTTTATTATCCCTAATTTTGTCCTTTTAATTATATTAGTTTATTAAATTAATATGTTTTATTTTATTTTGTAGGGTTTAATATTTATTGCAATAAAGTCAAAATCTTGGTGATCAAGTGATATTTAATGCTCTTATTCATGTAAGAAATATCCAAGAAGAATCCTACAAGAAGAAGAAAAGAGGTGGAATAATCTTGGTGTGCAAATCAAATCCAACAAGAGAAAGAAAAGTCTATCTAGAAGATCTCTTTGAGAAGTTGATTGCCACTAGGAAGTTAAAACCTACATGGGAACAAAAGTGTCCAAGTTCAATGTATCTAAATTAGGACACAAAGTTATTTTTCCTATAAATAGGTCTCTTGTTTTAGAGAGAGGGAGGATTAGATATTGTATTAGTTTAGGTTAGGAGTAGGAGTAGATTAAATTATTTCATTGTACGCTTGTTAGAGAATCGTCAATAAAGGGAGTTTTCTTATTTATTTTTAATCTTCTTCTCTTCTTTATTTTAGTTAGTTAATTTATATTTTTTTATGTCTAGTTAATTTCTTTAATCTAGGATGAAGATGAAATTAAATAATTATTCATGATAATATTTTTTATCTCTTCTATTATTTATGCTTTTATGTTTAATTGATTTCGCCTTCATGTTTCGTTATTGGAATACCTTCGTTTTATAGTTCATATGTGATTTTAAATTAATTAAGAGGTTTTGATAGATTATTGTTAATACATGAGTTTTTCATAATCCATGCTTACTCAAAGAAGTTTTGATGGGTTATAGTTAATCCTTAAATTTTCATAGTCTATGCTTGCCCACGTTAATTATAAAATTACTAAATTAAAGGGAAGGGAGATCAAAATCATAATTAAGTTATAAAAATAGAATATATTGAATTATATGTTATGTTTATTATTTAATGGATTCGGATTCCTAGATTGCTTTTTCATTATTAGTTTTCATATTCTAGTTAATCAACTCTCAATCTTTATTTCTAATTTGCCTAAAATATTAATTAAAGATATATTAAAATTAATCTAGTCTCTGTGGGTTCGACCTGTACTTGCCAGTTCTTCAACTTGACACTGTGCACTTGCAGTTACATATTTTTATCACATCACATATCAAGATAAACTACACAATAAGATCCGTTGTAATCCCAAAATAAAGTTTAATTCATGAATGAATCAAATCCACAATCCACAATATGAATAAACATTAGAAGAATACAAATAGGAGTGAAAGAGAAATTATGAATAGGAATTGCAAATCTGATCTTTCTTGCTCTAACTTTGAATCTTCAATGCTCTTTAATTGCTTCAATCTTCAAATCTAATCTAATCTAGAATCTATCTATTCTAATCTAATCTAATCTAATGACGAAACTAAAGAAAAGAGAAGAACATATGTAAGCTAGTGATCCCAAAGGGTGGAATATCTCTATTACCTCTAATATGTCCTTATTTATAAGTCCTAATATGACTCTCTTTCAAGTTACGCTTTAATTGCACTATTTAATAAAAAAGTCAACTCTGGTCAGCTTTAGGAGTGGCGCGGCCGCTCTCCAAATGGCCTATAAAATGGCGCGGCATCGCTACGGAAAATCTGCTGCAGTGACCTCTGGTAGAACAGCTATAACTTTTGATCCGGGAGGAGTTACGGGGTCTGCTACCTGTCAAATTGAAGATATCGACGAAATCTACAACTTTTATTCTTTGAGAATTGAGAAATAATGGATGGATGAAGGTAAAAATTGGGCTCTAAGTGACAGCTATGCAATGTCAACCCAAAACAATGAAGTTCAACGTCCGTTGGTACAAGGGTCATAACTTTCGCCTCCGAACCCCGATTGGGATGATTCAAGATGATCCGGAAAGCTTAGAAGAAGCTCTAGAATAAAACCCAAGTTCCAAGCCAAGAACATGAAATGAACATGAAAGCCCAAACGATGTTCGAATTGCATTTTCTTGCCTTTTCATACCAATAGTCGCTCACACAGTTCCCAAGCATAAGATCTACAAAATGAACACAAAATGCATGAAAAGTAACTACGAAACATAGGTTTAAGAAACTAATTCAAGTAGTAGATACCAGATAAGTAGGTATAAAATCGACTTATCAACAAGTCACTCCACCTATGATTGAGTCTAAGATAGTCATGACCTTCATCGACATTCAAGAAGCCCCATATTATGAAAGGGTCCTAGCAGGCATAAGAAAGCCGTTCTCAGAAATGATCAAACACGGTGAAATGGCAGAAATGGGGCTCAAATCTGGGAAGATCAAGGATCTGACCGCCTTAGAAGCTGTTGCCGAGCATATTCAATCTGGGAGTTATGAGAATAATCCCCGGAGGACACATAAGAAGAAAGACGAAGAAGTTTCCTTAGTATTGCAAGGACAGAATTAGAGGAGCGAGTAGTATGCCTATTTAAAGGAGTAACTATTCCCTTTTCAAGCTCCAGCCCAACCTTCAAACCCGCCGTTCCAAAAAATTTAGAGGCCAAGCGTCGAAGAACGTTCACCCCCTTAGGGGATTCACTTGAAAACGTGCTAAAATTGTTGATGGCACAGAAAAATATTGTGCAACTCCTTCCACCAACCAATACAGGTGGACATAATTTTGACCCAAGTAAGAAGTGTGCCTACCATTCCGGATCTCCTGGCCATGATACACAAGACTGTTGGTCTCTCAAGCACAAGATCCAAGACTTGATAGACAATGGAGAGATTGTGGTGACCAAACCGGAGGAGCAGCATGTAGAAGATAATCCCCTCCCTCGGCACAAAGAGGAGGGTGTCAACATTGAAAGTCCAATAATAATCTAGAAGGGGGGTTGAATAGATTATTACCGTTTAAAAATTATCTTTAGCCTTTTTGAATTTTAGTGGATTAATTTTATCAAATTAATAAACAGTTTAAAATTCAATCACACAATGCACAGATATTTATCTGGTTCACAACATACAGCCAGGGTATGCTGCTACGTCCAGTCTCAAGCTCCTCTCCAGGACTTGAGATCCTATTACTCCCTGTAATAAATACTCCTTCAGTAGGCGGAGAAGCCTGTACAAAGTTTTGAAGATAAACTTACAACTATCCTCAACTAACTATCTCGGACAGCGAACTCCCAGCTCCTTCCTCAAGCTTAGTTGAATCTTCTTTTGAGCTTAGTACTATTTTATACTTTGGTCTTAAAACAACAATCTCTTCCTCACCTCACAAGTACACTAGAGACCCAACTCCCAACTAACCTCTCTAAGACTCTGGTCTTGGTCAAAGAATTCTTGTCTTTCTCACAAATATAAAATAAACTAACTCAACCCTTTTTCTTTTTACAAAAAGTTTGTTTGAATATTTGCTTCTAACAATAAGCAGATACAATTGTAGCACAGATACTTCTCAGATAAGCAGATATAGAATTTCAAGTGTATGATAAAAGTTCAAAGACTTTTATGTGATGTGCTTCTGTGAAAGCAGATGAAATATTTAAGCACTTGTAATAAAGATTTCCTTTTTCTTTAAAGAATATTTGTCAATGGATTAAGAAAAAGATTTTTCTTTAGAGAGTGTGTTTCTTTGTTGTTGAATAAATATAACTTTGAATTAAACAACCACACACACACTTATATAATGCAACAATAATTTATGAGCAATTATATGAGCAGTATATTTGATGACAGTTTATCAAGTATGACAATATGATTCACTTTAGATAATACTTGAACAAACTTGTTCTACCCACTTATATATATATATATATATATATATATATATTATACTTGATCTACGTTGCGAATAATTTGGCCATTTGGGATTTTAAAGACCGTCCAGAGTATTTCAAGTGAAATATCCGAATTGCATATAGCGTATCGGTATCCAAGTACTGACTAAATTTTTCGATTCACAACTTGATAATCGGATATAGAATATTAAAGAATATTTATATCGATTATTTATATCAGTAAAGGGCCACTTGGGATTTTAAAGACCGTTCAGAGTATTTCAAAGAAATATCATCCGAATTTGCATATCGCGTTTCGGTGTCCAAGTACTGACTCTTTACTAGATATGATAGATCATATATAAGATATATATAAATGTTTATCGCAGGTTATATCTGATTATCTAAATCTATATATTGATTATACCAGTAAAGGGCCACTTGGAATTTTAAAGACCGTTCAGAGTATTTCAAAAAAATATCATCCGAATTTGCATATAGCGTTTCGGTGTCCAAGTACTGACTCTTTACTAATATGGATATATAGATATATGAATATGTATGACAATTTATCACAGATATATATATGAATGAGCAAGTATGAGATGATATGAACAATTATAATTTTGACAACTTATCTCAAATACTTGGACCAATTTTTCTCTTCCAAAGAAAATTATAATTTTGATTGAGCGAAGAGAGTAAAAGCTTGTTTGTATAATCTGTAGGCAAGGAGAGTAAGCTTTTCGGTTTTTAGAATTGGTAAATTGAAATGAATAGAAAAGCTTCCTATTTATAGAAATTTTGAGGTTCGGGCAAAACCGTAATTTTTGAATTTGTAAGTCCGGATTGTATGTTTCAAAAATGAGAGGTTCGGATCATTTGAGCTTAACCGGCTATATAGGATTTTGAATTTGCCCAACATATATGTTAAGCATAAATCTTAAAAGTTTGGTCCTTGCCGCAAACTCCCACTCATGGCACAAATATCAAGATTTGAACACTTCTTGTTCATGCTGCACTTCCACTCATTTTCACATACTTCCATGCATTTATAATACTTATACAAGTATTTACACTTCCATGCATACACTCCCTTAAGTTCGGCACACACACCCACACCACTATGCACACACGGTTTTTACCATGCACACACACATACACACACCATGCACACACATACACGGATATATATATATATATATATATATATTATATTTAAAATACTTTAGTATATATATATTTGGAAATAATTTTTGCCTTTTAAAATAATTTAAAAATTATTTTGAAAAGAAATAGGAATCTCCTTGCCTTAGGAAATGTTACTATATGAACTCATTTTATTAACACTTACTTTATTAAATTGTCGAGGTCATAAAATAAATTCAAATAAAGTAAGAAAATAAATATTTTTGGTCAAAATATAAAAGGTAATGAATAAAACATTTTTAACACTTAATCCTATGGAGAGGATTCTACCCTTGTTGACCTTTAATCCTAATTTGTTATTATCAAAATTAAATACCCAGTTTTGGAGATCTATCAATCTCCCCCTTTTTGATGATGACAACAAGTAAAAATATTTATTTTTCAGAACTCCCCCTTAATTCATGAAGCTCCCCCTAAGATCATGAATCGGGTTTTTAAAATAATTTTAAAATTTTGAAAAACTGAAAAACTATCAGACGGACATACACAGTTTATAACCATCCAGGCAGTTTGTATAATAATTGTATCTAATCATGCAAACCATCCATTCATACAAACCATCCATCCTGTTAGTTATACAGTTATAGCAGTTATAACAGTTCTTGTAAATCTCATGCACCATTCAGACCATAGCACGGTTATAACAGTTTATGTAGCAGATCCATGTCTGCTTTCATATCAGATTATTGCTTCATAATAATCTGATATTTTTCTTTTTCTGATACTTTTCTTTTCATATCTGATTTTTAACAGTTCAGATCCATGTCTGCTCAAATATCAAATTATTACTTAATAATAATCTGATATTTTTCTTTTTCTGATATTTTCTTCTCCCCCTTTATCATTAACAAAAATGGAGGGGCAGGAGGAAAATACCAAAAACCTGCAGAAATTGTTAGTTTCAGAAGTTTCCTGCAAGTTAGTAAAATAGTTAAACATATAGTAATCATCCTAGTTATCAATTAGTGTTAAGTGTTATTACAGTAATCCAAAATAGTTAGTAGGTTAGTTTACATTCTTCTTCAGATTTCATCAAAATTGAGTGGAGAAAAATTCATACCCAAGTTTGAGAGAGGCAGATCATGAGGGGTCTGACCAGAAAGGTCTGGCTGGACAGAGCTTGTGGTGGCAGTGAAGTTGTATGGGGGAATTGACACCTTGTGGTGTTCCATCAGCATACTCACCATGTCATGCAAGTGTTATACAGAGGTTTGTAAAGCCTCTAATTGACTCAAAATCTCAGACTGGTTCTTTAATGATAACTGACTCATTCTGTTCAAGGAATCAATTTGTGACAGCAGGTTTAAGTGTGTTTCTATGTGGTCAGTTTCATTTGGTTGGAAAATAATTAAGGGCTTAGCAGGAAGGTTCAAGTGTGACACAATATTGCTATTGTGAATCATTTGAGCCTTGTGAAGATGAACAGGTATACCCAAATGCACAAAAAGTCTAGTCAACAAAAGTTCACATCCCATGCAATTATTAGAATGACAAAATTCAAAGGATGTCAAGAGAAAGAAAGGCAGACTATAAGGCATGCATCCAGTCAGAATACATTTCACCAATTCCTAATCAAAGGGACTGAACATTTTATCATTTCTGACAGGCATGAAGTTATGCATCAGAATTTTTCCTAAGAATTGGCACTCAACAGTAAAGTAGTCCTTATGCACTTTACATGGATAATCAAACAAATTAGCAGGCACAATTTGGTCAGTTGTAAGTGCAAGGTTGTGTTTAAATGTAAGGCATTCAGAGGTGGTGATTCCTATTGGAAATATATATTCATTTATCTTGGGATAATCCAAGAACTATTTTCTGAGATTTAAAGCATGCAAGAGCATAATTTCATCTATCACATACTCTTGACCTTGTATGCAGGTCTTAATATAAGATAGAAAACCAGTTGAATCATGCACAAAAGTCATATGAGCATAGAATTCAGCAATTAAACTAGGATATCTCTCTCTATGTATGAAGGATATGAGATAGTCCCATCCTATACTTGATATTTTATCTAATAGGTTTGGGAAACTATTGAAAGAAGTTGCTACTCCAGGTATCAAGTTGTGTTTTATGTGTTCATACTTAGCTTTGGCAGTAGGTGTGACTAACAAAGGAGTGTATAAGTCAGGGTGTGGGTCAGTGAAGATCTCAGACCTTTTTCTTTTTGAAGTCTGGACATGTTTCATGTTTTTTTTGAAATAAAGTGGATGCACAAAACAACAGACAGGTAGTAGAAGAGGTTTAAAAAAATGAAGTTGCAGACATAATAGAATAGGTTTGAAAGACTGTCCTTTTATAGAAAAAGTTTAATAAAAAATTGGTTTAATTAATATGGCATGTCCTATATGTCAAAAGGTAAACAGTTCATTGTGAATAGTAAAGGACATGCAAGTTTTGTACTATTCGGCAGATTTAAATCTTTTGCCAGACTTTTCTTTTTGAAAAATTTGTCCAGAAATTCAATTAGAAGACATAACCAAATTTCAGAAATGTGCAGGTTATTGACATAACAGGTATGATCTAGAATTAAACAAAGATATATGTTATCATGACTTATTGGCCCATATCAGACTGTAGCAAATCAACATAGATAAGTTATCACAGATAGCATAGATATGCCCACATCAAACTGTTGCAAATTTAAGACAGAGATACAACCAGTCAATGTTACATAACACTAACATGTTGTAATTGTCAGATTCCAATATATAAAGATATAGTGTGTCAACACATTGATTCAACAAGTCAGTGTTATATAAAACTGATATAGCATATGATCTCTATTATACATGTCAGCATATAACAGTAGAAACATATAATTGCATAACATGGTGATTATTTTCATTACCTAATGTTTATTTTTCAAAATTGCAGATTTCAGACATGACAATTTAACTTTCATCCAGTATTTATACTCACATAGATAGTCTCATATACATCTAGTGGCTTTCAAGTAGCCACACATGCAGAAATAAACAAGAAACACATTTATATCACAGTTATCCAATTTCACACAGAAACCAAACATGGAAATTATCCAGCCTATATCCACATAAGCAGAAATATATATATAGCCAGTGGCTCTCAGATAGCCACACAGTTCAATATTCATATAATTTCAGTTAATTCAGAGAGTGTAAAGGGATTACCTTAGCACAACGATTCACAAATTGAAGCAGCTTTCAATTTGTTCCAAATTATAGCACAGGTGTATCAGTAAGAGAAGAACCACATTCACACATATTCTAGAAATCTCAGACCCACACAAGTCAGGTATATATATATAAATATAGTACACAGCAGTCATTACACATGTATATTCTGATAAGTAAATACACGAAAATACATAGCATTTTTGAAATATTTGTGAATTTTTTTTAGGGTTTCAAAAATTGTATATATATATAAAAATAAAAAAATTGGCGGAAACATTTTTGGGAGAAAAATTAGGGTTTTGAAAAAATATAAACATAAATTTTTGGCAGAAAATTTTCGAAGAAAAATAATTAGGGTTTAAATACAAAAAAATAGTAAAACCAATTCCTACTAAAAGTCTCTGTAACATATATATATATATATACAAACTTTTGGGGTTTAAAAAATACTTAAAAAATAAACAGAAGGAGAAGAGGAAGAAAGATAGAAAAGAACAAAAAAATTTAAATACACAGAAAAAAATTTAAAATAACTTGAGTTTGACAGAAATAATGGTTTGACACAAACATATTTGTAAACATAAATTTTTTTATTTTTTATTTATTTTTAAAAAATTAAAAACTTTCGGAACACATATGAATCCTTAAGAAATTTTATCGAAAAGTACCTTTTGTATGGATCTAGGGTTTTGAAAAGATTTTGTCATAGAAGATGAACAGAAGAAGAAGAGAAAGACATATGAGAACAAATACATAACGAAATACGGATCTAGGGTTTAACAACTTTCAGATAGAAGAAAATAAAAAACATTTAGATCTAGGATTTGAATTTTTTTAAAAAAATTCTTTTAAGAAGTAAACTTTGAACTTCAGAGATATAAAAAATTTAAGGTTTGAAAATCTTTAAGAATATGAACAGAAATAAGAAATTTTTTTGCTTTTAAAAAAAACGACTCCATAAACATAAAGAAAAATTACTCAAACTGACAGAAAAGATAATAAGACATAGAAGATTCATCTATCTTAAACGAAGAACATGGAAAACTTACAAGAATTTACTGTTTTAGGCTGAGAGAGCTAGAAGGCTAGGGTTTGAAGGTAAAGAGAGACGAGAACGTCTGGTTTTAGAGAGAGAGAGAGAAGGGAGAGAGCCGGCGGTAGAGAGAGAGAGAGGGGGGAGAGTAAAAATGAATTAGGGTTTGATTTTTAGTTTTTATATTTAGCTTAATTAACTTGATCGTGTGGCTAGAATCATACATTGGACTTGATCAACGGTCACGAAGTGATGGGCTTTTGAACCGGATCGGCTGACCCGTTTGACCCTGATCAGACGGCTTAGATTGGTTTGTGCTTTTCCTGTGTTGATCGGACGGTTGATGAACATGATCCGTGTGCTAAGGCTTGCTCGCTTCTGATTAGTTGGAGTTAATGGACACGGATTGAGCCGTTGGATTACTTTTGATGCTTGGACGACTCAAATTTGATCAGATAGTTATTTATATAATAAATGTTATAAAATATAATTTTTGATATAATTAATAATAAAAATTCTAGAAAAAATTTATATTAAAATCTATAAATTATTATTTTTTAATTTTCATGAAATGTTTTAATAACAATTTATAATAGTATAATTTTCAGATAATTAAGAGAGAGTATAAATATGAAATTTCAATATATAAAATGCATATTTTAACATATATAAATAAATCATATATATATAATTATGAGTTTATATATATAAAATAGAAGAAAATTATAAACTAAAAAATTATATTAATATAATTTTGATATATATAATGTGAAATTTGAGAAAAATTATAAATATAAAATCTTTTATATAAAAATATATACTTAATTACATAATATAAGTGTATTAACATATAAGAGAAACAAATATGTATAATTATGAGTATATGTATATATGTATATAAATTAATAGAAAATTATGAATTAATAATAAAAATTATATTTAAAAATATAGATAAACAACTTAATATATTATGAAATAATATCTAACATTCCCAAATCTAAACGTAGTTTGCAAAATCTATCCGAACTTAGTGGTTTAGTGAATATGTCAGCAATATTTAATTATGCGTCAATGTGTTCTAATTTAATAATACCATTGTTGACATGATCTCGTAAGAAATGGTGTCTAACATCAATGTGTTTTGATCTAGCATGTAATACGGTATTTTTACTTAAATTGATAGTGCTTGTATTATCACATAATATTGACACACAGTCAAATTTTATATTGTAATCGGCAAGGGTTTGTTTCATCCACAATATCTGTGCACAACATCGTGCAGTAGCTATATATTCGGCTTCGGTGGTTGAAATAGATACCGAATTTTGTTTCTTAGAAAACCAGGAGACTAAACATCCACCTAAGAACTGACAAGTGCCACTTGTGCTTTTTTGATCAACATGATGACCGGCATAGTCAGAGTCAGAGAAACACACAAGGTCAAATAGTTGACCTTTAGGATACCATAGACCTAAGTCTGTAGTTCCTTTAAGGTATCGAAATATTCTTTTTACTGCAATCAAGTGAGATTCTTTAGGATTTGCTTGGAATCTAGCACATTTACAGACACTGAACATAATGTCAGATCTACTAGCTGTGATGTAGAGGAGACTGCCAATCATTCCTCGATATTTTTTTGTGTTAACACTTTTTCCATTTTCATCAGCAGTTAGTTTATCAGTAGTTGAGATAGGAGTATTAAGAGGTTTTACAGACTCTAAACCAAATTTCTTAATCATTTCTTTGTAATATTTGGATTGAGAGATGTGAATACCTTTTTCTCCTTGCTTGATTTGGAGTCCTAGGAAGAAATTCAATTCTCCCATCATGCTCATTTCGAATTCCTTACTCATGCTTTCAGAAAACTCATTGCACATATTCATGTTAGTAGATCCAAAAATGATGTCATCGACATATATTTGTAAAATAAGAATATCATCATTTTTATATTTTGTAAAAAGAGTAGTATCTATTGTGCCTCTTTTATAACCATTTTCTAATAAAAATTTACTAAGTCTTTCATACCATGCCCTGGGAGCTTGTTTTAGACCGTATAAAGCTTTGTGTAGTCTATACACATAATCAAGATGATCAAAGTCTTCAAAGCCAGGGGTTTGTTTAACATAGACTTCTTCTTCAATAACACCATTTAGAAAAGCAGATTTCACATCCATTTAAAATAATTTAAAATCTTTATGGCATGCAAAAGCTAATAACATACGTATAGACTCAATTCTAGCAACATGAGCATATGTTTCATCATAGTCAATTCCTTCAAGTTGATTATACCCTTGTGCAACTAATCGTGCCTTATTACGTATAACAGTTCCATTTTCATCTAATTTGTTATGAAACACCCATCGAGTACCAATAATGGAGGTCTCTTCGGGAGTTGGAACTAATTCCCAGACTTTATTTCTTGTGAACTGTTCAAGTTCTTCTTGCATAGCTATTATCCAGTCTTCATCAATCAAAGCATCTTTTATATTTTTAGGCTCAATTTGAGACAGAAAAGATAGATGACTGACCATATTTTGTGCTTGTGATCTTGTAAGAATCCCTTTATCGATATCACCAATGACATTTTCTATTAGATGATTTCTTACAGCATGTGATTCCTTGGGCAAGTTATTTAGCTGAGGATTAGGATTTTCAAGAGGATTAACATTGACAGAAGAAGAAATATCATTAATTTTTAGTTCTTTCATATTTCTGAGAATATCTTCAATAACTGTATCATTTTCTGCTAGTTCTTTATATTTAGGAGGAGGTTTAGATTCATCAAAGGTTACATTCATTGACTCTTCCACGACTAGAGTTCTTTTATTAAAGACTCTATATGCTTTACTGTTTAGTGAATATCCCAGGAATATTTCTTCATCGAATTTGGGATTGAATTTCACTAGATATTATTTAGTATTTAGAATAAAGCATTTACTCCTAAAGACACGAAAGTAATTTATTTTTGGAGTTCTTTGATAAATCATAGGGAGTTTTAAGAAGAATTGGTCTCAGCAAGACACGATTCAAAATATAACAAGAAGTTGCAATTGCTTCGGCCCAAAAATATTTAGGAAGTCGATATTCATTAAGCATAGTATTGGCCATTTCTTGTAGAGTACAATTTTTCCTTTCAACCACACCGTTTGATTGAGGTGTGTAAGGTGCAGAAAAGTTATGACTTATATCGTGGTCATCACAGAACAATATGAAATCAGAATTGTCAAATTCTCTTCCGTGATCAGACCGAATATAAACAATAGAGCTTTCCTGTTGATTCTGAATTTTCTTACATAGAGCAGAGAAGGAGTTTATCGCTTCATTTTTGAATTTTAGAAAATCAACCCAAGTGAATCTTGAATAATCATCAACTAGGACTAAAATGTAGACAGCACCACCCATACTATATTTAGGGATAGGTCCAACTAAGTCCATATGCAAGAGTTCAAGTGGTCGAGAGGTTGAAACTGTGAGTTTAGGTTTATGAGATGCATGAATTTGTTTTCCTAATTCACAGGCTTCACAAATATGGTCTTTAAGAAATTTAAGTTTGGAAGACCACGAACATGTTCCTTAGATGATATGTTATTAATCAATTTCATGTTAATGTGTCCTAGTCTATGATGCCAAAGCCAAGGGTCGTCATTAGCAGACACAAGACACACATTGTCCATGTGAGAGTATGTGTCTAAATCACACGTGTACACATTTTGACTTCTAGTATAAAGTAAAATTAATTTTCCAGTTTGGTCATATATTGAACAGTTATGAAGACTAATGTTATTTTAAAACAACTATCACATAGTTGACTGATGGATAGAAGATTATACCTGAGTCCAGTGACCAATTGAACGTTAGAGATTGTTATGTGTTTACTATACACATTTCCAATTCCAACAACTTTACCTTTGTTGCTATCTCCGAATATTAGTTACAGTCCGTAGCTTGTAGATTGCTCAATTTTATTTTGTCGCCTGTCATGTGTCTTGAACAACCGCTATCAAGGTACCATTTATTTTTACTAGAATCAGCTGTGAGACATACCTGCAACATATATTAAATTCACAAACTGGTACCCTTTAATAAGAAGGGTCCTTTGGGTAAGTTCTCCAATTTGTATAAGGATTGGTCGTGTTTTCCTTTACAAAGTTTGGTACAGGATAATAATCACTCGTAGACACACATGTTCTATGAGTAGTAGATTTATAATATGCATGACTAACTCTTTTAAATGAAGGATGAGAGTTTCTAGATGGTCTTTCATGATAAAGAAATTCTCTTTTTGTGATAATAGGTGCAGAGTAACTTCCTTTTGGTACCCAAATCATTTTTCCTGAATAGTTTCCATTCTTGGCATTACATGAGTAAATTGAATGACCATTTCTATTACAGTAAGAGCATTTATCAAAAGGAGATGCATGATCTTTTTCTTTAATTTTAACATGATAGAGTTTCTTATGTTTTATCTTACTGGATTCTCCGGTATACCATAATCCTTCTTTATTAAAACTACATCTTTGTTGACCTAGCATAACGTCAAGATTTTCCTTTCCTTTTGTAAACTTAATAACTGTAGAGTTTAAGTCATCCCGTTCTAGAGTCAACATTTTAATTTGATTCATTAGAATAAATTCTTCATTTTATTTTTCTGAATTTTCCTTTTTACTTACTTCTTGTTTTTGAGAATCTTTTATAATTACAGTGAGAGTTAAATTTTCAGTTTTAAGATTTTCAATAGAAGTAATAAGTGTAGATTTTTCTTTTTCAAGATTTTCATTTGTTTTTCTTAACTTTTCTAGTTCTTCTTTTACTACAAGATTTTCTGAAGAGTTATTTTCTAATTTCTCATTTTCATATTTGAAGACTTCATTATCCATGATTAAATTAAAATTTTCTATTTCAAGATTTCTATTCGCTTCAATTAATTTTTTAAATGATGCTTTTAATTTAATAAAATCTTCTTTAATAATTTCATTATTATTGATGTTCCGAATTTATCTCAGATTTTGGTGATGAGTCATTGTCCGCCATAAAACATAGATTTGCTGTTTCTTCGGTTGGCTTAGTAGGTTCTTCTTCATCACTTAGATCCCAGCCTTCTTTAGCTACTAGAACTTTGTTGTTGGCTAGTTTTGGACAATCTTTCTTGAAGTGTCCTGACTGGTTGCATTCAAAACAGTTATTTGATTTTTATTAGAGCCAGCATTTCTGAAGTTGCTGTTGGTAGCCTTAAAATTCCCTCCTGGAACTTTTGGCTTGAAGGCTTGCTTGTTTCGGAAGTTATTGAAGTTGTTATTTGTTTTCATGAAGCCTTTGCCATATCTCTTTGCTTTACTTTGAATTACTCTTCTAAGTAGTCTTGATAATAATGCAACTTCGTTATTATCTAGACTTAAGAGTTCTTCATTCAATTCATCATCATCGCTTTCTTAATCAACAAGTAAGGCTTTGAAAGCGATTCCTTTCTTTTTGAGGTCTGTGTCTGATCCTACTTTTTCGACCAGCATGTTGACTTCGTGGGCACGAAGATTTCCAATGAGGCTATCAAGTGGATAAGTAGTTAGATCCTGCATTTCCTTGATGGCTGTAACTTTCATTTTCCACACAGATGGAAGAGCTTTGAGAATCTTTCTGTTCTTCTCATTAGTTGTGTAAGCTTTTCCCAGTTGTTCTAGCTCATCAATGATTCTGGAAAAACGAGTTTCCATGTCAATGATCTTTTCACCTTCTTCCAGCTTAAAGCTTTCATACTCTTGAATTAGAGTATCTTTTCTGGTTTCGTTGATATGACTGGTTCCTTCATAGGTTACAATTAATTTTTCCCAGATTTTTTTAGCATTCTTGTAGTTGCTAACTCTTTTGTATTCTTTTTCTATAAGAGCACTTGTTAGCACTTGTTCAGCTTTGGGGGCGATATTCATAATCTCCTCATCCTTGGTGGTGAATTCCCCAGCATCTTTTTCAACGAGCTTTTCATTTTCGACTTTTGTGGGAATCTTTACACCACGTTCAATTGCTAGCCAAAGTTTGATTCCTTGTGACTTGGCATAGATTTTGAACCTATTTTTCCAGGTAGCAAAGTTTGTGCCATCAAATAGTGGAGGTCTGGACATTGATAGTCCTTCTCTGCAACCGGTAGCATTTGTGTAGGCCATAGATGGATCTACTCTTAGATATGTCTGTAATCACTTAACAAACAAGTTAAAGAGCACTGCTCTGATACCAATTGAAAGTCCAATAATAATCTAGAAGGGGGGTTGAATAGATTATTACCGTTTAAAAATTATCTTTGGCCTTTTTGAATTTTAGTGGATTAATTTTATTAAATTAATAAACAGTTTAAAATTCAATCACATAATGCACAAATATTTATCTGGTTCACAACATACAACCCGGGTATGTTGCTACGTCCAGTCTCAAGCTCCTCTCCAGGACTTGAGATCCTATTACTCCCTGTAATAAATACTCCTTCAATAGGCGGAGAAGCCTGTACAAAGTTTTGAAGATAAACTTACAACTATCCTCAACTAACTATCTCGGACAGCGAACTCCCAGCTCCTTCCTCAAGCTTAGTTGAATCTTCTTTTGAGCTTAGTACTATTTTATACTTTGGTCTTGAAACAACAATCTATTCCTCACCTCACAAGTACACTAGAGACCCAACTCCCAGCTAACCTCTCTAAGACTCTAGTCTTGGTCAAAGAATTCTTGTCTTTCTCACAAATATAAAATAAGCTAACTCAACCCTTTTTCTTTTTACAAAAAGTTTGTTTGAATATTTGCTTCTAACAATAAGCAGATACAATTGTAGCACAGATACTTCTCAGATAAGCAGATATAGAATTTCAAGTGTATGATAAAAGTTCAAAGACTTTTATGTGATGTGCTTCTGTGAAAGCAGATGAAATATTTAAGCACTTGTAATAAAGATTTCCTTTTTCTTTAAAAAATATTTGTCAATGGATTAAGAAAAAGATTTTTCTTTAGAGAGTGTGTTTCTTTGTTGTTGAATAAATATAACTTTGAATTAAACAACCACACACACACACTTATATAATGCAACAATAATTTATGAGCAATTATATGAGCAGTATATTTGATGACAGTTTATCAAGTATGACAATATGATTCACTTTAGATAATACTTGAACAAACTTGTTCTACCCACTTATATATATATATATATATATTATACTTGATCTACGTTGCGAATAATTTGGCCATTTGGGATTTTAAAGACTGTCCTAGAGTATTTCAAGTGAAATATCCGAATTGCATATCACGTATCGGTATCCAAGTACTGACTAAATTTTTCGATTCACAACTTGATAATCGGATATAGAATATTAAAGAATATTTATATCGATTATTTATATCAGTAAAGGGCCACTTGGGATTTTAAAGACCGTTCAGAGTATTTCAAAGAAATATCATCCGAATTTGCATATCGCGTTTCGGTGTCCAAGTACTGACTCTTTACTAGATATGATAGATCATATATAAGATATATATAAATGTTTATCGCAGGTTATATCTGATTATCTAAATCTATATATTGATTATACCAGTAAAGGGCCACTTGGAATTTTAAAGACCGTTCAGAGTATTTCAAAAAAATATCATCCGAATTTGCATATAGCGTTTCGGTGTCCAAGTACTGACTCTTTACTAATATGGATATATAGATATATGAATATGTATGACAATTTATCACAGATATATATAAATGAATGAGTAAGTATGAGATGATATGAACAATTATAATTTTGACAACTTATCTCAAATACTTGGACCAATTTTTCTCTTCCAAAGAAAATTATAATTTTGATTGAGCGAAGAGAGTAAAAGCTTGTTTGTATAATCTGTAGGCAAGGAAAGTAAGCTTTTCGGTTTTTAGAATTGGTAAATTGAAATGAATAGAAAAGCTTCCTATTTATAGAAATTTTGAGGTTCGGGCAAAACCGTAATTTTTGAAAATCATTTTTGAATTTGTAAGGTCCGGATTGTATGTTTCAAAAATGAGAGGTTCGGATCATTTGAGCTTAACCGGCTATATAGGATTTGGAATTTGCCCAACATATATGTTAAGCATAAATCTTAAAAGTTTGGTCCTTGCCGCAAACTCCCACTCATGGCACAAATATCAAGATATGAACACTTCTTATTCTTGCTGCACTTCCACTCATTTTCACATACTTCCATGCATTTATAATACTTATACAAGTATTTACATTTCCATGCATACACTCCCTTAAGTTCGGCACACACACCCACACCACTATGCACACACGATTTTTACCATGCACACACACACACACGGCACACACACCATGCACACACACACACAGAGATATGTATATATATTATATATTTAAAATACTTTAGTATATATATATTTGGAAATAATTTTTGCCTTTTAAAAGAATTTGAAAATTATTTTGAAAAGAAATAGGAATCTCCTTGCCTTAGGAAATGTTACAATATGAACTCATTTTATTAACACTTACTTTATTAAATTGTCAAGGTCATAAAATAAATTCAAATAAAGTAAGAAAATAAATATTTTTAGTCAAAATATAAAAGGTAATGAATAAAACATTTTTAACACTTAATCCTATGGAGAGGATTCTACCCTTTTTGACCTTTAATCCTAATTTGTTATTATCAAAATTAAATACCCAGTTTTGGAGAACTATCAAACATGATTAGCATGCAAAATGGAGAAGGATCCAAGTACCTCCGATACGTCGGAGAAACAACTCAATCCAGCCCAGACAGCTGGGAGTTATCAGAAAGGCGATTCCTGATAGAACAGGAGATTAAGTCTATCAAGGAACAAATTGAATAGTTGGCAGAATTGGTCGTATGCCAACATCAAATAACCAGGCAGCTGATAAACCAATCCAACCAATAGGAGATAAGTCCGCCTACCCCTGAGATTAACCCTACTGCTATGAGGGATCACCATCGATTTCATGAACATGAACCCTGGGCCGACAAGGTGGCCAAGGAGGAGAAGTTCCAGGCTGGTTGGGAATTCGCCTTTCAAGGGAACTTCACCAAGTTGAATCAACCCATGAAAGAGATCCTCCAGATGTTAATCAATGAGGGAATGGCGGCAGAATTATTACCCCCAGTAAATCCTCGATCTAGGAAATTCAAGCCTGATCGAATCTGTCAGTATCACTCCAATGCTCCCGGTCATGACACTGAAGATTGCTAGGGACTTCGTAACCTGATTCAGAGTATGATTGAAAGGGTGAATTGATAAGAGGGAATCAGGATTATGGCCTCCTAGATGAAGAAACTCTCTTTATTCCCACGCATGGATTCAGGATACATTGGCTGTTATTTCCTGTGATAAGGAGCCAGCCCTTAAACCCCTAATGCTACCAGGGAAAGGGGTCCAAGAAAACAAAATCATGTAAAGGTGACCTCACCTGAACCTTTGATATTACCATTCAGACCCCAGTATCCAGTGATCAGTATGAAGAAAGTCCTATGGAACTACGGGAACGATGAAGGTTCCACCTCAAACAACATTGCCATTGTACCAAAGGAGAATCCATTGTACCTGCCTCAGCGGGTGATAAAATCAGTCATCAAGGCCAAAAAAAGGGTGGACGAAGAGAAAATTAAAGAGTTCCTCAGCAAAATGGGACATAATAAAATCAAGGTGGTGCAAAGTTTGAAGGATGCACCCAAGCAGATGTCCATCCTAGATCTGGTCTTATCATCGGTGGATCATTGCAATATTCTGGTAAAAGTATTGGAAGAAGCCCATCTGCCAAAGACAGTGGATGCCGAGAAATTCCGTCACGTGATAGAACACATCTTTAATAGTAATGTGATATCTTTCACTGACGATGATATACCTGCAGAAGGGACGTGCCATCATAAGTCACTGCATATAGCAGTAATGTCATCCGGGTATGTGATCGGAGGTGTACTGATAGATGGAGGATCCTCCCTGAACATCTGTCCCTACGATACCGTAGAAAGAATGAAGATCAATCCAAACCGGATCAGAACCAGTCATGTGGGTTTGTCATGTCAGAGTTACTTCGATGGCTGTCATGCCCATAAGAAGACGGCACTTGTATATATTCTGTGGTCGAGGATGCTTCGCAGCCCGACAATCACCATTCAAATTGAACCAAAAGGCTAAAAAGATAAAAAATGAAAATATCAATATGCTTCAATTCCTATGTTAGCGTAAGGGTTTGAAAATCTGCTTTCAAAATATCATTTTAATAATCTTGTCTAAAAAAGAGACTTTTACAAATTAAATCAAACCCTTCGTATATAGGTTCAACGAAGCACGTCCCTGCTTTTAATAAAACATAGGCCCAATTTCTTCCAGCAGTCACACACACACATTTCAAATTTAAAAGGTAGGCCCAATTTCTTCCAGCAGTCACACACACATATTTCAGATTTAAAAGGGAAATATTAAAAAGATGCGGTACCGTGTTTACACAGGAGTTGTGGGGTGCCTAACACCATTCCCACACTTAACCAAGCCCCCGAACTTAGAACTTCGATTTCAAAAATTAAGTTTCGACAGTGTCCAGTAATTGGGCCTCTTTTCAAACAAAACTCGGTTGAGTTGGTACAACCATTTCAAAACTACCAACTGGAGACTCTGTAAAACGTTCAAATCGTCGACATGATACATGTTGGCCTTTTCCTAAAAAACCCTTCAAAACCTTTTTCACAAATAAAAAGAATAAGGGTAGACAAAACTTAGGAAAAGAGAGAAAGATTCAGGTTCCAACTCGACCCGTGCATTTCTTCCCGACGTAGACAAGTATTATCGGACTTAGTACTAATTGGTATTGTGAATGTAATGATATGTAGGGTTAATAGAGGAACATGAATTATTATAATTGTAGCTTGTGCACGAGGCAAGTTTTTCAACTATACTCTTTAAATTGAGCAAGTGTTCTATCCCTAATTTACTATTGTTGAGCAAGTTTTATATCACCAATTTATTATCGTTATGCAAGTTTCTTAATTCTAAATTATTCGTTGAGCAAGTCCTAGACTTATATTTCTATATCAATCAAGTTCATATTCTTGTTTGTTCAAGTATGATTCCGAATGAGATATTATGATTCTTCTTAAAGTATTACCTCAGTTATACAATAATTATTCAATTGTATACTCTTGAAATTCATTATTGGATTTGATTATCAATTATTGTTGAATCTTGTAAGACTAGCGAACCCTTATTGATTCGACTAGTCCATAGTTGATGAGCGTTCTAAATTCTAGAACTATTATTGAGCATATCCAAACCAAACTTCCTTTGGTGAGGACTCTGATGTCAAACTGAGATAAACAACCTTTTATAGGGGATTTTGTACGCGTTAGCGTTGAGATGATGTGCACAGTTATGGTACTAAGGGCTGATTCCCCTAAGTACGAGTAGTAGAATCCATATAGTTTTATGACTAGTTAAAGGTTTAAAGTAGAAATACTTGACAACCTGGGACTATAGTTCTTGGTCTTATGACCCTCAGATGTACTTTTGATTCTTATATTCATTATTGATTCAAAAGCCGAGCTTTCTATTATTCAGAATCCTTTGATTTCTCGTATGTTATTATTACTATTATATTGTTATACTTGTGGGCAATCGTGCTCACTCTTGCATAATAACATTGCAGATAAGATTGAAAGGACTGACGAGCCTTCTACTAGCAAGGGCAAGGACAATGTTAACAAGTGATGAAGACTTGTTATTTGATTTGAGAATACTATGTTTAAAACTTATGATGATTGTTTAAGACTTATTTTTTTATTTACGTTTCTGCATTTGATGTTTAAGGTTAGTTCAACCTGGGATTTATTTATTATTCAGATATTGTAACCCCTTAAGGGGAGGATCCCTATTTATTTCATGGTTTGCATTTATTATAGGTAGATAGATATATGATGATTGGACAGTGAACACCAAATCCCATGGAAATTGAAGTACCCGGATTTGGGGATGTCACACTTATCGCATACAATCTCACGCTGGTTACAATTCAATTTTGTCAAATATTTATTGACATGTATATCATTTTTCATGATATATATTGCGAATATTTTATGTCGACTATTTAATTATTAGTTATGTAGATAAGTATTAATTGTAATTTTTTTAAAAAGATATGTAGTAAGTAAGATTATCTTATAATTCTTATCAATTCAATGTAAGGATAAGTTTCGCAATTATAAGTCGGCATAAATTTATCGCAATACATAGCATGACTCTATAAGAAGTTAAATCAACTTTCGGTGTCTTTATTAGTACACAACTTTCAAATTAATATCTTAACAGAAAAAATTACAAACAAATGTTTGTGCTTAAATTTTATTTCAAAGTAATGTTTATATCAGAAAAAATATTTCATTCCGTCAATAAAAACTAACGTACTTCACTGAAAAATTATGTGTGGATTTTATTCCTATGTGGCTTCAATCTGGAGCAGACGTAAATGCTTATATTGTGACTCCCCCAAATCCAGGTACCTTCAAACCCTGGACACGGTGCTACACGGTGCTACAATCTACTCATACATTCAATTGAAGACTTCAATAACATGCATAAGTTTACTAAATATTACATTCTATTAATCCCTTCCCAGGTTCTTTGTAACCATTACATTCGTTCGATGTCATAATATTATTCATTACAGTAATAATACTATGTTATTACAAGGATAACTATTTTTCCATCTTGGACTTTCCCTTGTCTTTACCGTATCCTTCGGTCTGTTCACTCTTAGCTGAAATTATATAATTTTAAGCAAGAATGAGCATAACAAGCTCAGCAAGTTCAACATTATATTTTGAAACCACAAAATCAAGAATCATATGACTTCATCTTCAATAGATGTACAATAGCTATGAAGTACTACGAATAATCAAAATAGCGTTTTGATTCCTTTAAAATCATTCCCAAGAACTTATAGCCTCTTAGGAATCTGAGCTGGTCAATGACCATGAACATTCATTAAGTTTTCATTCATAAAAGGAACACAACCCAGCACTGAGACCGTAAGTTCGATATAGCTTACGAGCACATCTAGGTGATCAGACTGTAGTGCTCTATGTTGATCAACACTCATACATTAAACGTATTTACGTTTAAGTTATGGCAACTTCAAGTGCTTGTCGAGTTAACGAAGTAAAAATATTTGTTTATTCATACTCAGGCTTACCTTTGAATCTTTACCAAAGCAATTGGCATTGGAAAACAACATTATGAATATTTTGGAAAGATTTGTGGAAAACCAGCCAAATTACTTTAAGTTTTAGTCTAGCCGAATCAAATGGCATCGACTGCTCAATAACAGTTTATGCATAAGAAATCATGCATATTGATAGCTTGTCCAACATAAAGTGTAGACAAGAGTTTAGAAAACTTGTCTTCGCGTCTTTAATCCGTTAAGTCTACTACTTGGTCTTTACAACTTCTACAAAGCATAAACACATAGTATACCAATAAGATTACCACAATTGATACACATTGTATAACCTATCTTCTCCTTCATGTATAACTTAGTCGAATTATCAAACTAATAACATCCATTTAAGTTACTCAACATTTATTACGGCTTATTAACATCTATATGTCATAAACTGACTCTCGTCAATCATCGTTAGGCACAATGACGGACGAAACCCTAATCGGTTCGCTACGTCAATCACATTTCCATTGGATTCCCATTCTCGGATTCTGTATAGAATTTACATGTTTTAACTTCATTTGATAACATTCATGTACTACGTACCTCTATTACATGTCATATAACCTTAAGACGCGCTTCAAATCCGACTTTGATTCACGGTTTACACTATCGGATTTTGAGTTTTAAATTTAAATACGTTTATTCAATGTTTAATTCATAAAACCTTCCTTAAACATGTTCTTAAAGGATTATTTCTTCATGAATATTAACCAAATACTTGCCCCATAATTACCATGAAACAAGTTAGGTTAATAAACATTTATGTCGGAAAATATTTCATTAAGGGCGCTACGGCGCCAGCTTTGACTCTCAAAGAGGTACTGAACGCACATCATCTTTACCTTGGTCCGGCGCTGCGGCGCTAGGTTTACCTTACTAAGCCGCGCTGTGGCACCCACCATGCAGGGCTCTCTTCCCGGACTGGCACTGCGGCACTGAGCAACACTACCTGCCGGCCCCCAGCTTTAGAATTTTTTTTCAATTGTTGAATTTCACGAGCTCGTAACACGATCGTTACAACTCAGAATTGGCTCGTTCCAAAGCCATTAGTTTACTTATCTTATGCTTTACGATTCCATCCAGTCGGAATTCATTTTTGAATCCGTTGGCGAAAAATTCGCCGATTAGTCCATTTTTACGCGTTCGTTAAACGTTCGACGCTCAATTCTTCGTTTTAAGTCCGAATTCGTTCGTTCTTGCTCTCGCAAGTCTTATTTACCTAATTATATGTTACGCCATCGAAAACCAATGTTTTCGAATCAAACGGCGACTTTTGACTTCTATTCCGAAAAAATTCACGATTTCGATGCTTAATGTCTAATCGCGTAACTTCCGCCATAACTTCGGTATTTAAGATTTTTACTTCAAACCAAATGGAATCAATCCATTGGTTATTCATTAATTATTCTAACCAATGTAAACCTCTATGTTTTAATGGTTTCACATACTTATTATTCAAACTCTCAAGAATTTTGATAGTTTCTTTATTGAGTTCTTAATCAATTATCATGATTTCACTTATGCATGGCTTATTAGTGTTTTCAGTTCACTACAAGGCCATCCTTATTACTTCTTACTTATCATGCTCCACCAATTCACTTCTCTAGCAATTATGTATTGAAAGACAAATGAACACACAAATTTCTTATCATTATACCTTTTGTTGTTCTTGATAAAGAGACTTAATGAACTTCTTGCTCCTTGTTTCCTTGGTTCTTATCCAAGGAATAAGCTAGGTTCTCTCTCTCTCTCTCAATATGTTAGTTGATCAAATTTGGTAAACCAATAAATGACCAACATACTCTCCTTTTATAGGTTTTACAAGACCAAGGGTGTTTTGGTCATTAAGGCAAACCTCCTCTAGCCATGTGAAGCCCATGTGCTAGCACATGCACCCCACATGTCTCCCATGTCTCCCCATGTGCTCATGGGTTGCCCCATGGGTTGCTCCATGAGTTTAACCCACCTGTTAACCCATCGGTTCGATCCACAGGTTTGGTTATTAAAATTAATTCAAATTGAATCTATTTACTTCGTATAAAATTCGTATTACACGTCGTATTAATTCTCGTATTCGCTTCGTATTATAATCGTAAAATATCTAGTATTATATTCGTATTCATTTCGTATAATAATCATTTATTATTATACATAACCAATTCATTCTTAGGTTTTAATCCCCCTAATCCTTAGGGTTTTAAGTCCTCACGCGAAAACTTCGTGAGCCATAACTGAAATATTATTAGATATTCCATTCCGTCTTTAAATCCTATCATTACGCGTTTCTCGAAAATTCAAAAATAATTCTCGAGCAAAAATGGATGAATAGTGATTTTACGAAAATTCCTCAAAAAACTTTTATTTTCGTCTTGGAAATTAAAATCAATTATTTCTAGCACGTAGCCAGAATCCTAACCACTTCTGCATTCTCTATGTCATTGAACGACCTTTAATTAACTTACTCAGTTTAATAAACTTATAATTAAATTTTATTCAATAAATCAAATAAAATTCATTTACATAAAAGTCCGATTTTCTCGGGCGTTACATATATGGCATGTGTAATGATCGCAACAATCAAACAATCTTTGTAAATGAGATTTTAAATGAAATTATTGAATAAAATGAGATTTAATTAATAATTTCTGTTTTATGTGACTTATGGTCGCTATATGATTGCGCTACGAGTTATGTGCGAATTTTTGAGTGTTTAAAGGGTAATTGTGGAAAATAAATTTTTTTCGAGAAAAGATGTAAAACCACTATTCACGCTAAAAACGCAAACTCGTTTTTTTTGAATTTTCGAAGTACGACATAGTATTTCTTCGAAAAAAGGGGATCAGTGGCGAAATCGGATTTTCGAAAATCAAAAGTCGATTTTTCGACTAATCGAGCGGATTACGAAAACGTAACTAAAAAAGTAAAAAAACTTAATTGGATAAGAAAATGTCTAATTAGAATTAGTTGGACTAACTAGAATTAGTTGGACTAACTAAGCCTAAAAATTCTAAGGTTTGGCTAAGAAAGTAAAATTGGCTTGGGTTGAGCCAATGTTTAATCCTAGAGTTGAGCCTAGGGTTAGACACTCGAAATTTTATTTTCCTGTTACTAACCATTCAAGAGGACAAAAATGACTTTTTCCACTCCGGAGACAGCCCTGGAGGATTACAACATCCACTCCGGAGACAACCAAGGAGGTCTACAACATCAAACCACGAAGATTTCCCCGCGGGACATCAAATCAGACCCCGTAGACAACCCCGAGGGAAGACAACATCACAACTTATACCCCGGAGACAACCCCGAGGGACAACAACAGCCACTTCAACCCTGGAGACAACCCTGGGAGGCCAAAGATGTCATTTTGCCTAACATAAAATATAAAACAATCATCCGGCTGAGAATAGGCTAACAAAGAACCATCGCAGCAATCCCAAGTGCAAACTATGCAAGACAGCTCAACGGAATACCTGCAAAGACCTGAAGATGTTATTCTGGTCATGGACCCATATTCCCGGATTCAAAAAAGGGCAAGTCCAGTGTCGTTGTATAGCCTTCAGAAAAAGATTTCTGAAATAGATTGGCACGTCTCCTAACTATTCCCGGATTGAAAGGAGCAAGCTTCCCAACGCACAATAAGGCGAATGGCTAGATGACATCTAGCTAGGGATGGTTTTTTTTTTTTTTCACTTTTTTCCTATCTTCCTGAACTCAGAATGGGACAAATAATATACCATTACGAAGCTATGGGAAATATATTTTTGAAATGATATAGCACGTCTTCTAACTCCTTCCCAGATTGAGAGTTATGGCCATTCCAGCGCGCATCATAAAAATCAGACTTTGCGAGACGAAAATCGACCAAGTGGGGCCCACTTTAGGGCTGCCACAAGTTTACATGTGGCTGCCTCCAGTAGACCGACGACCCCACCTTTTTCCTCTATAAATGCACGAGTTTGCAGCTCATTTGAGGAGGGGAGAGGACACTATAAAGAGAGAGCTTTCTAGAGAGAGAAATCTGCGAGTTAGAGAGAGAAAGGGAGCGATTTTTCATCTTAAACTCTGTAAATCATAGTTCTAAACACTTTTATACATATAAACTCAGTTATATCAACTTTTCACCGGTTGAAATCAAGTTCTTACAAGCTTTCAGCCGTTCGTTTGCAGATCTCGTGCCATATTGTAAGATCTTCTCATATATGTGCTTGTTTACTTCTCTAGTACATATATAGAGGCCATATATACTTATATACTGCTTGGTATTGCATAGATCTAGTTTTTAACAGTTTATTTTGTGTAAATAGTCAATATTTAAAGTGTATTAACTAGATCTATCCTAGACTTAGCTAGATCTAGCTTTTAACCGGTTCAAAAATTGTAAAACTTGAACCTTTTAAACTAGATTGGCTAGGATCTAGATAGATCTAGTTTAATTTTTTATTTGTAAATATTTGTCAACCACGTAACCCTAGATCTACGTCTAGAGGGAGCGGGAAGCTTATTTTCTCGTGTACAAGGATTTAACTAATAAATCCCTGGTTTAGTGAAGTTTTAAGTTGTATGTATATATTATGTTTAAATATACATCTTGCAAGCTTTAAATGATATCATGTGAGCCTAGGAGCCACATGGTTGACGATTCAATCAATGCATCTAGATATGGTTCCCGTGATGGACTTGTTTAAGTTGTATTGCTAGCTTGTAATCCATTGTACATGTAAATCTCGGGCCTTAAAACGGTATCCGAATTTAAGGCCTAATATAGTGAAAAATCATGTATGTGGTGCTCGAGCGTACTTTAGATGACTTTCATGCCCACAAGGAGCCCGACACTCGTAAATAGTTTTCAATACTATCAAAGATGTTTCACATCTCAATAAAATCAAATAAAGCCGCTTCTAGAATAAACTTGGAAGTATCTGGTGTGCCGTCGCAGACAACCAAAAATAAAACCTTACTGCGAAAGATAATTATGTAATAATGCAAGTAAGAGTCAATCCCACAGAGACTGATTAATCTATTTTTCTACCTTGTATTTCAAAAGAGGGGGTGTTTGAATATTGTTAATTAAAATAAGCTAACGTGTAAAATAATGTAATGAACTAAATCAGGAGAACAAACCTTGGGTTAAGTCAACTTCTACCTTAGAAACATACACCAATCAATGATTTAAGCATACGCAATTAATACTTTGAATATTCATCATCAGAATCAATTCACCATTTAGAATCATTCCATGTCTTTCCTTAATTTTAGTTAGATAGAAACAAGCGATCTATAAAACCCTATCTACTAAATAACTTCAGACAAGCGCTAAAAGTTTAATCTAGTAGAAGCTTTAAGAATCAGAAAAATCGATGAAGCTAAACAACACAAGCACAAGCGGTTGTATTTAATTCAGTTGAATATTGTTCAAGATATAATAATATCGTGATCTGCATTCAATTATTAATCTTAGTTACTTCACAAATTAGAGTGATCAAACAATTACGGATTTGATGTCTAATTTAGCAGTAGATTTCAATGAATAACAAACTAGTATGCATCATAGCAATTAATCAAATCAATCATATAAATTCTAGCGCAGAAGAATAATCAATACTCACAATATTAATTGAACAAATAAAATCAAACAGTGTAATAATCTAAGGCTTCCGTCTTCTTAATCCAAGAACAAAAGTTTAGCTACACATAGCCATAGAATCACAAAGAATAATCAAGAGAAAAGTAGCTTCTTGATTAAAAACTAGATCCTCAATACACCCACTTTGTCCCCTATATATAACCTTTAAAACCTAACATTATATCATGCCCTAGCTCCCTTTCTTGTTGCACCCGACTCCAACTCGCGAAAGGAGAAGCTGCTGGCCGCTAACGCCTCCCCGCCCCAGCGGGGAAATCCCTTAGTGAAGCCCCGCCCCAACGGGTTGAGCTACTATCCAGCCGGCTAGAGTTTCACCAAGACTCGCTCTAGCGGGTTATTTCTTCTTTTGGGCCCCACCCCTAGCGGGAGTGAGATGTCCATATGCTTAAACATGAATCTTTTTGCTCCTTTCTTATTCATTTTGCTTCCTTGGTTCAATTGTACCTAAAATAAAAATATAAGAACAATGAATGTATTTAGGTACAAAATAAATATAAAAGAATAAGCATTAAGGGACAAAAATATAACATATTTCTTTCTTATCAAATTCTCCCACACTTATCTTTTGCTCGTCCTCGTGCAAAATAAAAATAAACTAGAACACAAAAATTCAACCAAACAGATTTGACAAACTTGAGCCACGAGTTATTAAGAACTTCAACATCAACCTCACAGATTCAAAACAATAACTCTTGGAAACCTTCAAAACAATGTATCATTCGAAACCCAAATTTATTTATTAATCTTACTTTACTCATAACCCCTTGTGCGTGTGTGAATCCACCTGTATCAACCCACTCAGACCACAGGAAAAAAATTTTATAACATCAAAGCCTTAAAGGAGAAAGAAAAACTCAACCACTTGCTTTCACACAAATCTCAGTTAACACCAGCAGATAATATTAGAGGATCAAAAGGCTTTTCTTTCTTTCTTTTTCCTTTTCTTTTTTTCCTTTTCTTTTCTCTGGTAAGTGCATTTTATGCTCCATCTTACCAGCGAGTGTGTTTTACGCTCCATCTCGCATGTCACGTGTTTATGAATGAGTGCGTTTTACGCTCCATCTTAGCCCACCACATGAATCATTATTGATTTTTTTTTCTCTTTTTTCCAAGCTTACAAACTTTGCCTAAATCATTTCCCTTTTCTTAAATAGTACCTTATAGTAACTTTACGTAATGATCAAACAAATGATAGAGTTCCAAAATTTCTCCCCTAGACATTTAATCAAATAAATTTCTTCCAAGTCAAAACTAGGTCTAACAAATGGATATGTGCTCAATAATGAAGGGTTCTCAAATAAAGTAATCATCAACAAAGAAAACCTGAATTTAGACTTACCCAATGTCTATCAGTCTTCCAAGAAGTTATCAAAAAGAACTCAAAATTTTATCATTGGTCAAGAATTAAAATTCAAATTAACTTATTGCTTAAGTGACACATCCCTAAAACTATCCCATTTTCGTAAGAAACATGATTGCACTTAGCATGTGCAACAAGCCTTTAGACCCCAAGGTTACCCTAAGTGGACGAGTTTTGTCTCGTGAGGGTTTACAGTGAATATACCCACAAAATTCCAATAAAAATATCCTAAATCCTTCCCCCCACACTTAAAACTTACATTGTCTCCAATTTAAACTAAAAATGCAAAGAAAAGTAAAAAGATACTCCCCTATGGGTTGCCTCCCATGCAACGCCTTTGTTTACGGTCGTTGGCTCGACTCAATGCTTCCTTAATTAGTATAGACCGAATCCTCAAGGTCCACATTCTCCACTTTTTCTTCTCGAAAACCCTCATAGAAATATTTGATCACCTTGAACACTTTAGAAGTTACTAAACTTTTGATTTCAACTACACCATGAGGAAAAATATTAGTAACAACAAAAGGTCCATTCCATCGAGAACGTGACTTACCTGGAAATAACCGAAGCCATGATTGGTAGAGAAGAACTTTTTGACCAATTTGAAATTCTTTCCTAGAGATCTTTTTGTAATGAAAACTTTCATTTTTTCCTTGTAAATCCGTGCGCTCTCATAAGCATCATTACGAATTTCTTCCATTTCTTGCAGTTGCAACTTCCGGTGTTCTCCACTTTCATCCATCTTCATATTGAAACTCTTAATAGCCCAATAAGCTTTATGTTCCAACTCAATGGGCAGGTGACATAGTTTTCCAAACACTAATCTATAAGGTGACATACCAATGGGTGTCTTGAATGTCGTTCGATATGCCCATAAAGCATTGTCCAAGTGCAAACTCCAATCTTTTGTGCTTGGGTTAACTGTCTTTTCAATGATTGCTTTAATTTTTCTATTTGACACCTCTGCTTGTCCATTAGTCTGCAGGTGATAAGCAGTTGACACCTTATGTGTCACATGGTACTTCCTCAACAATGCTCCCACATTTTGATTGCAAAAGTGAGTTCCACGATCACTGATTAGAGCTCTTGGAATGCCGAACCTAGAAAAGATGTTAGACTGAATAAAATCTGCAACCACTTTAGAATCGTCAATCCTGGTGGCTTTGGCTTCCACCCATTTCAAAACATAATCAACAAGTAAGATATAGGTATAACCGAAAGATACAGGAAACGGCCCCATGAAATCAATTCCCCAAACATCAAAAATTTCACAATATAGTATGGGGGTTTGAAACATCTCATTTTGTTGGGAAATATTTCCTGTCTTTTGACAATTATAGCATGACTTGCAAAATAAATATGAATCTTTGAATAGAGATGGCCAAAAGAAACCACTTTCTAAGGCTCCAAAGTGACCTCCACATGCATAAGTATGGCAAAAAGTGAGAATAGAAGCAATTTCACCTTCAGGGATGCATCTTCGTATTATTTGGTCGGCACAATGCTTCCATAAGTAGGGATCATCTCACACATAGTACTTGGCATCACTTTTGATTTTATCTCCTTGAGCCTTAGACAAACCAGAAGGTAAAATGTTGGTAGCCAAATAATTCACAATATTTGCATACCAAGGCATGGTTGTACTTGCAGAAAATAAATGTGCATCTGGAAACTCTTCTTTTAGTTGAAGTTCATCATGCACATTAACTAAGTGACTCAAATGGTCCGCAACACTATTCTCCAATCCTTTTTTGTCCTTAATTTCCAAGTCAAATTCACTCAAGAGAAGTATCCATCTTATTAATCTTGGTTTCGCCTCTTTCTTTGTCATCAAATAACGAAGAGCTACATGATCAGAATACACAATAACTTTAGTACCAAGCAAATAAGATCAGAAATTTTCTAAAGCAAAAACAACAGCTAAAAGTTCTTTTTTAGTAGTAGAATAGTTTCGCTGGGCATCATTCAAAGTTCTCGATGCGTAATAAATGGTATGTGATGCTTTTACCATTTTTTGGCCCAGAACAGCTCCTACGGCATAGTTACTTGCGTCACACATTATCTCAAAAGGAATGGTCCAATCAGGTGGTTGAATAACTGGCGTGGATGTCATTTATTCCTTTAATTTATCAAACGCTTTGCGACACTCCTCATCAAATTCAAACTCTACATCCTTTTGTAGTAAACTGCATAAGGGTGATGCTATTTCAGAAAAGTCCTTGATGAATCTCAGATTAAAACATGCATGTCCAATAAAAGAACGAATTTCTCGAACACTAGTGGGATATGAAAGAGATTGAATAACATCAACTTTAGCTTTATCTACTTCAATTCCTCTAGATGAAACAACATGACCCAAAACTATACCTTGTTCAACCATAAAATGACATTTTCAGAGTTTAAGACAAGGTTAGTTTCTATGCATCTTTGAAGAATAAGTGTAAGGTTATGCAAATAATTATCAAATGAGTCTCCATAAAATGTAAAATCGTCCATAAAAACTTCCATGATATACTCAATATAATATGAAAATATGCTAACCGTACACCTCTGAAAAGTAGCCGGTGCGTTGCAAAGTCCGAAGGCCATGCGGCGATACGCAAAGGTACCAAATGGGCATGTAAAAGTTGTCTTTTCTTTATCCTCTGGAGCGATTGCAATTTGAAAGTAACCTGAATAACCATCAAGAAAACAATAATAAGAATGACTAGCTAATCGTTCAAGCATTTGATCAATAAAAGGTAATGGAAAATGGTCCTTGCGGGTTACAGCATTTAATTTTCTATAATCTATACAAACCCTCCACCCATTTTGAACTCAGGTGGGAACCAACTTGTCATTCTGATTTTTCACAACAGTTATTCCAGTCTTCTTAGGAACCACTTGAACTGGGCTAACCCAACTGCTATCCAAAATAGGGTAGATCACTCCGACGTCAAGATGTTTGAGAATTTCTTTTTTCACGACATCAATCATGGGAGGATTCAATCTTCGTTGTGGTTGACGGGCAGGTTTCACTTCATCTTCTAACAAGATCCAATGCATGCATGTAGAAGGGCTTATTCCTTTAATATCAGCTATCGTCCATCCAATGGCCTTCTTATGCTCCTTTAGAACATGCATGAGTTTCTCTTCTCGTGATGCACCAAGTGTATGAGATAATCACTGGTAATGTGTCTCCTTCTCCAAGGAACACATATTTGAGATGACTAGGAAGAGGTTTCAAATCGGGAATTGGTGCCTGCAAAACAAAGGGTAAAGTCTTCTTGTTAGAAATCAGCAATTCAACATAAAAGATGTTACCTGAGTTTGGAGCGTCAGTTAAAGCTGTTACAGTTGATTGCAACTCGGTGCTTAAGGTCAAATTCGCACCTTCTTCATCAATGTTCTTACTAAGTGCAATTTCCAATTCATCCTTACCATCAAGTTCAAAGACTTCCTGTGCTAAAGAGTCAATCACATCAATTGAATAAACAGAATTATCATCAGTGGGATATCGCATGGCATCATAAAAATTAAACTTAACAATCTCGCCATCAAATTCCATTGAAAGTGTACCACTGTGAACATCTATTTTAGTCTTTGATGTCTTTAAAAATGGTCTTCCTAACAAAATAGGAGCATTTTGGTCACCGTTTTCCATATCAAGCACATAAAAATCAGTAGGAAAGATCAAATCATTAACTTGCACAAGGACATCCTCAACTATACCTTTGGGATAAGCATTAGATCTGTCAGCTAGCTGTATTACAATACCAGTTTTACTCAAAGGTTCAAGTGATAAAGTAGCATATATAGAATATGGCATGACATTTATTGAAGCTCCTAAGTCTAACATGGCTTTTTCAAATCTGGTGCTACCTATCGTGCACGGAATAGTGAACATACCCGGATCTTGGCACTTAGTGGGTAGTTTTATTTGAATAACTGCTGAGACATTCTCCCCTACCCTTACCTTTTCACATTTCCTGTTTCATTTTGTGTGTACACAGTTCTTTCAAAAATTTAGCATAATGAGGTACTTGTTTAATAACATCTAACAATGGAATATTTACCTCGCATTTACAAAACATTTCATACAAATCTGAATTTTTCTCGTATTTTCTATTTTCTGTTAAAGTAAGAGGGAAAGGAGGTACCGATTTATATTCAGAGAGAGGGGGAAATTTACGCTTAGGTTCATACTTGTCATTCAGAACACTGCTGTCTGCTTCTTCTTTTTCCTTATCTGCATTTTCTTGATCTTGTGGTGTAGGCACTGTCTTTTCTAGAATTTCTGTGACAAACAAGATTTTTGTAATTTATTTTGAATATTTATTGAATTAAATAAATATTTTTTGATGATTTAATTATTGAGTTAAATAATTAATTGATGAATTTGTGGTAGATTAATTTAATTATATGTGTCACATTAGTTAAATTAATGTGGTGAATTTTTATATTCAAAGTATGTATTTAATTGAGCTTATTTGATTAATATATTAATTAATAAGCATAATGTTATTCTAATTAATTTATTAATTAATTAGAGATTTATGATTAGACATAATTAATAAATAAGAATTTTAATTATGTGACTATGTGATTTAATGTAGATTTATGCTATTTTATTTAATTGATTTAAATAGCATTATTTGATTTAATTGGGTGTGACATTAATTAACTATATTATAATAAATTAATTAAAATAAATGAGAAGGGATTCCTTAAGCTAGCCAAACAAGGCCTTAAGGGGAGTTGGTCAGTTAACCCACTAAGGGACCAACTGACAACCACTCACCCATTATATATTATACGTATTATACTTATATACATATATACTATATCAATTTATATATTCATATCAGAGGAAATAAAACTTAAAGAATCAGAGAGAATTTTGAGAGAAAAGATTGAAGAAGAAGAATTTGAAAAGTTTATATCATCATCCTTGAATCATCTTCACAAACTAGCAAGGGTAATTCCTTCTCCTAAGTTTTTAAATTCAAGTTCTTAAAGTTTTCCATTAACGTATGTTAGATTCTCTGTGAATAACTAATTTGATAATTAATGTATGATATGATTTTATATGTGTTATTGTATGATCATAACATGTTGTATATCATGTATGCATGATTTAGTGCGATTAAATCCATGTAGTTATGCTTAATTTGATTTTTCAAAAGTTACAGAGTGTAAAAAATTGTACATATGGCCCATATGGCCCTTACGTACAAAATTTACACACCTTATGCGTTTATTTAACTTAAATTAACACTTGAATGTGATTGTGTACATTTAAACGAACAAAATAGAAGTTAAACGAATGGATTCGGTGTTATAACGAATCCGTAACGTTGAATTCTTGTTTTCTTTCAAAACTTTATAAAATGTTGAAAATAGTGAAATTAAATGTTGTGATTTGTGTAATTCCGTGATTTAAAGTGTTAAAAGCATGCTTAGAACATGGTATGATGTTTCTGTAAATTCTATATCTTATGGGTAGCCTTAAATTCATTACGTTAGTTTAATTTGGATTTATTTGGGTTGCTCTGTGTGTCATTCGCGAACTGGAAATCTGGGTCTGCGTTGCCGCGCGACCGCGCTGGTCCCAAGGGTAACTGGCGCGCGGCCGCGCCCCTTGCAGAAATTTGAAATTTTTTTTTTTGCTAAGTGTTCGTGTGTTCTAAGAGGTGGTTTAAAACCTAATGTAATGAACATAAAGACATGATTAAACATATAATAAGAGGTTAATAACTTATATTACGTGAGTAATTAATAAGTTAATTACATGACTTGAATCGTTAATTGTATAGTCCAATAACGTGCTCAAGACCGATGTGTGTGATTCGATACGTATATCGAGTTATTGATTAATTTGTATTGTGAACGTATTGATGTGTAGGGTTTAATAAAGAACGTGAATTATAATTGTAGCTTGTGCAAGAGGCAAGTATCCTATCCCTAACTTATTGATTTAGCAAGTTCCCTAAATTCTAATTTATTCATTTATTAAGCCTTAGACTTGTGTTTCTATATCGAGTAAGCTCGTGTTTTTAATTGTTCAAGTTCGAAATTCATATTACATATTGTAACTCTTTTAAAAGCATGATTCAGTGATACAATACTTATTCGATTGTATACTCTTGAGATTTATTATTCAAGTTGAATATCGATGTTATTGTTGAACCTTATAGGACTAGTGAACCCTTATTGATTCGACTAGTCCATAGTTGATGAACGTTCTAAATTCCAAAATACTTATTGAGCTTATCCAAACCAAACTTCCTTTGGTGCGGACTCTGATGTCAAAACTGAGATGAACAACCCTGTAAAAGGGGATTATTTACGCTTTAGCGTTGAGATATTGTGCACAATATGGTACTAAGGGCTGATCCCCCTAAGTACGAGAAGTAGAGTCCATAGTCTTATGACTGTTAAAGGTTTTAAGTATAAACACTTTACAACCTAGGACATAGTTCAAGGTCTTATGACCCTCAGATGATATTTTGATTCCTGTTATTTATCCTCGAGTCAAAAGTTGAGTTTCTTTATTCAGATGTCCTTGATTCACTCGCATGTTATTATATTGTTGTCATATTATTATACTTGTGGGCAACCGTGCTCACTCTTGCGTAATAATAACATTGCAGTTAAGAACGAAAGGTCTGACGAGCCTTCTACTAGCAAAGGCAAGGGCAAAGTCAACAAGTGATGAAGACTTGTTGTTTATTTTATGTGTTTATGTTTCAGACTTATGTTAAAGTTGTGTAAAACTTATTTAATTATTTATATTTCCGCATTTGATATTTAAGGTTAAGTACGACCTGGGATTGATGTATTTCTTTTCAGATGTTGTAACCCCATAAGGGGAGGATTATTTCTATTTATTTCATGGTTTGCATTTACTATGGGTAGATAGATAGATGATATTTGTACAGTGAACACCAAGTCCCGTGGAAATTGAAGTACCCGGATTTGGGGGTGTCACAGGTTGGTATCAAAGCTGTAGGTTATGAACCTTAGGTGGGGAAAAACCTTAGGATAGTAGCCTTTTTAGAGATCGAGAACATAGTAATGATAACTCTTATCGAGTTCTAAGAAAGATAATAACTTACCTTATGTGCTACGTGCTTATACTTATATATTCGAGTCTCGATTAGCATCACGTAATTACTAAAACTTAAAATTTTATTTGTCAGGATGACGAATGCTGGAGAACCTAGTCAGTCCAGGGACCTTGTACCCCTAGAGGCTAGAGAGGAGGAGCCCCGAGATATCCACGTAGTTTGGGAGCAGTTAGTCCGACGAGAGCCATCACCCTTGATCACAGTCATTGGTCAGGAGATTGTGCCGGTGTCTAATTCAGAGGAGGACTCTGAGGAAGACCCTGAGGAGATTGAAGTTCAGGCTGAGGCAGCTGAAGAGGAGGAGGAAGACCCTGAAGAGTTCCCGCCGAGCTCTATCAGTGCTGAGATGTATGACGAGCTGTATGACCGTAACATAGAGTTACGTGATACTGTTCAGGAGCTGAGGGAGACTGTTCAGGAGCTGAGGGAGCGGTCGGTTACTCAACAGTCTACCATCGAGCTGAGGGATGGAGAGGTTGAGGCTCTTCACACACGTTTGGGAAATGTAGAGTGGAATTTGGCTCACGAGAAGGGCCAAACCGAGCAGAAGTCAGAGGAAATTGAGGAATTGAAGAATGAACTAAAAGAGAAATCAGCAAGGCTGGCCATAGCAGAGGAGGCTTGGGTAAGGGAATCACGACGAGCAGATCTCGCAGAAGATAATTGTCGGGCGAAGAAGGCCAAGCTTGAAGAGACGTACTCTATACTTCAGTATGCAATTGACGAGGCCCAGGATCGGGTTATGAGGTACCCAATTCAGTTTGAAGGACTACCGTCGTACATGCTAGATCGCAGGACGATGTCTCGGATTATGGAAGAAGAGCGTGGCAAAGCTGTTCGTCGCCTTAATGGGCAGTGATAGGAACATTTGATTTTGTGAAACCTATCTGGTAGTTAATAATGTAAATTCCAATGTGTTTATAAACAGAGGAATATTTTATGTTTTAAATCCTGTAGATTCTTTATCTCAGGATAGTTGATGTAAATAGCAGTGATGCTATCGTATTATGTTAAAACTTTTGATTTAGTAATATATCAGAGTTTATTTGAGATAATGTGTTGACTGATTGTGTCTAAATGTTTAAGTTAAGCCTTAGATATTTAAAAGATTGAATAAAGTTCTAATACGCGTATTTCTTAAGAGTAAAATGCCGCCAAGGAGACGATCTAACCGTCAACAGGCCCAAGAAGGGTCAACTAACAACAACAACGACGCCAATGCTAACCCCGTTCAGCAGTTGGCGAACTTACTTGCTGGAGCGCTTAACAACCAACCTCAAGCTCCACCGACCACAACGTTCAAGGACTTCAAGGCGGTGGGACCGCCAGAGTTTAAAGGCACCATGAACCCGATAGAAGCTCAAACCTGGGTCATGGAGATGGAAAAAGTTTTTGACGTCGCCAGAGTCAGAGAGGACCAGAAAACCGCCTATGCAACGTTCATGCTGAAATCTGAGGCCAGCTATTGGTGGCAAGCGAATAAGGTCCGGGGAGGTGAAGGTGTGATTACCTGGGAGAGGTTCAAGGAGATGTTCTTCGAGATGTACTTTCCGACCAGCTCGCAGAATCAAATGGAGGTCCAGTTCTTGGAACTGAAACAGGGAAATATGTCCGTACCAGAATATGCGGCGAAATTCAATGAGTTGGCTAGGTTTGCCACGTATCAAGTGCACACCGATCAGAGGAAGGCAAGGAGGTTTGAACAGGGCCTGAAGCCCTGGTTGTATAGCAAAGTGTCAATGTTCCAATTGAACACTTTTGCTGGGGTGTTGGAGAAGGCCATTCTCGCTGAAGGCGGGAGTGATGCAGTTACAAAGTATAACCAAGATCAGAAAAAGAAGAAGAGTGAAGGTGAAGGAATTAACAAGGCTAGTGGTAGCAACACGGGAGGGAGTAATAATCAGAAGAGGAGGTGGAATGATAACTCATCGACTGGGAATCAGCAAGGTGGTCAGAAAAAGAGGATCGAAGCTTGTTCGACCTGCGGGAAAGCTCACCTGGGGGTCTGTATGAAGGGAAAACGAGTATGTTATAATTGTGGTCAGGAAGGCCACATAGCACCTAACTGTCTGAACCCAAAGAAGGGCGCTTGCTTCACTTGCGGCTCAAAGGACCATCTGGCAAGGGACTGTCCCAAGAAGGGATCTGGAAGGGAAGGATCAGGTGGAAACAGGGGAAACAGCGGTGGAAGTGCTTTAACTATCACGGGACCAACCGCAACCAACCGACCAACCGCCAGGACCTTCAACATGACCGTGCAGGATGCTGTGCAGTCTCGCGATGTGGTGTCAGGTATCATTCCGATCAATAAAGTTAATGCTTATGTACTATTTGATTCGGGTGCTACTTGTTCATTTATATCCGATGACTTTGCTAAGAACTTAGAACTTCCTATGGACGAGTTAGAATACCCCATGAATATAGAGATTGCGAATAGAGAAGTAATCCCTGTTAAGTATGTACACAAGAACTGTAGAGTAGATATTAAGGGTAACATTATGAACGTAAATCTTATCCCGATTAGACTTGGGGAATTCGATGTTATTCTGGGAATGGATTGGCTAGTCAATTATGGGGCTGTAATTGATTGCCAGAGGAAGTGTATCAACCTTATGACCCCGTCAAAGGTTGTGTTTTATGGCAGTAAATCGCCTAGACAAGCGAGTTGTCTGACGATGATGCAGGCCAGGAAGTTGTTAAGACAAGGCTGTGTAGGATATTTAGCCTACATAGTCGATAGTCGTAAAGAAAATTCGAAATTAGAAGATATACCAGTCGTGAGGGACTTCTTAGACGTATTTCCGGATGATCTGCCAGGACTTCCGCCAGACAGAGAGGTTGAGTTTGTGATCGATTTGGCGCCAGGGACGGCCCCAATATCGAAGGCACCATACCGGATGGCTCCGGTAGAGATGAAAGAGTTAATGGTACAACTACAAGAGTTACTGGACAAGAAGTACATCCAACCGAGCGTATCGCCGTGGGGAGCGCCGGTGTTATTTGTGAAGAAGAAGGACGGGACGATGCGGCTTTGCATCGACTACAGAGAACTGAATAAGGTCACAATTAAGAATAGATATCCATTACCGAGGATCGACGATCTGTTCGACCAATTGAAGGGTGCAAGGTACTTTTCAAAGATAGACTTGAGGAGTGGCTATCATCAGCTGAAGGTGAGGCCAGAGGATGTTCCAAAGACAGCATTTAGGACTCGATATGGTCACTACGAATTTTTGGTAATGTCATTTGGTCTAACGAATGCTCCTGCAGCATTCATGGGCTTAATGAATGGAGTGTTCAAGCCGTTTTTGGACAAATTCGTGGTGGTCTTTATCGACGATATTTTGGTATACTCGAAGACCAAGGAAGAACATGTAGAACATCTGAAGTTAACATTAGAGGCGTTGAGAAGAGAGAAGTTGTACGCCAAATTTTCTAAATGTGAATTCTGGATTGAAAGAGTGCAATTTCTTGGACATGTGATCGACAAGGACGGAATTTCGGTAGATCCCTCTAAAGTCGAAGCTGTGATGAACTGGGATCTGCCGAAAACACCGTCGGAAGTGAGGAGTTTTCTTGGATTGGCGGGTTATTATAGAAGATTTATTCAGGACTTTTCCAAGATCGCAACTCCGCTGACAAATTTGACTAGAAAATCGGTGAAATTCGTTTGGACAGAGAAGTGTGAGGAAAGTTTCCAAGAGCTCAAGAGGAGGTTGAGTTCAGCACCTGTGTTATCCCTTCCGGACGACACAGGCAATTTTGTGGTTTATAGTGATGCGTCGCATAAAGGACTTGGCTGTGTGCTTATGCAAAACGGCAGGGTCATTGCGTATGCGTCACGACAATTGAAAGACTATGAGAAGGGGTATCCGACCCATGACTTGGAGTTAGCTGCCGTGGTATTTGCTTTAAAAATTTGGAGACACTATCTCTATGGGGAGAAGTGTGAAATATATACAGACCACAAGAGTCTGAAATATATCTTTACACAGAAGGACTTGAATATGCGCCAGAGAAGGTGGCTGGAGTTAATTAAGGACTATGACTGTGAAATCTTATACCATCCGGGTAAGGCTAATGTGGTTGCCGACGCCTTAAGCAGAAAGGGTCGGGAGAAATTGATGATGTTGACTACTCAGGAGGAACTAATTTCAGCAATGGAAAAGCTGAAATTGGAAGTGAAGTATTCGATGGAGATTGACGAGAAGTTGTTTCAGATTCAAGCTGGTACAACCCTATTGGATAAAGTTAAGGAAGCTCAACTTCAGGACGAAGAATGTGAGAAGGTTAAGAAAAAGATATCTGAAGGAACCGAACCGAGATTCAAGATAGACAGTGAGGGACTACTGAGATTTGAGAATAGAGTTCGGGTACCGTCAGTGCCAGAGATTAAGGATGACATTTTGAGAGAGGCTCATAGCTCACGGTATTCAATTCACCCCGGTAGTACCAAGATGTACCAGGATCTTCGACAGCACTTCTGGTGGCCGAATTTGAAACGAGATGTTGCTGAGTGTGTTGCAAAGTGTCTAACCTGTCAGAAAGTGAAAGCAGAACATCAGAGACCAAGTGGTTTGCTACAACCCCTGGAAATCCCAGAATGGAAATGGGAACACATTACGATGGATTTCGTGGTTGGCCTTCCGACGACTCAGAAAGGCTACGACGCAGTATGGGTTATCGTTGACCGACTGACGAAATCCGCACACTTCCTTCCGATTAAAATCAGATTCAACTTAGACCAGTTGGCAAGGCTATATGTGAAAGAGATTGTTTCGAGGCACGGAGTTCCGGTGTCAATTGTTTCCGACAGAGATCCGCGTTTCACATCGAACTTCTGGAAGCGACTACAAGAATGCATGGGGACACAGTTGAGAATGAGTACGGCTTATCACCCTCAGACAGATGGGCAGAGTGAAAGAACGATCCAGACATTGGAAGATATGTTGAGAGCATGCATCATGGATTTTAAAGGAAATTGGGATGATCACCTACCGCTTGTGGAATTCGGTTACAACAACAGTTACCACGCTAGTATTGGCATGCCGCCTTACGAAGCGTTGTACGGAAGAAAATGCAGAACCCCGCTATACTGGGATGAAGTTGGCGAGAGACAACTATTAGGTCCAGAACTGGTACAGCAGACAGCAGAGATAGTCAAAGTGATCAGAACAAGACTGGTAGCAGCTCAGGATAGGCAGAAGAAATACGCCGATCCACACCGTAAGAACGTTGAGTTTGAATCGGGTAGCTATGTGTTCTTGAAAGTCTCTCCCTGGAAGGGGAAGATCAGATTCGGTAAGAAGGGAAAATTGAGCCCAAGGTTCATTGGACCCTTTGAAGTACTGCGAAGGATTGGAGAAGTTGCGTATGAGGTAGCCTTACCTCCGGCGCTTGAGAATGTCCACAACGTCTTTCATGTGTCAGTTTTACGCCCCTACAAACCCGATTACAAACATGTGATTGAATATGAACCCCTACATTTTGAGAAAGACTTATCCTATGAAGAAATTCCTGTTCAGATTGTTGACAGGAAAGAGCAAGTCCTCAGAAATAAAATTATACCTTCTGTTAAGGTAATTTGGAGGAACCACAATGCTGAAGAAGCTACGTGGGAACTCGAAGAGCATATGATGAAGAATTACCCAGATTTATTTACTTAATTTTTTTGTTTATGCGATTCTGGGGACAGAATCTTTGTAAGGGGGGGAGAATGTAACGGGACGAAATTTAATTGAACCGTGATTCTGGGGACAGAATCCTTTTAAGGGGGGAAAGATGTGACAAACAAGATTTTTGTAATTTATTTTGAATATTTATTGAATTAAATAAATATTTTTTGATGATTTAATTATTGAGTTAAATAATTAATTGATGAATTTGTGGTAGATTAATTTAATTATATGTGTCACATTAGTTAAATTAATGTGGTGAATTTTTATATTCAAAGTATGTATTTAATTGAGCTTATTTGATTAATATATTAATTAATAAGCATAATGTTATTCTAATTAATTTATTAATTAATTAGAGATTTATGATTAGACATAATTAATAAATAAGAATTTTAATTATGTGACTATGTGATTTAATGTAGATTTATGCTATTTTATTTAATTGATTTAAATAGCATTATTTGATTTAATTGGGTGTGACATTAATTAACTATATTATAATAAATTAATTAAAATAAATGAGAAGGGATTCCTTAAGCTAGCCAAACAAGGCCTTAAGGGGAGTTGGTCAGTTAACCCACTAAGGGACCAACTGACAACCACTCACCCATTATATATTATACGTATTATACTTATATACATATATACTATATCAATTTATATATTCATATCAGAGGAAATAAAACTTAAAGAATCAGAGAGAATTTTGAGAGAAAAGATTGAAGAAGAAGAATTTGAAAAGTTTATATCATCATCCTTGAATCATCTTCACAAACTAGCAAGGGTAATTCCTTCTCCTAAGTTTTTAAATTCAAGTTCTTAAAGTTTTCCATTAACGTATGTTAGATTCTCTGTGAATAACTAATTTGATAATTAATGTATGATATGATTTTATATGTGTTATTGTATGATCATAACATGTTGTATATCATGTATGCATGATTTAGTGCGATTAAATCCATGTAGTTATGCTTAATTTGATTTTTCAAAAGTTACAGAGTGTAAAAAATTGTACATATGGCCCATATGGCCCTTACGTACAAAATTTACACACCTTATGCGTTTATTTAACTTAAATTAACACTTGAATGTGATTGTGTACATTTAAACGAACAAAATAGAAGTTAAACGAATGGATTCGGTGTTATAACGAATCCGTAACGTTGAATTCTTGTTTTCTTTCAAAACTTTATAAAATGTTGAAAATAGTGAAATTAAATGTTGTGATTTGTGTAATTCCGTGATTTAAAGTGTTAAAAGCATGCTTAGAACATGGTATGATGTTTCTGTAAATTCTATATCTTATGGGTAGCCTTAAATTCATTACGTTAGTTTAATTTGGATTTATTTGGGTTGCTCTGTGTGTCATTCGCGAACTGGAAATCTGGGTCTGCGTTGCCGCGCGACCGCGCTGGTCCCAAGGGTAACTGGCGCGCGGCCGCGCCCCTTGCAGAAATTTGAATTTTTTTTTTTTGCTAAGTGTTCGTGTGTTCTAAGAGGTGGTTTAAAACCTAATGTAATGAACATAAAGACATGATTAAACATATAATAAGAGGTTAATAACTTATATTACGTGAGTAATTAATAAGTTAATTACATGACTTGAATCGTTAATTGTATAGTCCAATAACGTGCTCAAGACCGATGTGTGTGATTCGATACGTATATCGAGTTATTGATTAATTTGTATTGTGAACGTATTGATGTGTAGGGTTTAATAAAGAACGTGAATTATAATTGTAGCTTGTGCAAGAGGCAAGTATCCTATCCCTAACTTATTGATTTAGCAAGTTCCCTAAATTCTAATTTATTCATTTATTAAGCCTTAGACTTGTGTTTCTATATCGAGTAAGCTCGTGTTTTTAATTGTTCAAGTTCGAAATTCATATTACATATTGTAACTCTTTTAAAAGCATGATTCAGTGATACAATACTTATTCGATTGTATACTCTTGAGATTTATTATTCAAGTTGAATATCGATGTTATTGTTGAACCTTATAGGACTAGTGAACCCTTATTGATTCGACTAGTCCATAGTTGATGAACGTTCTAAATTCCAAAATACTTATTGAGCTTATCCAAACCAAACTTCCTTTGGTGCGGACTCTGATGTCAAAACTGAGATGAACAACCCTGTAAAAGGGGATTATTTACGCTTTAGCGTTGAGATATTGTGCACAATATGGTACTAAGGGCTGATCCCCCTAAGTACGAGAAGTAGAGTCCATAGTCTTATGACTGTTAAAGGTTTTAAGTATAAACACTTTACAACCTAGGACATAGTTCAAGGTCTTATGACCCTCAGATGATATTTTGATTCCTGTTATTTATCCTCGAGTCAAAAGTTGAGTTTCTTTATTCAGATGTCCTTGATTCACTCGCATGTTATTATATTGTTGTCATATTATTATACTTGTGGGCAACCGTGCTCACTCTTGCGTAATAATAACATTGCAGTTAAGAACGAAAGGTCTGACGAGCCTTCTACTAGCAAAGGCAAGGGCAAAGTCAACAAGTGATGAAGACTTGTTGTTTATTTTATGTGTTTATGTTTCAGACTTATGTTAAAGTTGTGTAAAACTTATTTAATTATTTATATTTCCGCATTTGATATTTAAGGTTAAGTACGACCTGGGATTGATGTATTTCTTTTCAGATGTTGTAACCCCATAAGGGGAGGATTATTTCTATTTATTTCATGGTTTGCATTTACTATGGGTAGATAGATAGATGATATTTGTACAGTGAACACCAAGTCCCGTGGAAATTGAAGTACCCGGATTTGGGGGTGTCACAATTTCTATCTCTTTACCATTCCTCAAAGTGATTGCACTTGCATTTTCTTTTGGGTTCACCACTGTTTAAAAGGGTAATTTTCCAAAACTTTGCGATTCCAATCGACTGATTGCAGTTGCCATATGTCCCACTTGCGTACCCAAATTCTGAATACTTGCCCTCGTTTTCTATTGAAATTGTAACATATTAGTGGCAAGTGATTGAACAATATCTTCTAAAGACATAATAGAGTTAGAAGATTGGCCCTGTTGTTGTCTATTGGGATACGATGGTTTGTAGTGCAGCTGATTTGGAAAAGTTTGAGGTGCGGGTTGACTTGCTTGTGGATTCCCGTAGCTAAAGTTAGGATGATCCCTCCATCCAGGATTATATGTATTTGAAAAGGGATTATATTTCCTTTGTGGTTGCCCAGGAAATCCTTATGCTGCATTTGTATGTTCAACGGATTTCTCTTGGAGAGTTGGGCACATATCCGTCGGATGTCCGACTACCGCACAAATTTCTGAAGCTTTTACCTGTTGCGTGTTACCTGCACCCATTTGACGAACAAGAGAAGTTAAACTCGCAAGTTGTTATTCAATAGAAGAAATTTGTACCACACTAGTATTCCTAGGTGCAGAATCAAGTCTAGTGCCAAATTGTTGAGAGTTAGCCGCCATATTCGCAATTAGGTTTCTTGCAGTCTCGGGAGTCTTATCCACCAAAGCTCCGCCAGTAGCAGCATCAATCATGCTTCTATCGGTACAACTGAGACCTTCATAGAAATATTGGATGAGAATCTGATCACTAATTTGGTGATGAGGGCAACTAGCACACAATCTCTTGAAACGTTCCCAATACTCATGTAGGGATTCTCCGTTGTTCTACCTCACACCACAAATTGACTTTCAAATGTTGGCTGCCCTTGAAGCGGCAAAATATTTCTCTAAAAATAATCTTTTAATCTCTTCCCATGTGGTGATACTTCCGGAGGGTAGATAGTAAAGCCAATCCTTAGCTGAATCTTTCAGAGAAAATGGAAAGGCTCTTAGCTTGATCTGTTCTTCGGTTACTCCAGTAGGTTTTATACTCGTGCATACCACATGGAATTCCTTCAAGTGTTTGTGGGGATCTTCACCTACCAAACCATGAAAAGAAGGTAGAAGATGTATTAGTCTAGATTTCAATTCAAAGTGAGTATTAGTATCAAGATTTGGGAAAGTTATGCATAAGGGTTGTTGGTTTAAATCAGGAGCCGAAAGCTCTTCCAGGGTTCGATTTGCTGCCATGGCTTCCTCTTCTGCACGATTCGCCCGAGCTTCCTTCCTTAATCTCTGAATAGTTCTCTCTATCTCAGGATCACACTTTAAATCACCTTGATTAGTAGATCGAGTTTCGGGCATAAACAATCAAGGAAATTCAAATTACCTATAAGAAATAAAAAATAAAATAAAATAAAGATCACAAAAATAAAAAAATAAACTAAAATTAGTCTCCGGTAACGGTGCCAAAATTTGGTGTGATGTCGCAGACAACCAAAAATAAAACCTTATTGCGAAAGATAATTATGTAGTAGTGCAAGTACGAGTCGATCCCATAGAGACTGATTAATCTATTTTTCTACCTTGTATTCCAGAAGAGGGGTTTTTTGAATATTGTTAATTAAAATAAGCTAACGTGTAAAATAATGTAACGAACTAAATTAGGAGAACAAACCTTGGGTTAAGTCAACTTCTACCTTAGAAACATATACTGATCATCGATTCAAGCATACGTAATTAATACTTTGAATATTCATCGTCAGAATCAATTCACCATTTAGAATCATTCCATGTCTTTCCTTAATTTTAGTTAGATAGAAACAAGCGATCTATAAAACCCTATCTACTAAATAACTTCAGACAAACGCTAAAAGTTTAATCTAGTAGAAACTTTAAGAATCAGAAAAGCCGATGAAGCTAAACAACACAAGCACAAGCGGTTGTATTTAATTCAGTTGAATATTCTTCCTAAGATATAATAATATCGTGATCTGCATTCAATTAATAATCTTAGTTACTTCACAAATTAGAGTGATCAAATAATTACGGATTTGATGTCTAATTTAGCAGTAGATTTCAATGAATAACAAACTGGCATGCATCCTAGCAATTAATCAAATCAATCATATAAATTCAAGCACAGAAGAATAATCAATACTCACAATTTAATTGAACAAATAAAATCAATTAGATCTCACAGTGTAATAATATAAGGATTATGTCTTCTTAATCCAAGAACAAAAGTTTAGCTACACATAGCCATAGAATCACAAAGAATAATCAAGAAAAAAGTAGCTTCTTGGTTAAAAACTAGATCCTCAATACACCCACTTTGTCCCCTATATATAACCTTTAAAACCTAACATTATATCTTGCCCTAGCTCCCTTTCTTGTTGCACCCGACTCCAACTCACGAAAGGAGAAGCTGCTGTCCGCTAGCACCTCCCCGCCCCAGCCGGTTGAGCTACTATCCAGCTGGCTAGAGTTTCACTAAGACCTGCTCCAGCGGGTTGTTTCTTCTTCCGGGCCCTGCCCCAGCGGGAGTGAGCTGTCCATATGCTTAAATATGAATCTTTTTTCTCCTTTCCTATTCGTTTTGCTTCCTTGGTTCAATTGTACCTAAAATAAAAATATAAGAACAATGAATGTATTTAGGTACAAAATAAATATAAAAGAATAAGCATTAAGGGACAAAAATATAACATATTTCTTTCTTATCAGTATCAAAGGGCCTCGATTCCTATTTGAGTGAAAGGGTTTGAAAACCATCTTTTCAAAACATCACTTTTATATGCTTTATCTGAAAAAATGAACTTTTATATAAATCAAACCCTTTGTATATAGGTTCAAAGAGGCACAACACTACTTTCAAATAAAGCACTCAAGCACCTTTACACACACACACACACACACACACACACACACACACACTTAATGCATAGGGAATGAAAAAGTCGCGGTAACCGTATTTCACGGAAGTTGGAGGGTGCCTAACACCTTTCCCTCGCTTAAGCAAGCCCCTGAACTCTAAGAATCTCTGGTTCTAAACCAATTAAAAGGAGTCACATATTGGGCCATATTGCGAAAATCTTTCTAAAATTCGGATGAGTTGGTACATCTTTTTGAACTCATACCAACTGGCGGCTCTGTCTAATTCGGCCCAATCGCACAAATTTAATCTTTTTAAAGCGTTGACATTTATGTCGGTCCTTTCTTAAAACTCACCCTTTAAATTAATCAAACGATCTAGCGAGATATAAAGGGTAGAAACAATTAGGAACCGGAAATTCCTGCCATCGACATGTGGCGACTCCGCTGGGGACATTAGAGGGCTTAAGCCGCATCTAAATCTTTTCAATTCCCTTTTATATACTTGTGTGTGATGAATGCTTTATTTACAATGTTTGTGTGTGAATGAATGCTTATTTACAATGCTTTATATTAGTGCTTCACACAATGTCATCATATTGCATACGGTAATGTGCGATGAATGTATGTTGTGTGATTCGTCCACCAGGAGGCAAACTCGTTGGTGGCTGATTACTGGACTCAAGAGGAGCATAATCCCGCGAGGCTCAGGAAAGGCGCCACTCAGTAGATTGCAATTATCTGGGAACCTTTATGCCAAAAAGCCCGTGAGAGAAAACCTAAGATAGGTCAGCCTCTAATAAACCAAACGCGAAGGGAAGTCTTTTCATTTATTTCCTCTTTCAATTCTTGTCAAATATGAAATTTTAAATTTTAATTCCCGTCAGGAATAGTTAATATAAATGTATATGCATCATGAGATACTATGTTTGATGGGTTATAAACCTTTTGTGTTATTATATGTAGCTTAAGTAAGGTATGTTTAAGTTAAGGTAATAGACCTTGGGATATGTTTGTAAGACTTTATTATAATGAACAATGTATGTTTATTATTCCGCAATAGTATATAAAATGCTTATGATGATGATGTATCGTGAGCACTGAATCCGAGGTTAGAGAACTCAGATTTGGGGGCGTCACAACTTCAATCAATCTGGCATAAGTCCTAGACAGGAAGAGACAATGATAAGTTAAAATATCCAGTCACATGGATGAAATGGCAAGATGCGACCCTACAACAACTCATCAACCCATGAAATATGAGAAAACTTTATCTCCTTTTGACATACAGAAGTGTGTAGGTGGCCATCGTGACAAAGTCAATCTCATACTCGACGACCTGTTCTCCGAGATAAAAGCCGTAACAAGCCTTACAGATCAAATCAATCCTGGTTTAAACCGTCACATCATGAACCAAGCCGAGCTCTTAAATCCAAATAAGTGGAATACGAAGGCCTCTCGACATCAATCATCAAAGTTGAAGCAATAACATAGCGATATATCAAACATGATCATCAGCGAGTACAGATACAACCCAAGGCGGTCACAACAAATATTGACTCAATAATCCAAGTTGACACCATCGATCACAAGACTTCGTCAAATCAGAAGAAAATCATCAAAGCCAAGTACGCCCACAAGTCAAAAATGATGATTGGGGCACCCCAAACATCAAAGCCCATATCAACTACATGTTCACTATGACACCCCCAAATTCGGGTACTTCAATTTCCATGGGATTTGGTGTTCACTATACAAATATCACATATCTATCTACCCATAATAAAAGCATCTCATGAAATAAATAAAAACATCCTCCCTTTATGGGGTTACAACATTTGAATAAATAAATCCCAGGTCATACTAACCTTAAACATTAGTGCGAAAAACATAAACAAATAAATAAGTCTTAAACAACATCAAGTCTCAACAATAAACATTTTCAAATAAATAACAAGTCTTCAACACTTGTTAATCTTGCCCTTGCCTTTGCTAGTGGAAGGCTCGTCGGACCTTTCGTTCTTAACTGCAATGTTATTATGCAAGAGTGATCACGATTTTCCACAAGTATAACAATATGACAGTAATAATAACATGCGAGTAAATCAAAGAGTTCTGAATAAGGAAAGCTCGGCTTTTGAATCAAGAATGAATAACAAGAATCAAAAGTACATCTGAAGGTCATAAGACCATGAACTATGTCCCAGGTTGTCAAGTATTTCTACTTTAGACCTTTAACAGTCATAAGACTATATGAACTCTACTACTCGTACTTAGGGGGATCAGCCCTTAGTACCATAATGTGCACATCATCTCAACGCTAACGCGTAAATAATCCCCTATAACAGGGTTGTTCGTCTCAGTTTGACATCAGAGTCTGCACCAAAAGAAGTTTGGTTTGGATAAGCTCAATAACAGTTCTGGAATTTAGAACATTCATCAACTATGGACTAGTCGTATCAATAAGGGTTCGCTAGTCTTACAAGGTTCAACAATAACTGATAATCACATTGAATAATGAATCTCGAGAGTATACAATTGAATAAGTATTGTATACTGAAGTAATGCCTTACAAGGATTATGATATCTTATACAAATCTTGACTTGAATAAACAAGAGTAAAAACTTGATTGATATAGAAACATAAGTTTTGAACTTGTTCAATGAATAACTTTGAATTTAGAAACTTGCTCAACAATAGTAAATGTAAAGACCGAGAATTTCACATGATTATATGTGTAATTTTTACAAATAATTTTTTTTTAGAAAGTATTTCAACCATATAAGTGTGTATGTGAATTAAGCTAGAAAGTTAATTTATTAAATAAGAAGTATACTTAATCATTTTCAAGGAAGAGTAATATAAGTTATGTTAGAAATTAACATAGCTTGAATGTTAGTCTTGATTATTAAATTAAAAAGATTTACAATATTTAAGTAATTAATTATTGATATAAATATGTGAGTGATTATAACTTATTAAGCCAATTAAGGCTATTAAGTTAATACACTAGTGGAATATGTTGTGATTTATGTGAATAATGCATGTGATTAAATAAATATACATTAGATAATGTGTATACATTTATTTTGTAAAGAGAATTAAGTATAAAGTTATGTAACCTAATATATATATATATTAGGTATGATAATTAAATAACCTAAGAGATTATAATATGAGAGAATGTTAGTATTTAAAAGTATATACTAACCCTAAGAGATTTATTTTTATACATATCAATTAATTAATTTTATAACCTAAGTAATACAAGTCTAATTGGGTTATAAAATTAAAGATATATAAGTAACGAATTAACTTACTAATGTGTGTAAGAAAACCCTAACTAAATGATTAGGATAGGATAAAAATTAAAAAGTATAAACTATGTTGAATTGCAAGCCCAAAGAATTAGAATTGCTAGCCCAAAGAATTTATTGAGTGGCCCAACTTTTAGCCCAATTGGGAGAGGACATATTGGACATGAAGTAAGCTAAATGGGTCTTAAAAAGAAAACCAAATGGGGCAAAAAGGGCCATCATGGTCGAATTTTTAGAGAGGAGGAGAGAAAGGGGTGATGCATGTAATGATTGCACCACTTTATTAGGTAAACCACTTTGTTTAGGTGTCAAACCTTGGATGGAACCAACACTTTTGACCATTCTTGCAAGAAACCACTAACTAAATGATGAGAGAGAGAGAGGAAGAGTAAGGGATAGGTTAATATTAATAGATATACACATTATATCTATTTATTTTTTGCTAAAAACCAAATCAAATATAACATTTGTTCTTATTGTTTCATTTCCTTATCTAACTAAAGAAAAAGACTAAAAAAAGCAAGAGAGAGAGAGAGAGAGAGAGAAATCTAAGAGATTTCAGTGAGAAGAAGAAGAGAGAAGAGAGAGAGAGAGGTAGAGTTTTGTTAAGTTTCATAGTTTCTCTAATCAAACATAGGAAGAAAAAGAGGGAAGAAACAAGCTAAGGTATAAAAAAATTCCTACTTCTATAGTCTATTTTTCTTTTTGTTTTGATTTAATTTTTGATAGTATAAAGTTTTGATCTTGGGGTTAAAAACCTTAGATCCATATGTTTATAAGTGTTTCATGTTTATGTCTAACACTTTTGTGGATCAAAAGTTGGATCTAAACTAAGAAATGGAAACTAGGTGGTTCAAAATGTAGAAAACCTAATTTTTCTTAACTTTGGTTGTGTTTAATCTTGTGATTGATGATTGTTTGATGAAATAGATCATGGATCATGGTATATCTATTAGTATATGGGGTATTAGTAGGTATTATGATGAGCTATGTTGGTATTATGTGAGAACATAGAAGTTTTCTTAAAAATCACAAAAGATTAAAAATCAGATTTTTGTGAAAACGAAGTATGAAATTCAAATGACCATATCTCTCATTGTATTTTGAATTTTTGAGTGTGGTCAATTTTTAGAGTTAGATATATGAGTCTTCTAATAGATCCAAGTGGAATCACTGAAAAATTCCTTGTAGATTTTTGTATGGATTGATTTTAGCAAAGGAAGCAAAAACTAAAAAATGACAAAAAGTAAGCTGTCCAAAATTGCCAAGGGAAGTTTTGGCAACTTAATTAATGTAATAAATTCCAATATTTTGGGAAATGAAAATATATGAGATTACGTAGCTTGTGTCCAAAAATGAGCCCATTCTGACTTAAATTGACCATGTTATGACCATTTCAATATTTGGATTTTTCCGACGAAAATCGCTATAACCGGAGTTCTATAACTCTGATGGCCACGAAATTTAAACTAAAAGTTCACGTTAACATGTGTAAGATCCCGCCAAGAGTTGGGAATTTTTGGAGTTAAGCATGATGTAGCTAATTTCTTAAGGTTTTAACTAGAAATGGATTTTAAAAAATACTAAAGGGAGTTAAAAAATTCCAGAAAAATTCTTTTTGTGTATGGAATATATGTATATATGATTGGCCAAAGGATAGAAAAATAATAAGCTGATTTGGTATTTTCGTGAATAAGGTATTTTAGCTTCCTGAAATGAACAATTCAGAGTGCTGAAATGGAAACTGAATTGTCAGGAAGAGAAGTCAGCTTTGTTTCAGTTTGCTGAAATGGAAAGTGAAAAGGTTAGGAAGGGAAGACAGTTTGGTTTTAGTTTGCTGAAATAATATATTAAGTCTCCTGAATTAATAAATAGTTTACCGAGTTATAATAAAAACTTATAGATGAGCGAGTAAGTGTTAAGTCTAAGGTAGTGCAATCGTACCCTTTAATGGTTGATGTATAGTAGCTGGGCTAAACAATTCCTTCAGGGAGCGGAGGTATATACGAATTATTAACCGATCTAACTCACTGTGAAAATAGTGTAGACGAGACAGAATCTAATTTGTCGGTTGTTTGTGGAAAACCCGTCAGTATACTATATTGAATACTATTAAAGACTCTATGTGTGCTAGGTTAGACTTGTGTATTCGTATGGTGTTATCTAATGATTGATTATGTGATTACGTGTTAGATAAATATTATAAGTGAAATATGTGATGCTAATTAAGAGATCGATCTTATTAATGATAAGTCTTACAAAAGAAGTTAACATTAAATTGCGTAGCAGTAGTCAACGAATCAGGTAAGTTCTCTAACTCAAACTTGAGTTATTATTTTTTAAGTAATGTAGTGGATAATTATTGTTGATTATTCACATATAAGATTGTTATTGAATATTCGCATTTATTGCAAGTTTTCTAACTCAACTTGAGCTAGAAATTTCAAAGCATGATTAGTAAATAATTATTGATAGTTATTCACCTTTTTAATGATTATTGTTATTCGCACATAGTGCAATTGATTATTGTTCTATTATTAGCACTGTTTATGAGCCATGTCTCAGCTATTTGTTTTGGCGAGACTAATATTTGTTAAAACATAAAACGTTCTATTTATTATGAACTGATTTATTGGAAGATGTATGCCATTCATTTCGACTAGATCAATATTGATATTATATATTGAAATCATAGTTTTTCTTTGAAAGCAATCCAAACCATATTGCTATGGTACGGACTCATGATGTAAGACTGAGATGAACAAACTTTATTGTCGTAAAACGACCCAATGAGCTATTATTGACTATTATGCATAATATAATGTACAAAGGAGTTGACCGCTCCAGGTACTTGCAGAGGAGTATAGTTTAGTTTTCATAACTAACTTATATTCCTAAGGTAATTTAGTTTTAATAACTAATAATTCCTCTATTAGTTCATGATCCTTTTGTGATCACTCATAATGAAATCTGGGAATATCCCACTTTATTGAATATTATTGCAGTATTATTAATTCTTCTTATTCACTTGAATATTATTGAATCTTTGAAAGAATTTTACTCTTTCATCCTTGAAATGTTATTCAGTATGAAATTTGAGAAAGTTTTATTATTGAGATTGAATTATTATTCAGCTACTTCGAAATCCTTTGATTATTGTTGAAGTTCTATAGAAGCTAGACTCTTCTATTCATGATATATATCATTTATTGTATACTTTAACTTGCTGAGCTTGCTTAAATAAAATATTTCAGCTAAGGCCGAGTTAGCAGAAGGTTCTAACAGAGACAAAGGCAAAGTCAAGGCTTAGGAGTAGTTATTGTCAACTTTTAATGCTCATGTTACAGTATATAATTTAATTATGTAAACCTTTTGAATATATAAGGGTATGTAAGTTATATTAAGGTTAGTTAACCTGGGATAATGATATAAGTATGTTTTGAAGTGTGTTTTTATTAAAAACATGTAATGAATGATGTTTTTCATTAATGAATAGGTAGTTATATGTGACATGTATGATGGATCGTGAGCACTAAACCCGAAGTTAGGGAACTCAGATTTGGGGGCGTCACAGTAAACTAGGGATAGAACTTACTCAATGAAAGTAAAGTTTAGAAAACTTGCTCAATAAAAGGTTTGAGTTTAGAACACTTGCCTCGTGCACAAGCTACAATTATAATTCTCGTTCCTCAATTAATCATACATATCATTACATTCGCAATAATAATTAATTCTAAGTCTGATCGAATCAGAAACATCAGTCTTGAACGCGTTATTAGACTCACGAATAACGGGTTTACATAATGTATTTAACTTATAAATTAATCACGTGAAATAAGTTAATGAATTGTTCTAACATCTCAATATATGCTTAACATGTCATTAGGTTCATTACATTAAGTTAGCTCAAGATGTTATGGATAAAAACTACATAAAGCAACAATTTTTCTCTGTCCCCCCGCCGGGGCGGGAGTTTGCTCGGTAGGTGGCCCGCCAGAGCGGGTGTTCTTAGGCTAAAAGGCCCGCCGGGGCAGGGGTCCCTGTACGGCGAACTGCATTTCGCGAACTGCATTGTTTATAGCCCAAATAAATCCAAATTAAACTAACACGACGATTTTTTAATGCTACCTATGAAGTATAAACTTCACAGAACATGTAATAACATATATGGCATGCATTTAACACTTTAGATTATGAAATCGTTCAAATTAGAACACATAAATTCACTATTTTTGGTATTTTGCAAAATTTCGAGAGAAATCATAAAATTCGGCATTACAGATTCGTTACAACTCCGAATCTGTCCGTTTAAATTTTGTTTTGTTCGTTTAAACATGCATAATCATAATCAACTATCAATTTAAAATTTAATAAACAATTAAAGCATACAGAATTGTACATAAGGGCCATATTCATGTTTTTCATACTGTGTAACATATGAAAATTCAATTAAGGCATAATTACAAGAAATTGATTGTTTTAAAACATACATAGATGATAGAAAACACGTTATAATCATTTAGTAACACTTATATAATCATATCATGTATTAATCACAAAGTAGTTGTTTACAGAGAACTTCAAAATACGTTAATGGAGAAATATTAAGAACATGAATTACAAACTTAGATAAGGGATTAACTTTACTTCCTTGTTTGATTAGATGATGCAAACCTCCTTTGATTCTTCAATTTCTTTCCTAACTTCTCTCAAACTCTCTTTTTCTCTCTAAGTTTTTTTTTCTCTGAACTTCTTCTGATATAAGATATAAGATATAATACTTAATATGCTATACATATATTATACTACGTATAATAACTGGCAGATCATGGTTGTCAATTAAGGCCAACATGAACTTAACTGCTCCCATGATCATAAGGCCATATTTGGTTGTCCCTTTAATAATTCATTTCCCATTATTTTAATAAGTTATTTAGTATATAATGTGACGAACGAGAATTTTGTAATGTAATTTAAATATTTATCGAATTAAATAAATATTTTTGATGATTTATTTATTGAGTTATCAATGTTTTAATTATTAATTTAAATAATTATTTGATGGAATTATGGTAGATTAATTTAATTATATGTGTTACATCGATTAAATTAATGTGGAGAATTTTTATAGTTCAAATTGTGAATTTAATTGAGTTTATTCGATTAAACGAATTATTCAATAAGTATAATATTATTCTAATTAATTTAATAATTAATTAGAGATTTAACGATTTAACATAATTAATAAATGAAAATTTTAATTATGTGATGATGTGATTTAATGTGTAATATTATATTTTATTTAATTGATTTAAATAAGATTATTTGATTATTTAAATGTGTGACAAATAAACTATATACTAAATAAGCTAATTAAAATAATGGGAAAGGAGTCAGTAAAATGGACAACCAAACATGGCCTTAAGTTAGTGGGAGCAGTTAATTTGATATTGGAATTAACTGACGACCACTAACTAGTAGTTATATACATTATATATTATATACGTATATTGTATATCTAAACTATTATATATCATATCAATTTTTTATTTCGTATCTTTCCATCAGAGAGAACTTAGAGAATTTTAGAGAGGATTGAGAATTTAAGAAGAAGAGTTGTAAATTCTAAAGCTCATATAATCATCAAACAGATTTAGCAAGGGTATGATTCTTCAACCCAAGCCTTTAATTACACGTTCTTATGTTTTCTCTATGAAAATTAATTTTGAGTTCTCTGTGACTAAAGTTATCAATAATTATTGATTATATGTGTGTATGTATGTTAATATATGATCATAACATATTTTCTATCATCTATGTATGTTTTAAAACTAATCAATTTCATGTAATTATGCTTTAATCAAGTTTCATGAGTTACAGAGTATGAAGAACACGTATATGGCCCTTATGTACAAAATATCATGCTCTAATTGTTGAGTTAACTTTAAATTGATAGTTGATTATGATCATGCATGTTTAAACGAACAAAACAAAATTCAAACGGATAGATTCAGAGTTATAACGAATCTGTAACGATGAATTTCATGATTTCTCTCGAAACTTTGCAAAATGAATTTAAGTGTTTTAATTTGAGCGATTATGCGATCTAAAGTGTTAAAAGCATGCTAGAATGAGCCTAGCATGATAAGCATGTAATACAGTACTATAACATGTTGTTGACATGTATAAGATAATTTAAAGCTTCATGTTAACAAGCCATGTGTGAATATAGATATTGTTGTCGTAAGGTTGATTATGATCGTTTAAGAGGTCATATTATGTGGTATGCATGTTGTGGGTGCAGAGTCAAGTTATATGGTTAGTTAACAAGTTAAGATTACGAACCAAGCTGTTAAGTTGAACTTAAGTGAAAAGTTCAACAGTTAAACGTAGTGGTAATGGAACTAATCGATATTATAAATTAAACGTAATGTAATTATAACTGTAGCTTGTGCACGAGGCAAGTGTTCTATCCCTAACTTTACTTTTATTGAGCAAGTTTCTAAACCTTACTTTTATGTTACGCAAATGTTCTAAACTCAAACCTTTTTTGAGCAAGCTTTCTAAATTCAAAGTTATTCATTAATCAAGTTCTATACTTATGTTTCTATGTCAATCAAGGTCTTATTCTTGTTTATTTAAGTTAAGATTTCGTATGAGATACTATAATCGTTATAAACTATTACTTCAGTATGCAATCCATATTCAATTGTATACGCTTGAGATTCATTATTTTAATTTGATTATCAATTGTTGTTGAACCTTGTAAAACTAGTGAACCCTTATCGATTCGACTAGTCCATAGTTGATTAACGTTCTAAATTCTAGAACTGTTATTGAGCTTATCCAAACCAAACTTCCTTTGGTGCGGACTCTGATGTCAAACTGAGATGAACAACCCTATATAGGAGATTATTTACGCATTAGCGTTTAGATGATGTGCACATTATGGTACTAAGGGATGATCCCCTTAAGTACGAGTAGTAGAGTTCATATAGTCTTACAACTGTTAAAGGTTTAAAGTAGAAATACTTGACAACCTGGGACATAGTTCATGGTCTTATGACCCTCAGATGTACTTTTGATTATTGTTATTCATTCTTGATTCAAAAGTCGAGCTTTTTATTATTCAGAACTCTTTGACTTATTCGCATATTATTATTACGATTATATTGTTATACTTGTGGGCAATCGTGCTCACTCTTGTATAATAACATTATAGTTAAGAACGAAAGGTCCGACGAGCCTTCTACTAGCAAAGGCAAGGGTAAAGTTAACAAGTGATGAAGACTTGTTTTATTTGAGAATATTTGTCTAAGACTTATGTTGTGATGTTTAAGACTTATATGTTTATGTTTTACGTATTGAGATTTAAGGTTAGATCAACCTGGGATTGATGTATTTATTTTTCAGATATTGTAACCCCATAAGGGGAGGATTTATTTCTATTTATTCCATGGTTCGCATTTATTATGGGTAGATAGATATGTAATATTTGTACAGTGAGCACCAAATCCCGTGAAAATTGAAGTACCCGGATTTGGGGGTGTCACAAGTTGGTATCTGAGCTGTAGGTTATGAACCTTAGGTGGGGGAAAACCTTAGGGTAGTAGACTTCGATAACATAGTAATGATAACTCTTATCAAGTTCTAAGAAAGATAATAAATTACCTTATGTGCTATGTGCTTATATTTACGTACTCGCGAGTATTATCGAGTTATGTCTAGTATCGATCAGTATCACTTAATAACTAAGACTTAAAATTTTGATTGTCAGGATGTCGGATGTTGGAGGATTCAGTCAGCCTAGGGATGTTGTACCCCGAGTGGCTATTGAGGAGGAGCCTCGAGACATTCATACAGCCTGGGAGCAGTTGGTTCGTAGAATGCAATCTCCTTTGATCACTATTGTTGGTCGGGAGCATGAGCCAGTGTTTGATTCAGAGGAGGACTCTGAGGAGATTGAGGTTGAGGCTGAGGCAGCTGAGGAAGCTGAGGAGGAGGATGAAGACCCTGATGAGTTCCCACCGAACTTTATCAGTGCTGAGATGTACGACGAACTGTATGACCGTAACATTGAGTTACAGGATACTGTTCGAGAGCTGAAGGAGTAGACAGTTACTCAGCGGACTACCATCGATGTAATACCCGTGAATTTTATAAATAATATTAATATTGATATTAATAAACGTGTGAATATTTATTTTAATATAAATATTTATGTGGCATGAGATGAGTAACTCAATTAAATTAAATTGAATTTATAATAATTGAGAAATGTGGAGAACATAAGATGAGCTTATGAAATGCCTTGTGTGGCACGATGATGAACTTAGTGATGGTTTATTTAAATTAAAGAAAGAATAAATTAATAAGTGAAGGAGTAAGTAATCCTTAATTAATTATTGTTATAAGTAATAGCATATTAATGAGTAAATAATTAATTGATATAATGGATTTATGTTTATTCAATTAATGCTATGTACAATAATATGTAATGAGTAATCATATGTTATATAGTGCCTACATTTATTTAATACAAAATGAGGCATGACACTGCAAGGTGATTATATAATATATAAAACTATATGGTAAAACTAGAAGAAACATATAATTGTATTAAGTTACATAGATAAGCTTATGTGACAACATGAGGTGTAATGATACATTAAATGTGTACCTTTAATGAGAGATATTAAATTAGAATAAATAAATATTTATCTCAATAATTATGTGTAATTGAAATAATAAAGTTTAATGAAGATTAATGGAATGTTGGTACCCAACTAAATTATATTCTAACATAGTCTAAATATTATTTGGACTAAATCAATGTACATGGATTATATGATAATATATAGCCCTAACTTACTACAATGTAATAATGTTTCCTCACTAAAACTACATTGTGACTTAAAAAGGAAATTAAAACCTAAGTATACATATATACATTTGTGTGGGGATATATATATATATTAAACTTAAGTATGTTAGCATTATTGTTTTCAAATGCTGAGTAATAGGAATTATCCCATATTCATTGGCCCTTTTCTTCCTCACGTGTATAGGCCATTAGCCTAAGCTTAGCCTTTATCCTCCTTGCAAACTATTAGGCAATCAAATGATGAAGAGGGGATTGGGCTAAATAGTAGCAGTAGAATGTTTTCTACCAAACCTCCATGAACCAATGTTTCTTTCTTCTTCCTGCTAGTTTAAACTCTAAGGCAAAAGCTTGGCATGGTTATTGAATTTCTCTATAAATGAAGCTCTCCTCTTCTCAATTCACTTTGCTACAATTACTGTCAAGATAAAATTAGAGTGAGAGTATACTGAGAATTGTGAGAGTATAATCAGTGGAGTAAGGGATTTCATTTCAAGCTTCAAGAGGTAATAAACAAGTTCTATATCTTCAATTGCTAGATTGGTAAATTTATGAGATTATGCTAAAATCTTTGTGAATTGGCTTGAGAATTGTTAGCATGTGGTTAGTTAAGTTTAAATGTATGTTATAAAGCAATGTATGTTGATTACAAGTATGTTTCATGAAGGATTTTGGAAATGGGTTTGAGCTCTGCTATTACAGAAAGCTGTCTGTGTTGGTACCGGAGTGGTGCGGTCGCACCCCTCCCTAGTACAAATATGGCGCGGGCGCGCCGTTTGGCAGACCTGCAGCACATATTTTGTGGTTTCTATGATGACGAGCATGTTAGTTTAACTTGATTATGCCTATATATGTCCTTGACATGCTAACATAGGTTGCCTTACGTGTAGTCACTTTCCTTATCTTGGTTTTAATGGTTTTCTAAAGGAAACTTAAAGTTTACAAAATACAAAACTTGGTGGATCTTGTGACCTTTGAATTCTGAAATTTTGAGCATGCTTATGCGGCTTAGTTATATATATACATGAGTATGAAGTGTAAAATCAAAGTGTCTCGTATGATTAGTTGGTTTAACATAAAATTTTCAAGGAAAACTTAAGAGATTGAAAACTAATGTTGATTAATAACTACCGTATGTGCATTCAAAAATTTATGACTACCATGATAGGACATGTTATACATCTAGACATGATTGACATATACACCTATCTAGCTATGAACGTGCGAACTAGTCAAGCATAGTTCAAATGAGTTTTAAAGAAGTGAAACTATGCTACTTTGAAATACATGACTAGGATAACTTGAGCATGTATGTTAAGGTTTATTAACCCCATTACGTAGTATAATGGCTAAACATGAGAAGCCTTTTGAACTGAACTCATTAGGCCTTGTTAAATGAAAAATTGATATCAAACTATATTGGAGGTAAACCTAAGGTAAGACGGAAACCGAACCTAATCATAAACCTTATAACGTGTATGTTCTGCAAGTATCATCATCGAAAGTACGCTTTTGGACAAGCTAGTTTTCTGCAGGAACAAGTCAACAATGGTTTGAACTGGGAGCAGTGCTGCAGCGCCACTCCCCAGTTCAAATCTAGCGCTGTCGCGCCGCCCTGCAGTGTAGTCTGACCATATTAATTGTAATCTGAAACTTCTTGTAAGCTATTATTGTTATACTAAAACTGCAATACATGAATAGTGGAGTGTTCAAGTGTTAATGAACATGTTGACGATAAGAAACTAAGAATTGATGAACGTTTCTAAAACTTTCAAAACGCTAAGTCAACGACGATTACAAGCTATGATATTTGATTACATAGTAACATATAAACTGATTTTGTGCTATGTGTATGTAAGGTATGTAATGACGTACATATAGGATTGTATGACTAAGTTAGGATCTTATATATGTGTTTAATTTATATACCAAGTATATGTATTCATCGTATGTAACCAATGAATACCCTATTTACGTAACTATGTTACAATAGGATTACAAAGTGTTGATAAGCTATAAATTGGTAAACTACGCTTAAGGTAAGTTTCCTAACTTCATTTAACTTTTGATATTAAATGCAAGTTCCCTAACTCTTTTCACTTTATATATTGTATAAAGCCGAATTATTGCCATATCAACCATATTTACAACAAACAAATATCTGTTACTATTCGGAAATCGATTTTGTATCTTGACGTTGTTACAAGCATTGAACTTATGCATTTACAAAAGTGTCTAAGCCATTTGATTCGGCTAGACTAATATCGTAGTGCTAGAAAGCTATCCAAACCAATTGACTTGGTGCGGACTCTTATAAATCTACTGAGATGAACAACCCTCATGGAAGGGGAGATTATATACACTTGTCGAGGAACCGACGTGCGCACATAAGTATGATTAAATGTTATGCATAACGTAGGGTACTTTAGGCTGATCACCTGTTGTACTTGTTTTATTGAATTTTCAGTATAATACTGTTAATTCTAGTAAGAGTTCATAGTCCTTAGTGACTGCTCAGTGTTCATTATTCTTGAACCTTGAAATGGTTAAAACTTGAATCTTGTTGATATCTTCAGTCCATAGCGACATTTATTGAGAGCTATTGATACTTCTTGTTATTCTTGAACTATCATTTACTGTTATACCCTTGAGATTTGAAATTCTTATTATAAACCTTTATTGCTATATTACTTGCTGAGCAAACTTGTTGCTCATTCTTGCTTTTCCCAAAACATTTCAGTTAAGGCAGAGCAGTGCGGACCCTCTGGCACAGACAAGGGCAAGGGCAAGGCTACGGCGTAGCTTTGTTCTCTGTTAGGATTATTATGATGATGTAATAAGTCTTATTTCATATTATGTATTAGTTATGTTTAAGTTACGAGACCGTGGGACACGAATATATATTTATATTAAATCAATGTAAATTATTCTATTATTCCGTTGCATGAGATGTTAGTATGTTATTAGAATTTAGCACGTGATGCGTCGAATTCGAGATACGAGTGGTCTGAATTTGGGGGCGTCACAGGTTGGTATCAAAGCGTTAGTTATAAACCTTAGGAGCTAGAGTCCTTAGATTATAACCTTAGAAGAACTTAGGAGATAGAAGGAGATAAAACTCATGTAGAGTTTTTCTAGAGAGACTTAGTGTGTTATAAAATATAGATTTCATTCTATACAATGAACTTATATTTTATTTAACATTTTAATGGAGTTTAATTTTTGTTGTCTTATGTTTGTGGTTGTAGGATGACAGACTTGGGAGGACCTAGTAGAGTGGTAGAGGAGGAGCCACGTGATATACACGTAGTATATGAGGCTCCTTTGGTAGACGAGCCTGTGCAGGCAGTATCACCATCCGAGTTTGATGACGAAGATGAGATAGAGGTAGAGTCGGATCCAGAGGAGGAACCTATGGAGGACGAACCCATGGAAGATTTCGACGAGGCTACGATTGAGGAGATGATGTTAGGAGAGTACAAGGAGCGGATCTTGGAGTTAGACTGCCGAGTTCAGGATCTAGAGGCTGAGGCTCATGAGAGAGACCGAGTTCCAGAAACTGAGGGACGAAGACCACCAGAGGAAATTTGTGATGCAAGATATGGAGGTGGAGATTGCTTATTGAAAGGAAGCAGGAATCCAGATGGGAACTTTATTCCACCATTCGATATCTAGAAATGTGGACTTGGCGGGAAAACTGGAGGAGGTTGAGCAGAGAGAGCTGAGTGAGAAGGCTGAGAAGGAGGCTCTCTGAACTCAGCTTGAGATAGAGGTAATGGAGAGGATCCAGTTTAAGGAGAAGTGGGAAAGAGCTAATGATAGGGCAGAAGATTTAGAGGATGAAGTGAGATGTAAGAAGAGGAAGATGAACAAGATGGGCTATGTTTTTCGCACGGCCATAGAGAGAGTGATTGATGGTGAATATCACTACCTGACGGAGCAGAGACAGACCCGTCACACCATGAGCAGGGACTTGATGGCACACATATCACAGGTGGAGTAGCAGAGCGCCGTGGAGTGCGGGATGTTAGGATGAGACCCATTAGTCTAGTAGTAGTAGTAGTAGTAGTAGTAGTAATAGTAGTAGTTACTTTTACGTGATGTATACATGGTGATGTAATCCTAATCTTTTGTGTAAGATATGGGATAGTTATGTAAACCCCGAGTAGGCTTATGTTAGAGGGGTAGTATGATAGTGTATTCCCCGTCTTTTGTGATATTAGGGGATATATGTTGACATTTATAGAAGTATGCTAGGGATGATCATATTGATGTAATGATTTGGCATATGAATATAAATGTTCTTATTTCAGAAACGTGTTATAAAGTTTCATTCCTTTGCGTTGAGAAATGTTTAAGTAATATAATTAGATAATAAAAAATGAAATTTTGTGATGCAGATAATGGCACCCAGACGTAAACTAGCTGCGCCAAAAGAGTCGGTTAACGATGAGAGGGAGCAAGTAAACCCAATACAAAAACTAGTCGACTTGTTAGGGGAAGCCCTTTTGGGAAGGAATAATGAACCCGTTCACCCCAATCCCCAAGCGGTTCCAGTTACGAACTTCAAAGACTTTAGGAGCGTAGGACCTCTAGAGTTTGAGGGTACTACCGATCCTATCATGGCGCAAACATGGATCAAGGAGATAGAGAAAGCCTTCGTCATTGTTCGTGTGGGAGAAGATTAGAAGACTGTGTTTAATACCTACATGATGAGGGTCGAAGCAAATTACTGGTGGGAAGCAAATCAATAGAGAGCGGGAGAAGGGACTATAGCATGGGAAAGGTTTAAGACCTTGTTCTTTGAGAATTATTTCCCAAAGAGCATGAAGAATAGGATGGAGGTAAAGTTCCTAGAATAAGCAAGGGGAGATGACGGTGGCGTAATATGCGGCTAAGTTCAACGAGATCGCCCGATTTGCAGCACACTAGGTAGGGGATGAAAGAGAAAAGCCAGACGTTTTGAACAAGGACTGAAACCTTGGTTATTCAACAAGGTGTCAGTTCTCCAGATTGACTCATTTTCCACGTTGTTGGAAAAGGCTATCATTGCAGAGAGAGGTAGTGAGGCCTTAAGTCAGTATAACAAAGAGAGGAAGAGTAAGAATACTGGAGGAGAAAGCCATGGAGGAAGTAGCAGCGGAGGAAGTGATCTAGGGAAGAGGAAGTGGGATAATAACAACAACAATAGAAACAACAATCAAGTGGGAAGTTACCAAGGAGGGTTTAAGAAGCGAGCGGAAGGATGCCCGAAGTGTGGGAAGAACCACCAGGGAGAGTGCTGGAAAGAGCGCAGTACCTGTTACAACTGTGGCCAAGAGGGGCACATTTCACCCAACTGCCCGAAGCCAAGGAATATCAAGGGATGTTTCGCTTGTGGCTCAACCGAGCATCAGATCAAGGATTGTCCAAAGAAGGGGAACAACGGAGGAAGCGGACAACAAGAGGGAAGCAGCAAACTAATGATCGACGAACCGACACAATCCAACCGCCCAACTGCCAGAACCTTTAACATGACTGTCCAAAGCGCAGTAGCTGCGAAGGACGTGGTGTCAGGTATTATCCCAATCAATAATATAAATGCTTATGTATTAGTTAATTAGGGTGTTACCTGTTCATTTGTGTCTGAAGAATTTGCTAGTCGACTAAACATACCCCAAGAACGCTTAGAAAATCCTTTGAACATAGAAGTTGTGAATAAGGAAGTAATCCCCGTAGAATTCATTTACCGAAATTGTCACACAAACATTAGAGATCACGAACTAAGCGTAGACTTAATTCCGATTAGATTGGGAGAATTTGACGTGATACTGGGAATGGATTGGTTGTATAACCATGCTGCGATAATTGACTGTCAGAACAAAAGTGTGAACCTTCAGACTCCGAATCTGTCTAAGGTAGTGTTTTATGGTAGCTCATCGCTTAAGCAATCATGTTATCTTATGATGATGCAGGCTAAGAAATTGTTAAGAAAAATATATGTAGGCTACTTAGCTTACATTGTAGATACTCAGAAGAAGGGAGTAGAGATTAAGGATATATCCGTAGTAAGAGAATTCCAAGATGTATTTTCAAACGATCTGCCTGGTCTTCCGCCAGACAAAGAAATTGAATTCGGAATAGACTTAGCACCGGGAACTGCACCAATTTTGAAAGCTCCATATCGTATGACACCAGTAGAAATGAAGGAATTGATGATACAATTGCAGGAATTGCTAGATAAGGATTACATACGACCGAGTGTGTCTCCTTGGGGAGCACCAGTGTTGTTTATTAAGAAGAAGGACGGATCGATGAGGCTCTGTATCGATTATCGAGAATTAAACAGAGTAACGATTAAGAATAGATATCCGTTATCGAGGATAGACGACCTTTTCGACCAATTGAAGGGAGCGAAGTGTTTCTCAAAGATAGACCTACGAACAGGTTATCACCAGTTGAAAGTTCAGGAGGAGGACATATCAAAGAAGGCTTCGAACCCGTTATGGACACTACGAGTTTTTGGTAATGTCATTCGGATTGACTAATACTCCAGCAGCATTCATGGACTTGATGAACCGAGTTTTCAAGCCATACTTGGATAAATTCGTAGTAGTTTTCATTGACGACATCTTGATCTACTCGAAGACGAAGGAAGAGCACGCTGAACATCTAAAGATGGTTTTGGAAGCATTAAGGAAAGAGAAAATGTATGCAAAAATTTTAAAATGTGAATTTTGGATGGAGAAGGTTCAATTCTTAGGATATGTGGTAGACAAGGATGGAATTTCAGTGGACCCTGCGAAGGTAGAGGCAGTGAGTAATTGGGAACAATCGAAGACGCCAATGGAGGTAAGAAGTTTCTTAGGGTTAGTTGGGTACTATCGAAGATTTATTCAAGATTTTTCTAAGATAGCAACCCCGTTGACCAATCTAACGAGGAAGACGGTAAAGTTTGTATGGATGAAAAAATGCGAGGAAAGTTTTCAAGAGTTGAAGAAGAGGTTAAGAGAAGCGCCTGTATTATCATTATCGGACGATGCGGGAGGTTTCGTGGTGTATAGTGATGCATCGCATGAAGGACTTGGCTGTGTGCTAATGCAACATGGAAAGGTCATTGCGTATGCATCACGACAATTGAAGGATTACGAAAAATGATACCCTACTCATGACTTAGAGTTAGCGGCAGTAGTTTTTGCGTTAAAGATTTGGAGACATTATCTGCACGGAGAGAAATGTGAGATATACACGGACCACAAGAGTCTGAAATATATCTTCACACAGAAGGAATTGAACATGCGACAGAGAAGATGGTTGGAACAAATCAAGGATTATGACTGCGAAATTCTTTATCACTAGGGAAAGGCAAACGTAGTAGCCGACGCACTAAGCAGAAAAGGAAGAGAGAAATTATTCCAATTGACAACTCAGGAGGAGTTAATAAGAGAGATGGAGAAATTGGAAATAGAAGTGAAGGGACCTGGAAGGTCTGAAGAAAAATTATTTGTAATAGAAGCTCGTCCAACATTATTGGATAGAGTAAAGGAATCACAAGAGAAAGATGAGGAATGAGAGAATATAAGAAAGAGAATAGTAGAAAATGAAGAAGAAAGATTTAAAATGGATAAGGACAGTATATTGAGATTCGAGGGACGAGTATGGGTGCCAGTGGTAACCGAATTGAGAGAATAAATCTTGCACGAAGCACATAATACAACATATTCTGCTCATCTAGGAGGCATGAAAATGTATCGAGATCTTCGACAGCACTTTTGGTGGCCCAATCTGAAACGGGAAGTTGCAGAGTGCGCAAATAGATGTCTCACTTGTCAACGAGTCAAAACAGAGCACCAAAGGCCAAGTGGTCTACTTCAACCATTGGAGATACCAGAATGGAAATGGGAGCACATTACGATGGACTTCGTGGTGGGACTTCCAGTCACGCAGGAAGGGATATGATGCTATTTGGGTTATCGTGGATTGATTAACGAAGACAACTCATTTTCTACCCATCAAGATCCGATATAATCTAAATCAATTAGATTGAGTAATGCTTATCATCCTTAGACAGACAGACAGAGTGAGCGAACAATACAAATGCTAGAAGACATGTTTAGAACTTGCGTGATGGACTTCAGAGGGAATTGCGACGATCACCTACCTTTAGTAGAATTTGCTTACAACAATAGTTATCATGCGAGTATCGGCATGACACCGTACGAAGCTCTTTACGGGAGGAAATGCAAAAAGCCGTTATGTTAGGACGAAGTCAGAGAACGACGAATTTTGGAACCGAAATTAGTGCAGCAAATAGTAGATGTGGTGACAATAATAAGAGCCAGATTGGTAGCAGCTCAAGATCGCCAGAAAAAGTACGTAGATTTGCATTGACAAGACCGAGACTTTAAAGTCGGTAGTTTCGTATTCTTGAAAGTATCTCCCTAGAAAGGAAAGATATAATTCGGTAAGAAAAAAAAATTGAGTCCGAGATTCATAGGACCATTCAAGATATTGAAGCAAGTGGGCGAAGTGGCATACAAAGTAGCACTACCACCTGAATTGGAACACATCCACAACATGTTTCACATCTTTGTGTTGCCTCCGTACAAGCCCGACTATAAGCACGTGATCTCCTATGAGCCCATTTAAGTAGAAAAGAATCTGGTGTATGAAGAAATTCCTGTCCAGATACTAGATAGGAAAGAACAAACACTAAGAAATAAAGTTATAACTTCTGTAAATGTAGTTTGGCGAAACCACGATGCCGAGGAGGCTACGTGGGAATTAGAAGATAATATGAGGAGATACTATCCCCATCTTTTTGTGTAACCTTGTACCAATTCCGAGGACGAAATTTTTATACGGGGGGAGGCTGTAATACCCATGAATTTTATAAATAATATTAATATTAATATTAATAAACGTGTGAATATTTATTTTAATATAAATGTTTATGTGTCATGAGATGAGTAATTAAATTAAATTAAATTGAATTTATGATAATTGAGAAATGTGCAGAACTTAAGATGAGCTTATGAAATGACTTGTGTGACACGATGATGGACTTATTGATGGTTTATTTAAATTAAAGAAAGAATGAATTAATAAGTGAAGAAGTAATTAATCCTTAATTAATTATTGTTATGAGTAATAGCATATTAATGAGTAAATAATTAATTGATATAATGGATTTATGTTTATTCAATTAATGCTATGTACAATAATATGTAATGAGTAATCATATGTTATATAGTGCCTACCTTTATTTAATACAAAATGAGGTATGACACTGCAAGGTGATTATATGATATATAAAACTATATGGTAAAACTAGAAGAAACATATAATTCTATTAAGTTACATAGATAAGCTTATGTGACAACATGAGGTGTAATGGATAAATTAAATGTGTACCTTTAATGAGAGATATTAAATTAGAAAAAATAAATATTTATTATTAAATATTTATCTCTGTAACGACCCCAAAATTCATACAAAATAATTCTCATTCACGATCGTTAACAATACAACTTTATTCTAACTTTACATCATTATCGATGATACCATCACTACAAAAATGCGGAATAATTAAAATTTTTATATATTTCTTTCTTTATTGTCCTGAATCTCAACCTTTATCATTGCATGTCTGATTCAAATTTATTACATGAATCGCTACATCGAAGTTACTATACAAAATCTTACATCACAAGCAATATCCACTATACATCGGATAGTTCAACTTTACAACTCAACAATTATGTTACAATCAAAACATTAAATGCATTTCTCATCTAACATAAGTAATCTTCTTGAATATTGATCTCTATAATTCAAATAGCGCGTATCATTACCTTGAAACCTTGACCTGCAAACATAGTTATTTGCAAGAGTGAGCTCGACAGCTCAGCAAGATCTAACAGCTTTCATGCATCACGTAGCAAATAAATAACATGCTCATCTTATACATCATAATCATTAGACTAACATATCATGCATGTTTCAATTCATATAACAAGTAAAAAGATTGAGTTCTTTACTCAATCAATATTCTTTACTCAGTCAACGTAGTCATAAATTGACCTTAACGTTTCATGCATACTACATATATAACATATCATGCTCTTTGCAATACAATTTAAAACAGTTCAACATCAAGTTCACATAGATGTTATTACATTTTCACATAATTAATCAACTAATAATTAAATTATAATTAAATAAATTATAATTTAAATTACACTTCCTCAATTATAATTAATCGAATTATAATTGCAATTTATATTAATTAAATTATAATTAAACAAATTATAATTTCAATAAACATTTATTAATCAAACTCCATTTATGCATTTATATTAATTAAATCATAATTAAACCAATTATAATTTAAATTAAATAATTACTTTGATTATAATTAATCAATTTCAATCCATGCACTCATTAAATTATAATTAAAATGAATTATAATTTAAATTACACATTTACCTTAATTATAATTACATATTAAATTATAATTATAAAAATTATAATTTAAGTTAAACATTTACTCTGATAAAAATTAATCAAACTATATTCATTTAACAAATCATAATTTAAATTAAATTTTTACTATAATTATAATTTATTCAAATTATAATTACACATTATATTTTATTAATACAATCTATTAATATTCATTTAGCATTTCAATGTAAGTCTAACATGTTATCACATAATCACATTAGGTTAACTTTCATGCTCCAACCAAAATGCACAAAAAAAAAACACATTATCATTTTCTGCACACCCCCTGCCGGGGCGGGGGTATTATGCCTTGCAAGGCCCTCCGGGGAGGACCCCCTACAGCGGCTCACTTTTGGTTCGCGAACTGTGCAGAGCAAAAGTCAATTTGGCTTGTTTCTCCACACCAAATTTCGATTCTAGTCAATATAATTCATATCAATTTTATAGAAAACATAAATTCTAAGTTTCTAACATGTTTTAATATATTTAATCATCAAAACACATAATCAAAACTCTTAATTTTAAAAATTTTGTATAAAAATTATTTTTCATTGTTCTTGATAAAATTGAACACTGAAAGTTTATTTCTCAATCAAAACACACAATTCAAATCACATGGAATCCGTTTATAAACATGTTATCATTATCTAACATCAATTTACCCAATGATTATCAATCAAACACAAATTTTAATTTTTAAAGACCAATTAACAAAAACTTATTTCATTGTAATTTTTTGATGAACATGAATTCTTCATGTTCATCATATACACATAAATTAAACATCATAACTAAGCATACAAATCAATTGTAAGCATATATGAATACAATTTATACATGAATTTTATGTTTATCTATATTTTCATGAAAACTTATTTTTACAGAGAACAAGAACATGAAAAACAACAAACATGGTTTTTGAAATACAAGGGTTAGAATTATACCCTTGATACTTAGTGAGGAAGATGTTGATGAGGTTTAACAAGGACTTTTTCTCAAAGCCTTCCTCCTTTCATCTTCTTCTTCTCTCTTCCTTTCTCTCTAACTTTTATTTTCTTTCTCTGTATTTTTCTCTTCTTGTTTTAACACTGATAAAACTTTAACTCTTTTGTAATTCTAACTAACGTAATATACATATAATATAATATACATATATTATACATATAAAACATAAATATAAAATATATAACTTCCACTACATAATGGCCTTTATTAAATATAATAAGTACCATTAATATATAAGTTACAATTTGAATTTTAAAAGCCCTAAGGCTTGTTTGGCAAAATAACTTATTTTTAAAAATAGGTTTTTAGTAGTTAAGGCCTCGTTTGGCAAAACGGATTTAAAACAGTGCAAGGGCCTTGTTTGGCAAAACGATTTTAAAAACTCTTTTTATTCTTTTAATAAATTATTTATCACATATTTTTAATGTTATACTTTAATTAATTAATTCTTAACATTCTAATTTAATTAATTAAAAGTTAACATCGATTAATCACATAAAAATTATCACATAACAATTATAATTACTCGCTAATTATAATTTCATGTAACAATTACCACATAACTTCATCTAATTTAATTATTCCAATTAAATTAGAACTATAACATAAAAGCATTATATATTAATTAAATTAATTATTAAATATACATTTAATTAATATATTACACTTAATTAAATTACTCCACAACCAACACATTATTATTTATTACTCAATAAATAAATCAATTTAATATTTATTTAATTCAATAAATATTAAAATTAATATATAAAATTCTCTTCACACCAAATCACATATTTCACAATATATGACACATATTCACATACTCAAACTCGAAACATCTCATAATAAGAATTTTATTTATTAAATTCTCATTTATTAATTCTTAAAAATCCGTGTTGTCACATCCTTCCCTCCTTATTAGGATTCCGTTCTCGGAATCAACGAAACCTCTCTTACTCGATTTTCACGAAATCTTTTTCAAAATTTTATTATTGAATAACTTCAACACATTATCTCAACAAAAGTATTATATATATACCACTCCATTCATTTCTTCAACAAGTTTTAGGTTTTATTACATAACCTTTAATTAAACACAATTATATCAAATATTATATATTCTTTAACCCGCTCATTTCCTTTCTAAGGATCATTACCATATACTCTACTCGTAGAATTCATATACTTCATAATTCACTATCTTGTAAGTATTCGGGTTATCACATTCACCCCTTCTTCTAAGAATTTCATCCTCGAAATTTTTAATCATTAATCTTCGTATATCAATCTATCAAAATAGATTTTACGTTAATCCTTATTCACTGGATTGTTGCGTTCCACAACTACTTCTTTCTAAAGAATATCCTTCTTGCCACATTCTTCTTCAGAATAATAAGAATATTTCACAATCGCTCAATAATTGGTAAGCGATATAAATAACTCAGGAATTTAAAAGATTCTCAAATCATGTTGAGGGGTCATAAGACCTTGAACTCATCTCTAGGTTTAACAGTGCTTCACCCCCGGTACTTCACACTATAAGCCGCTCTAACAAAATAGTTTAACAATCACACAGATTGTAAACATCCTGCATCGGTGCTCTAGGTGATCAGGACTATCGCACCACTACATTGTAAGACCCCAACTTTTATGAATAAAATTGAATTTTCTCTATTTATTATTTTGATATAGTAAGGGGTTAAATTGATTAATGTGGTAAGTTATGGGTAAAATGCGCAAATATTTTAAAGTGGTTATAAAATATTCATTTTTGTCGGGAAATATTCGTTTGATCGTGGAATATTCTTGCTGTCGGGGAATATTCGTACGACGGCGCAGCCATTTGTGGGCCCCATAATGAAAAATTGTCGGATGAAGAAAACGACACGAATGGGTTTTTTAATAATAACGGCGTAGTTGTTACCGTTAACACTGTTTGAATACCCGATGGATAAAATAAAGTAATACGCGTTGTTGCACAGTAGCACACGGTATTGCACAGTATTTTTATATTATTGTTAATTCAATAATTGTCACTGCACAGTATTTTTCAATATCAGATCAATAAATCATATTATTTAAACAGATAGCATTATTGGCAATGTCTAAGGAAGTTCTGTCTAGGAAAGGGGTTTGGTCATCTAATTGCGCGCTAGTAAGTAGAAATCCTTATCGAAAAGCCCTCTCTTTCTTGGGAACAAACTGTTTGTCAATATTGTAGTTCTATAATATTATTTATAAATAATTAATTATTGATTTATATGATAAGTAAATATTTATTCATTATGAATATAAATGAAGGAATTAGTGCTGATGTGTTTTTATCAGTATTTTGGTGTGAAAAATCATCCGTATGTGGATTTCGGTCATTTTTCGTTCGGAATTTGGAAAAGCTTTCTTGTACAAAGTTGTAGAAAATTAAATTTCCTATAGAATGAACATAAGATTCGTATTTTTCTGATAAAAGGGCTATTTATTATAAATTATTGAAGTTTCGAAATAATTGATTTTTGGGGTTATAAATATTTTTTTTAATAAAAACATTTTTTTGATGGTGGGCCCCACTTGTGTGGGCTGATGAAATGGTCAAGGAGGTGTACGAATTTTTTTTTTATAAATATATTATTTTATTAAATTTTCTGCTTTGGCGTACTAAATATTTTTCTATAAATAAGGTGCTTAGGTTAGAATTAAAAATCACACCAGAATCAGAAGTTTTCTCTCTCTATAATATCGAGCGTATTTTTGTGATTATTTAGATACTTTGAGTGTTGCTATACAGTGCAAGTTTCTTTCAGCATTATATCCGATATTCCAGTCAGAAGTACTATTCTTTTGAGGTAAGGGATGTTATATTTTTCGTAAATGATGTTATTGCTTTCAATATCATTTCATCGAAATATTGGTATGAATTTTATTATGAAATTTTTACCTTTTCCGTCAGGGTTACTATTTACGTATACGGCACTATTCACAAATACGGTACTATTCACGAAGTATGATTTTTCTTATGATAATTTCTACCTTTTCATGTCGGATTTACTATTCACGTATACGGCACTATTCATGTATATGACACTATTCATGAATACGGTACTATTCACAGAAAAATTAAATTTTCTTTTCTTAGTACAAGTTGGCTATTATGGTTCATATCTTTGATTGGATCCAAGTTTTGATTTTCATTCTTGAATTTTGCTCTATAGTTGATTATTATGGAGTATTCTTGAACTTGGATAAACTAAATTACGAATCCCTAATTTTTGTCCTTTATCTCACTGAATTTGTTCTTTAAAATATTTTTCATCATCTTCAGTCTTAAATAGTGATACAAAAGAATATCTTTGGCCTGTAGTGCAAAGATGGATGATTATTTGATGAATATCTTTGGCCCGTAGTGCAAAGATGGACAGGTGTTGAGATGAACATGACCAACTGGTGATATAAATGAATATCTTTGGTTTGTAGTGCAAAGATGAATATTTGATTTAAGATATATATTGATTGATGTTATAGGGATAAAATATTGATTATGGACTTTCAAATCATAGAAGATAGTAGACATTATTTCCTACTTAACTCTTCTGATGCATTGTTATTTCCGCTGCAGTTGTTGATCTAAAACTTGTTGTCCATAATATTTTATCTGATTTGTTGAAGACTAACGATAAATTATTCTTTATTATCTTTGTCATAATATTCTTTACTGGGCTAGTTGAGCTCACCCTTTTCATCTATTATCCTCTTCAGGAAATGAGAATGTCGCAGAGACTAGTCGGGGGACAGAGTGATGGTCCGAGTTAGAGCAGTAGTAGTCCTCACTATTTTTATAAAATAGTGTGATAATAATTGTAATGAGGACTTAGTTTGAATGTTTATATTTTTTTACATATTTGTATTGACATTCACAGCTGTGTGGTCGTATTTTGCACGACCGTGTGATATAAAAGTTTGTATTTGGATTCTGTACCATGTGTTTGGCGACTCATAATGGGTTGGTTGGATTGGACTTATTCTAGGGGCGTCACAGTTGGTATCAGAGCTTAGGGATATGGTCTCTGGCGGAGATCGGGGAATAGAACTAGGAGGGGAGAGACGAGTAAATCCTTCACTAGTATATCCTACCTAAGCTTATGTGGTATTTAATTGGTCGGTCGGAGTATAGGGTTAATATGTGATATGTTAATTTATTTAATTAACCCTTATTTTATGGTAGTATTTGAGAATGGCAGCTGAGAATGTTAACAATGGAGTGAATGAGACAGTTGAGACACTTTTAATTACCAACCAGGAGAATGTGCAACAAGAAGGCAATATTCCTACTGAAAACAACCCCACCGATCAAACAATGAATGATGGGATGTTTAGAAGCTTTTTGCAGTTCATGCAAAACCAGACGAGGGAGACTTGGGTGCCAAATACAGGTGGAGATAATAGCAACTCGCGGCTTGTCACTGCCAAGCAGTTCAAATAGTTTGGACCACTAGAATTTTTGGGAAAGCCGGATCCGATGAAGGCGGAAACGTGGGTTAATTAAATTACCAAGATATTTGATGTCTTGGGATGCACGAAGGAACAAAAGATTCCGTTCACCACCTTTATGTTCCGTGGAGAGGCAGATTACTGGTGGGAATCTATGAAGCGTACCCAGCCTGCCACACTCAAGATGCCTTGGGAAGCGTTTCAGAAACTATTCAATGACAAGTACTTTCCTAAAAGTATTCGTCATATGAAAGAGGTGGAGTTTATCAGACTAGAACAGAACAACATGACTGTGTCCCAGTACGAGGCTAAGTTTGCGGAGTTGTCCAGGTTTGCACCTCATTTGGTAGAGAATGAGGAACGTATGACGCGGATGTTTCTGAGAGGTTTGAAATTGAAAATTTGTCAATACCTCATTTCTCATAAATTTTCTCTCTATTCAGATGTAGTAAACAGGGCTCAGTTATTAGAACAAGATAATGAGTATGTTCAACCAAAGGACCACAACCAGGGTCGTACCAGTGGCAGCAGTCATCAGAGCAATGACAATCAGCGGGGAGAAAAGTATCATGACAAAAACGGTAACCACTCTGGTGGTAATCGTGACCATGATAATAGAAGAAGTGAGCCGGGGGAGATTTCAAGAAGAGAAGGTACAACAATGAGAACGTGAAGATGTCGATAGCAGCACCAGCATCAACTGTTTCTAGGGGAGGAGAACGACCACCGATCGTATGCTATAAATGCGGAAAAGAGGGACACATCAGCCCAAACTGCCCACAACAATTCAAGGCATGCTATAACTGTGGAAAGGAAGGACATATAGCTCGAGATTATCCTGTAGCGAAACCAAGTCCAGCGGGGGTGGTGATTCCAAAGGCGGTTTCGGACAAGTCAAAGTCGGTGGTTCCTGGAAGAGCGTTTGTCGTGACTGCCCAAAATGCGAGGAACCCGAACGAGGTGATCATGGGTAAGCTAATCATAAACTCTTGCTAAGTTTACACTTTGTTAGATACCGGTGCTACCCATTCTTTTATATCACCTACTTGTGCTCAACGTTTGAACTTGACACCTGAGAAATTAGACATTGACTTATGAGGTGTAATGGATAAATTAGACAACATGAGGTGTAATGGATAAATTAAATGTGTACCTTTAATGAGAGATATTAAATTAGAAAAAATAAATATTTATTATTAAATATTTATCTCTGTAACGACCCCAAAATTCATACAAAATAATTCTCATTCACGATCGTTAACAATACAACTTTATTCTAACTTTACATCATTATCGATGATACCATCACTACAAAAATGCGAATAATTAAGATTTTTATATATTTCTTTCTTTATTGCCCTGAATCTCAACCTTTATCATTGCATGTCTGATTCAAATTTATTACATGAATCGCTACATCGAAGTTACTATACAAAATCTTACATCACAAGCAATATCCACTATACATCGGATAGTTCAACTTTACTACTCAACAATTATGTTACAATCAAAACAGTAAATGCATTTCTCATCTAACATAAGTAATCTTCTTGAATATTGATCTCTATAATTCAAATAGCACGTATCATTACCTTGAAACCTTGACCTGCAAACATAGTTATTTGCAAGAGTGAGCTCGACAGCTTATTTCTGTATAATAATCATATATTATTATACGTAAATAATTAATCATTAATCTCACTTTCCCTAACACTTAGGCTTTTTAAGTCCCTACGCGAAAACTTCGTGAGTCATAAATGAAATATTATTACATATTCCATCTCGTATCAAAATCCTATCATTACGCGTTTCTCTGAATTTCAAAATAAATTCTCAAGCAGAAATGGATGAATAGTGATTCTCGCACTTTTCCTCCCGACAAATCTTTTCTCGGCTAACTTAACTTTTCACGGTATATTATCGTCAAATCTTGACTAGTTTGTTTCTGTGGCCTGTGTTACTCGAACAAGTAAGCCCTAAAGGATGTTTTTACACCTAGCACCCTAAAACCATCTGGTTTGGGAGTCGTTGGTCGAAAGTTCACTAAATGGGTCACATTAAAATGCCTAAGAGAATCAGACATTGTACAGTCTAGTGTAAATGCGGGATGGAGCATAAAACGCACTCGTGAATGAATAAAAATAGGAATAAGCCTCAGTAGAGATCCCTGAATTTGGTAATTGCTTAGTTTTAACCGAAATTGTTATGTTTACAGAGATACTTGAATTGGAACTGAAATTTTCCTTCTAAGAAGTTTGTTATGAGACTATCTTGAACTGTGATTGGATAGAATGGTTAACAAGCACACACGCACAACATGGGTGATGACAGGTTTGGATTGACTGATTGGTTAAGTTATGGACTGTGACTTGATTGGATATATTATTTAAGTATCATATAGTATCTTTGAGGCCTGTTGCTAGACATCATATTGATTTATTGCTGGGTTCGTAGGAATATTAGGAAGTAGATCATGCATATGCATTCATGCAGATAGGTTGGTTTGTTTATTTTTAGTTCTTTTTTGTTTTTGCTTGAGGACAAACAAAGTCTTAAGTTTGGGGGTATTTGATGAGTGGGTTTCATACCTACGAATCAGACATCTTTCAAACCTAAGATATTTCTACTTCAGGTATTTTTAGGATCATTATTACGTGTTTTCGCTGGTATTGTGCATGGATAAGCCGGGAGGACAAGAATAAAATAATGAGTGCATAAGGAGAAAAAAAGCTACAGAAAGTTCATGAGCTCGCCGAAGCGCAGAATTTATATTGTAGAAACTCGCAGGGGCGCAGGGGTGCAGGAGTGCCGGGGTGAAGTTACAAGGCTGAAATGTGCGTTGGGGCGAGGTTCGCGGGAGACAACTTAAAGTTTCCTTGTTCAAGTTGGATTCTGGAGATTTTTGGTTGGGTGATTTGGAACGCGATTAGGAGAACATAAAAAGGCAAATAGAGGGGCAGAGAGGAGATTATCTTGGACATTAACAAACCCTAACCTGGGGAGATCACACGTTGGAGAATTGAAGCGAGGCTAAAGGCACGAAGAACACAAGGCGAGATTGGAGAAGAGTAGCACTAAACTTTTAATTTCTATTCTCTTTATTAATCTATTCTTTGTATTCAGGATGCTAGTAACTTTGTGGATGTCAGTTACTTATTTATCTATTATGAACTAATTCACTGTTTAAGTCTACAATGGAGCTTATTTTGTAATTGAGAATTGACATGCTTCTATATTGATTGATTGAGACTATTTCCAGATTATTTACTATGGTTTATGCTTAATTATATTATTGCTTGACCACCGAACTTGTTATTCCATATGAACTCGAGAGATGAAATATGGGATTAGAACTGATCATAGTAACGTATGTTTATATTTTTTGCACTAAGTTGGGATTCATAATTCATGTGTAAGATAGAGATATCTATACATCGTATGTAATCTAATAAGAACCTGAACTGAAACCCTTTTCAATTGTAATTCACATATAGATATAGTGAGTTAGTTAATTAAGGTGTCCTACTTAATTCTATCAAAAGTGGAGTTAAGTTGGTATACATTGAGAGATGGTTATATCTAACGTTGTGTTCTTGGTTAATAATTTGGAATAGTTAATTTGAATTAAATGAAAGTGTGTCATTCAAAGTGAAACAATCAATGAAGTTGTAGGCTTAATTCTCCAAAAACTTGTCAAATTCCTGGATAGTGTTAGTTATAATTTCATTGGTAATATTACATAAAAATCATCACTTGACCATTGGTTTATTAAAATTGAGATAATATAATATTGGTAATTGTTAGGATAAATTGTAGTTATTTTCTCCGTGGGAACGATACTTTATTTCCACTGTATTACTTGTTGACCACGTATACTTGTGTGTTGTGTGTATTAGATTTTACCCAATAGGGGTTTAAAACCACCCGCGATCTACCGCGAGTTTACCTGTAGTAGCCTGAGGTGGGTCCCACCCCCTCCGGCTCGATCAAATTTAAGTCAAAGCAGGGTCCCCTGAAGCTAAAAAGTCAAATCAGCAAAAAAGGTTCTACGCGATTGAGCAGAAAGAGCCTGAAACCCTAAAATAGGGTACTAAACTTCGGAACCATGAAAATCTATTGTAAACCATTAGTGATAGCCCCCAGCGTAGCATCAGAGAGAGATTCGGTGGTGCAATCCGTTAGAAATTACTTCAGCGAAGATATCGGGGAATCTAATATTGCAAACCGTTGGTGACAGCCCCAACGTAGCATCGGAGAGGGATCCGATGATGTAAGTCGTTGAACACTACTTCAGCGAGGATATCAGGGAATCTGATATTGCAAACCATTCGCATCAATCGAGCGTAGCATCGGAGAGAGATTCAGTGATGTAAGCCATTGAACACTACTTCAGTGAGGATATCGGAGAATCTGGTATTGTGAACCTTTGTAAACTACCGTTCGAGTAGGCATCGAGACAGTCTTGTGATGAACCTTTGGAAACTATCATTCAAGTAGGCATCGAGATAGTTCGGTGATGAACCTTTGTAAACTACCGTTCGAGTATGCATCAGAGACAGTCCGGTGATGAACCTTTGTAAACTACCGTTCGAGTAGGCATCGAGACAGTCCAGTAATGAACCTTTGTAAACTAATGTTCGAGTAGGCATCGAGACAGTCCGATGATGAACCGTTGTAAACTACCTTCAGTGTAGGCGTCGAGATTTTTCGGTGATGTAAGTTGTTGAAAACTACTTCAGCGAAGATATCAGATTGTTCGATATGGAAAATCATTGGAGTTAATCCCAGCGTAAGCATCGGCATTAACCCGATAAAAATCCAAACCATTGGAGTCAGCTCAACGTAAGCATCATCATCAACCTGATGGAAATTAAACCATTGTTGTTAGCCCCATCGTAAATATCAGAAAGGTCCTATGGTATCAGCCATACGAATCATCCTCAGCAGAGAATAGGAATGATCGTTGATGCAACACGTGGCAACTAACCCCACGAAGAAATATAGCATTAATAACATCATGTTATATCTTGTCATGGCATCATTACATTTGCATTCATAATTTTTCAAGTGTCTGGAAATCTTTATCTTGTCCATTGCATTGCATTGCATAAACATGATAAATAGGGGAATCTATAGACACTCGAGATTTTGCATTTCTGTTACTAACCTTGTAGTAGGGCAAAACCATCTTTTATATCCTGGAGATAACCCTGGAAGTATAAAATCACAATCAAACCCCCGGAGATAGCCCCAGGGAACATCAAATCAACCTCAGAGATAACCCTGAGGACGAACATGATCAACAGCACTCAAACCCCGGAGACAACCTTGAAGGAAGACAGCTACAGTTGTATCAAGTCCAAAAATAGCCCCAGAAGGGCAAAAGGGAAATTTTACCAACTCAACATCAATACTGATTAAACCACTGTGGATAAGGTCATACAGAGCCATCACAGCAATTTCGAGTGCAAACTACGCCAGACAGCTCAACGGACTGACTGCGAAGACTTGAAGATCTATTTATGGACCCCTCTTCCTGGATTCAGAAAAGGTCAAGCCCTATGTCATGACGTAGCTCTCGGAAAGAGCTTTTCGGAATGGTATGGTACACCTCCATAGGATTCCTGGATTGCAAGATATGAAGGTTTCAAGCAGACTACGTGTCGATCGAGGGAATACACTTCGAGGTAGTAGGGCCCACTAGAACCAGCCGCAGGTCCACCTGTGGCTAACCGGGCCTATATATATCCCCCCTTTAGCTTATAAGAGAAGAGAAGAGAAGAGAAGAGAGAGAGAGAGAGAAGGTCCAAAAGAGAGAAAATCTGGCCATTTGAGAGAGAAATAGCTTGAATCTTACTCTGATCTTTGTAAAACTCCTTTATAAACACTTCTATACATATATACTATAGCATATCAAGTTTTAACCGGTGAAAACTGAGTTTTGAGGCACCGAAAGCCGTTCGTGAGCTATTCTCGTGCTAGATTGTAAGATTTCTCTAGATTTGCTTTCTCTGTTTGCTTTAATATATATATAAGAGCTATATATATATAGTTAGCAGTTAATATTGGTTAGATCTAGCTTTTTAACTGTTTATTTCATGTAAATAGTTAATATTTGTGCTTTATTGACTAGATCTGTACTAGATCTAGCCAGATCTAGCTTTTAACAGGTCCAAAAGTTGTAAAACTTGAACCTGGAAGCTAGGATGGCTAAGATCTATATAGATCTAGTTTTCTTTCTAGTTTTATAAATATTTAGCAACCACGTGACCCTAGATTTGTATCTAGAGGAAACTGGAAGCTTTGGGCTACTCGCATACAAGGATTTAATTGATGAATCCTTTGTTTAGCGATGTCTAGAATAGATATGTATTTTGTTGCAATATATTCATTTCGTAAGCTTTAAAGTATGTTGTGTGAGCCTAGGAATACCAAGATCTACGATTCAATCAATGGATCTAGATCCAGTTCCAATGATGGACACGTTTCGGTTGTACAGTCAGCTTGCAACCCATTGTATATGTAACCTTGGGCCTTAAAATGGTTATATGGGTTTAAAGCCGCGAAATAGTGAAAAATCATGTATGTTGTGTTCGGGGCATACTTAGATGGCTTTCATACCCATAAGGAGTCCAACACTTGTAGATAGTTTTATTTATTGTCAAAGATGGTTCACATCTTAATAAAACCAAATCAAGCCGAATGTGGAATAAAATGGAAGTATCAAAGGGTCTCAATTCCTATGCGAGCGAGGGTTTGAAAATAGATTTTCAAAACTTCACTTTCATATGCTTGTTTAAAATGAACTTTTCAATAAATCAAACCCTTCGTATATAGGTCCAATGAGACACAACACTACTTCCAAAAATAAAGCATTTTTGTGCACATTTATATGCAACACACACACACACACTTCACATGCTTAGGGAATGAAAAGACGTCGGAACTGTGTTTCACAGAAGTCTAGGGGTGCCTAACACCTTCCCCTCGCTTAAGCAAGTCCCCGAACTTTATGAATCTTGATTTCCAAGAGCAATTAAGCAGAGTTATACATTGGGCCATATTACAAAACCTTTCAAAATTCGGTTGAGTTGGTACAACCATTTAAACTCATACCAACAAGCGGATCTATTTAATTCGACTTAATCACATTAAAATCAAATCTTTTCAAATCGTCGACATTATATGTCGGTCTTTTCTAAAATCTCACCCTTTAAGAAAGATAAAATCAACATAGCGAAACCTAAAGGGTAGAGAACAGCATTAGGAGAATTTCCCAGCGTCGACAACATCTAGAAGAGGAATGTTAATTTTCACTTGTTTGAAAACTTCTAGAATTTTATCTAACTGGGTTGACTGCTTGTTTGAAATAAGTCTTTGAGGAAATGGGGTTTTTGGTTTAAAGACTTTTTCATTTGAGTCAGAAGATGTGGTTTGATCATTTTTTGACACAAGCTTAGTGGATGGACCTAGTGACTCAAAGTTTGTGAGCTTTTCGTGTTAGGTTGACTTTGAAGATGGATTGCTAGATTCAACTTTTAAATTTTTCTCTTCTTCATTATCAATGCCTTCATGATTGTTAAAATAATTTTCAGACCTTAAAGAGATTACAAAATTCACATGATTGACTTGGTTGTTTTCAAGTGAATTAGCATGATAAGGTTTTTGATTAGGGACTAGAAATTTTGGATTGGTCTTAGGTTGACTGGGAAACTTACCCTTCTCTTTTTCATTAACTGTTGTGGTCAATTGACTAATTTGGATCTCTAAACGAGATAAGGCTTGGTTAGTGTTTTTCATTAACGATTCGATATTCTTTTCTAAAGTGCTAAGTCTCTTCTCACTTTCATTAGAAAAACTTGGTAGATATTGAGGTGCTGAATTTAAATTTTGGTACGGACCAGGATTTGGCTTTTGGTAAGGTTGAAAAGATTGATTTAAAGACTGATTAACCGGATTTGAAGATTTATTTGGGTAGGGTCCTTGGTTCCATGCAAAACTAGGCTAATTTCTCCAACTTGGATTATAAGTGGGTGCAAATGAGTCATTCCTAGGTCTTTAAAACATTGCATTGACTTGTTCATATTCTTCAGGTTGAGTCATGACTCTAAGACATTCCTCTATCACATGACTTGGTGAATTACACCTTAGACACAAAGGTGTTGGTGTTGAGACTTGGTTCACATGCGATGGTTCCCTAGTTTCTAAAGCTTTGAGTCTTTTAAGTACACCAACTAACTTAGCTTCGGTAGCAATTGAATTGTCAATTGTATGAACACCCCTAGATGAACAAGGTTTATCGGTCTCTCGGGCGGTTTCCCATTTCATGGTTTTTTCTGCTAAGTCTTCTAAAAACTCCCAAGCCTTTTCCCCATCCTTATTCAAAAAATCCCTTTGACACATCGACTCTAACATTGTTTTAGTGGCATAGTCTAAACCTTCGTAAGCAATTTGACACAATCTCCATTTCTCAATTCCATGGTGTGGGCACTGGGATAACAAATTTTTAAATCTATCAAAATATTTTCAAAAGGACTCTTTTTCAAGTTGGCAAAATTGATGAATTGCAGTCCTGATTTTAGCAGTTTTATGATTTGAAAAATATTTTTTAAGAAATGTAACAACAAATCCCTCCCAGGTTGATATGAAATTATTTGGTAGGCTATATAACCACTTTTTTGGCATTATCTTTTAAAGCAAATGTGATAAATCTTAGCCCAATTGAGTCATCAGACAATTGTTGAATTTTCATTAAAGCACAAACTTCCTCAAATTCCAGAATAAATAAATATGCATCTTCTATTCCCGTGAACCTAGGTAACATATTTATAAAATGCGGTTTAAGTTCAAAATTGTTACCAGTTACCGGTGGTAGCTTGATACATGAAGGTTGGGCAGAGCGGGAAGGATAACATCGATCCCTTAAAGAAATGGTTTGTGCGGCCTCTATTTTTCTTAAAGTGAGATCTTTTAAAATGAAATCTGAAAAATCAAGTTTTCTCACTAATCGGGATGTTTCATCCCTAATCCACACTTTTTGCATACACTACTTAGCCAATAAGTAGATAAGCACAGGAAAAAACAAATAAGAGAAAATAGTAATAAAATAATTACTTCTAAGGTCAACCTAAAAAAAATCTAGACAGCTCCTAACTGTTTCAAGTTACACCGCAAGGTCCACCAATTTCAAAATTAATCACACCACTAGCCAGGTAAGTATAAGAAAGGTGGGAGTCACTATTGATCGATTTCGCAATCAATAAAACACGCACAAGTATACGCGGTCTAACAAGTAATATAATGATAAGAGAGTTATCGAACCCACGAGGAACTATTGCTAATATTTATCAAGTACCGACTTTATATCGCTTAAGTCTTATTCAAATAGTTAAATAAAAGATGTGTAATTAATCTAGTTAAATCTAATTATCAAAGCAAGTAAATGGATAACGATTGGTATCTAAGGCACTACAAGTTAAGATCATAACTTCACCCGACACTAGCATTTTGTCAAGCACTTGGTGTGCTATGTTTCATCAAATATCCTAACTTTCTCTCCTTGGTCTTAGTGGTCACGACGGATTGTCGACCGAGAACTCACAATTGCTCATACGCCTCTTCCAAGGTATGTATGAACCTATCCTCTCTAGATCCACCCTAAAGGGAATAGAACAGAAAAGAACATCCAAGCAAGGTAATAATCCGACACATTCCTATGCAAATTAACCATAGACAAAGAATTAAAGCATAGGTTCTCAATCAGGTCACACATGGCGCACAAGTATATTCCTATCCTATACACAAATTATGCAATCTAATCAAGTAGACAACTCATAATCACATGCCAACATATCAAGGTGTAATGCCCAATAAGTCCAATCCACCCATTCTGGGTCGCCAGAAAAACACTCAACAGAATCCAAATACAAATCTTCCTGTTTACAACTATTACCATGTCATATATAGTACGACAGACACATAATGTGTGAGTTTTAATACAAATACCACTCATGGTACTTCCTTGGACAACACCTCACCCTATTTGATTCACCAAAATCAACTGTTAAATGTCGTATAAAGTACGATCCACATATTTTTAAGTTCTCAGTACAATTATTATGCCACGTGGTTCTATAACTTGGTGAGGACCGTGACTAATTTGAAACACCCCTTTTTACCCAGGTTCTCTCTGCTAGTTCCAGCTACACTTTTATTTCCTGAAAGGAATTGTAAAGAAAAAGGGGTGAGTACAAATAGCCCAGTAAAGAATATCATGACTAAGATAATTACATTATCAATAGCATTCATCAGTAATAAATCAGATATTTAGAACATATGGTAGATGATAAAGTTTTCAACCATAATTGCAGCGGAATCAACAATCCATTAGGAGAGTCAAGTAGAACACAAGGTCCACTATCTTCTCCCAATTAAAAGTCCATCATCAATATTTTATTCCTGTAATACCAATCAACAGTTCTTCGTTGTACACAAGAACAAGAGAACTTTCATCACTTATCTTTACCTGAAACATCAAAAATCATGGTTATACCAATTCACAGTTCCTGTTCATAATCATGCTAATAAATTCATCTTTGCACTCAGGCCAAAGATATTCATCAGGTAATCATTCATCTTTGCACTACAGGCCAAAGATATTCAAATCTCAAAAAAATATCTAATCATTTCAGAATTTATATAAATAATAATTATAACCATGTTGATCAATTCACCTTTGCACTTAAGCTAAAGATATTCAATTGTAAAATCAATGGTCATGATCATACCAGTCAACAATTCATCTTTGCACTACTGGCCAAAGAGAACCCATAGTCATGATCATACCAATAATCTACCCATCTTTACACTCAAGTCAAAGAGAAATTTCACCACAACAATTGTAACAACAATATATAATCAGAATAATAATCTCTTACAATAATATGGAGTATGAAAGAAAATGATATCCCTTTACCATAATATGAAATAGTGATACCCCTTACCATAGAAATGATACCTCTTACTTTAGCACGTGACTGGATTATATTTTCTATGAAATTGATCAATCTGAACACTGCTTGCATTCTTTATCAACACTTGGAGTAACCTTACACTCAAAAGAAATACTCACAATATTATACTCACAATATTGTAATAAAAGAATTTTATACTTTTGGTGTAGTCATGGTGTGTGTTTAGTTACTCAACCAGGTAATCTATTTATACTGAAAATCGAGGAAACAACTAGCACATCAGCTTTGACAAAATAACCAAATGAGCTATATAAAATAACGGTAGTGGAATTTGTGGTCCCAAAGAGGAAATTAAATCAATCTGTACACGTTTTTAACAAAATTTGTTCAATAATAGAGTTGTGGTCTTAGAAAAAGTAGAGTATCGGCAAGTCTTGCCAAACTTACTTTTGTAAAAAGAAAATAATTGAACAAACATCTGCATATCATACTTATTCGTTACTTGTTCGTTTACATCCCGACACCTCATGAGCTTACTAACACTTCTTAAAATATTATTCTGAAATTTCTAAATAATTTTTATATTTTTTGAATTATCCGACAATTTTCTATAATTATTTCTATTTATAAAAACTATCATTTAATAGCTTTAAAATAAAAATACTAACTCCACATACTTTTATATCTTTAAAACATCATCAATATTAATCTTATATTATTATAAGATTTTTCAATAAACTTCATAATTTTCCACCATTCATAAAATTTCTATGAATTTTTTCTATTTTTAAACTAACTATAAATAGCTTAAAAATACAATAAATATTTCTGTTATTCAATAATTCATCAAAAATTTACAGAAATTATAAACTGATATTATAAGATTTTTGTAAAAATATTTCATCCCAAATAATTTTTCTGATAATTTAATTAAAATTTTTAATATTCAGAAACTTCAATAATTCATAATAATTAGCCCTTTTATTAGAAAATTGCGGATCTTATGTTCTTTTCATGTGAAATTTAATTCTCTACAACTTTGTAGAAGAAAGTGTCTCCAAATTCTGCCTCTAACATATAGAAATAGACTTACTGAAAAAGTTTGCCGGAAAATATTTCTGTTTTGAAAAAAATACCAGATCAGCCACCTTCATGAAATTCATAACAAATCATACGTTAATCTTTAACGGTTCAAAATTTGTGGACATATACTCAACTTATATAAGTATAATATATCCAAAAATTATAATGATCCAACGGTCGGATTAAGAATTATAATTCACGCAATAAAGCTTAAGAAACTAATTTTTTGGACTATAAGTTCTTCGGATCAGTTTCATTCAAACAGTCACCACAAAAAATTCACAAGGAATTTTTAGGTGATTCCAATTTCTGTAATTAGCTTACTTCCAGAGCTTTCTTTTGATATAAATCTCATCTCCCAACTCATTATACACAAAGAGTTATAGATTTTACAAAATCAAGTAGTAAACTAATTTTTCTAAAAATTTTCAGATTTTGTTTTTCATTTGATTTCTTGATTTCTCTCATTTGATTCATGTTTATGCAAATTTAATCCATCACAAATTAATAAGCATAACATATCCTCTTCTATGAATTTCATAAAAATTAATAATCAATAATAACAAAGGTTTTGATTTTATCTTCTTTGTTTTCATTTATTCTTCTTTCTTTCTTTCTCTTTCCTTTCTCTCTTCTCTCTTTTCTTCCTCTTCCCAATTTGGTACGGGAGGAAGTGTAATTCTTACTGATGGGCTCTCTCTCCCTCTCTCTTATAGTAACTCCGACACAAAAAGGTAAATATTTTATAATAAAATTTATACCAATATTTTGTTGGAATGATATTGAAAGAAATAACATCATTTGCAAGAAAAATAATATCTCTTACCATCCCTTACGAATCCGAAAGCAATAATACCCCTTACGAGTATAAAATCACATCTTTTATCAAAATATCCTTTATCAAAATATCATTTACGTAAAATGATATCATTTACGAAAATAATATTATTTTACGAAAAATAACCTCATTTACGAAACATAATAACATCCCTTACAACAATGATATCTCTTACCTTAGTAGAAGAGTAGTTTTGACTGGAATATCGGATATTATATTGAGAAAAATCTTGTACCGTAATCCACACTCAAAATACTCATATCCTCACAAAAAATACGCTCAACATTATAGAGAGAAAATTTTCTGATTCTGGTATGATTTTTCATTTATAACTAAGCATTCTATTTATAGAAAAATGTCAGAATACCAAAACAGACTAAATGAACCAACGGAGGCTTTTCAAGCCTCCACCTTTGAAATTTCTTCTTAGCAAAATTTTCAGTATTTTACAACAAATAAAAGGACAAGAGTGGGGCCCACCCATTCTAGAAAATCTCCACCAAAATGTTTTAAATTTAAACAATATTCAGAAACTTCAATAATTCATAATAAATAACCCATTTATCAGAACAATATGAACCTTATGTCCATTCCATATAAAATTTAATTCTCTACAACTTTGTAGAAGGAAGTTTTTTCAAATTCCGAACGAACAATAACTCAAATTTACATTTGGGTGATTTTTACACACCCACATTCTGACAAAACTAACAACGGAGCAATCCAACTTTGAAAAAAACCAACATCATCACATTTCACACACAAGTGGGGCCCACCCAATTAGAAAAATTCTTTACCAAATTTTCTCACATGTTTATATAATATATATATATATATATATATATATATATATTTTGAAACATAAAAAAATTCCAATTTCATTTTTCTCTCTTCCACCTTATTTTATTTTTATACCATAAATTTATTATAAAAATGTTATCGTTTAAATAATAAAATTATATTATTATCTTATCACCTTATATTATTATAATGTAATATTATAATAATATATTTGAATAAATATTTTATCGAAGAAGATAAAATATCAACTTTTAATAATTGTCTCTTTTGCTAAAAATTCCATCATTTTTATCAAAATTGAATAAATATTTCCTTATCATTTTTATCAATAATTATTATTCACAAATAATATTATAGAACCACAATAATAACAATCAGGTCGTTCCCAAGAAAGAGGGGGCTTTCTGATAAGGATTTCTCCTTACTGGCGCGCAATTAGATTAACTAACCCCTTACCTAGACAGAACTTCCTAGACATTGCCAATAATGTTGTCTAATAATATTATTCAAATAAAATGAATTATTGATTTGATAATGTGAAATACTGTGCAGTGGTTACTGTGACAATTATTGAATCAATAATATAAAATATCAACGTAGCAATTATTGAATCAATAATATAAAATATTAAACAGTAATTACTGTAACAATTATTGAGTAAGTGTCTTCTTAAGTAAGAATCAATACTTAAAAATTATAGTGCAATACCGTGTGCTACTGTGCAATAACGCGTATTATTGTATTTTAATCACCGGGTATTTCAACAATTTCAACAGTTTAACGGTAAAAGTTTTGCCGTTATTATTATTATTATTATTTTTTAATAAAAAGGTTACTTCTGTCACTTTCTATATCTGACAATTATTCGTTGTGGGGTCCACCAAAGACTGCGCCGTCGTACGAATATTCTCCGATAAAAAAAATATTTCACGACCAAACGAATATTCCTCGACAACAATAAATATTTTATAACCACTTGCTTACTTTGTAAACTTTACATATATCACCTTTAACTTTAACCTTTTATCAATTTAACCATTTACTGAATAATAATAATAATAAGAAAAATTTAGTACTTTTATTTCATAAAATTTGGAGTCTTACATGTGACGCCAAATTGCTAATGATTTGAGGCACTGCAGCACGGCAGTTGGGTAAGCTGGCAAAGAAGAAGCGTTGCGGCGCCAGTTTTGTACAAGGAACCGGCGCTGCAACGCTAATGCTGCAAAAATGATATTTTTGCCCCTGAAAGTTAAAAATGACCTGAAAACTCCTACAAAACATCAATTAAGCAAAATAATAACAAAACAATATAAAAGCAATGTAAGATAATAAGAACATGCAACTTCTTAAGTATAATAGTAGTCGATTTGCGGGTATAAATTCCACTCATCAGTCTCTCCGTAGATATGGTGACTAATTGAATAACCACACGTTCTTTAGGCATTTACTTTTTGAAACTACTTGCCTAGACACCAGTAGTTTGATTACTTTAAAATTCAGTCTCCTCTTGGAGTTTTTTTTTCCAAATTGAGCTCGAGAGTCCTAGGGGTCAATGTCTACTTGATTTTATTAGGTCAAAGTTATGCAAAATGTAAGTTGGGTTGTTTGTGGGTCAAGGAAGGGTGATGAAAATCCCCACCTTATCTTATTATGGGTTTTTGCCCTTAATGTTAGATTAAAGATGAAAATGCACAAATAAAAAAACTGTAAACAAATAAAGTATCCTAAAACTATATGAATTACGAAAGAAGGAGAAATTTTGGACGTACCTCAATCTTCCAACAATCACTACAGTTTATATTTGACGGAAAAAAAAAACCTAAACAAGATGTGCTCTACGTGAGTGAATGCATGAATGCGGCAAATAAAAAAAATATTAAAAATAACTAAACTACTAATTTTTTGTTGTTTTTTTTTATATAAAAAAATATGGAGATACGAAGTACCAAAGAAAGCGCAATAACAAAATTTTTATCTTTTCGCTCCTTCGCTCCGCTTTGATAATCCTGGAAAAAAAAATTATAGTTAAAAACTAATTCGAATAAATAAAAATTAAGGAATAAAAAAAATAATTCTAGTCCCCGGCAACGGCGCCAAAAACTTGATGTGTTAAAATTATGTATTGCAAGTGCACAACGTCTATTGTAGATTTGGCAAGTTTCGGTCGAACCATAGAGACTAGATTAATTCTTTAATATATCCTTAATTAATATTTTAGGCAAATTAGAAATAAATATAGTGGTGATGATTAACTAACTAAACTATGCAAACTAATAATTAATAATGAGAACTATTAATGAGAAAAGATATCCAGAAATCCAAATCCACTAAATAATAACATAATAAACATTTTCTTATTTTCCAAATTAATTCCCAAATTACTTTTCATTCCCTTTAAAAATTATGTTTCATATAATTAATACGGGCAAGTATAAGTTATGAAAAATTCACAGATTAACTATAACTTATCAAAACCTCGCAATCAATATAAAAATTATATGCAATTTGTGCGAAGGAAAAAATGAAGGCCAAAATAATTAGGCATTAATTACAGGACGGAAAGAAAATATTATTATGAAATATCTAGTTTCATCATCATCCTAGGTATTACAAATTTAGTAATCCATTATTTATGAACAAATTTAAAATTTAAACTAATGTTGATTGCATGTACCTAAGATTAAAAAAATAATAATTTATTAAAACTATTACTACTACTAGTATAGATTGGAAAGAAAACAAAATAACAGAAACAAATAAAATAGTATATTACATTACTCCCTGTACCGCAACAATGTTTCGAACTTCATCCCATAGTAAAACAACAATGGATTGAACTTGTATATTTGCTACTGTATAGAGCCACGACAAGAAAGGAAAAAAAACAATCTATTCCTACTTGTTCTGGATGTACGGAAAGAAATCAACAAAAGAAAATAAAAGCGTTCTCCTTCCTTTCTAAAACAAAAGATCTATTTATAGAGAAAAATAAATTTTAACCTAATATTAATACATTGAACATGGTCTCTTCTTTCCTTTATGTCTTTATCTCCAAATTGGCTTCAATTTTTTCATGATAATCCTCCAAAAGTCTCATGTTATCTTTAAAATTGAATAATAATATTTTATTTGCTCCCCAAGATAAACAAGATAAATCCTACAAAATCAAATAAAATGTATTAGTTAAATAGAATAAACACACAAAATAATAAATATGAGAATACTAAAGTGTATGATTAATATGTATCACTTATAAATTAGGAAATTGATATATTCACAAGTAAAAGTGATATTAACATAAGTTTTCGCTTAAATAAATACTCCATCCGTTCTTTTTTACTTGTCTTTTTAGAAAAAACACAAATATTAAAAAAATATAATTAATATTTTGTCTTGTTGACCAAAATAGTTATAAAATGTTAATACTACATTTCTAAAATTTATTGAAAAAGATGAAAGAGAAACAAGTTGATATTTAATATAGAGATAATACGAAAAAAAAAGTTATTAATACTTTTTTTGGAATTTACAAACGATAAGTACAAAAGGAAGAAATTTCACTATAATTAGCAAATTAAAAAAAAAGAAATTTAACTATTTAAAACGACAACTACAAAAAACCAAGGGAATAGTAAATAGGCTTTGTACTCGTATGAGAAAAACCTTATAAAAATACCAATATTTACTTATGGAGATAATAATTCTCATAAATTAATGTGTGATATGTACTAACCAGTGTTTTAAAATTCGGACCAAATCGGCGGTCAGACCGGTAAAAATTGGAATCAGTCCACCTTCCGGTCCGATTTGGACCAATGACCAGATTTTGGTCAAAACTCGGGTTGATCCGTTGAGCACCAGGCCAACGGGTAAATCCGGTTGATCCGTTTTTTTTACCAAATTTTTTTAATATTAAAATTAACCACTTTTATTAATATTGTAATTCATCTTTATTATGTTTTAGTTCATAAAAAAATGAGATTTGTTAAAATTTTTATTAATTACTAATAATATATATTTTTATATATTAATAATATCATTGGTTCAATAACGATTCGATCAATGATCCATCCACCTGATATCTTTTCCGGTTCAATGAAAGGTACGATTTTAAGAACCTTGATACTAACATCCTCTTGTGAATAGACCTGGCAATTTAGGCCCGGGCCCGCAGGCTGGCCCGGCCCGCCTACAAAAACATAGGCTATGAGCTTCATTAATGCAGCCCACAAAAAGCTGGGCCATTTTGGCACGGCCCGTGACGGCCTGGCTCGCGGGTGGTCTGTACACATTCTGAATCAATTTTGTTTTGCAAACTAGTTTTTATGCTCGGTAATTATTACTGTTATTTGTACTCACCTGTACAAAATTGTTGAATGCATGGATTGATGGTTTCTTCTTGGATGCTTGGTTACTCTATTATAAACTGTTGTTTATTTTTTTGTGTGTTTGGGTGATTAAGCTGAAAAGTAGTAATTTAAATGTTTGATAGTAACACTTGAGCCCAAATTTGATATAAGTTGTATATGTATGTCATTGAGGCATTACTTAATCAATTCATCCCGCTGTATTCATGTTTTTGTTTTTCAAATGTTGAATATTTTGTCTTCCATATCGTGTAGTGCCCGTGTCCTTTATGGTTGATTGGTTGTAATTTAGCAGTTTCCTACCTTGCACGTCATCGGAAAAAGCTAAACATCTGTTATTCTCAATGTGTTCGCTACTGGAGAAAATAGCCTTTATTGGCTATAGAGTTTTGGTTTTGCGTGATGGTTCTAATGGCTCCTTTAATAATTTAGTAAATTGTATCTCTCTTCAGACAAAGTATAAAAGAATATTCTATATCTTTTCCTTTTGTTTTGCATATGATGATATGATGATGATGACGGTAATTGAGAAAAAAAAAAAAAAAAAAAAAAAACCCGCGGGCTAGCCCGACCCGACTTAACCCGGATCACAGACCATAATTTTTTAATTCAAAAAATGCAGGCCTTTTTGGCCCGGCCCAAAAATGACACGGCCTGCGCTTGGCCCGATCCGGCCCAGCCCGGCCGTTTGCCGGGTCTGCTTGTGATGTTAACAAATTAACTCTGTTATTTAGTGCGAGTGAACTCCGTTGGTACGGATCGCCTCTTGTGATGGTATACGGTATTAGTATTGATATAATCGCCTCTTGTGATGGTATACGGTATTAGTATTGATATAAACTAAGTTACTTAAAATTCAATCTGATTAATACAAATGCCAAGTCTCAGGGCCTGAATTACACCCTCTTTTTGTTGTTAATCCTATGAGTCCTCCATTCAGTCCTCTGCCCACCTCTCAGGTAATCTTTTAGCAGACACTCTTTTTGTCTTTACTGGTACGATCTGTAATGCATTCTCTTTTTATTTCCTCAGTGAATTGTAGTTGTGTGATTTCAGTCTGTTATATAATTATATGTACACATACTTTATACGATCATTTTTGACGTTTGAAGTAAATTTGAGTTATTTTTCAATTTAAAATGATATGAATTCATGTGATTTTAGACAATACAATTATGAAATTATGAAAAATTTAAACTATTTAGAAAGTGCTACTAATTACAATATTTTTAGTTTTAGTTTTAACCATATCAATTTTGAATTTGAAAATATCTTTGACTTTAAAAAGACAAATTTGATCCTATATTTGAGAATTGAGGGAGTATATAATATTGTTCATTGTGACTTCAGTTTTAAAGATTTGTTGTGGCCACATATTGGACTGATCTCTCATCATAATTTTTATTTTATTTTATGGATTTTGGGTCAGTTCATGGGTACAATTTGTCTCAGCTTTGTTGTTTCTGTGCATTTTAGACAGATTACAATATTCATAATTGACTGGTACAGAGTATTTGGATTTTGGGTCAGTTCATTGGTAAGTCTTGAAATTAGTAGTACCTTGTAGATTTTTACAATATTAATAATTGTATTAACTAAAAGTTAAATGAATTCATATAAATTTTGCATTTCAAATTGACTTCAAAAAGTCTAATTGACTGGTAAAGAATATTTGGTAAATAATTTCTAAAACCACTTTTTTGGAATAATTTTGTAAGTTTTTAGTTTAAATGTTAAAAGTTAAAACACTTCAAAATCACCAAATTAAAAAATACTTTTAGACCCAAATCTCTACTGCTAAAAGTTTTTTTTGCTTCTTTAGCAAACACTTTCAGACACATTTTTTTTTCAATTTAAAGTGTTTTTGGCCGGACATTCTGCCCCAACAGATAGTAAGTGATTCAAGGACCAATATCATGGTCCTATTACTGTTTCATATGTCAAAATTTGGTGAATTCATTCCTGGAAGATAAAAACAGTCACTTGGGTGTTTGTAGGAGTATCATTTAATAGAAGGCCCTTTGTGTGTATGTGTGTGTATTTTCTTTTTTGGACTCCAAGCTATGTTACATTGACTTGGCAACCCCCCTAGAAGGATACTTAAAAGGACACGATGCGGACACACCTATTTTTATAACATTTTTGCTCATTTTCACCAAATGGTGTGTCCAATACTCGTCCGTATCCGTGTTATGTTGTGTCGTGTCGATACGGGTACTTCAGAATTTTAGAAGAGTCCATGTAACATAAACTCCAAGTGCCTTTGTCTCTTCTTACCAAAGTTCATGTTCTTTGTTGGTTGATGAACTCTTGCATGATAATGTTTTGAGTTACTAACTGTAGTTCCACTTAAGAGCCAAGAGATTGAGTTTCTTACATGTTGGGTTTTTTTTTGGGTTACCTTTATAAAGAGGTGCCACCGTGGTTAATGGTCAGATCTTCTATAAGGGCAAGGTTGACTTTGATCTCCTCCTCATTAAGATGATGAGCCACTTTCCTCAAGGTTCACTGCACATTTCTAGAGCAAATGATTAATAGCAAAAGCATATATATGAGCCAGCATAAAATATATGGGTGCTCAGAGAAGAAAAAGGCTCTTCCATAAGGCCTCTTTAGGGCGTGGCAGTAGCTCATCATTGCCCTTGAAACATAGGTCAAAGCACGGGGCACATGCTTGACAATTGTTGATTAGGGACACATGATTAGGTTTCTGGGGAGGTTCATGGATTAGGGATAGGTTTATAGGGAGATTTTTGCATGAAGGTTAGGTTCTCTAGGAAGGTTTCTGGTTCAAGATTCTCTATGGAGGTTCTGGTTCAGGATAAGCTCAATGAGAGGTTCTATTCTTGGGGAGTGGTTATGTATAGGAGGAATTTATCAACATGATCTTTAGGAGAGGTTTTAGGAAGAGGGTCATAAGCAGCCATAACTCAGGCCGAGGTTATGTAGGTTTTATGGAGAGGATGAGGAGCAGTAGGAGCTCGGGGCAAGATTTTGGTGTGGAGGATAATAAGCAGTAAAAGCTTAAGGCTAATGTTCGAAAAAGTTAAAAGTGGAAAAAGCTAAAAGCGGTACGAGGCGTTTCTCTCTTGACGAGGCGAGGCGAGGCGAGGCGAGGCGAGGCGTAAGCTTCAAGGCGGAGCGAGACGGAAGCCTCGATTGGAAGACCTAAAAGTCCCCAAAAAATTATGAGATTAATTATTTATGTGTAAAGTGGTAATTTGTAATGAATTTTATTTATTTTAAGTAGTATATACATGCTTATACTATTTAAATGTATTGTTCTATATAAAAAACACAATTAAATTAACTTTAAATAGATTAAAAAAATATTAAAATCATATAAATACATTATTCCGACCAATGTTATGATCAGGTGGTCACTTTTACTTAATTTGGTGTACTTGGAGGTTACTTCTATTAGTTTTAACTTTTTTCACAGCAATAAGAATCACCCAATATGTAAATAAATGGGACAAAAAGTCATTCATGTTATTCTATATAAGAATGAAACTATGTCTGCAAGTGGCAAACCATGTATATAAATATTTCAGAATATGTTTTAGTTAATGATAATATATCATAATATGTTTTAGTTAATTAAAATATATCATAATATGTTTTAGTTAATTAAAAGAATTAATTAATATCTTTTAGTTAATATATTTTAGTTAATTAAAAGAATTAATTAAGACATAAACTGAAAACAAAAGCTTAACAGAAAATAAAAAAAGAAGACTGTCGACAAACAGAGGAGTGAAGACAGACGAAGGAGAAGAAAGAAGACAAACAAAGAAAGAAGAAAGAAAGAAGACATATGAAGAAAGAAGAAAGAAAGAAGACAGACGAAGGAGACGACGACGACAGATGAAGGAGACGACGACGACAGATGACAGATGCAGTCACCTGTCGCAGACGAGTCGGAAGAAGAAGAAGAAGAAGAATACCTGTTGTCGGCGAAGTAGGCTGAAGCGAAGGAGAAGAAGAATACTTGTGGTGTCTCGAAGTAGGTGAGGTCTGAGGTCTCGCGATTTAGGTAAGCCGTAAGCCTTCAATTGCTGTATTATTAGTTTTTTAAAAAAACCAAATTAAGGCACACGCCTCGCGGCGCCTTGAGGCGCAATGCCTTAAGGCAGATGCCTAAGCCGAAGACGGCGTAGGTTTCTTTAATGCCCAGTATAGCGCCCGCCTCGCCTTGGCCTCCTTCCGCCTCGCTACAAGGCACGCCTCGAGCTCTTTTTCGAACATTGCTTAAGGCTAGGTTATGTAGGTTTTGTGAAGAGGACGACGATAAGCAGTAAGAGCTCAGGACAAAGTTCTGGTGTGTAGGATAATGAACAACAAGAATCCATGGCAGGATAGTGAGAGGTTTTATAGAGACGGGTTTCCACCGGTTTCCTACCTCTCTAATGTGGTTATCAGATCAATATGTATAATAGAAAGGATTAAGCTTTAAGTATAGTGGTGGATACGAAGCATTGGTATAAAGGTGCCACGCATCCCTGGGTAACAAATGGTTGGTAGGTACAAAGAGTGGACAAGAAAGTTGCCACGTATCCCTAGGGAACAAGTGGTTAGGAAGGGCAGTGGCCAGGAGGCTGCCACGTATCCTTGATGTTTAAGACGTTGGTTGGTGGGAGTATTGGGTTGGAAGATGTGTCTCCTTGAGGTTTAGGAGGTTCCCTAGGGCGGAAAGGTGTCCTGAGGTGGGGTTGTCTAGGGTTAATGATATTTTAAGGGTTATCTATCTTAGTCAACAATGTCACCCTGTCCCTCTGTTTTCCTCCTGACTATCTTACCTTGAGAGAGCTCGCCCCCCATTCACCTTATGGAAGAGATTAGCCCGACACGCTTTTCTTGGAGGAAGAGTCTTGTCTGCCCTCTTTTTGGCCTACTTTTCCCCCAATGTGACTTGAGGTTCAAAGTACCCCATTTCTCTGTCCACCAATCCAGCCCATTACAATCACCATTAGCCCAAACTAGTCTAGTGATTTGTATTCTGGGTCATGGCTGGACGTACCTGTGATGGCAGCCCCCACATCCTCAGTATTACTAGTGGCACCTATATGAGTGGACCCTACCTTACCCTCTAGAGTTCCTTTATTAATCCTTTTGGATTAATATCCTTACTCTAGGGCGGGCTTATGCGCACTCACTGACGGGCCCTTATGTTCCTTTTCAAGGAACATTGCCTAGGTTTATCGTGCCTTAGTGTAATATTTTGAATCCGTATAAGACTTGTAATGTAAGACCCCAACTTTTATGAATAAAAATTTAATTTTCTTTATATATTATTTCGAAACAGTAAGGTGTTGTTTTGATAAATATGAAAGTTATGGGTGAAATGTGCAAACATTTTTAAAATGAGCAAGTGGTTATAAAATATTCTTGTTGCCGGGGACTATTCGTTTGGTCGTGGAATATTCTTGCTGTCGGGGAATATTCGTACGACGGCGCAGCTATTTGTGGGCCCCCACAACGAAATAACTGTCGGATATAGAAAGCGACAGAAATAACTTTTTTACAAAATAACGGCGTGGTTATTACCGTTAGTACTGTTGAAATACCCGGTGGTTAAAATACAGTGATACACGGTGTTGCATAGTAGCACACGGTATTGCACAGTATTTCGAATTATTGAGTCTTACGTGAGAAGGAACTTACTCAATTATTGTTACAGTAATTACTGTTCAATATTTTATATTATTGACTCAATAATTGCTGCATTGATATTTTATTGACTCAATAATTGCTACGTTGCTATTTTTTATGATTGATTCAATAATGGCTACAGTTGATATTTTGTAGTATTGATTCAATAATTGTCATTGCACTATTTCACATTATCAACTCAATAATTTATATTATTTGAATAATATTATTAGATAGCATTATTGACAATGTTTAAGGAAGTTCTGTCTAGGAGGGGTTATTTAATTGCGCGCCAATAAGGAGAAGTCCTTATCGGAAGGCCCCCTCTTTTCTGGGAACGACCTGGTTGTTAATATTGTAGTTCTATAATATTATTTGTGAATAATTAATTATTGATTTATATAATAAGGAAATATTTATTTTGTGGATATTAAAGAAGGAATTAGCACTGATGTGTTTTTATCAGTATTTTGGTATGGAAAATCATCTGGTTGTGGATTTCGGATAATTTATGTTTGGAATTTGGAAAAACTTTCTTCTGCAAAGTTGTAGAGAATTAAATTTCCTATAGAAGGACATCAAATTTGTATTTTTCTGACGAAGGGGCTATTTATTATGAATTATTGAAGTTTCGGAAAATAAATATTTTTTAAATAAAATGGTGGGCCCCACTTTTGTTGTTGGTTGAAAAATTTGATTTTCTTAGCAGCCGGCGGCAGAGATTATTTTAAAAATAATATTATTTTATTATTTTAGTCTCCTTTGGCATCCTAAGCTTTTCCTATAAATAGGGTGCTTAGGTTAGAATTGAAAATCACACCAGAATCAGAAGTTTTCTCTCTCTATAATATCGAGCGTATTTTTGTGAGTATTTCAATACTTTGAGTATTAGTATTCAGTGCAAGTTTTCTTCGATATTATATCCGATACTCCAACCAGAAGTACTATTTTTTTGAGGTAAGGGATGTTATTTTCTTTCGTAAATAATGTTATTCTTTTCAATATCATTATATCAAAATATTGACATGGATTTTATGTTGAAATTCTTATTTTTTCCGTCGGGGTTACTATTCACGTATACGGCACTATTCACGTATACGGCACTATTCACGGAAAAATTAAATTTTCTTCTATTTGTCCAGATTATTTGTCAAGGTTACTATCTTTGGTTGGATCTAAGTTTTGAGCTTTATTCTTGAATTTTGCTCCATAATTGATTATTATGAAGTATTTTTGAATACTAAAATACGAATTCTTAATCTTATCCTTTATTTCACTAGATTCGTTATTTATATGGTTTTTCATCATCCTCAGTCCTAAGTGGTGATATAACTGAATATCTTTGGCCTGTAGAGCAAAGATGAATGATTACCTGATGAATATCTTTGGCCTGTAGTGCAAAGATGACAGGTGTTGAGACAAATATGACCACTGATGATACAAATGAATATCTTTGGCCTGTAGTGCAAAGATGAATATTGATTCGAGATGTATATTGATTGATGTTACAGGGATAAAATATTGATGATGGACTTGTAAATCATAGAAGATAGTAGACTTCATTCTCTACTTAACTCTTCTAATGAATTGTTATTTCCGCTGCGAATATTGATCTAAGATTGGTTGTCCATTATATTTTATCTGATTTATTGAAGGCTAACGATAATTTATTTTCCATTATCTTAGTCATAATATTCTTTACTGAGCTAGTTGAGCTCACCCTTTTTATCTGTTGTCCTCTTCAGGAAATGAGAATGTTGCGGGAACTAGTCGGGGGACAGAGTGATGGTCCGAGTTAGAGCAGTAGTAGTCCTCACTATTTCTGATAAATAGTGTGATAATAATTGTAATGAGGACTTAGTTTGAATCTTAATATTTTCTACATATTTGTATCGACACTCACAGTTGTGTGGTCGTATTTTGCACGACCGTATGATATAAAGTTTGTATTTGAATTATGTACCATGTATTTGGCGACTCAGAATGGGTTGGGTTGACTGGACCTATTCTGGGGGCGTCACAGTTGGTATCAGAGCTTAGGGATATGATCTCTGGCGGAGATCGTGGAATAGAACTAGGAGGGGAGAGACGAGAAAATCCTTCGCTAGTGTGTCCTACCTGAGCTTATGTGGTATTTAATTGGTCAGTCGGAGCATAGGGTTAATATGTGATATGTTATTTGTTTAATTAACCCTTGTTTTATGGCAGTATTTGAGAATGGCAGCTGAGAATGTAACAACGAAGTGAATGAGATCGTGGAGACACCTTTAATTACTAACCAGGAGAACGTGCAACAAGAAGGCAATGTTCATCCTGAAAATAACGCTGGTCAAACGATAAACGATGAGATGTTTAGAAGTTTTTTGCAGTTTATGCAAAACCAGACGAGGGAGACTCTTGTGCAACATACAGGTGGAGATAATAACAACACGCGAGTTGTCACTGCCAAGCAGTTCAAAGAATTGGGACCACCAGAGTTTCTGGGAAAGCCAGATCCGATCAAGGCGGAGACGTGGATTAAACAAATTACCAAGATATTTGATGTCTTGGGATGTACGGAGGAACAGAAGGTTCCATTCGCCACGTTTATGTTCCGTGGAGAGGCAGATTACTGGTGGGAATCTGTGAAGCGTACCCAGCCTGCCGCACTCAAGATGTCTTGGGAAGCGTTCCAGAAACTGTTTAATAACAAGTACTTTCCTGAAAGTATTCGTCATATGAAGGAGGTAAAGTTTATCAGACTCGAACAAAACAACATGACGGTATCCCAGTACGAGGCTAAGTTCGCGGAGCTGTCCAGGTTTGCACCTCATTTGGTGGAGAATGAGGAACGTATGACGCGGATGTTTCTAAGAGGTTTGAAACCCGAAATACGTCAATACCTCATTTCTCATAAATTTTCTTTATATTCGGATGTAGTAAACAGGGCCCAGTTATTAGAACGAGATAATGATTATGTTCAACTGAGGGACCACAACCAAGGTCGTACCGGTGGCAGCAGTCATCGGAGCAATGACAACCAGCGAGGAGGAAAGTATGACAGAAGCGGTAACCACTCCGGTGGTTATCGTGGCCATGATAGTAGAAGAAGCGAATCGGGGGGAGATTTCAAGAAGAGAAGGTACAACAATGAGAACGTGAAGACGTCGACATCAGCACCAGCATCAACTGTTTCGAGGGGAGGAGAACGACCACCGGTCGTATGCTATAAGTGCGGGAAAGAGGGACACATAAGCCCAAACTGCCCACAACAGTTCAAAGCATGTTATAACTGTGGAAAAGAAGGACATATAGCTCGAGATTGTCCTATTGCGAAACCAAGTCCAGCGGGGGTGGTGATTCCAAAGGCGGTTGCAGACAAGTCAAAGTCGGTGATTCCTAGAAGAGCGTTTGTCATGACAGCCCAAAACGCGAGGAATCCACACGAGGTGATTACAGGTAAGCTGATCATAAACTCTTGTGAAGTTTACACCTTGTTAGATACCGGTGCTACCCATTCTTTTATTTCACATGCTTGTGCTCAATGTATGAACTTGGCTTCTGATAAATTAGACTTTGTCTTATCTGTTGAAACTCCGTTGGGAGAAACCTTTGTTACATCTACAGTTTACAAATCTTGCTTGATTCAGATTGGTACCCTTACCTTACCTATTGATCTTATATCTTTGAAATTACTTGCATTTGACGTGATTTTAGGAATTGACTGGTTAACCACTTACCATGCCAGAATTGATTGTTTTCGTAAGGTTGTTAGTTTTCATATTCCTAATCAACCTGTTGTACGAATCCAAATCACCTAACCACTAAAATCAGTCAATATCATTTCAAGTCATAAAGCTATTCGTTTATTGAAAAACGGATGTCAAGCTTTCTTAGCTCATGTCACTGATCTAAACCAAAATACATCAGATTTGAATGATATTTCCGTTGTTAATGAGTTTCCTGATGTATTTCCCGAAGAACTTCCCGGTCTACCCCCAGAACGTGAAGTTGAATTCTTTATTGACCTTGAGCCCGGTACAAAGCCCATTTCTAAAATCCCATATCGAATGGCTCCTATTGAACTTCAGGAGTTAAAGGTCCAATTACAAGAGTTGTTAGACATCGGTTTTATTCGTCCTAGTACGTCTCCTTGGGGTGCTCCTGTTTTATTCGTAAAGAAGAAAGACGGGAGTATGCGACTTTGTATTGACTATCGGGAGTTGAACCATGTCACCATCAAGAATAGGTATCCGTTACCTCGTATTGATGACCTGTTCGACCAGTTGCAAGGAGCGCAATTCTTTTCAAAGATCGATCTTCGTTCTGGATATCATCAGTTGAAGATTAAAACTGAGGATATTCCAAAGACTGCTTTCAGAACACGGTACGGGCATTATGAGTTCTTAGTCATGTCTTTTGGATTGACTAATGCTCCTGCTGCTTTCATGGATATGATGAACCGTGTATTTAAGGAATATTTGGATCAATTTGTTGTTGTCTTTATTGATGACATCCTCATTTATTCTAAAAGCCGTGAAGATCATAAACACCATTTGAAGTTAGTACTTCAAAAGCTTCGTGAGAACAAGCTATATGCTAAGCTGAAGAAATACGAGTTTTGGCTTGAGGAAGTAGCATTCCTTGGGCACGTGGTATCGAAACGTGAAGTATCTGTGGACCTGGCGAAGATTGAAGCAATACAAAGCTGGGAGCAACCTAAGTCGGTGACTGAAGTACGAAGCTTTCTGGGCTTAGCTGGTTATTATCGGAGGTTCGTAGAGGGATTTTCTCGAATCGCTACTCCATTAACTCAGTTGACTCGGAAAGATACAAAATTCGTTTGGAGCGAAGAATGCGAGAAGAGCTTCCAAGAGCTCAAGAGGAGACTTATTTCGGCACCTGTTCTGACAATACCATCTGGTTCGGATGGATTTGTTATCTATAGCGATGCTTCGGGCAAAGGGTTAGGATGTGTTCTCATGCAACATGGGAAAGTCATAGCCTATGCCTCGCGACAACTCAAAGAATATGAGAGGAATTATCCTACTCATGATCTAGAGTTGGCAGCTGTCGTTTTTGCGTTGAAGATCTGGAGACATTATCTGTACAGGGAGAAAGTGGAGATTTATACGGATCATAAGAGCCTTAAATATTTCTTCACTCAGAAGGAAGTCAACATGCGGCAGCGACGTTGGCTTGAGCTGTTGAAAGATTACGATCATACCATCCAATACCATCCTGGAAAAGCGAACGTGGTAGCTGACGCGTTGAGTAGAAGATCATATGTGGGAACGAGTGCGATAATGTTAAGTATACGCGTAGAACCAGCTTTGATTGATAAAGTTAAAGCTGCTCAAGCTACGGATGCGGAGCTGATGAAGATGAAGAAGAAGGTACAAGAAGGTGCCATCCCAGAAGCAAGAATCGATGAAGAGGGAATACTTCGAGTCAACTCCAGACTTTGTGTTCCTAACGATTCCGACTTGAAGTATAGAATCATGATGGAGGCACACAACACACCGTTTGCGATCTATCCTGGGAGTACTAAAATGTATCGTGATCTTCGACATACATTTTGGTGGAGCAATATGAAGAGAGAGATCGCGGAGTTCATCTCGAGATGTTTAACTTGTCAACGTGTAAAGGCGGAGCATCAAGTGCCGAAGGGTCCATTGCAACCACTGGAGATTCCGGAATGGAAGTGGGAACACATTACAATGGATTTCGTTACGGGTCTTCCTAAGGTTTCTTAAGGCATAAATGCGATTTGGGTTATTGTTGATAGGTTAACCAAGTCTGCTCATTTCTTGCCGATACGAGAGACCTATTCCCTTGAACGTCTTGCTCATATGTACGTGAATGATATTGTGAGATTGCATGGCATGCCAGTATCCATAGTTTCGGATCGTGATCCCAGATTTACTTCACGATTTTGGATCAGTTTGCAGAAAGCTATGGGCACGAATTTACGATTCAGTTCGGCTTATCATCCTCAAATAGACGGACAATCGGAAAGGACTATTCAAACTCTTGAAGATCTATTGAGACTTTGTGTTCTAGATTTCAAAGGGAGTTGGGATAAGTATTTACCATTGGTGGAATTCTCCTACAACAACAGTTATCAGGCAAGTATAGGCGTGGCTCCATTCGAGGCATTGTATGGGAGAAAGTGTCGCTCTCTAGTATGTTGGAACGAGGTGGGTGAAACAACATTGTTGGGACCGGAGTTGGTACGTATGACTACAGAAAAGATCCAAATAATCCGACAACATATACAAACAGCACAAGATCGACAAAAGAGTTATGCAGATCTTCATCGAAAGGACGTGGAATTTAATGTTGGAGACCATGTGTTATTACGTGTTACTCCGTGGAAAGGAGTTACGAGGTTTGGGAAGAGAGGAAAGCTCAATCCACGATTTATTGGTCCATTTGAGATTCTTGACCGAGTAGGAAATGTGGCCTATAGACTCGCTTTACCTCCAAGCATGTCTCGTGTTCATAACGTGTTTCACATATCCGTGTTACGTAAATATGTGAAGGATCCAAACCGCATCATTGAGTTAGAACCAGACGAGATAGCCGAAGATTTAACGTACGAGGAGGTACCTGTCAAGATCTTGGATAGGAAGGAGCATGTCCTACGCTCGAAAATTATACCTCAAGTTAAAGTTTTGTGGAGAAACCATGCAATTGAGGAAATGACCTGAGAGTTGGAATCGGAAATGAAAGCGAGGTAACCTCACCTTTTCGACATACCAGGTACGTACGTCAATTTCGAGGACGAAATTTCATAAGGAGGGGAGGTTGTAAGACCCCAACTTTTATGAATAAAGATTTAATTTTCTTTATATATTATTTCTAACCAGTAAGGTGTTGTTTTGATAAATATGAAAGTTATGGGTGAAATGTGCAAACATTTTTAAAATGAGCAAGTGGTTATAAAATATTCTTGTTGTCAGGAAATATTCGTTTGGTCGTGGAATATTCTTGCTGTCGGGGAATATTCGTACGACGGCGCAGCTATTTGTGGGCCCCCACAACGGAATAACTGTCGGATATAGAAAGCGACAGAAATAACCTTTTTACAAAATAACGGCGTGGTTATTACCGTTAGTACTGTTGAAATACCCGGTGGTTAAAATACAGTGATACACGGTGTTGCATAGTAGCACACGGTATTGCACAGTATTTCGAATTATTGAGTCTTATGTGAGAAGGAACTTACTCAATTATTGTTACAGTAATTACTGTTCAATATTTTATATTATTGACTCAATAATTGCTGCATTGATATTTTATTGACTCAATAATTGCTACGTTGCTATTTTTTATGATTGATTCAATAATGGCTACAGTTGATATTTTGTAGTATTGATTCAATAATTGTCATTGCACAGTATTTCACATTATCAACTCAATAATTTATATTATTTGAATAATATTATTAGATAGCATTATTGACAATGTCTAAGGAAGTTCTGTCTAGGAGGGGTTATTTAATTGCGCGCCAGTAAGGAGAAGTCCTTATCGGAAGGCCCCCTCTTTCCTGGGAACGACCTGGTTGTCAATATTGTAGTTCTATAATATTATTTGTGAATAATTAATTATTGATTTATATGATAAGGAAATATTTATTTTGTGGATATTAAAGAAGGAATTAGCACTGATGTGTTTTTATCAGTATTTTGGTATAGAAAATCATCTGGTTGTGGATTTCGGATAATTTATGTTTGGAATTTGGAAAAACTTTCTTCTGCAAAGTTGTAGAGAATTAAATTTCCTATAGAAGGACATCAAATTTGTATTTTTCTGACGAAGGGGCTATTTATTATGAATTATTGAAGTTTCGAAAAATAAATATTTTTTAAATAAAATGGTGGGCCCCACTTTTGTTGTTGGTTGAAAAATTTGATTTTCTTAGCAGCCGGCGGCAGAGATTATTTTAAAAATAATATTATTTTATTATTTTAGTCTCCTTTGGCATCCTAAGCTTTTCCTATAAATAGGGTGCTTAGGTTAGAATTGAAAATCACACCAGAATCAGAAGTTTTCTCTCTCTATAATATCGAGCGTATTTTTGTGAGTATTTCAATACTTTGAGTATTAGTATTCAGTGCAAGTTTTCTTCGATATTATATCCGATACTCCAACCAGAAGTACTATTTTTTTGAGGTAAGGGATGTTATTTTCTTTCGTAAATGATGTTATTCTTTTCAATATCATTATATCAAAATATTGACATGGATTTTATGTTGAAATTCTTATTTTTTCCGTCGGGGTTACTATTCACGTATACGGCACTATTCACGTATACGGCACTATTCACGGAAAAATTAAATTTTCTTCTATTTGTCCAAATTGTTTGCCAAGGAGGTTACTATCTTTGGTTGGATCTAAGTTTTGAGCTTTATTCTTGAATTTTGCTCTACAATTGATTATTATGAAGTATTTTTGAATACTAAAATACGAATCCTTAATCTTATCCTTTATTTCACTAGATTCGTTATTTATATGGTTTTTCATCATCCTCAGTCCTAAGTGGTGATATAACTGAATATCTTTGGCCTGTAGAGCAAATATGAATGATTACCTGATGAATATCTTTGGCCTGTAGTGCAAAGATGACAGGTGTTGAGACGAATATGACCACTGATGATACAAATGAATATCTTTGGCCTGTAGTGCAAAGATGAATATTGATTCGAGATGTATATTGATTGATGTTACAGGGATAAAATATTGATGATGGACTTGTAAATCATAGAAGATAGTAGACTTCATTCTCTACTTAACTCTTCTAATGAATTGTTATTTCCGCTGCGAATATTGATCTAAGATTGGTTGTCCATTATATTTTATCTGATTTATTGAAGGCTAACGATAATTTATTTTCCATTATCTTAGTCATAATATTCTTTACTGAGCTAGTTGAGCTCACCCTTTTCATCTGTTGTCCTCTTCAGGAAATGAGAATGTTGCGAGAACTAGTCGGGGGACAGAGTGATGGTCCGAGTTAGAGCAGTAGTAGTTCCTCACTATTTCTGATAAATAGTGTGATAATAATTGTAATGAGGACTTAGTTTGAATCTTAATATTTTCTACATATTTGTATTGACACTCACAGTTGTGTGGTCGTATTTTGCACGACCGTATGATATAAAGTTTGTATTTGAATTATGTACCATGTCTTTGGCGACTCAGAATGGGTTGGGTTGACTGGACCTATTCTGGGGGCGTCACATGTAATGTAATCTTATATGATTAATAAAGATATTTTTGTGATTGAAATTATGTGTTATGTGATTAAATGTGTATGGTTTCATTATAAGTATAAGTATAGAATTTTTTTTGTAAAACTTAACTAGGAAATTAAATTAAATTTCATTATAAGTATGTGATTAAATTTTTTTGGCTAACCGGATTAGTTAGGAAAGTTACCTAATGAGTAACTAGAAGCTAACTAGAAAGTAAACCAAGTTTGGAGTAACTAAACTAAGTGGGATTCGGTTATGGTGTAGAGAAAGGAAGGGCCTTTTGGCCAATATGAAAGTTTGTAATACTTACAAGCTTGTAAGTATTAATACTTACTTTGTAGAGTTAGTCATCAAATTGATTTTTGCTTGGTTTGTAGTGTTGTCAAGCAATGGGAGGTGAGATGTGGCTCAATGTCTTGCTTGAGGTGTGTTGTCTAGCTTTAAGAGGTGAGATATGGCCTCTTGTATGGCAAGTCATTGTTGCAAGACACAAGTGATAGGGCTTGGCCTTGTTGGCCAATTGTAAGTGGTGGAGTTGTTAGGCATTAGTGGCCTTATGTGAACCATGCCTTGGTGGCCTTGTTGGCCACTTTGGTTGGTTGTGGTGTGATGACCATTATACCCTAAGTCTTGGTTGCCTATAAATAAGACTCTCATGTCATGGTAAATAACCTTTATTAAATCTCAAAGCAATTCTAAGAGAGAGCGTAGTAAGTATACTTATAATTGAGAGGAAGATCAAGTCTTGCTTATTCAAGATAAACGTAAAGCTTGCAACTTCAAGAGGTAATTTACGACTTGCCGTAGTCACGTTAGTTAAGCGTTCATCATAGTTGTTATTGTTAGGTTTGTATATAGCGCGATTATGCAATCTAATTTCATAAAAGTAGCGGAAGCGCGATAAAACGGAATTTAAAATTTTTCATACATACCATCACCATGATCATGCTTTGTGCTTAATTATTAATTCAATATAAAGGAGAAGAAGATCATATTCATACCCTTGTGGAAACTAGCTTCCTCAGGTACGAGTTCAACTCCAAATCCTTCGTGCTCTCCTTGAATTCACCGGGTTTGATTCCTTCCTTTAATCAACGTTAGCCACCCAAGTATTTGGCCTCTAGAGGTGATCCATCAAGGAAGAACAAGTATTCAAGAAGATGGCTGTTTGGCATATTCTATCTCTATAGATTTCTCGGTATTCTCCCAACTCTTGGAATTACTAGTATAAAGTGTGTAACTCTAAACTATAATAAGACTCCTCTTATTATAGATGTAGGTATCCCTCATAAACAATTTAGGAATATGATTTTATTTTAATTAATTAAACTCTTTAATTAATTATATTCCTAATCCAATTAGAAATTAATGAGAATAATTTTATTAATTAATTCCCAAACTCCTTTATGAATTAAATAATAATAATAATAATAATAATAATAATAATAATAATAATAATAATAATAATAATAATAATAAGGCACCTCTTATTAATTTATATTTAATATTTTCAAAATATTAAATAATAAATATTAAGCTATTTATTTTATTTTATCACCATAGATTAAATTAAATACACTTAACTTATTATTGCGATTATGCCATTTGCTTCTTAAATAAATATTTTTCTTTTATGGTGTGACCTTTTAGGTTCTCCGTATTAAACCGGTTGTGAATAAATCAATTAGAACAATTGTAATCTTATTTAAATAAATAAATTAAACTATTTAATTCATTTAAATAAATAACATTTATTCTACAATAAGGGTAAACCCCTTTAGCGATCAACGACTTTCTAGATAATATAGATTTCAACATTAATCATAAAAGAACCTTTGAGTAAATAGTTACCGTACACTTTAATTCTTCTACCATACAATGTCTCAATTAAACATAAGACATGAAATTACTGTCAAGTCTTATTTTATTTAATTATATGTATTTCAATCCTTAAATGCACAACTCCAAATAATGCAAATTAGAACTCCTTTCAAATTTCATTATGCCTTGGCAAATGACTACTAGGTTGTCATTTATCGAATCACATAGGACATTCTCTTCTTTTACTAGAACTGGTAGATTCTCTATTGATCATACATTATCTCCATGTACAACTTATTATACCCAAGCATACCCTTCGATATACCCTAAGGGTCTTAAGGGACATGTCAAAGTATAACTCATCGTACACATGATACTATGATGATCTCAAGTCTAACGATCACTTGTACTACTATCACTTAAGGAATTCCTATTGACAGACAAGTAAAACTCCATTAGGTATTCTTTATCGAGCCACGTTTAGTGAACTTATTCTCCAATAAGCACTTACATACTTGCTTTAGTGTCTCCACACAAATGATGATTATGAGATCAATCATCCTCTTCCAAAAAACAAGCAACGTATGTACCAATCTATCTGGATTCACTAATCCTCTTTTAGTAATCCAACGATTGGGAGCAATTTTAATTTTACGCTATTTAAGAATTTAGATCTCATTAGCATGATCATCATCATGATTCTAAAAGTATTGCTCAAAACTATGAGTTTATCACATTTAATATAACACCATGTAGATAAAGTAAAAATCTTTGGTACATTAACTTTTATTATTAATAAATGAATAAGATTAAAAAGTATATGCTACATCATATCAAATATGATTGGCTTGTGTGCATACTACACTCAGTTACGGCGCTACGTCGAGTCATGGCGGTAGCCGATTGCTAGGACGCCTAGGTGATAAGGCAACCGTCATGGCGTCCGTATGGCGACAAGTCGTTTACATTGTGCAATTTGTTTATTATTTATTTTACTTAATAATTATATCGGCAATAAAATTTCATATACATTAAAACTCAAAACATAACCATATGAAATAACATTAAAGGTATAATTATATAAATACTTAGCAATAACAATCCAAAAATAAAACACTTGATATTACAAATTAGTAAAAGAAATGAAGAATTCAACAAAAATTACATAGAAAATAAATTTGCAACCAACCATCATAAATATAGTCTAATAACTAATAAAACACCACACAACAAGCCAAAATAATGTCTAGACTCTCTACACTAATCTTTAAACATCATTCAAGCAAAATCATCAAGGAAAAAGTCATCTCCATCTCTTCCACGAGAACTACTCTCATTCAAAGGAGTAGGCGGTCTTTCTCCAAAATCATCCTCCACATCTTTATCATCATTTGGAATTCTCTCTTCATCAACTTCATTATCGGAGTTGGAATCCATCAACCTTGATTCCCTTGAAGTTAAACCACCGCCACGTCGATAGTACGTCATGAGATTATCACTAGTATTAGCACGAGTCCTCCTTGAAAGATTGCGACCCTCAAGCGTGTTGGATGTACCGGTTGCTCGATTCACATCATTCCATGTAAGATCCTCCCCGGGATGAACAACATCGGCCTCATTATTGATTCATTCATTACCCCATTCAAAGTCATCAATGACTAATGGATCAAAATTATTTCCAAGTTCACACCTCTTTTGGAACCTTGAGACGATCTTTCAATTGTATTGGACATACACCAAGTCACTCAATCGTTTGTGTTCCAATCTATTCATTTTCTTCATATGAATCTAAAATAAATAGAACAAAAAATAATAATATTAATGATAAAATTTTAATTATATAAAAAATAGTTAGTATTAGTAGTGAATGACTTATTACTTTTGAAATTTGAACTAATAATAGAAAGTACTTACAAACTCAAATGTACTCCAATTGCGCTCACAACTGGAAGAAGAACAACAGAGGCTTAGAATTCTTTTTGCAAACGAGGATAGCTCAATAGCCCGCCTTCCAAAAGCATTCCACCAATCAACTAGCAAACATTTAAAAGAAAGATAAATATTTTTAAAGGGAGAAAAGGAAGAATGTATATAAATTATAATTATAGTTTAGCTTTTATATCTTTATATATATTTTAATATACTTACGAGGATTCTTTATTTTCTGTTGCCTAATCACCATTTCTCTTGCAAAAGTATCTCCAGAAGTATCATAGTTGTCTGCTAGATTGCTTATCTTGTCTAGCAAATCTAGCTCGGGCACCATCTTTGCAAGAATGTCATTGAAGTCTTCTCGTGAATTACCAGCAAACACCTGACGTTCCTCTTTGATATCAAAGGACTTGCCCAGATTTAGAAACAACGCAGTCCCATATAATTTTTGTTCCATTCGACTTTCCCATCGCCGCTCAACAATTTCAATCACCTTCTTATACAGTCTTTGTTTGTTATCAAATGCATCTTTGATTTTTTTATTTGCTCGTTCCATCGCAGCGAAAACTTCTGGCATAGCAGGCTTCTCATCACCATCAACAATCCTCAAGACTATAAGAAGTGGTTGTGACTCCCTAATGCAATCCTCAACATGATGCCAAAATGTTGTTGAAATAATAGTATCACATACTTTCTTCTCTACTTCAGTAGCCGACAATTTAGATTTTGCCCAATCCTCGCTTATGAACAAATGCCTCAATGCATCTTTATGCTTGTACAAACTCTGCAAGGTGAGAAAAGCTGTAGCAAATCTAGTAACTGCGGATCTCACAAGATCCCTCCCATTTGTTTTGTCCCTCATCGCATTAAGATGACGACCATGCCTATAAATGAATGTTGTGATTCTTCTTGCATTTGTGATTGTGGGCTGGAATTGCTTCAACTTGCCTATGTCCTCTAACATAAGGTCAAGGCAGTGAGCGGCACAAGGTGTTCAAAACAGTATAGGCTTCCTCTCCATTAGTATATGCCCCGCTGCCTTGTAATTAGAGGCATTGTCTGTGACCACCTGAAAAACATACTCGGGGCCAATTTCCTCGATCTTGCTATTAAGTAGATTTGCCAATATTATGGCACTTTGCGACTGACTGGAGGCATCAACAGAACCCATGAAATATGTCCCCTCCGGACTATTAACAAGGAAAATCAACAAGTGTCTTCCCCTCTTATCTGTTCAACCATCCGACATGAGTGTGCAACCATATTCCTTCCAAGAAACTTCATGTTTCTTCTTTAACTCATCGATTTTCGTCTTTGCCTTCTCAAGTAAAAGAGCCCTCAACTCATGATACGTTGGGGGCTTTAAACCCGACCCATATTTCCCTATGGACTCGATCATTACTTCAAAGCTCCTTGCATTTGCAACACTGAATGGTATGCCACACTCGTAGAAAAAGTTGATAATGTGCATATAGACTCTCTTCTTTTCCTTCGGTGTCCTCAAACGATTTTCAATACTCGTTTGGTTCAAACGCTTGCTATGCCTCTCCTCTACAACTTCTTCGGGAGTCTTCCTTAGAAGTGCTTCAACCGTCTTTGTTGGAGCTTTTGGAATTAAAATACAACTTTCTTCCTTTTAAAAGCCGTCCAAGAAATTGGGATAATGTTTAGAAGTATTGGAAGCCATAGTTGGACGAGCAGATGATTTTTCTTCTTGCACTTCTACTACATCATCATCATCATCTAGCTTAAGTGGCTTGTTCCTCTTTTTATTATTCAAAGTCGCTTGCATCTCCCTCATATTTTTGTTGTTGTTTTAGGGCACTTGGCTACATCTCCAAAATTTTCTGCTAGATGTTGCTTCAGCCTTTTAATTCCCAAATGACATTGCTTCCCACAAAGGATACATTGCACTATATCCTTATTACTCATATCCAGACATTACCCATATTTATAACCCGGATCATTTGATTTGGCTTTTCTTTTCGGGTCCTTGGTTATATCATAACCATCGACTCATGAACTTTCCGCCATTTTGTTTTCTAATTTCTACACAATCAAACAAAAAATATAAGAGACAATTGAGTCATTGACATATTTTTATTTTTACTTGTGAATGTATTAGTATATTACCAAAAAAAAGAGTAAACAATAAATATAGCTTATTAAAAAGTCGAATAACCTCTCACATAATTTTGTACATTTTAAACTTTAAAGTATAATCACAATTCACAAAACACATTAAATGTGCTAACCTAAGTGGCTAACTGTTCTCTATATATTTAATTAAACTTTATGTATTGGCAAGGATAAAATATATTCCTAAATCCTAAGTCATTAAGTCTTAAAATATATTCCTAAAATCAGCTTGTCATTGACACTTGGTTAGGTCATAATATGACTCATATGTATAATATACATGACAATTGGAAAATTGCAGTGGCACTTGGCATACATATGCATATATGACATATTATATTAGTGATAAGTGATAACAAATATCAGAGAAAAAACAGAGAAGTCAACAAAGAAAACAGAGAAACAGAGAACTAGCAAAAAAGAAACAGAGAACTAGCAAAAAAAAAAATAGAAAAATAAAATAAGCTATAGAGAAGGTCAAAGAAGAAAGATATAACATAGAAGGTCATCAGAGAAACAGAGTAACAAACTAACAGGGAAGTCAAGAAACAGAGAAGAAGAGAAGCAGAGAAAGAAGGTTAAGGCAAAGCAAGAAGAAGAAGAACCTGTGTGAGTCGTCGTCACAATCTGTCGTCAGAGCTGTGATGGGGCTGCGATCAAGTCGTCGGAGCTACAATGGGGTTGCGATCAAGTCATCGGAGCTGCGATGGGTAGAAGAAGTCTCACGATGGGTCGAAGATAATGTGAATCTGTCTCCTTTTGTCTACAGATAAGGGTTTTAACTTTTAATTGATTCCTGCCTTTCTCCTTTTTTATTTGATCGATCATGGGTTAATGCCCATAGGTTAAAAATTTAAGTTGGGCCAGAGATGCTAAAGTGGGCGCTTACGCCTAGGCGTCGCCGTGAGACGTCGAGCTGCCTAGGCGCCCTCCTTAGCAGCTCTACCTTAAGTCGCCATACTCCATGTCATCCTCTGCATCGCCGGTGACGCCATAACAACTATGGCGTTCATATATTCGAAATCATGAAGTATTGCATGCTAAGAATAAATTGTATGTTGTTAATTAGCTAGTCTTATAAACATGTTAAGCTAATCGAATGAAGTAAAACATGAGTATGCATGTTAGTATAGATTAGTTGTAAAAGCTTGTTAGGTTAAGCTACCTAATTGATTCATTAGACAACCTAATTGAATGAGATAAAAGTATGAATTGTATGATAATGTTAGTGAGTCATAAAGCATGATAAACTAAGTAATGCCTTAGACAACTAATTGAATCAGGTTGTAGCAAGTTAATGCATGAACTATGAAACCTTGTTTTAGTAGTTTTTGCAAGAGGTGTGCAGCCTCATATGTATGGATTTGGTCATAAAATTCATAGCCAAGTCGAAGAGGGGGAAGTTATGAACGCGTGGAAAAAGAATCGCTCAAAAATACCAAGTAGATTGAAAGTTATGCATGTTTGAATCGAGTAGGGTAAAATTTCACAAAGCTGAAAATTGGGCGATGCCTTTGGGCGTCCAAGCGCTACACTTATAGAATACTTTTGTCCTAGTTTTTTCGAAACTTATTTTGTTTTTGGTAATCGAACAATGTAAAAGATAAAATTATGAAATAAAATTCATATGTAAGGCTAGTTAAAGTGAACTAAAGTAAGAAGTCATATTTTGACTAAATTGTATGTCGACCTCGTGAGTTATATAGGTTAATCGAAAGATGCAAAAATTAGCATAAACTTTAGAAGCGGAATCAGGCAAGTTTTTCGGACTACGTGCAAGTTTCTAATTGTTTTTATGTGCAACGATGTGCTATAAAACTATTTTGAATTTCAATTGTTGGGTGAAGTTAGTTGTGATATGTGAATTACTTGTATAACTTCAGTATTGTGAACTCTATAACTCGAGGATTGTGACCTCTATAATTTGGGCATTGTGAATCCTATAACTTGGGCAGTGTGAACCCTATAACTTGAGTAGTGTGAACTCTATTATCTGTATAAACTTGAGACGTGTGAAATGTGTTATCTGTTAACCTTGCTGAGCATTTGTGCTCATTCTTGTGAATAAAATCTTATTTGCAGTTAAGAAAGAATTACCAGCAGAATCTGGCAGTAAAGAGAGAGTGAAAGAAGAATAGTTAGGTCAAAAGAGATTATTATTGTTGTCTTCTTTTCATGTAATAAAACTTAAAGTTGTAATAACTTTGGAGATATGATTAAAAGAGTTGGAAATTATTATAAGAATGTATTGTTTGTGTACTGTACATTTAAGCTAGTAGATGTATGAGTCATCTAACTATGCTAGATTAACATTATTGGCAATGTCTAGAAAGTTTTGTCGAGGAAAGGGGCTATGATATCTAATTGCTTGCTAATAAGGAGAAATCCTTATCGAAAAGCCCATTCTTTCCTGGGAACTGACTGGTTGCTAATATTGAAAGTCTAGATTAGATAAATGGTGTTGAAGTTGAGTAGAAGGGTTAGTGTTGGATTGTGAGTCATAATTTATATGACTTTGGAATGTAATAGGAAATTGAAAAGTGTACGATTTTGGAATAAAGATTGTGTTGTAAGTTTTAAATAAATGAGTTTTTACGAAGTATATTGTTGGTGAATGTTATGGAAGATGTGTGCAAGTGATCACCAGATCCGTTGTGGAAAGCACACGGATTTGGGGCGTCACACTTAGGGCCTGCTCCCCTTGGGCTCTGTCACCTATTGGGGGATCGCCCTATAGGTCCATGTCTTGGGTTTATGCTCAGCCATTCCATTACTTGTAGGGGATCGCCACAAGGTCGTGTCTGAGGGGATTACCCTAGAGATTTCATCACTTAAGGGGGATTGCCCCAGAACCCTGTGTCTTGGGTTCATGCCCAGCCATTTATCAAACATTAGGGGTTTTCCCCATGAGTCAATGTCATAAAGGGTTGACTGATATTCCATCCATGGGAGAGTGCCCTAGGAATAGTCTCAGCCTCACCTTAACATTCATGGGTGATCAGGAATGCTTGATATATAGGATTATCAAATATCAATATAGGTTTATAGGATTATTAGTATAGATTTATTGGAAAATTCAAGGGTTCACATTTCCTCTTCCTTTAGTTAGGAAGTATAGGTTTTCCAGGGATATTGCCCCTTTGTAGAGATTCAGTGTAGGTTCTCACGGATATTGTTCATGTCTCGGTTTTTAAGGAAAGGCCCAGGATTCCGTATAGGTTAAATATTCTTCAGTTCTTCTCCCTTTAGGGATTGAATATAGGTTTCGTTTATTGTTCATTTAGGATACCATTTCATTTAGTAGGTTTTCTAGGGCAATAATTTAACCCTGGATATTTCAGGTTTCCTTTCTTTGTTAAGGTTTCTTTAGGATAGATTTCATTATTGTAGGTTCCTACTTCCTAGGGCAACATTCTAGCCCTAGATAATAATCCTTTTTTAAGATTTTTTAGGATAGGTTTTATTTAAGATAGGTTTCACTAGGGTCAGTGTTCTCAGGGCATCATATCAGCCTCGGGCAGACAATGTTTTATTTTTAAGGATACGTGTCAATCCCATGGGCTACATCTTAGCCCTGGAAGATGATGTTTATTATCTCATTTCTTTATTGTTCTACTTTTATCCAATGTTCGAAAAGCTAAAAGCGGTACGAGGCGTTTTTCTCCGAATGAGGCGGAGCGAGGCGGAAGTCTTGATTTAAAAACCTAAAAGTCCCCAAAAAATTATGAAAAAATACTAATAAAACCATAAAATAATTCATCATTATAATTAAGGTCATAAAAGACATAAATATGATGACAAGGCATCACCAAGAACATTAACATGATGACCAAGATCAAGACCACTGTTATAAACTTGTCAATCCTAATCAACCCAATTAAATTTATTTTGACGACATTAGCAATTCATGTACACAAATAATGATATTGGGGTAATTATATGCTATCTTTGTTCAAAAAGAAATTAATGAAAACACAAACAGAGCAATACATCAAGTGATCAGATTCTCTCAAGTACAGATAACAAAAACTGTTTGGAAGCACTTGAAAAAAACTATAAAAAGAAATTAGTCCATGATCAGAATGATAATATGTTTTAGTTAATTAAAAGAACTAATTAACTCATAAACTCAAAACAAAACCTTAACAGAAATAGACAAATACCAAATAAAAATAAATAAAATATTTAAACCCAAACAAATACCAAACAGAAACGAAGCAGAAGAAGAAACGAAGCAGAAGAAGAAACAAAGGAACGAAGCAGCGAAGAAGAAGCAGACGAAGGTGACGAAGTAGCGAAGCAGAAGAAGACTGTCGAGGAAGAAGAAGAAACGAAGGAAGAAAACAGAGGACGACAGTGTCGTAGAGGAAGAAAGAAGAAAGAAGAAGAAGAAGAAGAAGAAAAAGAAAGAAGAAGAAGAAGAAGACCTGGTGTCGTAGACGAAGCAGCGAAGCAGACTGTCGCAGACAAATAGCTGGTAAGGCTTCGACTTCGATTGCTGTGATATTAGACTTAGGGCTTTTTTTTAAAGCCAAAGTAAAGCCCACGCCTCGCGACGTCTTGAGGCGGATGCCTCATCCGAAGATAGCGTAAGATCCTTTATTCCCCAGTTTAGCGCCCGCCTCGCCTCAGCCTTCTTCCGCCTCGCTACGAGGCGCGCTTCGAGGCGTACGCCTCGAGCGCTATTTCGAACAATGCTTTTATCCTTTATTTCTCTTAGTGCAACATAGACTAATACTCCATTTAGGCAGTCAATTATTCGACGTTTCCCCTACCATGTAGGTAGTCAAACATTCAAAGTTTCCTCTTCCATACAGACAGTCAAACATTTAACTCTTATGAGTTGTCATGTTTCCATTGGCCCCCACGTTGAGCCATTTTTGGGTACCAATATTATATCATACAAATATTGAGAGAAGCCATTTTATTATGTCAAATCTTGTTAACAGTTGCAGAGTTCAAACTGATCTAGATAATTGTATAAAGAAAATTCGCAAGAAGAAGCTCTAAGGTTGTTAAAAATCAAAATAGACCAAGTCTCGACTTATTACTGTCCTTCATTTTGGGATTCTAGGTGCCTTCCTTCTGATGTGAAATTTTGAGACATGCACCGAAGATCTTTACATTTACTCTAGAAGGCATTGGTCCGTTAACAAAATCAAATTCTTCCCCTTATTGATGATGAATCGATTCGAAAATCAATAAAATTTAACTCACTGTTTTCAAACCTGGACTGGTCATCGAATCGAAAAAAGGTACCGGGTGGATGGTTTACTGATTCGACCAGTGGTCGAACAGTTATTGACTCAGTGACACTATTAATATGTAATAAATAATAAATATATTAGTTATTATTAAAATTTATATATAATATTTAGTAAATATGTCAAATTAATCAATTTATCTACAAAAAATAACTAAACCTATTTGTATAATGTTTACTTTATACAATTCAAATAAATACTAAATCTATATGAAAAGAAAGATATTAAATCATGCTCATAACTCAAACGTGATAAAATCAAACATAAACATCTCTAGGATAAAACTCGTGAACCAGTTATCGGTTCACTGGGTCAAGCGGTTGAACCACCAGGTCACTGGGTTTGAGCGGGTTTTGACATAAACTGGGTAATTGGTCCAATCCGGACCAGAGTAGTCGATTGGTTTCGGTTTTAACCGGTTCAACCACCGGGCCGGTCCGACCACCGGGCCGGTCCGGGTTTCACAACCATGATTTGGCCAATTTGAAGATAAATGTCTTGATCAAAGTTTGATTGTCATACTGAACTTGTTTTTAATTCGCAAGAAGATGTGAACTCCTGTACATATTCAGAGTTTGAATCATTTCTATTTAAATATTTCAATGCTAAAGAAGCTTAAAGAAATTAGGCAACATGGATCTCCTCTTGGTGATGGTGACTTTTTTGTTTATCACTTAAGTTCATCGAAAAATATGAAGATGATTGAAGTCTGAAATGATAGTCCGCCAAGTGGAAGAACATTTGGTTAAGAGCAGTTACCAATCAGCTCCACAGACAATTACCTTCCTGCACTTAATCGACACACATTTTAAAATTTATTATCACATGCTGGACTAAACAATTACATTACTCTTTGGGCTATGAGTTTTTTACATTATTTTTGTGTTGACAAAGGTCTGGCAATGAAGTTTCTGGTATAATTTCTCTCTGTCAGCATGACAGTGTTGTCCTCGGTATTCTGCTAGAAATGTTCCAGCACATTTTTTTCATATCAAGGTGTTGCAGTTGCAGCTTGATGATTATTTACATTTTTCAAGCAATCTTGAGGCATTCTTTACTTGTACAAAGACCTAACAGCTTTCCTCCATAACTCAGTAAATTTGGTAGAAAAAAGTAGGAATGATCAATTTCAGAAAGAAAAATAAGAACTATTTTAGGTCTATACCTTTTTCCCCGTATTAATTGCTTTGGCCTTCGTGTCAATAATAAGATCTATAATAAACTGTCATATCTGTATGTTTACGCAGTTGCTCAACAATTAACTTTAGTTTTAATCATCTGGAAAATAAAACTGCATCGAGTTACCAAGTTCTTTGAAATGATTTCAAGTATGCATCCTAGAGGAATGAAGTCTAATGATTGTATGTATGTGCATCAATTTATACAAAGTGCTAGCATTATATAGGGCCTTATACAGTGCATCTGGAGAAACACATGGGCTTTGTAAGCGTTTGCCTATAAACTGATATATGGTGATTTGTTTAATTTTCAAGATGATTAAGTGTACGTCTTACTATGCGTATACGATATTCAGTCACAATTGCATTTCTGAAGTATCATCAACACCAGATGTTTACTCCTTTGATCAATATGCAAATCTGCAGAAAGAGACATGGAGGAGGACAATCCTTTTGTCATTTCAAAGCATTGGAATAGTCTACGGTCGCCTAAGTACTGCCCCCTTGTATGTATTTGGAGCAATGCACCCAGATGATATTGATTCAGATGAGCGTTTGTATGAACTCTTCTCCTTTATATTCTGGACTTTAACCATCATTCCTTTGCTGAAGTATGCTTTGATAGTACTGAGGGCTGATGATGATGGAGAGGGTAATTACATTTGATAACCTCTGAACTTGAAATATTGTCAGTAGGTATCTTGAAGGCCTGTTGACCTTCATGTATTTTGCAGGTGGTACCTTTTCATTATACTCCTTGCTATGCAGACATGCCAAAGTTGGGCTGCTTCCAAATGATAAAAGTGCTAGTGAAATTATGCACTATGATGTAGAAAGTCCTAGTACGAGCAAGTTGAAGTCAAGGGCTAGAAGGGCCATTGAAAATCACAAGATCAGTCACTATTTGATGTTGTTGCTGGCTTTATTTGGTTCTTGTATGATAATTGGTGATGGAGTTCTAACCCCGGCTTTATCTGGTTTGTTGATCTATATGATATTCACCTAGAAGTGATAACCCCATTTACACTTACACACTTAGAATAGTTGCAATGACTGGGTTATTGTCTTTCTTCACTCCAGTGTTGTCGGCATCAACAGGACTTACACGGTCATTGGGAAGAATTTCACAGAGAAGTACGAATAAATTACATATGTATCTTGAGGTTATTTTATTATGCATTGAGTACCAGTAGTACAAATAGTCATGCTAGTGTTAATAAGTTGATTTTGGTTTCTTACCAGTTTGCTCCTCAACGAAGAAAAGTGTCCACATTGAGAAAGAATTAAAGAAATGTAAGTGCTATATTACGTAAGTAATGGTTATTCGTGAATGCCAATAGTTCCTGATATGTGATTACATTCCCTGTTTGTCCCAAAGATTGTGTACTGGCTCAATAAGGATCACTTCTTTCCCTGGTGTCTGTTGGTTTGCAGAATTTGGAACAAACATACAATCACATGTATATAAAACGGAAGCATGACATAAATTAAATTTAAATTTTTTGCAATCCCATGAATCACCTTATGTGATATTATTAATTGAAGAATGATAAAGATATACCTTATGAAGATTATTCAACTCTTGATTAATCTTCAAGTTCCAATCCTTTGATTCTTCACACTTCTTCAAATCCACGGATCAAACGTTAGCTACTCAGTCTGTGCATCGCTCTAAAAGTGTTCCACCAATAGATTATTATTAAAGAAACAAATTTAGATTTCTTCAAACCTTGGATGATTAGCCTTAATTCTCTCACTCCTAATTTTTTTAGTTTGCAGAGAATTCTTACGTAGTATCTCAATACTCACGGTAAAGTGTCACCCTAATCTATCATAAGATCTCTCCTTATATAAATTATTCCTCTTCCTAAACTCTTTAGGACTTGGTGTTTTAATTTAATTCCCAAACTATTTAAGAACTAAATTATTTATAATAATAATACTTATTAATTTATAATTAGTATTTCTCCAAATACTCAATTATAAATATTAAGCTATTTAATTTATTTCATCATGGTATAAATTAAATATACTTAATTTATTATTATCAAGCCAATTACTTCTAAAATAATATTTCTTGTTTATGGTGTGACCCTTTAGGTTGAATATTATGCCGGTAGTAGAATAAATAAATTAGAATCGTTCTAATATTATTTATAATGAATTAAATTCCTTTAATTCAAATATAAATAAATAATCTTTATTATACATCACGAGTGACACCTCACACATATCATGTCTGTTCGGATAATATGAAATCAACGTTTAATCACAAAGAACCTATTTAGTAAATAGTTACCGTACAATTCAATCCTTCTACCACACAATGACCTGATCAAATATAAAACATGAAATGTCTGTCAAGTTTTATTTATTTGATCATATGCATTTCGATTCTAAAATGCACAACTCTAGTTAATGTAAATTAAAAACTCTTTTTTAATTTCCATTCACCATGGCTAGAGATTTATGAGTTGTCACTTATCGAATCACATAAGACATTCTCTCACTGTATTGGAAGTGATAGATCCTTTGTTGATCAGTTCATATACCTCCATGTACACTTTATTATACCCGAACATATCCTTGATATACCCAAAGAGTCTTAAGGAATATGACAAAGTATAACTAAGAATACATAAGATACTATGATGATCTCAAGTCCAAGGATCACTTGTACTACTATCACTTTAAGACCTCCTATTGACTTGCAAGTAAAACTCTATTAGGTGTCCTTTTAAGCGAGTCATGTCCAGTGAACTTATTCTCTAATAAGCACCTACATACTTGCTTTAGTGTCTCAACACAAATTATTGAGATCAACCATCATCTTCAACAGATCAAGCATAGTATGTATTAATTTATCTAGAATCAGTAACCCCACATTAGTGATCCAACGATTACGAACATTTTACTTTTGAGCTATCTAGATTTTAGATCTCGTTAGCATGAACTCATCATGATTTTAAAAGAATTGCTCCAAAACTATGAGTTTATCTCAATTAATTCAACTAATTAAACATGGATAAATAAATGCCTTTAATTGAAAGAATTCTTTTATTAATAAATGAATAAAATTACAAAGCAAATGCTTATCACATCCTATTTGATTGACTTGAGAGCATACTATTTTCAATCTCCCACTTGCACTTAAGCCAATTGCCCTAGTATCTAATGCCCATCTTCTCAAAGTGGCGATCGAACTGTTGCTGAAATAATGCTTTAGTAAATAGATCTGCAATATTGTTCTGAGAGTCCACTCTCTATAAGGTGACACCTCATCTTTCAATGATTTCTCTAATCAAATGAAAGCGCCACAACACATGTTTGGATTTCTGATGAGATCGGAGTTCCTTAGCTTGTGCAACAGCTACAGTGTTGTCACAATATACAGGCACTGGTCCTTATATGCTAGGAACTACTTCAAGTTTTGTAATGACCTTCTTCATTCAAACAGCTTTCTTTGCAGCTTCACTCGCAGCTATGTACTCTGTCTTTCTCACTGACTCAGTAACCGATTGCTGCTTCGAACTTTTTGAACTCACTGCGCCACCGTTTAAGGTAAACACATACCCTAAAACGGATTTCCTGTCGTCTTGGTCAGTCTAAAGACTGGAGTCTATATAGTCCTCTAGTTTCAAATCAGACCCACCATAAATTAGAAACACATCCTTAGTTCTTCTTAAATACTTTAGGATGTTATTCACCACTTTCTAGTGTTCTCTAGGATTTGACTGATATCTGCTTATCACACTCGGCGTATAAGCAACATCAGGTCTCGTGCATATCATCTCATACGTGATAGATCTTATCGCCGAAGCATAAGGGATATTACTCATGCGATCTCTCTCTTCAGGTGTCTTTGGGGATATTTTCTTGGAGAGATTCACTCCATGGCTCATCGGTATGAGTCCTCTCTTGGAGTTGGCCATGCTAAACCTTTTTAGCATTGAATCAATGTACGTTCCTTGGGTGGTCAAGCCGAGCATCTTTTTAGATCTATCTCTATATATCTTTATCCCTAAAATGTAAGATGCTTCTCTCGAGTCTTTCATGGACTGTTTAGACAACCATATCTTTACTGATTGTAGCATTGGTATGCCATTCCCAATAAGTAGTATATCATCAAATATAGTACCATGAATGTCACAACGCTCCCATTGACCTTCTTGTACACACATGGCTCATCATCATTTTTGATAAAATCAAACTCTTTGATTATCTTATCAAAACGGATGCTCCATCTTTGAGAAGCTTGCTTTAGTCCATGGGTCGTTGTAGCTTATATACTTGATTTGTTCCATCTTTTGAAGAAAATCCCTCTAGTTGTATCATATACACATCCTCTTCTAGTTTCCCATTAAGAAAGGCCGTTTTCACGTCCATTTGTCAGATCTCGTAATCATAGTAAGCTGCAATAGCAAGCAAATTCCGAATGGACTTGAGCATTGCTACTGGTGAGAAGGTTTCATCATAGTCAACTCCTTGCATTTGTTTGAAACCTTTTGCCACCAATCTGACCTTATAGATTTCCACCTTGTCATCTTCTCCAATTTTTCTCTTAAAGACCCATATTTACACATTATTAGCTTAATGTCTTCCACAGGGTTAACCAAATTCCACACTTGGTTCTCATACATGGAGTCCATATCGGATTTCATCACCATTTGCCATTTTTCTGAGTCTCTTTTACTCATAGCCTCATCGTATGTTATTGGATCATCATCCTCTATGATGCGTATTTTAGCATCATTATCTATGATGAATCCATACCTTTCAGGTATCTTCGGTACTCTTCCAGATTTACGATTCTGTTGTGGTAAAGAAGGTATCTCTACTTGGGCAGGTTCATCCATTTGACCTGTAGTGGTTTGTGGTTCTTGAACTTCTTCAAGATCTATTTTCCTCCCACTAGCCTCTTCAAGGACAAACTCTTTTTCCAAGAAAGTAACGTGTTTCGCAACAAACACCTTTTGCTCAGTAGGATTATAAAAATAATACCCCAAACTTTCTTTAGGGTATCCCACAAATCTGCACTTGTCAGATCTTGTCTTTATATAAGCTGGACAATCCCAAATCTTAACATGTTTAAGATTAAGTTTCCTCTCTTTCCATAACTCATATGGAGTCTTGGGGACGAATTTTGAGAGTACCTTATTTAGTAAATATGCAGCCGTTTCTAGGGTATAACCCCATAAGGATACTAGAAGATTGGGACCACACCATGTCCAACAAGGCACAATTTCTCCTTTCAGATACACCATTTAATTGTGGTGTACCAGGAGGCGTCCATTGCGAGAGAATACCATTATATTTGAGATGATCTAGAAACTCATTGCTTAAGTATTCCCTCTCTTCGATCCGATCAAAGAATCTTAATACTCTTGCTAGTCTGTTTCTCTACTTCACTTTTGAATTCTTTGAACCTTTTAAATGATTCAGACTTGTATTTCATCAAATACACATATTCAAATCTTGAATTATCTTTGAGATGATCTTTGCATGTTCGCGGGAGGAATAATACCAATGTCCAAAGAACATGAAGTGACAGTAACATGGAAGGGCAAAAGGAAGTCCTTAGTAGTCACAGTGGATGATCCCTTAAAGCTACGTGACGAAAGGAAAAAGACAAGAAGTCAAGATATACAGACACGTCACCTCCACCACCAATCACCTGTGGGGAGAAAGCCTTCAAAGAGTTGGTCAAGTAGTGGATAGATGCAAAAGTGCTCACCATTAAACTCCCAAGAATCACTTTTACTGAAGAGATGAAGTTGAGGCCAAACTAATGTATGTTCCATCAAAACTCTTGACATTCCACATAAGATTGCTACACCCTAAGAAGAAAGCACCATGAGAAGGTGCAAGTGGAGAGGTAGAAGTGAAGAAGAACCATTGCCAAAGCATGATAAAAAAGCAAGTTGTAGCATGATCACAGGCTTTGACGAGATGATGGCAGTGTTAGTTTGCAGAATTAAGAACATACGTATAATCACATGTATATAAAGCGGAAGCATGACATAAATCATATTTAAAATTTTCTGCAATCCTATGATCACCTTGATGCGATATTATTAATCGAGGAAGGATAAAGATTTATCTTATGGAAATGAATCAACTCGTTGATTTGTTCTTCAAGTCCCAATCCTTTGATTCTTCGCGCTTCTTCAAATCCACGGATCAAACGTTAGCTATTAGGTGTGTGCAGCGCTCTCTAAAGGTGATCCACCAAGAGATTATTGATTGAAGAAATAAATTTAGGTTTCTCCAAACCTTGGGTGGCTAACTCTAATTCTCTCTCTGTTAGTTTGCAGAATTAAGAACATACATATAATCACATGTATATAAAGCGGAAGCATGACATAGATCATATTTAAATTTTTTTGCAATCCTAGGATCACCTTGATGCGATATTATTAATCGAGGAAGGATAAAAGATATACCTTATGAAAATGAATCAACTCGTTGATTTGTTCTTCAAGTCCCAATCCTTAGATCCTTCGAGTTTCATCAAATCCATGGATGGTGATCTCAAGTCCCAAGAATCACTTGTACTACTATAACTATAGGAACTCCTATTGACAGACAAGTAAAACTCCATTAGGTGTTCCTTTAAGCGAGTCACGTTCAGTGAACTTATTATCCAATAAACACCTACATATTTGCTTTAGTGTCTCTACACAAATGATGATGAGATCAATCATCCTTTTCAACAGAGCAAATATAATATGTACTAATCTATTCGAATTAAATAGCCCCACATTAGTGATCTAATGATTAAGAACATTCTAGTTTTTTTTAGCTATCTAGATTTTAGATCTCATTAGCATGAACTCATCATGATTCTAAAAGTATTGCTCCAAAACTATGAGTTTATCCCAATTAATTATACCCACTAAACATGGATGAATAAATGCACCACCATTCAAGGTAAACACATAACTTGAAACGGATTTGCTGTTGTTTTGGTCAGTCTGAAAAATGGAGTCTGTATGACTCTTTAGTTTCAAATCAGACCCACCATAAACTAAAAACACATCCTTAGTCATTTTTAAGTACTTTAGGTTATTTTTCACTGCCTTCCAGTGATCTGCTCCAGGATTTGACTGATATCTGCTTTTTACACTTAGTGCATAAGCAACATCAGGTATCGTACATACCATCCCATATATGATAGATCTTATCGCCGAAGCATAAAGCATCTTACTCATGCGATCTCTCTCTCTTTCGGTCTCTTTAAGGACAATTTCTTGGAGAGATGTACTGCATGACTCATCGGTATGAGTCCTCTCTTGGAGTTTTCTATGCTAAACCTCTTTAGCATCGAATCAATGTACGTTCCTTGGGTCAAACTGAGCATTCTTTTAGATCTATCTCTATAGATCTTTATCCCAAAAATATAGGATGTTTCTCCCAAATCTTTCATTGAGAAGTGTTTAGACAACAATATCTTTACTGATTGTAGCATTGGTATGTCATTCCTAATAAGTAGTATATCATCAACATATATTACTAGGAATGTCACAACGCTACCACTGACCTTCTTATACACACATGGTTTATAATTATTTTTGATAAAATCAAACTCTTTGATTGTCTCATCAAAACGAATGTTCCATCTTCGAGAAGCTTGCTTTAATCCATAAATGGATCGTTGTAGTTTACATACTTGATTTGCTCCATCACTTGAGGAAGCTCGTCTTCACGTCCATTTGCCAGATCTCGTAATCATAGTAAGCTGCTATTGCAAGCAAAATTAGAATGGACTTGAGTATTGCTACCGGTGAGAAGGTTTCATCATCGTCAACTCATTGCCTTTGTTTGAAACTTTTTGCCACTAGTCTGACCTTATAGGTTTCCACCTTGCCATCTGCTCCAGTCTCTCTTAAAGACCTATTTACACCCTATAGGATTAATGATTTTCGGATGGTTGACCAAAGTCCACACTTGATTTTCATACATGGAGTTCATTTCAGATTTCATGGTCATTTTCCATTTCTCTAAGTCTCTATTATTCATAGCCTTATCATATGTAACTGGATCATCATTCTATATGATGCATACCTTATCATCATTATTGAATGGTAAAACTCATCATGGATACTGGAAGATTGGTAAAACTCATCATGGACCGCACCATGTCCAATAAGGTACGATTTCTCTTTTTAGATACACCATTCAATTGTGGAGTACAGGAGGCGTCCATTGTGAGAGAATACTATTATCTTTGAGGTGATCTAGAAACTCATTGCTCAAGTATTTCCCTCCTCGATCCGATCGAAGAATCTTAATACTCTTACCAGATTGTTTCTCTTTAGACTTGTATTTCATCAAATACACATCTAAATCTCGAATGAGCATCAGTAAATGTAATAAAATATGAAAACCCTCCTTTAGCATTTATTATCATAGGTCCACCCACATCTGTGTACCAACTCTAATAACCTTGTAACTCTCTCTCAATCTCCACTAAATGGAGATTTTGTCATCTTTACCATGAAGACAAGATTTACAAGTTTGATATGATTCATAATCAAATGGTTCTAAAAGTTCATCTTTATGCAATTTGTTTAGTCTTGAGAGATTTGTTTTTAGTTGTCTCATCTGTTAGGTTTGTATATAGCGCGATCATGCAATCAAATCACATAAAATAAGAATTTAAAATTTTTATACAAACCATCACCATGATCATACTTTGTGCTTAATTATCAATCATAAAAAAGAGATGGAGATCAGATTCATACCCTTGTAGAAACTAGCTTCCTTAGGTACGAGTTCAACTTCAAACTTCGTGCTCTCCTTGAATTCACCGAGTTTGATTCCTTCCTTTGATCAACGTTAGCCACCCAAGCGTTTGGCCTCTAGAGGTGATCCTCTAAGGAAAAACAAATATTCAATTAGATGGTTTCTATAGAATTATACGTACTCTCCCAATTCTTAGAATTTTCAGTCAACCCTAAATCATAATAAGACTTTCTTATTTACAAATGTAGGCAACCCTCCTAAAACCATTTAGGAATAGGGTTTCATTTTAATTATTTAAACTCTTTTAATTAATTGTATTCTTAATCCAATTTGGAAGTAGTGAGAGTACTTTTATTAATTAATTCCCAAACCCCTTTAGGAATTAAATAATAATAATAGTAATAATAATAATAAAACTTCTCTTATTAATTTATATTTAATATTTTCAAAATATTAAATAATAAATATTAAGCTATTTAATTTATTCTATCACCATGGATTAAATTAAATACACTTAATTTATTATTACGATTATGCAATTTACTTCTTAAATAAATGTTTTCCTTTTATGGTGTGACTCTTTAGGTTCTCTATATTAAACCATTTGTGAATAAATCAATTAGAACAATTCTAATCTTATTTAAATAAATAAATTAACTATTTAATTCATTTAATTAAATAACATTTATTCTACAATAAGGGTAAGTCCTCTTAGCGATCAATGACTTTTCAGATAATATAGATTTCAACATTAATCATAAAAGAACCTATGAGTAAATAGTTACCGTACAATTCAAACCTTCTATCATATAATGTCCCAATTAAATATAAGACATGAAATTACTATCAAGTCTTATTTATTTAATTATATGTATTTCGATTCTCAAATACATAACTCCAAATAATGTAAATTAGAAACTCCTTTCTAATTTTATTTTTCCTTTGCCAATGACTACTGGGTTGTCATTTATCGAATCACATAGGACATTTTCTTATTTTACTAGAAGCGGTGGATTCTCTGTTGATTATACATTATCTCCATGTACAACTTATTATACCAAAGCATACCTTTTGATATACCCTAAGGGTCTTAAGGGACATATCAAAGTATAACTCATTATACACAAGATACTGTGATGATCTCAAGTCTAAGGATCACTTGTACTACTATCACTTAAAGAATTTCTATTGACAGACAAGTAAAACCCCATTAGGTATTCCTTTGCGAGTCACGTTCAATGAACTTATTATCTAATAAGCACCTACGTACTTGCTTTAGTGTCTCCACACAAATGATTATGAGATCAATCATCCTGTTCTAAAGAGCAAGTAACGTACGTATAAATCTATCTGGATTCACTAATCCCCTTTTTAGTAATCCAACGATTGGGAATAATTTTAGTTGTAAGCTATCTAAAAATTTAGATCTCATTAGCATGATCATCATCATGATTATAAAAACATTGCTCAAAACTATGGGTTTATCATATTTAATATAACATCACCATGTAGATAAAGTAAAAGCCTTTGATAAATTAACTTTTATTATTTATAAATGAATAAGATTATAAAATATATGCTACATCATATCAAATATGATTGGCTTGTGTGCATGCTAATTTCAATCTCACACTTGCACTAAAGCTAATCGCCATAGTATCTCATACCCATCTTTTCTAAGTGACGATCAAACTGCTGTTGTCTTAAAACTTTAGTAAATGGATCTGCAATATTGTCATGAGAGTCCACACGCTCTACGGTGACGTCTCCTCTTTTAATGATATCTCTAATCAAATGAAACCGCCGCAACACGTGTTTGAATTTCTGATGAGACTTGGGTTCCTTGGCCTGTGCAACAGCTCCGGTGTTGTCACAGAATAAAGGTACTGCTCCTTTAATGCTAGGAATCACACCAAGTTCAGTTATGAACTTCTTTATTCAAACAGCTTCATTTGCAGCTTCACTTGCAGCTATGTACTCTGCCTCTGTCACTGAATCAGCGACTGTTTGTTGCTTGGAACTCTTCCAATTCACTGCGCCACCGTTTAAGGTAAACACATACCCCGAAACGGATTTACTGTCATCTTGGTCCGTTTAAAAACTTGAGTCTATGTAACTCTCTAGTTTCAATTCAGACTCACCGTAGACAAGAAATACATCCTTAGTTCTTCTTAAGTACTTTATGATGTTTTTCACTATCTTCCAGTGTTCCTCTCCTAGATTCGACTCTGCTTGTTACATTAAGTGCATGTGCGACATTCGGTCTAGTACATATCATACCGTACATGATAGATCTTATTGCTGAAACATAAGAAATCTTACTCATATGGTCTCTCTCCTCAAGTGTCGTTGGGGCCTTTTTCTTGGAGAGATGTATTCCATGGTTCATCGGCATGAGACCTCTCTTTGAATCTTCCATGTTAAACTTCTTTAGCATCGAGTCAATATACGTTCCTTGGGACAAGCCAAGCATCTTTTTAGATCTATCTCTATAGATCTTTATCCCCAAAATATAAGATGTCTCACCCAAGTCATTTATGGAGAAGTGTTTAGATAACCAAATTTTGATCAATTGTAGCATAGGAATATCATTCCCTATCAGTAATATATCGTCAACATATAATACTAGGAATGAAACAGTGCTCCCACTAACCTTGTACACACATGGTTTATCCTCATTTTTTATAAAATCAAGCTCTTTGGTTGTCTCATCAAAACGGATGTTCCACCTTCGAGAAGCTTGCTTTAATCCATAAATGAATAGTTATAGCTTACAGATTTGATTTGTTCCAACCGTTGAAACAAAACCCTTTGGTTGTATCATATACACATCCTCCTCAAATTTCCCATTGAGGAAGGCCGTTTTCACGTCCATTTACCATATTTCGTAGTCATAATAAACTGTAATTGCAAGTAAAATCCGAATGGACTTCAGCATAGCTACTGGTGAGAAGGTTTCATCATAGTTAACACCTTGTCTTTGTTTGAAACCTTTTGCAACCAGTCGCGCCTTATAGGTCTCTACCTTGCCGTCCGCTCCAGTATTTCTTTTAAAGACTCATTTGCACCCAATAGGCTTAATGCCTTCGGGTGATGAAATCAAAGTCCATACTTAGTTTTCATACATGGAGTCCATCTCGGATTTCATGACTTCTAGCCATTTTTCTGAGTCTTTACTACTCATAGCTTGTTCGTAAGTCAATGGATCATCATCATCTATGATGCGTACCTCATCGTCATCCTCTATGACGAATCCATACCTCTCATGTATCTTTGGTACTCTTTCAGATTTACGAACAGGGTGTGGTACAGTAGGTTCTTCCACTTGGTCAGGTACTTGACTTTGATCCGTAATAATTTGTGGTTCTTAAACTTCTTCAAGATATGTCTTACTCCCACTGACCCCTTCAAGGATAAACTCCTTTCCCAAGAAGGCAACATGTTTCGCAACAAACTCCTTTTGATCAGTTGGATGATAGAAATAATATCCTGATGTTTCTTTAGGGTATCCCATAAATCACATTTGTCGGATCTAGTCTGCAGCTTATCATTCTCAAACTTTTTGACGTAAGCTGGACAACCCTAGTCTTAACATGCTTAAGATTTGGTTTTCTCCCTGCTATATCTCATATGGAGTCCTTGGGACGGATTTCGTAGGTACCTTGTTAAGTATGTATGTAACTGATTCTAGGGCAAAACCCCAGAAGGAAACTGGATGGTCGGTAAAACTCATCATAAAACGAATCATGTCCAATAATTTTCGATTTTTCCTTTCAGATACACCATTCAATTGTGGTTTTCCTGGTGGAGTCCATTGTGAGATTATACCAATTTCTTTGAGACAATTGAGAAACTCATTGCTTAAGTATTCACCACCTCGATTCGATCAAAAAATCTTAATACTCTTGTCAGTTTGTTTCTCTACTTCACTTCTGAATTCTTTGAACTTTTTAAACGATTCAGATTTGTATTTCATTAAATATACATATCCAAATCTTGAATGATTATCAGTGAAAGTAATAAAATAAGAATACCATCCTCGTACATTTGTTGTCATAGGCCCACATACGTCTGTGTGTACCAACGCTTACAACTCTTTAATTCTCTCTCCTTTTCCACTAAAAGGAGATTTGATCATCTTTCCCATGAGACAAGATTCACAAGTTGGATATGATTCATAATCAGATAGCTCTAAGAGCCATCTTTATGCAACCTGGATAATTTTGTTTCATTAATATGACCGAGTCTACAGTGCTACATAAAAATATAATTAACATAATCTCTTTTCCTTTTCTTAGTTTGTTCAATTTGAAATATATTTTCATGCAAGTCAAGTATGTAAAGTCCATTCAATAAATTGCCAACACCATATAAAACATTTTTATTATAAATAGAACAACTGTTGCTCTTTATTATAATATCAAAACCATCCATATCCAATACAGAAATTGAAATAATGTTTCTAATAAGTGTTGGAACATAATAACAATTATTTAAATTAATGGACTTGCCCGTAGGCAGTGCTACACAGTAAATTCATACAACTAATGCAGCAATCTTTGCTCCATTTCCCACTCGTAGGATAACTTCATCTTTGTTTAACTTTCTACTTCTGACCAGTCTTTGCATAGTGTTACATATGTGAGAACCACGGTCGATTTTTAATTCAGAAAAATTAATTTCAATCATGAACAAACCTTGATTGGAAGTCGAAGCTTCTTCAAGCTTTTTCTGCTTTTGTTACGCAAGAAACTTATTGCAGTTCCTCTTCTAGTGATCCGGCTTATTGCAATGGAAGTATATTCTTTTGCTATCTGAATCAGATTTCTTATTATCCTTTCCTTTCTCCTTGCCCTTAGCCTTCTTGGTTTTCTTTTTTTCAGAAGATACCTTGAGTCTCTACCTTTTTTTGGAAGAATCATCTACCAATAAGACTTGGTCCTTTTTGGATGGGAAGTGACCTTCAACAGTTTTCAACGTGTTAAGTAATTTAGGCAAGCTGACATCCAACTTATTCATTTGAAAATTCACAACAAATTGTGAGAAGGTGTCTGGGAGTTGTTGGGAATTGCATATTCAAATTTGATGTTGAAAGTAAATATAAATGCTTAAGTGTAAAGTTCTTCAAAGAACATATGTACAAGGACTTAGATGATAGATCAAAATTGTTAGGTTGATTTGTGCTTTAATGTTTATCATTCTGTAAATGAATGTATAAAAGAGAGATCAAAACTGTTAGGTTAATCTATTTTGAGATGTAAATGTTGCCTTAACAGAATTGTAGTCTGCCAAAGCCAGTCTGCAGAAGCCAAGGCAGCATCGTGGAGCTTCAATGAAAGTGTCCAAAGATCGTAGTTTGTCTTGACAGCCACACTCAGAATCTTGGAGATGATCCGAGCGCCTGCCGAGCCAAGTCTAAAATCGCAGTCTGTTCTTGGAAGCGTGGAGTCTGCAAGCCAAGCAAGAGGAAATCGTAGTCTATCCGAGTTTAAGAGAAATCGTAGTGTTCTGTACGATCAAGACTGAGTCTAGCCTATGCAAGCCAACACACAACGATCATGGTACAAATACCACGATCGTGGTGACCCTCCTAGTCAGCATCAAAGTTCGTCTATCTGATGAAGGAGGAAGAGTATCAAATGAAGAAATGCTTATAGACGTTGACAATTTGATAGTCCCAATGATCCTACATTCATCCTTAGTATGAATCGAAGAAGCGTATTAAAGAAGCTAAGGAAAGGACTACATGCCTGCTGAAAACACCTTTTCAGGTGTTAGGTGAGAAAGTAGTCTGCTGTGTCAGTGGGCCAGACGGCTAGACAGCAGATTTGTAGGAAGTCAACATCAGTGCTCAGAAACGTCTGAAGCATTTAATGCTACAACGGATGTCTTCAACGAAAATATTTCAAAGTCTCCTTCATAAGCAAATCAGACAAGGATTCAGTCTAAGCAAGTAAGCAAACAAAGAACGAAAAAGCTCAAGAACTCTCAACTCACAAACACTACTGGTCCTGAAGAGGAAAACTTGCTTCGCTACTCAGTTCTTCAGAACTGATGCTTAATTGCAACTGAGTAGCACACCCCAGAATACAACTCTCAAACTAAGTGTACCAAGTCTGCTGGACTTGAAGAGTTCTAAGTGAACTAAAGAAGTTCCAAGATTGTTGATCTTGAAGGAATCTAAGTGATTCAAAGTTGTAAAGACATCCTTAGTGGATTTCCTACTCGTGGAGTAGAAGAGTGGACTAGGAGCCTTGAGTGCTCTGAACCACTTAAAATTACTGTGTCTCATTAACTGCTATAACTGCTATATCTGTTATAATTGCCATAACTGCTTGTCAAACCATTACTGCATTATCTTAAAGGGAACAAACATATATTCCGCTGCAGTCAGTTTAATCAATACTGACAAGTATTTTGAAAAAGAAAAAGTTTTGAAATATCTATTCAACCCCCCTTTTAAATAACTATTGTGTCCTCTGGGAACTAACAATTGGTATCAAAGTAGAGTCTCTCAACTAGCCTACAAAGCTTGAGTAGATCCAATGGCACATCTGATAAGCGAGACCAAGACCGGTGGAGGCAGCAAGCCACCAATGTGCAACAGAGACAAATTTGCCAACTGGAAAGTTCAAATGCTAGCCTACATGGATTCAATAGATGATCTATTTAAAATCATTCTGAATGGGACCTATATTCCAACAAAGCTTGCACCAACTCTAGAAGATCCAAATAGAGTACAGATCAAGATCAAAGCTGAGTGGACTGACAACGAGAAGAAAGATGTCCAGCTAGACAAAAAGGCTAAGAACATTCTGTTCCAGTCTTTAGAGGATAATTTGTTTGAGAATGTGGTTAACTGCAAAACTGCCAAGGACGTCTGGGAAGCACTGCTCATCATGCATGAAGGAACTAAAGAAGTCAGAAAAAACAAGCAATCTCTACTGACTCAACAGTATGAGATGTTTACCCATGTTCCAGGAGAAAACGTCACTTCTACTTATGAGAGTTCAACTTGCTGCTCAACTCTTTTCGAGCCTTTGGAAAGATCTATCCCAACAAAGATCTTATCATCAAGTTCATGAGGTTCTTACCAAGCAAGTGGGATGCCAAAACCACTGCAATAAGAGAATGAAAGAACCTGCATGAAATAATTATCCAACAACTCTATGACGACCTTCTTACCTACGAACTAGAGTTGACTCAACGAGCAGAAACTCTATCAAAAGGAAGAAAGAAGGATAAAGGAGTTGCTCTCAAAGCAACATAAGAGATCTCCAAAGCTCATGATGAAAATGAATCTGCCTCTGAGGAAGATGATGATGAAGAAGTTACAATACTGGTCAGAAGACTCAGAAGGTTCATGCGCAAAGGAAGAAGCTGGCAGACCTAAGAGATTCAACAACAACAGCAGTCAGGAGCAGATCAATGACTTATGCTATAACTGCAAGAAGCCTGGCCACTTCATTGAAAACTGCAACAAACCTATCAGAGAAGAGCTGAAAAGAAAGACAAATCCAAAGGAGTTCAAAGGCTACAAAAAACATCAGAAAAAAGACAAAGGTCTTGTAGCTGGAAGTTCATGGAGTGACTCAGACAACGACATCAATGCTGAGTCTGAAGATGATAAAGAACCTCAAGCAGCCAACCTATGTCTGATGGCCAAAGATGCAAACAACAAGAAAAGCACTGAGGTAAGCATAGATGAGGTATTTGACTTTAACTCTCCTGATGTAGACATTGATGATTTAAGAACTGCACTACATGACATAACATCTGATCTGTATCAATACATAAACTGGTTCAGAGTTCTGTCTAAAGATTATTCTGGTCTTCAAAAAGAGAAAGAGAAAGTTCAAAAAGAACTGAAAATAGCTCTACTCAGTTCTGTCTCTCTCTCTAAGTTTGAAGCTGAGAATAAAATCTTAAGACAAACCAATGAACTGAGCACACAAAGAGAGTCAAAACTAACCTCTAATATTGAGGAGCTAGAAAAGACTATCTCTATGTGGAATAGGTCTTCCTCATCGATGGACTCTCTGATCTCCAGTCAGAGAAGTGCTTCTGACAGAACAGGTCTAGGCTTTGGGGAATCTACCCCAGAACCAAATGTGGAAAAGATAAAGGATACTAACAATAGTAGTGTTTCTTGTGACGCCCCCAAATCCAGGTTCTCTAACCTTAGATTCGGTGCTCACGATCTATCATCATCATAAGCATTCTATAACTATTATGGAATAATAAACATACATTGTTCATTATAATAAAGTTTCATAACATGGCCCCAAGGTCTTCCTAACCTTAACTTAAACACACCATTCATATTACAAAAAGTTTACATAAGAAATCCCATTAGATAATAATAATATTCATTCTAAACTATTCCTGGATCTTGCCCTTGCCCTTGTCCTTCGTATTGGATCCTTCAGGCTTAGCTGAAATAAATGTCATGATATAGCAAGGGTAAGCAACTAATTTTCTTAGCAAGTTTATATAAAAGAAAGATATATCATGACTGAAAAGAAGTTTTGCTTTCAATGTTCAACAATAATATAAGGTTGTGAAGGAACATGAATTAATAATTAACAATTGAATATTCGAATAATTGAATATCATGAACTGAGTGGTTTTAAAATAACCATGAACATTTGCCAAGGTTCTCAGTCATTTAAACTGGACCTCTTAATAAATTTTGGTATTCAAGGGGATCAGCCTTTCATACCTCGTGATTTATGCATAAACACTTAATAATCCGGCATTGATATCATGCCTTAATCAAATTCGTTCTTTTCTCAGTCAAGAGTTCTTATCATATCAATTTAATAAGAACAGCTTTTTAAAACACATTTGATTTAACAAATTTAAACATGCTTGATCTAGCTGATACAATTAGCATAGATCTATCTCATAAACAGTTCATGAATGAAGAACTTTAATTTAATTCACAGTTCAATAATAGTAGAACAGGAATTCAATTGCACAAAGTGCGAATTTTAATAATCATTATAGATGTAAATAATCATCAATAATTATTCACTAATATGCTTTGAAAATAATAACTCGAGTTTGAGTTAGAAAACTTGCCTCGTCTGTAGATTACGGCTACGCAATTAATTTATATCCACTATGCAGTTAAATTATCTTCCTTTGAGAGACCTATATTTAATCTTTCAATTAGTCATAGTATAACATTAGATTATGTAATCACATAAATATTATACATTACATTTAGTTCTTATAAACATTATCCTGTCTTGATAATGTTACTACTAAATAACAACATATTATTAATCTTGATAATATCTAATTCACCTCTTAGTATTATTAGTTCCCTAATAATAGTTTCATTTGCTTACTAATATTATTAACATCTTAATAATATTTTAATACCTTACTAATATTATTAATCCTCTTAATAATATTTTAATTATTCATTAATATTATTACTTTAATAATATCTTACTTATGCTTTAGTATCATTAATCATTTAATAATATTTTATTCATTTACTAATATTATTAATCATTTAATAATATTTTATTTATTCACTAATATTATTAATCATTTTATTCCATTACTAATATTATTAATCATTTAATAATACTTTAATCATTTATCAATGCTTAAATCAAATATTATTAATCATTTAATAATATTTTAAAAAAAATTTAATCTTAATATTTTTATTTACTTATCAATATCATATTCTAATATTATTAATATCATAATAATATTTTAATAATTTATTGGATTAATGAACAATTTATTCTAATTGTCCACCCTTTATTAAACCTCTTATTTAATATCCACAAAAGGTCATAAATAATATTTCTTATCATAAATTACCAAAGTGTTCTAAGATAGTCATGATATGATATATTATGAGTATTCAAGCATAAAAATCACATTTTTCTTATTAAAGACATCATTTAACTATTTATTTCCTTTTATTCATAACTTAATCATTTTTAGGAAAAATAGCAAACTGATTCCAAAAATTCGAAACTTCTGTATTTTGACAGAATATGAACCCACAAGGATCCCCAAATTTTTCTGGAATTTTAGAAAATGATCTACTATTTTTAAAGTTCCCAAAACACTCGGATCTTGCTTCATTTTTAATAAATTGATATTTACTCAGAAAAATCTGAAATTTTCAGGGTATGCTCTCCTAATATATGTGAACCTACTGTAAACATTTCGGAATTTTCCAGTGTATACACAGTGAGATATTCGAAGGTAACATTTTAGGAGTCCTTTACGGAAATAGTCATTACGTACAATCTATAACTCGAAACGTGCCCGTTCTTTTTCCTACATGTAGATAACTTCTCAAGCTACATCTTTGAATTTTACCAGATTTTTAAAAGACATGAAACTATCCGAAACAGACCCAAGAAAAAAGGGACATAAACTATTTTTCTTTTTTTTTGAACCCTTAACATTCCAAGTGGGCTGTTTTGGGGAAATTAGTTCCAAAGGTTTCAAAACTTACTAGATTTGTGTGCTATCACTTGGGTTTACTAGATAACTCATGTATCTAGCACCCCTCTTCGACGGATCACAAATCTAAGTTGGAAAACTTGAGTTATACAAGATTTAGTGGAAGAAAACAAGAGTTTTCACCCTTGGAGAACATATGCTCATATTCTTCCTCTAAGCCTTTGACCTAACACTCAAGATACTTAGTTCCATACATGATGATATGTAGGACTAGGGTATCTTGAGTATTTGTTCATAACTCCAACAAAACTCAAGCTATAAAACAAAGTAGAAGAAGAAGATGAAGGTTAGGTTATATCTTGATTTAATGGCAACCTTCCTTGATTTACCAAAGTAAGTGATGAACTTTGGATGCATGAACAAACTAGCACTTCTCTCTCTCTATATATATGGCCAAAACTCTCTCTTTTCTCTCTCTAGAAGTGGCTAGCTTGGGAGAAAATTATAAGAGGAAGAATGAGAGAAGAAATGAAATGAAAAAATGAAATAAAAGGATACTTGCAAAAAAATATAGATACACTTAGTGTATTTAGCTATTATCCCCCATACTTTCTTTAACCCATGGATAGAAGCTTTGCCTTATCACTTTAATTAGTCTAATCATGATTAAGGATGCTTAATAAAGTGGCAACCAATGGGAGCTTGACAACCATGTCCTTTTGTGTAAGAGTTACTACTAATGGACATTGCTTAGCTTAATTAGTTGCCTTAAAAGGCCTAATATGGCTTGTCATTATGTCCCATTTTAACTCCCAATTTGCTTTTATTTTTAATGCCCAATTTTGATTAATCAAATATCTACAATACCCTTAACCAAGTGGGCTAAGTATTGGTTTGCATTTTATTTCATTTGGGCTTCCTCCTTAATTGTTTTGGGCTATGTAATAAACATAGTCTAGCAATTTTAATGTGTTACCCAATTTGATTATTTAGGGTTTCCATTCCTAATCTTATGAAATTTAATTACCTATACATGTGACTTTAGCTCATAACGTAATTAGGTTCACAAGAATTAGGTTTAAAATTATTAGTCACTTGAAATAATAAGATTATCCACTTAAGTTAGTATACATATTAAATACTAACCTCTCATTATCACCATAACCCTTAGGTTATTTAATTGTCTCACCTAATGTATAATTAGGTTACGAAGCTTTCATTTTTAATGAAATCTGTAAATGTATATATCCATAACTATAGCATACATGTTAATTGACCCATGCACCACTTCACATATTTTGTCACATATTAAGTCACTGTATAACACAAAGTTTTAAATATCAATAATGTACATACATATATAGTGACTTAAAATTCACGGTTATTACATTTCTAACTTAAATAGAAGCATTGTATTTGTGAAATCCACACAGAAGGAAGAACTAGTGCAACCCTGCTCTTCTGATCCAAGTCATGTCCCAAGACACAACGGATCCCATGCTGGTCTGGGGTTCAGAAAAGGGAAGTGTAACTTAGTCACCACTGTCCAACCTCGAAGGATCATGGAGTCAAGCAAAGCTGACTCCAAGAACCAACCAGGAAGGAATCGTGGTGTTGAGATTCACTCAGCACAAACCGTGAATCCCAATGCTGCATGGAAAAAGAAGAATCAATATAAGGGTAAGGCTACCAAGTATCCACAAAAGTCCAAATGGAGAAAGAATCCCCACACACACACAAGCATGCATTATATTAGATGCTTTGTATGTGATAGAAATGGTCATAAAGCTGCAATATGTTATCATAACACTCTGCATGGAAGGCCTAAAGTCAAGTAGATTTGGGTTCCCAAGGGTACTAACATTGTAGGACCGATGCAAGTGTGGGTACCAACTTGAAAGCTTAACCTGTCTGCAGGGACTGAGCACCACGATAACAACATGGTATCTGGACAGTGGTTGCTCAAGGCACATGACCGGGAACAAAGCCCTCCTGTATGACTACACAGAGAAGGAGGGACCAACAGTCATCTTTGGAGATAACGGCTCTGGCAAGACAAAAGGATATGGCTCAGTTGGGAATGGTGCTGTGCCCTTCAACAAAGTGGCATATATAATGGACTAAAGCACAACCTTCTTAGCATCAGCCAACTCTGCGACAAAGGCCATCAAGTCACCTTTCTCAACAATCAGTGTCAAGTCAGAGATCTGGAGACATCCTCTATCAAGCTGACCGGAACAAGAGAAGGAAATGTTTACACTGTTAATCTTGCTGAACTAAGTTCTGATGAGACAATATGCTTTCTTGCTAAAGTTTCTGAAGAAATAAGTTGGCTTTGGCATAGAAGGTTATCCCATCTCAACTTCAAGAGCATGTCAAAACTAGGCCTCCAAAGATCTTGTAGGAGGTTTACCCAAGTTTAGCTTCGTCAAAGAAAGGCTATGCAATGCCTGCCAGCTTGGAAAGCAAACAAGGAGCTCATTCAAAGGCAAGCAGTTAACTCAATTGATAGGCCCCTTCAGTTACTTCATATGGATCTTTTCGGGCCAATTCCAACTGTGAGCCTCGGAGGAAAAAGATACTCACTGGTCGTAGTGGATGACTACACCAGATTCACATGGGTCTTCTTTCTTAACTTTAAGGATGAAACAAGCTCCCAACTGATCAAGATGTTCAAGCTGGTGATGAATGAAAAAGGAGAGACAATCAAGGCCATAAGGAGTGATCATGGTAAAGAGTTCGATTTCTCAGAAATGGATCAGTTCTGTGCAGACATTGGCATCAGCCACTAACTTCTCAGCTCCACGAACTCCACAACAAAATGGAGTACCTGAAAGGAAGAATAGAACTCTGATCGAAGCAGGAAGAACTCTACTAGCAGTAGCTTATCTGCCTGAATATTTCTGGGCAGAAGCCATCAACACTGCGTGCTACACTCAGAATAGGTCTCTTGTTCACTCTACGTTGAAGAAGACTCTCTACGAGCTGTGGAGAGGAAGAAAGCCAAATGTCAGTTATTTTCATGTGTTCGGCTGTGCATGCTACATTCTCAACAATGGGAAGCAATATCTAACTAAGTTCCAACCCAAGTCAGACGAAGGAATCTTTCTTGGATATGCCACAGACAGCAAAGCCTATAGAGTGTTCAACAAGAAGACGCTAAGTGTTGAAGTTTTGATCCACATTATCTTTGATGAAACAGACTCAGACAAGTCTGCACCACAAGGCACTGCGATCGACGATTCAGACACCACGATTGTGGTGGTCGAGCCCAACACCAGCGACCGGAGTTCCAGAAGGTGGAATCGTCGAGGCTGAAGATGAAATCGTAGAGAAAGCTGCACCAGACAACAATTCTGTACAACAAAAACCAGAAGTTAATATTGAAGAATTCAAATAAGAAGGCACCAGAACAGATGTTCCAGCAGGAAATAGATGGGAAAGAGATCACACTCAAGACCTGATCATTGGAGTTCCAACTGTCAGGATCAGGACAAGGTCTGCAACTCAGAATGAGTGTTTCTATTTGAGCTTTCTATCTCAAGTGGAACCCAAGAAGATAGAAGATGCAATGGAAGATTCAAGCTGGATAGAAGCCATGCAAGAGGAGCTGAATCAGTTTGAAAGAAGCAAAGTCTGGAGATTAGTTCCTATACCAAGGAATCACCCAGTCATTGGCACCAAATGGGTCTTTAGAAACAAGATGGATGAAGATGGGGTGATCACAAGGAACAAAGCAAGATTGGTGGCTAAAGGTTATTCTCAAGAAGAAGGCATTGACTATGATGAGACCTTTGCACCTGTTGCCAGACTTGAAGCTATCAGAATATTCCTTGCATTTGCTGCACACATGAAGTTTAAAGTCTTCCAGATGGATGTCAAGAGTGCATTTCTGAATGGTGAACTTCAAGAAGTATATGTGGAACAACATCCAGGTTTCATCAATCCAACTCTCTCTAATTATGTCTATAGATTAGACAAAGCCTTATATGGACTTAAACAAGCACCTAGAGCATGGTATGAAACACTAACTAACTTTCTTGTTGAAAAAGAATTCACTAGAGGTAGAGTAGACACTACATTATTTCTTAAGAAGCACAAAGATAAAGTTTTACTAGTTCAAATATATGTAGATGATATTATCTTTGGTTCTATTGATGAAAATCTGTGCAAGAGATTTGCCAAGCATATGCAGAGCAAGTTCGAAATGAGCATGATGGGTGAGCTGAATTTCTTCATTGGACTGCAAGTGAAGCAGACTGATGAAGGTATCTTCACTAACCAAGCCAAGTACATCAAAGACTTACTTAAGAAGTATGACATGGAATCAACCTCTCCCATGAAAACACCTATTGCTCCAACAACTAAGCTTGACAAAAATGAGAAAGGTAAATGTGTTGACATTACTCAATACAGAGGTATGATAGGCTGCCTTCTCTACTTAACTGCTAGTATACCAGATATAATGTTTGCAACATGTATATGTGCTAGATTTCAAGCTAATCCTAAGGAATCACACTTAACTTCTGTAAAAAGGATTTTCAGGTATCTCAAGGGCACACCTTACTTGGGACTTTGGTATCCCAAGGAGTCCTCCTTTGAACTGACAGGATATTCAGATGCTGATTTTGCAGGATACAAAATAGATAGAAATAGTACCAGTGACACTTGTCAACTGCTAGGAAATAGACTAGTGTCCTGGTTCAGCAAAACGCAAAACTCAGTATCAACTTCAACAACAGAAGCTGAATATATTGCTGCTGGCAACTGCTGTGCACAAATCCTATGGATGAAGAACCAGCTAGCAGACTATGGGTTTGATTTCAAATCTATACTTGTTCACTGTGATAACACAAGTGCCATAGCAATAACACATAATACTGTCATGCATTCTAGGACTAAGCATATAGAGATAGGATATCATTTTATTAGGGATCATGTTCAAAATGGAACTATATCTTTGCAATACATCCCTACTGAAAATCAACTTGCTGATGTTTTTACAAAACTTTAGATGAATCCAGATTTAATAAATTAATAAGTGAGTTAGGTATGTTAAATCTACAACCATGAATTCTATGCTCTAGTTAGTGCTAACCATGCAGATAGAAAGGCTAAGTCAAAATCGTAGAGATGACTAAGAAAGACCACGATTGTGGAGTGATCTAGACATGGTAGAAAAGCTCACTGTGATGGCAGCATTATCAAGCTAAGCAATTCTTTTGATAAGCGCCTCAGGGACAAACCTGATCCTTAGTGTCAAACTAAGAGATTGGCCCTTCCTGAGCAACCTTAACCTAGAAGGGCTGCTATTTCAGGATGCATCATAGAAAATCGTAGAGTCAACGGTCAAGGAGCAAGCTAAGCATGGAACTTGTTGGTCGTTTTACCGATCAATATATTCGTGCAAGCATACACGGTCAACAAGTAATAAAGAGTAAGTACAGATATAGTTCCCATGGAGAATTAAATAATAAAAGTTCGCCAAACCACTAGCCCATAACCATCTCAGTCTTATTTAAACGAGCGATAGAGTGTTTTAATTAAAAACTAAATAAGTAAACTTAAACTAATTAATCCTAGAGTAAAGTTAGATAATGAAGATATGAGATCTCAACTTCCCCTAATGATTCATCTAAATCAACATACTCTCAGTTAGGTCAAATTAATCGTCACAGATTGTTAGTCGAGAACACGAAAGTGAGATAAGGCCATCTTTCAATGCACCTAATCCATATCACATACAATCCACAGATGATAGAACGCACATGAACACCCACATTACCTAAACCACTATATGTCTATGCGATCTACAAATAATTAAGGTTTAAGTCCAGGTTCTCAATTGACTACGAGCAGCGCTTCGGTATATGTCTATCCTAAGCACAAATCATACGTCTAACGCCATGTAGACATACAATCACCCGCTACTACGATTAGATCTAAACCCACATTTCGTCTTTCAAGTCCATATAGGTTATCACAGTAATTGGTAGCTAATCAATTAAGCAATGAAAGCATGAATCGTAACAGACAATCTCATAGCAATCAATAAGACCAACATGGAAGCATATCAATATAAACTACTCAAAAGGTTCCATTGAAATCTCAAAATAGAGTTTAAGATATCATAATGAAGCACATCTATCATCCACAAGTTGAATACACATCATGAGATTACAAATAGAGAGCAAAGAGAGTATAAGATAGAAAAATGCAAATCTGAGTTCTCAAGCTCCAATATTGAATCTTCAATGCTCTCCACTTGTTTCAATCTTCTTCTCTAATTAAACCTAGTGTTCTACTCTAATATAACCTAATCTAATCAAGAGAAGAAGAGAAGAGAGGAGAATATGTAATCTAATCTAACCTAAGGGTGGAATCTCCTTTAATCTACTCCTATGTTTCTATCTCTAAGCCCTAATATTAATCCCCCCCTCCATTTGCTTCAAATCTCATTCTTTAATGAAAAAATCAAGTCGGGTCACGTTCAGGAGTGGCGCGGCCGCGCTAGGAGTGGCCTGGAATTGGGCGCGGGCGCGCTGGAAGCAAATATAACTTTTTTGGCCTGGGTATTGGCGCGGGCGCGCCCAGAATACACTACAAACTGGCGCGGCTGCGCCGCAGAAATTCTGCTGCAGTGACCTCTGATAGAACGGCCATAACTTTTGATCCGAGAGGAGTTACGGGGCCTGCCACCTGTCAAATCGAAGCTATCGAAGAGATCTACAACTTTCATTCTTTGAGCATTGAGAAATAATGGATGGATGAAGGTCTAAATTGGGCTTGAAGTGACAGATGTGCAATGGCAACCCAAAACCGTGAAGTTCAACGTCCGTTGGTTGGTAAAAAGGTCATAACTCTCGCCTCCGAACTCCGATTGAGATGATTCAAGATGTTCCAGAAAGCTTAGAAGACGCTCTACAATATGACCCAAGTTCCAATCTAGGAACATGAAATGAACATGAAAGCCCAAACGACGTCCGGATTGCAATTTCCTTCCCTTTTAGCTTCAAATGCCAGCAAGAGAGTTCCCAATATGAAAACTACAAAAGAAAGCAAAAATGCATGAAAAGCTAATATAACACACGAGTTTAAGCAACAAAAGAAGTGAGTTTATATCTAAATAAGTGGTTATAAAACCACTTATCAAATACCCCCAAACTTAAACTGTTGCTTGTCCTCAAGCAACCAAAACAAAACCAAACAAAAGATGCAATGCAATAACTACAATGAATGCAACCTATCCTATCATGAATGCGAATCCAAGTCTCAGTCAGAATTGAAATTCAAATGAAATGCCTCAGAAAAATCACAGGCTAATCAAACAGATAAGCTACCCAAGACAAGATCATAATGCATATCCTTGCAAATCCAAACTTGTCAGCACTGATGTAGTGTATGTGTGCCTAGCAACCATTAAACATGCTTTTGAACAAATATATCACATACTATGCTTCTTAGGGGAAAAACAAGTTTCAACTTAACAAAAATAGTAAATCAGATAAGTTCTAACTAAGACCATGCATCACTTAAGCTAAGAGTCCACAGGGGATTTATTCTGCTTTTTATTAACTCACGAGGGTGTTTTCGCACTTTCCCGTGTACACGCTGGACTGTGCAATGCCTAGTCCTCTTAGGCTTTTCAATGATACCCGTGTAGTGAGCTTTCGACCAACGACTCCCAGACCAACAGGCCTTAGGGCGCTGGGTGTAGAGACACCCCTAGGGCTTACTTGCTCGAATATCAAAGGCCACAGGATTCGACGTAGACGAAGTGTTTATTCACAATCAACCTTCTTTTTCTTTTCTTTTTTTCATATGTTTTTCTATTCTTTTTCTTTTCTTTTTCCACAACTAGCATGCATACCCCCTGTTTCCCCCAAACTTAAGCTTTTTACAGTCTAGTTATTATCATATGAGAACTGAAATTCTTTTATTAAAACATAGATTTTCCACCAGAAGACAAGTATGTGAAAATTTAAACTAATCATGTCATGGTGGTTACTCTTAGAATGCTAACCGGTGACATCAGTATCTGACAGATAAAGATTTACATTTATGACATTATAATCAAGCTTAAGTCTGAAATAAGTTCAAAAATCAAGTAATTTCAGTTTCCTCATAGGCCAAGTAAATAACAAACCAACAGAAAACTGGATTCATGCAAAATGTCCTAACTTAACTAAATGAACTAAATTCATGCAAAATTATGAAAAATTTGAACAAAATACGACCTACATGCACTATATGAACTAACACAATATGCAAGATGACATGAACTACACTAAATGCAAAATAAACCCTAATACCTCCAAACTTAAAAACTGCAATGTCCTCATTGAAGGTAAAAGTGTAAAAAGGAAACTCCCTTCGTCAGCCTCGTCTGCTACATGAAATGATGTGGCGCTCAGTTTTTGCTGAATTTTTACCTTAAGTCTGAGATAACTTGCATGACGCGCGGCCGCGCGCCTATTAGCCTTGATTCCGGCGTGGCCGCGCCCTTCCCTAGATTTCTGATATGCAGCTTTTGACATGCATTGAGGATGAGCTTTTGAACTTTGCTTCATTTCAGCAAATTTAACCTAAGAGATGCATAGAAGATTTATTAAACCCTCTCAACCACCAAAACTTAATATTAACTATTTACAATTAGGAGAATTAAACATAGGGGATATATATGTGAATTCCCAAAAATTCCTATATGTGCGTATATGCAATATGCTCGTGCTTCTAAAATGTGTTCAAAACTTCAAAGTCCCAAAAATGCACGCACTAATGCCTAAGTCCAAAAATGTAGGCATTGAGACCCTAATTCCAAAAATATTCAAATTTTTTAACTAAATCAAACTACTTAGAATTAAACAAGGGGGAGGAAATGGAGATAAGTAAGTAGAATTAAACATGAGGGAGAAGAGAGAAAATGATGGGGTGCCTCCCATCGAGCGCTTGGTTTATAGTCCGTTAGCTGGACTTTGTCTTGCCACCGCTATCTGATTCCTCAACGATATTTGAGATACCCTCCATCCATTAGTACTGCAGTGTATGTTGGGAGGTTCCCCTTCACGAGAGGCTTCGGAGTTAAGTTGCCTAGCATCTGATGTGTATATGAATTCCCCATTTTGAAGTTCGGGGAGCTAGGCACTTCTTCCGTTGTGTTCGTGAAGCTATTGGGGTATTGAGGCACGACTAACACAACGGGCTCTTCTTCAATTCTCTCTTCTTTGTACCACCATGGCTTTAAGGATGAGTCACTATCATAAAGATAATTTCCTGCAATGTGACTACCAATGGGACAAGGGTGTGCAAACTTCACTGGTTTTTCCAACTTGGGCGGAGAAGGCTCTTGAGGTATTATCACGATTGGTTCACATTCATAATTTTCCACATCCCCAATTGTCACCTCGATGTCGCCTTCTTTCAGTTCATCCAGTTGCATGTGCACTTCTGGCTCTCCACAGTTTTAGCATCCAATTCATAGCACCAAGTATTCTGAGGGCCTTTGCTCACGGCTTCAAACATTTGAGGTTCTTGATTCTGAAGATTTTGAATTTCTATACCTTGCTCAATCACTTCCTCCTTCATTAAAGCTATACTGATTTTCTCCGCCCAATTTTGAAGATTCTCAATCAACTTCGCTTGCTCAATCAAGATCTCCTTTGTTGATGCTATGGAATTGACCCACAAATTTTCCAATCTTGCCTTTTCTGTTTCAGCTTCGAAATTCATGTATTGAGGCTCATTGGTTGGAGTATTAATGATTTGTGCCATCTGGTTCTAAAAATTTGGATTCGATAGCTCCTGGCTCCTATTCATCTCCTCTTAGTTTGCTAAGGCCCTATACATGAATTCCTTTGTCGACTGTTCTTCTTGTAAACACGAAGATTGATATATGGGGTCTGGTGCACATATTGGACTTTGATCGCAGTATTGGTCTTGATAATAGCTCGCTGAAGAGTTTGGGTGATACTCCAAATCTTGGTGATAATTAGAATACTCGTGGTTGAAGTAATCACCCCCATACTGCTCTTGTCCATAACTGATGGGATCCTGATGGCTCATATAGTTTCCAGCACCATAATCATAAGTAATTACTGGCTCTCGACTCTTTTGGGCTATAACACTGTCCAACTTCCTCGAGAGATCCTCTAGCTGTGTTGATAATGTTGCAATTGGGTTGAGTCCATCAGTGTATGTTTCCCTGGGGTGATCATTCCTCGTGTAAAACCATGGATAAACGTTGAGATCCATTGTACCTGAAAAGAGAATATAGGAAGAGAATTAAAACAAAATAAAAATGTTTAAATTAAGACTAATTTGATTGAAGCTAATGTTGGCAAAATTTTATCAAATTAATTTCTCGGCAACGGCGCCAAAAACTTGTTGCGCCGTTTTGGTGTTCACAAAAACGGGCACAAAACACGTGCAAGTATACACGGTCGACAAGTAATAAATTCGATAAGTCGAGATCGTTCCCACGGAGAAAGAAGTCAGGCTTAAACTATCATGCAACAGTCCTATGGTTATTTTCGTCTACTTAAACGTGTATCAAAGCGTTCTTTAAATAACTAGACTGGTTTTAAAGTAAACTTAACTAATTAACAGACGAGGGGTTCAAATTAGAGAAATATGGGATCCTAACTATATCTATTGCATCATCTAGGTTAACAACACCTCAAGTCAAGTATAAATAATCATATAGGAATGCTAGCCGGGAGCACGAATGTGAGATAAGGCTATTGGTCAATAAACCAAGTCTATATCATATAATATCCACAAAAGAGATAGAAATCACATGAACATCAATAAAACCTAAATCACTATATGTCTATGCGATTTACAAGCTAAATACGGTATATTTTTATCCGGATTACGAATCACAAAACTCATCGAGTGCAAGTTTCACGAACATATGCTAGCATGGCAAAATCTAAGTTTACACTTCATTTTTCCAGTCCATATAAACTATTCCAGTAGATGTGGATCAAGCATCTAAACATACAAAGCAACCATGCTAGGCAAACCATACATTTTCATCCATACATTTCAAAGAGGCATAAAACCGTAGATTAAGCAATAAAATCCATTAGAATCCCATAATGGTAGTTAGTTCATCTCTGAACCACAAACCATTATGGGATTTAAACCAAGCATTTAAACAACTATAAAAGAAAGAGAGTAGAGAGAATGGAAATGCAAATCTTGGTGGTTCTCATTCCAATAAGAGCCTTCAATGCTCAAGTTCAGACCACAAACCCAACCAAAGAGAACCCTAGAAAATGTAAATGTTACTAGAGCAAGAAGGGAGAAGAAGTGAAGCTCAAGCTCTCTAAACCCTAGAAATAGGAACTTCGTAATAAAATTTAAGTCTGAGAAGTGATAAGTATATCTGTTCAAATGCAACCTACAAGCCTTATAAACGATTACACTTAGTAAAATAAACTAAAGTTCAGCATCTTTGACTGGCGCGGGCGCGCGGGCTCTAGTCTTATTGGATGTGCGGCCGTGCTCTCCTCCAAAGTAGTCCTCTGGTTCTGGCACTAGGCACGGGCGAGCGGACTTCCCTTGCTTTTTTGGCGCGGCCGCGCGACCACTTTTCTGCTGCTGGTGCAATCTGTTGTGGCTGCTTTCTTGTGCAATCCTTTGCTCTTTCTTTTGCTGCTTCTTGCTCCTTCACAATGCTACTTTGAGGCCATCATCACATGCCCCTCACCTCAAACCATCTTCATGCCCAAGCTATCTGATTCCATCCCACCTACCTTGTTGCCAAGTCCATGCCATTTTGCCCATTATCATGCCATTTCCTGCTCTTTTGAGTTTCCTGCCTAAGATATGCAAAACAAAGATAAAACACATTAAAAGATAATAAAATGCTTGAGTTTAAGCCATAATCATAGCAAGTTGATATCCAATAAATAAGTATAAAACCTACTTATCAGAACTCAACAATCGTGGAGTGGCTCTCAGCAATCGTAGTCCTCTCAAAAGGATTCACTAGCTCAGGGGGAGCTAAGGGCAGAACCGAACTTTCCACATGACTTAAAACCGTGGAGTTCTGCAGAACTCGGCACGTGTCCCACTCTGCAAATCATATGGAGGGAAGTTATAATTTTATTTTGAACTGCTTTTTGACAGTTCATCTTTGAATTTCAACAGTTCATCTCTCTCTCTCTCTCTCTTTCTCAAACGAAACCCTAAGCTTTAGAAAGCTAAGCCAAATTTGTTCGTCACAGGTTAATCAACAAAATCAATGGTTGCTTCCAACATTGTTTCTGGATACCAGCTATGCTTTGACGAGTTCAAGTTTTCTGACCCTGAGTTTCACAAGATTCTGTCACTTCTGAAGAAAGCTGGCCTCGAAGAAGCTCTGAGCACCAGCACACTGATTTACCAGAAGCTGGTGAAGGAGTTTTACTGCAATGGGGTCTTCGAAAGTGACGTCATCACTACCAAAGTCAAGGGCGTGCAGATTCGACTCAACGCTGAAAGCATAATCCTGGCCCTAGGTTTCAAATCAAGTGGTCTTCCATTAATGGATGTCATCGATTTCCATGAAGGTCTACAGAAGATGCACCACAATAAGCCTGATGATGTCAAGGGCTACAAGAAGAAATAGTTTCCCCAGAAGTATGAGTTCCTTGCTAACATTGTTGGAAAATGCATATGTTGCAAGGGCTCTGGTCACGACTCTGTTAATGAGAAGCAACTGAAGCTCATGACAGCCATCTGCTTCAGAATCTAACTCAACTATGGGGCTTTGATAATGGAATGGATTGGGAAGTGGATGCTCAGCCAAAAGAAGACTAAGAGCTCTGCTAAAATGCTCTATGGGAGGTTCATAAGCATAATCCTGCAATTTGCCCTGGGTGACAAGATTGGGGATACAGAAGGTACTCCCATCAATCCCAACAGGAAGATGACCTAGCAGCTATTTCAAAATTGGAAGAGAAATCCAGCAAAAAATGTGAAGATGATGTCTACAAATTCATCTGCTGTAAAGGAAACTGGGGAGGTAGAAGTCACCCAAGAAAAACCCTTGGCTCTGATCAGAAAGAACAAAAGGAAGAGGAAGGTGAATGAAGATGAGGAGCCTCAAGGCTCAACCACTGATGCACCCCAAGGGGGTCCTGGTGCTGATATTGAGATTCGAAGCCTAACCACTGAAAGAGTTCTTACTCTTGAGGCAACTCAATCACCAGAAGAGGTTCTGAAAGAAAAGAAGAAGAAGAAGAAGAAGAAGAAGAGGGGAGACAAGTGAGGATAAGGCTGGAGGAAGCTCTGAGCCTCAGAAGAAGAAACGCAGCCATAAATCAAAGAAGTCTTCACTCACTATGATTGTGGAGTCCTCACCAATCGTGGAGTCCAGACTTGCCACCTCTCAGGAGAAGGATGCAGTAACAGCCTCTCAGCCTGAACAAACTGTCAGGGCTAAAGCTGAAGGAAGTGCTAAGGCTGTGTCCAAGCCAAAGAAAATAAAGAAGAAGCTTGTCAAGAAGTATATCCTGGCAAATGAGGAAGTGCTGAAGGAAGATGAAAGAAGAAGGGCTGCTGAGAAGGCTGAACAAAGCACTGAGCCTCAAGCATCTGGTCTAACTATGGAAGATATCAGAGTCATTGCTGATGTAGAAGCCTACCTCAAGGATGCATCTGATCAGGCTATGGACCATGCTAAGGAGGAGCTGCCAGAAGAAATTGTTCATACTGAGGAAGTTCAGGAAGAAGGTATGGCTAACTCTGAAAAGGTTATGCCAGAAACAATTGTGATAAGCCTTGATAATGTTGAAGAAGAAACTCTGGAAGTTCCTGTTCAAGAAAATGCTACAGCTGAGGGGGAGCTGTTAGAAGCACAAGAGCCAGAGAATGCAGAAGCTGAGGGGGAGCTACCAATAGATGATCATGAAGTCCCCTCAGCCTCTGAAGAGTTTGCAGAGTCTGCTGATGCAGAAATGGTGGATATTGCTGATGATGAGATGGTAGATGTGGTGGAAGTTCCTGTTGAAAATGATGAAGATGGTGATGAAGAAGAGGATGATGAACTTGAGATTCTTGCAATAAGCAGGGATGGAGAAAGAATAGCTAACTACAATCAGTTGTTTGACTACTTGCCTATGATGCCCTATCATAGAGCTGTGATTCTCAACACCTGGGATCACATATTCTGGATTTACAAGGCTTATCCAGAATCTCTGTGCTTGCCTATGGATTTCCAAGATACCGCAAGTTTGCTCAGAAGTTGATCACAAATGGTTCATCTTCAGAGACTGAGTATGAGTTATATTCTACTCCCATCTCTTTCATTATCAACCACCGTCCTTCATCACACTTCAATCAGTTCTATGAACTGCCAAGATGGTTGGAAGTGGTCCTTCACCCACTAAACCAATTTCCAATTACAGAGTCCCAAAACTCTGTAACTGATGAACCAAATAACCAACTTGTCCATATAGAGCCAACTATCAATGATCCAATGGTTGTCGAGCAAATAACCAGAATCGTCGATCAACTACTTGAGACAACAACCATCGAACAATCAAACCTGGACGACGAACTACAATTCATGTTTGTCAACCAACCTGACACTGAAATCGTAGAGTCTCCAGCAAAAATCAACGGACCACATACACCGGGCCCTAAACCAAACACTTCTCCCATACACCAAACACAAGCCCCCATTACACAGTCAGATATTCCTTCGTCCTCCAATAACGAATACTTTGATATGGCACTTGCTCTCACGAGCATGTCAAGGATAGGTGAGTACACTACGACCCCTCCTTTTGATGCTCAGAGAATTCTTGACCGTCTGTCCCTACTGCCAACAAAAGAGGAGCTGGCTGATTTGACAAGTCATATGGCCCTAGAGACAGAGGAAAATCTTGAAGCAAACTCTCTAGCACTTCACAAAATATTCGACCATATAATCAGCTAGGTCCAAATTCTACCAGGGAACTTGGCAACTGAGCTGTCAAAGAAGCTGAGGGAGATTGTAAGAGAAATGGGTGACAGCCTTAGCCAAAGGGATGCTATTCACTTTGCAGCTATGAAAAAGCATAAGGAATCTGTGGAGACTCTTCAGAAAACTCAAGAATCTCATAATGCTCCCATGGCTAAACAGATTCATGAGCTGCGTCTCACACTACGAGAATTTCAAACCTTTGCCATGACTCAAGTTCAGCAAACTACTGAAGCCATGGAGCGACTTCAGCAACAGAGAAGAAATACTGAGGCTATAGTCGCGGAAAATCGTAGTGACATTGCCCAAAATCTCTCTCAGATGCATGAGCTGGTGCAAGGTGTCAACCGCCTATCTGAAGACATTCGAACCCTTGATGTTGACATAAAGGGGGAGAATAATGAGGAAGGAGACAGAGGCAGAGGCAGGGGCAGAGGAAGCAGAGACAGAGGAAAAGGAAAGCAAACTCACATTGGTCAATCGTCGAGGAGCAACCCCAGAAGTCCTAGCTTTCAGCCTCCACGAATTGATCAACAGCAGCAGAACCGTCCACCTTCTCTCATGGCTGAACCCTATGAAAGAAGTCAAGGTCAAGCTCCTAGCTCACAAGGAGTATCCTTTACTGGTCTCAACATGCCAGTTGGAGATCCTATCTTTATGAACAGACATGATCATTCAGAAATGTTGAGCAAGGAGGAGCTAGACGACATTGCATGGAGAGATGAGCAAACCAGAAGAAGGAGAGTTGCTGAGTATGCCAACCCTCCGAAAAGCAAGAGGCAAAGAAGATAGAGATAAGTTATAGTTTGTTTTTTTATTGATGTATCTATGCTAGATTATAATATCTTTTTCAAACATCAATAAATTCATGCTTATTCTCTAGAAATTTCAGCTGCTCACTGAAACACTAAGTCATATTTACTTTCTGGCACTCTGCATTTAGAAATTGATGATATGATAAAAATCTCCTTGGTTATGTCAACATCAAATAGGGGGAGGTTGTTGGGAATTGCATATTCAAATTTGATGTTGAAAGTAATATAAATGCTTAAGTGTAAAGTCCTTCAAAGAACATATGTACAAGGACTTAGATGATAGATCAAAATTGTTAGGTTGATCTGTGATTTAATGTTTATCATTCTGTAAATGAATGTATAGAAGAGAGATCAAAACTGTTAGGTTGATCTATTTTGAGATGTAAATGTTAGGCCTTGACAGAATCGTAGTCTGCCAAAGCCAGTCTGCAGAAGCCAAGGCAGCATCGTGGAACTTCAATGAAAGTGTCCAAATATCGTAGTCTGTCTTGACAGCCACACTCAGAATCGTGGAGATGATCCGAGCGCCTGCCGAGCTAAGTCTAGAATTGCAATTTGCTTTCGGAAGCGTGGAGTCTACAAGACAAGCAAGAGGAAATCGTAGTCTATCCGAGTTTAAGAGAAATCGTAGTGTTCTCTACGATCAAGATTGAGTCTAGCCTATGCAAGCCAACACACAACGATCATGGTACAAAAACCACGTTCGTGGTGACCCTCCAGTCAACATCAAAGTTTGTCTATCTGATGAAGGAGGAAGAGTATCAAATGAAGAAAGGCTTATAGACGTTGACAATTTGATAGTCCTAATGATCCTACATTCATCCTTAGTATGAATCGAATAAGCGTAATGAAGAAGCTAAGGAAAGAACTACATGCCTGTTGAAAACACCTTTTCAGGTGTTAGGTGAGAAAGTAGTCTGCTGTGTCAGTGGGCCAGACGACTAGACAACAGATTTGCAGGAAGTCAACATCAGTGCTCAGAAACGTCTGAAGCATTTAATGCTACAACGGATGCCTTCAACGGAAATATTTTAAAGGCTCATTCATAAGCAAATCAGACAAGGATTCAATCTAAGCAAGTAAGCAAGCAAAGAACGAAAAAGCTCAAGAACTCTCAACGCACAAACACTACGATCCTGAAGAGGAAAACTTGCTTCGCTACTCAGTTCTTCAGAACTGATGCTTAATTGCAACTGAGTAGCACACCCCAGAATACAACTCTCAAACTAAGTGTACCAAGTCTGCTGGACTTGAAGAGTTCTAAGTGAACTAAAGAAGTTCCAAGATTGTTGATCTTGAAGGAATCTAAGTGATTCAAAGTTGTAAAGACATCCTTAGTGGATTTCCTACTCTTGGAGTAGAAGAGTGGACTAGGAGCCTTGAGTGCTCTGAACCACTTAAAATCACTGTGTCTCATTAACTGCTATATCTGTTATAACTGTCATAACTGCTTATCAAACCTTTACTACATTATCTTAAAGGGAACAAACATATATTCCGCTGCAGTCAGTTTAGTCAATACTGACAAGTATTTTGAAAAAGAAAAAGTTTTAAAATATCTATTCAACCCCCATTCTAGATAACTATTGTGCCTCTGGGAACTAACAGAAATGACTGGAAGATCAAATCTTGACTTAACACTCCATCCATTACGAACCCTAGCCGTCTAAGACGTTTAATCAAATTGATTATCTTTAGGACATGAGTCTCAATAGTAGTGCCCTCGGTCATCCGAGATCGGAAAAGCTCCTTAGATATCTCATATTTAGCAGTCTTACTTTGCTTACCATACAACTCTTTAAGGTGCAACAATATAGTAGGAGCATCCATAGTTTCATGCTGATGTTGAAGCTCGTTACTCATGGATGTGAGCATGATGTATTGAGCCACAGTTGCATCATCTTTCCACTTTCTAAAAGTAGCAATCTCTTCCTCAAAGGCCGTGTCTGCAACATCTGCAAGGACATGTGAATTTAGGACATAAGAAATCCTTTCAGCAGTTAGAACCTCAGATTTCTTAACCAGTCCGTGTAATTCGGTCCATTCAATTTGTTAGCATCAAGTATGCCACGCAGTGATATTAGTGAGTTTGACATTTTCAAATTTTGCATGTGAAAAAGGAAACATTTTAGCATACATTCATTTAATTAATTACCAAATTAAATTATGTCTTCTTTTAAATTGGTATCTCCCACTATTTTCATTAAATTATATTACGCTCAATATATAGCTCGACAAATCTAATTAAAGATTTGCTAGTGAGAATATGAATCTCATTTCAAATGTATATAGCCTTTGTGGTGACACAACAAACTATATATAAATAAGGCTAAATGACACTTCTGTCCCTCCAAGTTGCCACTCACTTTCAAAGTCATCCCTAAAATTCATTTTTCATCACTTAGGTCCTCAAAGTGGCATTTCTCTGGCGTCTCCGTTCCTCCTACCCGATTTGACCCCAATCCGACCCATCATGAGCAAATTCTGACCCAACCCGACCCTGTTCGACTCAACCCCAATTTTTAATATTTTAAAATAAAATAAATATTTTTTAATATTTTAATATAAAATAAATATTTTTAAAATAATAATTATATTTAATATTTAAAAATAAAATATTTTTTAAAACATTTTAAATAGTAATTTAATTTAATATTTTAAAATAAGATAATAATTGTTTTTAATATTTTAAAATAAAATATTTTTTTAACATAATTAATATTTTTTATATTTAAAAGAAAATATAATTATTATAAAAAAAAATATTAGAAACTTTTATATTTTTCAAAATAGAGTAAATTTCAAAAAATATAGATTCAAAAAAAGTAAAGTTAAATTTTTAAATCTTAATTATTTTTATGAAAATTCACACATAAAAAAAATTATTTTGTGAAAATAAAGTTTTATTTTTTAAATATATATTTTATAAAACTTTACTTATTTTTTTTTAAAAAATTAAAATTTTTCCAAATTTGGTTCCAGAAAATAACAATTATTTTTAAAACTTTTTAATTTATTTTTTTTAAAAATTGAATCATTTTTTTATTTATCTTTTACTGTTTTTTGTATTTTAATTTCTATTTTTAGTTTTTGTTTTTAAAAATTCTTATATTAAGAATACATATAATAATGGTAAAAATTTTCACTTTTTTCTGAACATAAAGTTCTACATAAAAATGAAAAAAAATTACATTTTTTAAAAAATAAAGTTTTATTTTCTTATTTAAGTTTTTTGAATCTATATTTTATGAAATTTTACTCATTTTTGAAAAAATAAAATTTTTAATATTTTTTTCTTAAAATAATAAATATTTTTATAACTTTTAAAAATAATATTTTTTAAATATAAAAAGTAATTATTATTTTAAAATATTAAAAAAAAATTATTTTAAAAATTATTTTATTTAAAAATATTAAAGATAATTATTATTTTAAAAAAAATATTTTATTTGCAAATATTAAAAATAATAATAATTTTAAAATATTAAATATAATTATTATTTTAAATTATTTTAATTTTTTTTAAAAATATTAAAAATAACTATTTTTAAAATAGTTATTTTATTTTAAAATATTAAAAATGATTATTATTTTAAAATTATTTAAAAAATAATTATTATTTTACAATTATTTTAGAAATAATATTATTTTTAAAAAATATTAAATATAATTATTATTTTAAAGTATTAAAAATATTTATTTTATATTAAAATATTAAAAATATTTATTTTATTTTAAAATATTAAAAAATGGGGTTGTGTCGAACTGGGTCGGGTTGAGTCAAAATTTGGTCAAAACGGGTTGAGTTTGGGTCAAATCGGGTAGGAGGAACGGAAATGCCAGATTAATGCTACTTTAAGGACCTAAGTGATGAAAAATGAACTTTAGGGACGACTTTAAAAGTGAGTGGCAACTTGGAGGGACAAAAGTGTCATTCAGCCATATAAATAAATAGGTAGACAGCTCTTATCAATTACATCATCATGTAACTCCTTTTATTTTGACTCTTAGATTATTTTGATCAAGTGGTGACACATCCGAATCAAAATTATCCAAATTAAGTCCAACCTAGCACTTCCATATATTCAAAGAGAAAAACACTGTCCTTGTGGTGACACAACAAAACAACATGCAATCAAATCACATAAAAGTAGCACAAAGTTAGGCCATGATACCACTGTTAGGTTTGTATATAGCGCGATCATGCAATCAAATCACATAAAAGTAGCGGAAGCGCGATAAAATAGAATTTAAAATTTTCATACAAACCATCACCAGTACTTAATTATCAATCATAAGAAAGAGATGAAGATCAGATTCATATAGAAACTAGCTTCCTCGGGTACGAGTTCAACTCCAAGTCCTTCGTGCTCTCCTTGAATTCACCGGGTTTGATTCCTTCCTTTGATCAACGTTAACCACCCAAACGTTTGGCCTCTAGAGGTGATTCACCAAAGAAGAACAAGTATTCAATAAGATGGGTATTTGGCAAAACCGTATATTCTATTTCTATAGAATTATACGTACTCCCCCAACTCTTGGAATTTTCAATCAACTCTAAATCATAATAAGACTTTCTTATTTATAGATGTAGGCAACCCTCCTAAAACCATTTAGGAATAAAGTTTCATTTTAATTAATTAAACTCTTTTAATTAATTGTATTTCTAATCCAATTAGGAATTAATGAGAGTACTTTTATTAATTAATTCACAAACCCCTTTAGGAATTAAATAATAATAATAGTAAAAAATAATAATAAGACTTCTGTTATTAATTTATTTTTAATATTTCCAAAATATTAAATATTAATATTAAATATTAAATATTAAACTATTTAATTTATTCTATCACCATAGATTAAATTAAATACACTTAACTTATTATTACGATTATGCCATTTACTTCTTAAATAAATATTTTCCTTTTATGGTGTGACCCTTTAGGTTCTCCATATTAAATCAATTGTGAATAAATCAATTAGAACAATTCTAATTTTATTTAAATAAATAAATTAACTATTTAATTCATTTAATTAAATAACATTTATTCTACAATAAGGGTAAGCCTTCTTAGCGATCAACGACTTTTCAGATAATATAGATTTCAACATTAATCATAAAAGAACCTATGAGTAAATAGTAACCGTACAATTCAAACCTTCTACCATACAATGTCACAATTAAATATAAGACATGAAATTACTATTAAGTCTTATTTATTTAATTATACGTATTTCGATTCTCAAATGCATAACTCCAAATAATGTGTTAGCAGATACACTACTGTTCCATAACATATCTCTTACAGCTAGCATATCTCTATTACAGCTAGCATATCAGCTTCATTGATTGTTAGGAGGATCCTGTAATCCTTGTATAAATATACCTTCAATGTAACCTAAGGTGTAGAACAGAAATAGAGAGAGAATACATTCTTACATGGTATCAAAGGTTGATCCAATATTAGACATGTTCTTTCTTCTTTGTTTTCGCTGCCAGTCACAAATTCGATTAGCAACCTTCCAAACACAGTTTGTTTTGAGGAATTAAGGCTATATTCTTGCTTTACATAACCAGGCGACCACCACCAGAAAAGAAAATCCGAGACCCACTAGCACAATCGCTCCCACGCGCCGTCAACTCGCCGCAGCTCTGACGCCACCCGCCCTCTGTGACCGGCGCGTGAGGGAGTTTTTTGGCGACTTTTTCGCTGCGGTTCTCTTCCAGGCTGGTCGGTTTTCTCTCCTCTTGCTATCTACAGTGCTCGTCTAGCGTGAAATTCAGGTTTGCTTGTATCGAGCTTACAAATTCGTTTGTTTGGCCTCTTTTTCCACTGTCGAGTTCTTCAAGGTTCTGTACTGCCCTATTTGTTCACTTCAAAACAGCCTTCTTGCTTGATATGGCTTCTTTCTTGCGTGAACTTGCTTGTTGTCCACTATTTGCACACTGATATTTATACACACAAAGGGAAGTGAAAGGGTTAATTATTTGCAATTGAAAGGCGTCAACTGTACCCTTACGGCTGTTAGTTTCACTGCCATTTGTTTCCTGCTTGGGCAAGCTTGTCAATGTATTCAGGGACCCCTGGTGGAGTTTGTCCTCAACAGCTGTTGCACCAAGAAGAATTAAGTCCTTCTCAACCAGCTCTGCGACTTCATCAATCATGGTCTCTCGATCTGCACTAAATTCTTGGCCTCTTTGAAGTTCTCATCAAACTCTTTGTATTCTTCATCACTGATTTCACGATAAACAAGTATCATTGTTCGTAAGCCTGCATCACCATACTCGTTCCCTTCCATTTTTTGCTCGCCTTTCAAGCATTACACTGTCAGCACCTTTACAGAGTAATTTGTTTCCTGTGGTAACTGACCTTCCTTACTGTCATTTCTTGTTAAGAGCCTGTTAGGTATCCTTATTGATATTTCCTTGGATATTTTGTGCTCCTCCATATATTCTATTTTTAAGTGTAGTGCAATTACTTGATATCCTTTGAACAATTTATTCTCCTCGGATATATATTGTATCTACTTTTTATATGGAGGAACACAATTTCAAATTTATTTCTCATTATGCACAATCAGGTATAAACTCTTGTGCTCTTAATGTCACATCTACTTGCCCTAGTTGGATCATTGACACAGGGGCTTCCGACCATATGACTGGATCATCCAATCTCTTTATTTCATACACGCCTTGCTTTGGAAAAGACAAGGTTTGGGTAGCTGATGGTTCCATGTCTTCCATCTCCGGGAGGGGCTCTGTAGTTTGTACTCCTTCATTAACATTATCATCTGTTCTTCATATTCCGTCATTTACTGACAATTTACTATCTGTCAAACGTCTTTGTGAGTCCCTACACTGTTCAGTAACCTTTTTTGAAAATCACTGTGTTTTTCAGGACTTGGCAACAGGGCAAAAGATTGGCGGTGGTAGTGCAGTTGACCGTCTCTATTATTTAGATGTTCCCTCATCTAATATGCCCTCTACTCAGGCTCTTTACTCTACTTCTCACCCATGCCTGACCTCTCTTCATCAATGGCATCGACGTTTGGGACATCCTTCCTTCTCAGTATTGGAGTCTTTATTTTCATCTCTAGTTAAGCATTGTAACAGAACTCAAATGTCCAGTAGAAACACAGTTTTCACTGTGAAAGGGCCCGACCACCGTGATTTGATATTTCCAGGAAAGAGTTTGAGACGAGAGTTATACAGCAACACTGCTTGCCCTGGCTTAAATGTCCTTTCCATGATCTTCCAGTCATGCCACCTTTTTACCTTTTCTTTATACAACTTGGAGTTTTCGTAAGCTTGCTATCTGAATTCGTCGAGCTCATTAAGTTGGAGAAGCCTCTTCTCCCCTGCAGCCTTCAAGTCAAAATTCAGCTTTTTTATAGCCCAGTAGGCCTTGTGTTAAAGTTCCATGGGAAGGTGACAGGCCTTCCCAGACACAAGCTAATAGGGACATACCCAGTGGTGTCTTGTAGGCAGTTTATATGCCCACACTGCATCGTCAAGCTTTAGGGACCAATCCTTCCTCGTGGGATTCACAATTTTCTCTAATATTCTTTTCACCTCACGATTCGATACCTCAGCTTGGCCGTTTGTTTGGGGATGGTATGCCGTAGCAATACGGTGATTCACCCCATACTTGGCCAAAAGTGCAGTAAACTCACTATTGCAGAAGTGGGTTCCTTCATCACTTATAATGGCTCTAGGGGTCCCGAAGCGTGTGAATATACTTTTCTGAAGAAAACGCAAGACCACCTTAGCATCATTAGTCGGTAGGGCTGCTACTTCTACCCACTTGGACACGTAATCCACTGCCAGCAAGATATATAGATTTCCACATGACGAGACAAACGGCCCCATGAAGTCTATCCCCCAGACGTCAAAGATCTCGACCTCTAGAATCATATTCAAAGGCATCTCGTTCCGCTTGGATATATTGCCCACTCGCTGACAACGGTCACATTTCTGGACGAAGTTATATGCATCTTTAAACAATGTTGGCCAATAAAAGCCTGCTTGAAGTACTTTGGCAGCTGTCCTCTCACCCCCGTAGTGTCCTCCATAAACTGATGAGTGGCAATCCTGCAGTATGCTTTCCATCTCACTTTCTGGGATGCACCCTCTGATCATCCTATCAGCGCACTGCCTAAACAAATACGGCTTATCCCAACTATACCATCTAGCATCATGTAGAAACTTCTTCTTCTAGGCACTAGTGAAGTCAGAAGGGATAATATTGCTCACTAGGAAGTTCGCAAAATCCGCAAACCAGGGCATTTCGCCTTGTACCACGAATAACTGTTCGTCCGGGAAGGACTCATTAATCATCACTTTGTCGTTTGTGTTCATTCCTGGGTTCTCCGGTCGAGAAAAGTGGTCAGCCACTTGGTTTTCAGTCCCCTTTCTATCTTTGATCTCCAAATCAAATTCTTGTAGAAGAAGTACCCCCCGGATGAGACGAGGCTTAGCATCTTTCTTACTAATCAAGTATCGGATTGCTGCATGATCGGTGTGTACGACTACCCTTGTCCCAATCAAATAAGACCTGAATTTATCAAAAGCGTATACCACCGCTAGAAGCTCCTTCTCTGTGGTGGTGTAGTTCAGTTGGGTATCCGTCAGGGTTTTGCTTGCATAGTATATCACATGAAAAACCTTATCCTTGCGTTGTCCCAAGACGATTCCCACAGCAAAGTCACTAGCATCGCACATCAATTCAAATGGAAGAGATCAGTCAGGAGCTGTAATGATGGGTGCCGTAGTTAATTTCTTCTTTAAATGCTCAAAGGCAACTAGGCATTCTTTGTCGAATTTGAATGGGACATTCTTCTCAAGTAAACTGCACAAAGGCTTAGTGATCTTTGAGAAGTCTTTTATAAAGCGACGATAAAATCCTGCGTGCCCGAGGAAAATACGAACCCCCTTTACTGAGGTTGGTGGCGGTAAACTTTCAATGGTTTCCAATTTTGCTTTGTCCACCTCTAAACCTTTCCCAAAAACTTTGTGGCCCAAAATAATGCCTTCATGTACCATAAAATGTCACTTTTCCCAGTTCAGTACTAAGTTGGTCTCAACACACCTCTTTAAGACCAATACCAGATTCTCTAAGCAGATATCGAAAGAGTCTCCAAAGACGGAGAAGTTGTCCATGAAGACTTCTACATTTTGTTCGACCATATCAGAGAATATTGCTATTATGCATCTTTGGAAAGTGGCTGGAGCGTTGCATAGTCCGAAAGACATCCTCTTAAATGCAAATGTACCATATGGGCACGTGAAGGTAGTCGTCTCTTGGTCCTCTGGGGCTATAACAATCTGGTTATACCCTGAATAACCATCCAGAAGGCAATAGTAGTCGTATCCTACCAGCCTATCCAACATCTGGTCAATGAACGGGAGAGGGAAATGGTCCTTCCTTGTAGCTTTGTTCAGTCTGCGATAGTCCATGCAGACCCTCCACCCCGTAACTGTCTTGGTAGGTATAAGTTCATTCTTCTTATTTGACACGACTATCATGCCTCCCTTCTTCGGGACACACTGCACCGGGCTCACCCAAGAGCTGTCGGAGATCGGATAAATTATTCCAGCATCTAACCACTTGAGGATCTCCTTTTTGATGACCTCTTTCATAATCGGATTCAATCTCCGCTGTTGCTCTATTGATGGTTTACTGTCAACCTCCAAGAGTATCTTGTGCATGCAGTAAGAGGGGTTGATCCCCTTGATGTCAGCTATGGTCCACCCAATAGCTGATTTGAACTCTCTTAGAACCCGCAGCAACTTGCTCTCCTGACAGGATGATAGAGCAGAAGCAATAATAACTGACAACGTGGAAGATTCTCCCAGATATGCATATCTTAAATGATCATGAAGAGGTTTAAGGTCAAGTGTGGGAGCCACCTTAAGAGACGGCTTTAGTTGCATTGATGACTCCCTGGTATGTCCGAGCGGTTCGATGAGAATCTTAAATTTTCTCATCTGAGGTACCGTGTTCAGAATTTGTGTATACTCCACCACATGAGTATCCTCCAAGTCAGAGTCTCTCAGTAGAGCACTCTCTAATGGATCCATGCTCATCAATTGTTCAGTCTCCTCATGCAGTACCCTGTCGACCATATCAACTCTGAAGCATTCTTCTTCATCCGTGGGAAACTTCATAGCTTTGAAGACATTAAATGTGACCTCTTGGTCTTGAACCCTCATAGTCAGTTCTTCCTTCTGTACGTCTATGAGTGTTCGCCCAGTAGCTAAAAACAGTCTCCCAAGAATGATTGGTATGTTTTTATCCTCTTCAAAATCCAGAATGATAAAATCGGCGGGGAAGATAAACTTATCTACCTTCACCAACACATCTTCTACGATACCTCTTGACTAGGTGATGGACCTATCGGCTAGCTACAATGATACACTTGTCGGCTTAGGAGCCGGCAATCCCAACTGAGTGAATACCGATAGAGGCATCAAGTTTATACTTGCCCCCAAGTCGCATAAGCACTTATTGAAGGACAACTTCCCAATAGAGCATGGTATCGTAAAACTCCCTGGATCCTTGAGCTTTGGAGGTAATTTTCTTTGCAAGACTGCACTGCATTCCTCTGTCAAGGCCACTGTTTCATAGTCCTCTAGCTTCTTCTTCCTTAACAGTATCCCTTTCATAAACATTCGCGTAGCTTGACATTTGTTCCAAAGCTTCGGCGAAAGGAATATTAATCTGCAGTTTCTTGAACACCTCCAATAACTTCGCGAACTACTTGTCTAATCTCTGTTTCTGAATCCTCTGAGGGTATGGTGTAGGAGGGTAGATCACTTGTGGTGTAGCCTTGATTTTCTCAGTGTGTACCTCCTTCTCTGACACAACTGCCTTGTCCCCATCTTTTCCATCTTTCAAAAATTCTTCAGAATTTTTTGCACATGGGCGTGCCCGCTCCAGGTTTTGTTCTTCCTGAGGCGCGGCTGCGCTAACCTCCAGATTTTCCAGTTGCTTCCCTGATCTCAATGTAATGGCTTGACATTGTTCCTTGCCGTCCTGTATTCCTGGATTTGCTTCAGTACTGCTTGGTAGAGTCCCTTGCGGTCTGTTAAGGACTGCATTGGCAATCTGGCCTATTTGAGTCTCCAATGTTTTAAGAGACACTGCTTGGCTCTTAAACATCAACTTGAGTTCTTCTATCTCAACTCTCTCCTCTGATTGTGGACTAGGAGCTGGATTGTGTTGATGTTGTTGATGAAATCCGGGAGGATGTGACGGTCTAGGGGCATACTGTTGTTGAGAATGTTGTGGCTGAGATTTTTGTTGTTGGTATGGTTGGTATTGAGACTGTTGAGCATTCTGGTTGGCACTCCAGCTAAAATTAGGATGGTTTCTATTATTTGGATGGTAGGAGTTCGAAAATTGATTCTGAGGCTTTTGATAGTTGCTGACGAACTGAACCGACTCTGTAGTGATGGCACATTGTTCTGTCGGGTGTGATTCGGCACACAACTCACATACAAATGCAACTTGTTGAACTCTATTTTTAGCCATAGAGTCAATCTTCTTTGACATCGCCGCCATTTGAGCTGAAAGGGCTGTGACGTCATCCACATCCAAGACTTCAGCCACTTTTGGTTGCGGCATTCTGGATGTCGGATTCTGATATTCATTAGCCGCCATGGTTTCAATTAAGTCATACGCTGTTTCATAGCTCTTGGCCCATAGAGCTCCTGATGCGGCATCAATGATTAGCCTTGACTGCCATCCCAAACCATTATAAAATGAGCTGATTACCATCCAGTCTAGCATTCCGTGATGCGGGCATTTCCTTAGCATCTCTTTGTATCGTTCCCATGCCTCATATAAAGATTCCTCCTGTTGTTGTGCAAACTGAGACAGGGCACTCCTCATCTGAGCAGTCTTAGCCATGGGAAAGAATTTGGCGAGAAACTTCTGTGCTAAGTCCTCCCACATAGTGATTGAGCCTGATGGTAGCGAATGCAACCAACTCTTCGCTTTATCCCTCAAGGTGAATGGAAATAATCGAAGTTTTACCGCATCATCCGACACATTGTTGTACTTGAATGTGTCGCAAATCTCGATAAAACTCAGGATATGCTCATTAGGATCTTCTGTAGCTGCACGCCCAAACTGGACTGTGTTCTGAACCATCTAAATTGTCCCTAGGTTTGATCTCAAAAGTGTTTGCAGCTATTGCTGGTCTGACTATACTAGCTTGTAAATCATTGATTTTAGGCATTGAGTAATCCCTCAACGCTCTCTGTTCTTCGGCTGCCATTTGTACCGGTTGTTCAGCGTCCTCTTGTGTGTTAGTAGTTCTTGTGTTCGCTCTCCAAGCTCTACCGTTGATGTTTTCTTGTAGAGGCATCAACGCAGAATTTGTGGATCGAGTGTGCATATACTAACCACAAGTACCTGAAATACAAATAAAAATAAAATAGAAATGATATAAGTGAATTGTTCAAGTCAGACAAACCTAACAAAAATTGATGTCAATAGTAATAAAAATAACAACTGTTTCCCCGACAATGGCACTAAAAACTTGTTGCACCATTTCGGTGTTAACAAAACAGATACAAATGCGTGCAAGTATACACGGTCGATAAGTAATATGTGATAAATTAAGATCGTTTCCACGGAGAAAAGCAATTATGATTAAACTATCATGCAACAATTCTATAGCTATTTTCGGCTGCTTAAACGAGTATCAAAGTGTAAATAAATATCTAAAATGATTATAAACTAAAATTAACTAATTTATAAACGATGGATTTAAATTGGAGAAGTATGTGATCCTAACTTCACTTATTGCATCATCCAGATTACACACCTCATATTAAGCATAATTAATTACTTAGGATTGCTAGTCGAGAGCACGAATGTGAGAAATGATTATTTTTCAATAAACCAAGTTCATATCATATAAAATCCACAAAAGAGATAGAATTCATATGAACATCAATAAAACTTAAATCACTATATGTCTATGTGACTTACAAGCAATATCGATTTAAGTGCGAGCTCTCAATTGGCTACATATGGTAAGCCAGTATATGTCTATCCGGATTACGAATCACAAAATTCATCGTATGCAAATTTCATGAACATATGCTAGCATGGCAAATTCTGAGTTTATACTTCCTCTTTTAATTCCATATAAACTATTAAGGTAGATGGTGATCAAGCATCTAATCAATACACACAACCATGCTAGGCAATCCCTACATAATCAATTATACATATCAATGAGGCATACAATTTTGAACTAAGCAATAAGATTCATTAGAATCCCATAATGGTGGTTAGTTCATCTCTGAACCAATAACCATTATGGGATTTGGTCTAAACATTGGAAGCAAATATGAAAGTAAAGAGATTTAAGAGAGATGGAAATGCAAATCTGATGATCCTCCTTTTAAATGAAGCCTTCAAGCTCAGTTCCAGATCACAATCAAATCCAAAATGAAACTCTAACAATGGAAATCTACTGGAACTAGATGAGAGAAGAAGTGAAGCTTCCAATCCTCTCTAGCTCTCTCAACCCTAGAATAGTAAAAAAAAATTGAATTAAAAAAACCTCCCTTCTTGTCCTTTGCAAATTACACCCATATATGGAATACACCCTCAGCCGAAATGAATAAATTAAAACTCAATAATTTCCTCAGTCTTGACTGGCGCGGCCCCGTAGTGCATTTGGGTCCCGGGCGCGCGCTTGTCCAGAGGGCTCTCTGGATTCTGCAACTTGGCGCGGGCGTGCGCTTCTTTTTTTTCCAACCGGCGCGGCCGCGCTGCTCTGTGCTTTCTGCTGGTGTTTCCTGGTGCAATGTTGATCTTCTCTGCTTTCTTGCTGCTTCTTTCACCTTCACTTGCTTTCCATGAGTATGAACATATGCCACTTGCATAGGCCATAAACTATCTCCCCATGCCAACTCCACCTTTGGTTAATCATAAGCTCTCCATGAAGCCTTTTAGCCCATTTCATGCCAAATTCATGCCTTTATCATGCCATTCTATGCCATTTGAGTTTCCTGACTGAAATCTATAAAACATATCAAAAGAGACTAAAATACCTGAGATTAAGCCATAATCCTAGCAAGTTGATAGATAATAAGTAGGTATAAAACCTACTTATCATGGTTCCAGTGCAGTTGACTCTCTCTCCTCTTTCGATATACATCGGTCTTGTCAAGTGAAATTCAAGTTTGTTCGTGTTGCCTTGTGTGTGTTTACTGCAGTTTGTTTTCCTTGTGTTGGCCTTGTGTGTGCTTCTACAGTTTGTTGGCCTTGTGTGTGTTTTGGTTGCCTTGTGTTGCTGCACTACGTTGGTTGCCTTGTGTTGCTGCACTATGTTGATTTTCTGCTCTGCTATATTTTGAGCCTTTATCCTTGTTGATATTTCCTTAGGTATTCTTGTTGCTCCTATTACATCATTATGGCAGACTCTAGTTCCATGTTTAGTGTTGGTACTACTGAAACAACTACAGGAAAGTTAAGTAGAAATCATCATCTCAACTCTGCCTTAAGTCTTAGTCCGTTTAAGATGGATGGAACCAATTATCTAGCTTGGTCTCAAGCATGCCGTATGTCAATCGAAGCTAACCGGATGCAGCATTTCATCAATGGTACAACAACCATGCCTACACAAGCAGGTGTGGCCTAGGAAGAATGGAAATCAGATAACTCCGTGGTGAAAACCTAGATTTTTAACTTAATGGAACCCAGTATGCGGAGTAGTTACAAGTTCTTACACACTGCATATGAGCTTTGGGAGACTATTTCTCAAACCTTCTCTGTTTCTGGTGATATTCTAAGGCCTATGATATTCGTAAACGAATCTATGAGTTGGGTCAAGGGGAGAAGTTTGTGGCACAGTATTTTGTAGAAATTAATGCTCTTTGGCAGGAGCTTGATCATTATCGGATTTTTTCAGCTAAATGTAAAGAAGATGATGCGGCTTATCAAAAGTTTGTGAGTGAAGATAGAGTTGTGGATTTTTTGGCCAATCTAAATATAGAATTTGATCAAGTTCGAGCACAGTTGATTGGTCAGACACCTTTTCCATCACTGAGAGAGGCTCATGCTAGAGTCCAACAAGAGGAAAGTCGGCGTCGTGTGATGGTTCTAAATCCTGTTGACCGATCAACCATGGTTGCTTCGTTTCCTAAGTTTGGCTCCACTATTCAGTCTTCTGTTGAGAGGGAATCCCATGAATGTGATTACTTTGGAAGAAAGAACCATACCAGGGATCGCTGCTTCAAGCTTTATGGATGTCCTAAAGAACGAGGGGGTAGGTTTGGTAGTGGTCGTGGACGTGGATCTCAGGCCTATGTGACTACTACAATACCTCTTGTTGAGACATCCAGTGCTTCAGACACTACTTCTGCACTCACTCCTGAGGAAATCTCAGCTTTTCGGAAACTCTATTCAAATCTACTTCCTCTCATTATGCCCAGTCAAGTATACAGTCTTGTGCTCTTAATGTTTCATCAACTTGCTCTAGTTGGATCATTGACATAGGTGCCTCCGAGCATATGACCAGGTCTTCCACCCTCTTTACTTCATACACGCCTTGTTCTGGAAAAAATAAGGTTCGCGTAGCCGATGGTCCCCTCTCTTCTATATCTGGGAGAGGCTTTATAGTGTATACTCCTTCATTGACACTCTCATCTGTTCTCTATATTCCCTCATTTACTGCAAATTTGTTATCTGTTTAACGTCTTTCTGAATCCTTACACTGTTCAGTAACTTTTTTTCCATCTCATTGTGTTTTTCAGGACTTGGTGATGGGGCAGAAGATTGGTAGTGGTAGTGCAATTGGTGGTCTCTATTATTTAGATGTTCACTCATCTAATATGTTCCCTACTCAGGCTCTTCACTCTACTTCTGACTCTAGCCTGACCTCTCCCCATCAATGGCATCGACGTTTGGGACATCCTTCTTTTTCAGTACTAGAGTCTTTATTTCCATCTTTAGTTAAACAAAGTAATAAAACTCAGTTTTTGTGTGAACCATGTGAATTGGGAAAACACAAACGTTCTACTTATTTTGCTATTAACAGTCGACATTCTGAATCTTTTGCTATTATACATACTGATGTGTGGGGACCCTCTTGGGTTGTCTCCCGTTCTGGTTATAGATGGTTTGTTAGCTTTATTGATTGTCATTCTCGTGTCACTTGAATTTATCTTCTTTGTTCCAAAAATGAGGTGTTTGGTTGTTTTCAGGAATTTCATAAAATGATTCAAACCCAATTTGAAGCTAAAGACAAAATTCTCCATTGTGATAATGGTCGTGAATACAGTAACAACAATGCTTTTGCATCTTATCTTTCTCAGCATGACATCATTCTTCAAACCTTTTGTGTTAAAACTCCAGAACAAAATGGAGTGGCGGAAAGGAAAAACCGACACTTACTCGAGGTAGCCCGCACTCTTATGTTCACCATGAACACTCCTAAATTTCTATGGGGAGATGCAGTTCCGACTGTTGCATTTCTTATAAATCGCCTTCTCTCTCGTATTATTGGGAACAAAAGTCCCATCTCTTTTCTCCAACACACGATCAGTCCCTCTCCCTCGCCTCGAGTTTTTGGTTGTGTGTGCTCTGTTCATGATAAATCTCCTACTCGGGGAAAATTAGAACCCAAGGCTCTTAGGTGTGTTTTCATTGGTTATTCTCCCACCCAAAAAGGTTATAACTGTTATCATCATTATTCTCACAAAGTATTTGCCACTCGGGATATAACTTTTTGGGAGTTGGAACCTTTTTATTCTTCTTTACCTTCTCCTCAGGGGGAGAATGTTATTGATGAGGAGAAGTTTCCTCCTGAGGCTAGTATTACAAGTTCTACTATATCATCTTCTCATATGCCTCCTGATAATTCTACACAGGGGGAGTTACAGTTAGAAGAGACATGTGCTAGACAGAATGAGCCTGAGCCTGAGCCTGAGTTGAGGACCTATGTTCGAAGGGGCAAGGATAAGGTCACCATTGCTGCACCACTACACCAACCGTGCTCCGAACCTAGTTTTGATAATGCTAATGGTGAGAATCCTTCTCCTACTAGTTCTTCTGATGATTCTGATATTCCTATTGCTCTTAGAAAAGGGGTTAGATCTTGTACTCAACATCCTATCTCTAATTTCGTAGCCTATAATAAATTATCTGCATCCTACCATTCCTTTGTTTCTTCTTTGTCTTCAATATCTATTCCTCAGGGGTGGAGAGAAGCAATTAGTGATGAGAATTGGAAACAGGCTATGATTGAGGAGATGAATGTCCTGAAAAAGAATGATACCTGGGAACTAGTTACTCGTCCTTACGGGAAAAAATCAGTTGGTTGTAAATGAGTATATACAGTCAAGTAGAAGCCAGATGGGACAGTTGAGAGACTCAAAGCCAGGCTAGTTGCAAAAGGGTATACTCAAACCCATGAAATTGATTACGAGGAGACATTTGTTCCTATGACGAAGATGAACTCTGTTCGTACCATAATCTCATGTGCAGCAAACTTCGGCTGGAATATTCAACAGTTGGATGTGAAAAATGCATTCCTTCATGGTGACTTGGAGGAGGAAGTATATATGGAAATACCCTCGGGTTTTGCTTTATCTACCACCAAGGGTAAGGTTTGTAAACTGAGAAAGGTTTTATATGGTTTGAAGCAATCTTCCAGAGCCTGGTTTGGTAGATTCCACAAAGTAATGATAAGATTTGGGTACAAGCAGAGTCGAGCAGATCATACTCTATTTGTCAAACAGATAAACGGTAAAACTACCATCCTTATTGTTTATGTTGATGATATTGTGGTGACATATTGGTCAAGCATTTATGAATGAGATTCTTAGATTAATTTTTAGTTAAGACTGCTGTTGATCCTGTCTGAAATACGTCTACGAAGTCCCTCACGACTGGTATTTCTTCCAACTTCGGGTTCTCTTTATGACTATCGACTATGTAGGCTAAATATCCTAGAAATAATTGATGTAATTTTATAAGATGAAAATAAAATGTTTCTGAGAAAAAGACGAAATAGGCACTATTCATCGATGAAACCCTAACCCTTAGGATTCCGGGCATAGGATTTGAAATCCGTCGCCCTTTATTGCTTTTATATATATATATTTCCATTCTGTCAAGCCTGGATTACTCCGTGACTTTTTACAGCTTTTATAAGAGATAGTTAATCTGAAAGCAAGTTTGGCCAAAGAGTTTGAGATCAAAGATCTTGGTTCTTTGAAGTATTTCCTTGGTATTGAAGTTGCAAGATCTCCCAGTGGGATTTTTCTATCTTAAAGGAAGTATGTCCTTGATCTGTTAACAGAAACTGGCATGTTGGGATGTAAGCCTGCTGATTCCCCTATTGAAGTCAATCATCATCTAGTAGGTGGCACAGGACCTACGGTTGAGAGAGAAAGATATTAACGTTTGGTGGGACGATTGATATATCTTTCTGATACTAGACCTGATATATCTTATGCTGTGGGACTAATGAGTCAGTATATGCATGATCCTCGATATTGTCACATGAAAACTGTTTACAGAATCCTGAGATATCTCAAGTCTTCTCCTGGAAAAGGTTTATTGTTTGCATCACATGGTCATATGAGAGTTGAAGCTTTTTTCGACATAGATTGGGCTGGCTCTATAGAGGATCGTCGTTCTGCATCAGGTTACTGTTCATTTGTTGGAGGTAATCTTGTTACTTGGCGTAGTAAGAAACAATCCGTGCTAGCTAGATCTAGTGCTGAAGCGGAATATCGAGCTATTGCCTTGGGTATATGTGAATTTATTTGGCTTCGAACTTTGTTAAGATTTGGGTGTTACAACTAATAGGCCTATGCAGTTATTTTGTGATAATAAGGCAGCCATTAGTATTGCGAACGACCCAGTACAACACGATAGAACGAAGCTGTGACACCCCCAAATTCGGGTACTTCGTTTCCACATTATTTGGTGTTCACTTTCTAATATAACATACATCTACCCAATATAACTTCAAAATAAAATACAACATTTATTCAAAATAATAAAATCCCCCTTAAAACAATGGTTACAACCTTCTTAAAAATCAATCCCAGGGTTACTCTAACCTTGACATAATAATAATCTGCGGAAATAAAAACATAACATTAACGTCTATTACAATCACTTCAAATAATAAAAACAAGTCTTCACTTGTTTTGCTTTCCCTTGCCCTTACTCGTAGACGGGGCGTCAACATTATCAACCTTAGCTGCAATTGTTATATAATGCAAGAGTGAGCAAACAATAGCTCACTGGGATACAACAATATATAAGACATACAAGAATATCTTTGAAAAGGTTCGAATAACTTTTACTTTCACAACGATAAAGAATTGAATAATAATTCTCTATCTACACTAAAAATTCGAATATAGAATTCGTTTGAGGGTCATAAGACCTTGAACTTTTGTCCTAGGTTATAAACATTTCCATTTAAACCTTTAACAGTCAATAAGACTATGGATCTTAACTCGTACTTAGGGGGATCAGCCTTTTATACCATGTATTGTGCACAAACATCTTAACGTTTATGCGTAGTAACCTCCCCTAATAATAGGGTTGTTCAACTCAGTAATTTGAATTTAAGTCCGCACCAAAGAAAGTTTGGTTTGGATAAGCTTACAAGGGTAATTTAGAATTCACGTTCATCAACTAAGGATTAGTTGAATCAACTTTCAATAACTTGGAATAATTCGTAAGTGAAAGAACTACGAACTATCATATGCTTTAGAAATAAATTTAAAGCATCTCAAAAGAATATTCAAACCTTGCTTGAACAATAAGCCAAGGTTACTTTAATTATATCATGAACTTTCAATAATTACTTGTCCAATAAAAGAACAAATCTCAAACAATGAATAATTGAATTGAAACAAATAAACGAGTTTCGGGTTTAGAAGACTTGCCTCAAGCGCAAGCTACTAATATAATTCACGTTCTTTAACACTTCTTACACATATATATTTAATCACAACAATCTAAATTAGTTAACACGTAACTAATTTACATAATTAGTTAAGCCATCTAGGTTAACTCATTTTTAGTTTAATTATTAAGTTAATAATTAATAACCACATAATTTAATTACATAACATAGGCATGCTCACATAATTAAATCAAATAATAATTATGTATTTCACATTAATTAAATTATAATTAAATAAATTATAATTTAAACATTTAATCTAATTATAATTACTCAAATTATAATTACATCTTATTTTAATTAAATTATAAACAAATTTATAATTTATAACTAATTAAACCACATCATGCATTTACTATATTATAATTACACAAATTATAATTTATAATTAATCATGCAAATATTGAATTATAATACACAAGATTATAATATATAATTAATCATGCATTACATAAATTATAATTTAAAATTAGCATTCACTTGATTAAAATTAATCAACTATAATCATTATAATTTAACAAAATTATAATTTAAATTAAACCTTTACTCTAATTATAATTATTCAAAATTATAATCACAATTTATATTTTATTAATATAATTTATTAATATTCATTTACTATTTTAATGTATGCTTAATCACGCTATAAAAGTTATTACATAAAATTAGCTTTTACAAAATACAAAAGAAAACAAGTTTCTTTTTTCCCTGCCACCCCCCCCCCCCGCCGAGGCGGGGGTTTCCTTCTTGATAGGCCCGCCAGGGCGGGCCCCTTCCAGCAAACGCAGACAAGTTTGCGAACTATGCAGAGAAAAAGTCAATTTGGCTTATTTCACTATACCAAATTCTAATTCCAGTTCATACAATTCATATCAATTAATAGAAAACACAAACTTAAAGCTTCTAACATGATTCTAACATACATAAACATTATAACACATCATCAAACAACCAATTTCATGATTTTTTTGAAGAAAAACCATTGTAAAGTGTTCTTTAAGAAATTGAACACTGCATTTTTGTTTTTAAATCAATTCACCCAATTTCAATCATAGTAAATCAATTCTTAAACATGCTATCATCATCTATAATTAATTTAAACAAAGATGAACAATTAAACATGAATTCCTTTGATTTTAAAAAAAACTATATAGATATATATATTCAAAATACTTTCACTAACTCATTGATTATCATGGACTCCTCAAATTCATCACATGTATATGAATTAAACAATTAATTAAGCATAGAATTCATATCTAAGCATGCTATAACCACAAATTATACATATAATTCGTATTTATAAAGTTTTCATAAAATTCATATTTACAAAGAACTATCACTATGAAGAACATCAACACATAATTTCTAAAACTACAAGTTAGGATTATACCTTTATTGATTAGGAGAAGAGTATGAAGATGGTGATGATTGTTTTGGTTAATAAGGTTTCTTCCTCCTTCTTTTCTCTTCTTCTCTCTAACTCTCTATCTTTTTCTCTGTATTCTTTCCTCTTTTTCTAACACTGACTATCCTATAATTAACGTAATATAACATTTACATAACTGATATATATATATATATATATATATATAATATAAAACATAATTATATAATATATAACTGCTAAGTAATTATACCTCTACTTAATATATAGTAGTTACAAAACTTTTGAAAATCAAAAGCCATAAGGCTTTGTTTGGCAACAGGTAAATTTAGAACTAGTTTAATTAACTAAAGTCTTATTTGGGTAATTTAGGTTTAAAGCAAAGGCCCTGTTTGGCAAAACCTTTTAAATAAAAGTAAGGGCCTTGTTTGGTTAAAATCATTTAAAAACTCTTTTCTTTATTTTAATAAATCATTTTAACACATACTTTAATGTTACACTTTAATTAATTAAATCTTTTAACATCTAATTTAATCAATTAAAATCTAACATCAATTAATCACCTAAAAATTTGCCACATAATTATAATTACTCGCTAATTATAATTCATGTAACACTTCATCACCCAATTCATCTAATTTAATTATCTCAATTAAATTACAACTGTACTAAAAATTAATATACATCAATTAAATTAAATATTAAATATTCATTTAATTAATATATAACACTTAATTAAATCACTCCACAAAATCACATAATTTATTTATTCAACTTAATAAATAAATCACAAAAAAATATTTATTTAACTCAATAAATATTTAAAATTATTATATAAAATCTCAATCGTTACAGAAGCACATTGAGATTGACAGACACTTCATCAAAGAAAAATTAACTAGTGGTGTTATTTGCTTACCTTTTGTCAAGACAGAATATCAGCTTTCTGATATTTTGACTAAGGGTCTTAGTAGTAAGATGTTTCATCCATTATGTTTCAAGTTGGGTATGCGAGACATCTATACACCAACTTGAGGGGGAGTGTTAGAAGATATGACAGGATATACTATAATTGTAGCTTCCTTAATCAGTGTGTACACATTACTGTAATTTAGGAATTATCATAAATGTAATTAGGAGGTTTTATGTATATATATCAATCTATGTAATAGGAAAAATTAACATCAATGAACTAAGCTTCTCAATTTCTACAAACTTATATAGCTAAAAATGTGTGGATGTTATAGTACCGTGTAGCACCGGACTCGGGATTGAAGATATCCAGATTTCGGGGTGTCACAGGGTATGGCCAGGGTATAGCCCCACATCCTCAAGAACCAAGAACTCCTTCATGAATGGGCCTTTAACCAGATCCATGAGGGATGACAAGAGGTCCTTTGACCTTGTCCCTTTCCCTAGGATGGACTTTGCCGCATTCATGTGTGGGTTCCAAATATTACTAGTAAGGGAATATCGCCAAGGTTTGACATTTTTTTCAGGGAAAGCTCCTGCCTTGGATTTCATCACCCATGGGGACATTTTTATCCGTGTCTTGGGGATGAAGCCCCAGCCTCAGGTTTCATGGCCATATCATATCATGATGATATCCATCCATTATTCCTTAGGCACAACCCACTTGTTTAGCCTTTCTTTATAGAGGTTCATACCCATTAAGGGGTAATTTATTGGTTTATCAAGTCCTTTCCACCTGTACATGTGGGGACCATAACCAACTGGTCAAATATTCAAACTGCCTAGCTGACTATGCATCCAAGGTTTGTATGGCAATGACCATTTTCGGGTACCAACACTTGTAATACCATTCTAAAATATATTCAAGATGTAAATTTGATAATTCAGTGTTCATTCTCCAAGCCAACTTTCATCAGGATATGATTAAAAATATCAATCATGTGATGCTATTATTTGTATGGGGTGTCCTTGGTTTGGTTTTAACATTCTAGTTCCAAAATTCTATTGGGAAACTTGCTAATTTAGTTTTTTAGTCTCCATTTTTTTCCTTACTCTTTTCTCCTGTTGGTATCTTCTTCAGATGTACCAGTTCCTACAGCATGTGCTATATTGGTTTGCCTTTTTACTGTGCAACGCTATGGGACCCATAAGATCGGGATTATATTTGCTCCAATGGTCATCATATGGCTTTTACTCATAAGCGGGGTGGGTTTGTATAACATCTTTCATTGGGATGATCGAATTATCTATGCAATCTCCCCAAAGTACATGTACAGATTCATAAAAAACTGCGATATTAAAAGTTGGAAGTTACTGGGGAACATTGTTCTATGTATAGCAGGTAGCTCATGTATACTGACTGAGTTAATCACTGTTCACAGTTTTTATTCATTCTACATAATATATAACAGACAATATGCTGTTATTCTCCATCTGTTCTGAGTAGTTCAGTATATAATTTCATATATGCAGGATCAGAGGCAATGTTTGCAGATCTAGGTCATTTCTCAAAGAAATCCGTCAAGGTACTCTGTGATTGTGAATGCAAATCATATGTGTGCAACTGTAAAATTATAATGTCAAGAGGGGTTTGTCGGCTCTTGGTACGACAGCCTCTCCTGATGCCATGTGGAATCTAATATCGTTGGTTGTTGAAAATTGTTAAAAGTTTGGTTTTCCCTCATTCAAATCTAGGGCTCATATGTAGGTCCCATTATAACATCCCACTCTATGCTGAAAAAAGAGTACCTGTGACATACGACATAGGGCTTTGTTAGCGAATGATGAAAATGAAGACTAAAATAAAAAGGATGCAGTAGAACATGTGCATTGCACTTGTCACCCCTTTACTTGTATTTAAGATGAACTTTTGGATGGTGTCCCTGTCTCTACTGCAGGTTGCATTTGTCTTCTTAGTTTACCCAGCTCTTGTTTTGAGTTATGCTGGTCAAGCCGCTTTTATCTCCAAACACTTGGTTCCTAATTTAGTTGGCCTCTTGCCATTTGATACAGAACCTAATGAATACTTCCATCTCACTGAAGCAGTACCGAACGGTAAGTAGTAGTTTTTTTCCCTATTGTTTCCGTTAAATGTTTTGCGTTCTAAGTGTTCTATTTCTTACTTGAAGGTACGAGAAGTTCAGAATACTTTCGCCATTTCTTCGTGGTAGTAACCCTCTTTGCAGCTGCTATCGGAAGCCAAGCAACTATTACAGCCACTTTCTCAATCATAAACCAGTGCCAGGCACTCGGTTGTTTTCCAAGAGTTAAAGTTATTCATAAATCAAATAAGATACATGGCCAAGTCTATGTTCCAGATGTCAACTGGATATTGATGGTCCTCAGTATTGCCTGCACAATAGGTTTTCATGACATTTCACGACTTGGAAATGCAACAGGTGTGCTCCAATGACTGATCTGCATTGTTTATTTGCACAATTCTTAAGAAATGAAACTAATATCAGTTGGATGATGACTATTATGATTTATGTATTAATAGATTGTAGGCCTATTGGCCTCCATTCCACAACCCCCCCCCCCCCCCCCCCAAAAAAAAAAAAAAAAAAAAAAAAAACAAGAAAAAGAAATAAGAAAAGAAAAGAAACTAATCGCTGTTTAGACCAACTCAGATATCAGGAACTATTCCATAATATATTCTCATGAGTTTCGTTAGAATTTTTTATTGACAACTTCCCTATTTTCTCATGTTGGGGTGGGTGGGTGGGTGGGGGGGGGGGGTTGTGGAGAGTGGGGAATCTCTCCATCCCACTCTTAAAACTCAATTTTCTTTTTGAGATGTCCCAGAGGTCGATGGAAGTTACAACTTCTCTAATTTAAGTTCTTTTCAATAATCAGACGCCCATGTTACTTGATTATAGAGATTACTTAGTATGAATGAATGTGAATACAATCTGTCCTCTAATAATTAATATTCAATAAGTTAATAGTCTCCAATTATTGTATTTTTTTTGAAAACGAAACATAGTTATTTGGTGGATTACTAATAATTATTTTCAATCATTGATAATTAATAGTTCTATTACTTAATAAGTAATATGTTTTTGAAAATTATCCTTTACATTATTACTTATTAGAAGGATATGTAACTATTCTTCTGTATACACCTATATAACCTACTTCTTCCATAGATTGTGTTAGAAGATTATTCTAGAATCATAATGAATATTAGAGTATATTATTATTACATTGGTCACCAAGTATGTTTGGTGCCCATACATACTTGGCCCCTACTGAACTAGTAGAATATATATAAGGTTTTAGTACTCTTTGTAATGAGACAACAACAATATTTAATTCATATATTTTATCTCTAACAGATTGATCCAACTATATTATAATACAATCATTTAGAAGATAAATGTAAAGATGTAGAAGAGATAAAAGATATTCAAATTATAAATTTCTTGAAATTTAGGATTTGGTTACTTTTGTTACATATAAATGAAAAACTAGTTGAAGTTCTACGCATCTTTTTTTTTTTGGCTGAAAGTTGCATATAAATAAGAAAATGTTTTGTCTGGTACTAGTACGTGAAAAAGTAGCTCTAATAATTAATAAATTTTACATTTCCCAACATTACTATTTATTATAGGGTTGACTGTTAATGTATCCTTCCTTTAACAATTGGAGCATCTAAGATACTAAAAACCTTCAAATTCTGCAACAGAGGGAGTACTGTTTCGGATGACTTGTTAATTACTAGTGATAAAAAATTAAACAGATTATTAGCTTCTTTAGAAAACATTGGGTAATAAATTACTAGTCGACTCTCCTGCAGGTTTTGCTATTATTTCTGGAATGTTGGTAACAACTTGTTTGATGTCACTCGTAATTTTGCTGTACTGGGAAAAGAGTTGGCTTCTTTCTGCATGCTTTTTGGTCTTCTTTGGCTGCGTTGAGACCATGTATCTATCATCAAGTTTGTTGAATTTCTACAAGGGAGCTTGGTGTCTAATTATCCTTTTGGTGTTTTGCATGACAATCATGCTTTCTTGGCACTACGGCACACTGAAGAAGTATGAGTTTGATTTAGAAAACAAGGTATCAGTGGATTGGCTCACAGATCTTAGCCCTGGTCTTGGAGTTTCCAGGGTACCTGGAATTGGATTCATTTACACCGAACTTGTTACGGGAATTCCAGCTTTTTTCACCCATTTTATTACAAATCTTCCTGCATTTCATCAAGTGCTCATCTTTGTATCCTTCAAGCTTTTACCAGTGCCTTACATCTCCCCAAGCCGACGATACCTTATTGGCAGGGTGGGACCCAAAGAGTACAAGATGTACCGATGCATTGTGCGGTATGGATATTGTGATCGAGTAAGGGATACGGATGACTTTGAGGATCATATTATTCGTTCAATCGGGGAATTCATTTCGACAGAGGAACATGATTTGGAAGCCTTGTCTCCCTCGGAAAGAAGGATGGTTGTTATTGGAAGCCCAACAACTGGTGAAACTACTCTAGTTCCTCTAATTGTGATCAACCCCATTTCCAGACCTCTACGCTTGGGTGAAAATGTGACTCAAAATCCCCCGGATGATACTTCAGGAAGTGGTTGTGTTTCCATGAACAGGAAAAAGGTTCGATTTACATTGCCTCCAAACAGTCCTAAAATGCGGTTATCAGTTAGGGAGGAACTCCAAGAAATAGTCAACGCCAGGGAAAGTGGCACCGCTTATTTCTTGGGCCAGTCGCATTTGTCAGTTCGCAATGGCGCCAATTTTCTGAAGCAGTTCCTTGTTATGACCTATGTCTTTCTTGATAAAAATTGTCGACAGCCTCCTGTTGCGTTAAACATCCCTCATGCTGCTCTTTTGCAAGTTGGTATGGTATATCAAATTTAAATTATAAACAAACTTTGTATGATAACGAGGTTACACATGTGTTTGTCAGAATGTATGATCTAACTTTGTTGTATATGATAAAGTGAGTTCTGCCTGATAAACACATACTACAATTGGGTTTGGAATTCTTAACAACCCATTTGATATGTAACATTCTATTTCATACACAGTGGACAAATGATACAAACTTACCTACTTACTGGGTCAGAAGTTTATCATCAAAACTGATCATTAAGCTTTTAAATGTTTCATATAGTACAAGCTTACAGTATTGGTTCAGCAAAAAGATTTATAATGTTAGGCTTTGATTACACTATACTATATAAGAAGGGGAAGGAAAATTTTGTGGCTGATGCTCTTCCAAGAAAACATGAGATAGAAACTAACTGTGTCGCAGTAACAAAAGCCATTCCAAGCTATGAATTGAGGTCATAGACAACATGTTGGAGGACACAGAGGCTCAACAGTTGATGGCACAAGTGCTATTGGAGCCTACAAGCCTCCCTGATTATAACATACATGATTCTCAGGAAGCAAAGAAGAATTTATCTGTGCTGTACAAGGGAAATAAGAGGGGGAATTCAAGGCAGGAGATGAAGTATACCTGAAACTACAGCTTTGTAGACAGTTAACAATGGCTTTAAGGGAAATATTCAAACTTCCAGATTAACCTATTTGAATAAATGCTAGGATTTTTTTAAAAGGAATCACTAATGGTTATTTATAAATTAGTAGATTAACCTTGAAACTTTTATATCAGAGTATTGATAAAAAGTGTTAGTAATTACATATTCAAATTTCGTGAATATAATGTAGAGATTTAATCGTGTTTGATTAATTTTAATTGGGAGTAATTAATTGATAATGTGTTGATTAATTATTATTATGAATAAATAATACTTAATGAGTAAGAGATTAATAAATATAATAATATTATATTTACTTGGTTAATTGATTAATTGTTATATGCAAGTATATGTTATATTAAACCTTTAGTATATGGTAGTCAACTATATATTGTATAAGGTGCAAGATGACACTTTAATATGTCTTTATATTATATATATAGACTATATAGTAAGATTGATTGCATTAATAGAGTTAAATAATAATATTATTTATGTGACATGAAGAGGGTGAGTAAACATTCATGTATGCCTCATCAATATATAGTAATATCAATAAATAATTATCAATTGATAAATGATTTTAGCAAGTTATTAACAGTTATGATAATGCGTAGTAAATATACCCAATTGCTTCACTTTCGGTATTAAGGAAAACGTACATGGATTATATGTGGTGTATATGTACTTACTTGATACATTATTTTATTATTTACTCATTAAAATTGTAACTTTAAGTTATTTATAACTTAAATATATACTATGTGTATATATATAATATGGTATATTTATTGACTAAGTGTTAGACTTATACACCCATTTGCAAGTTGCTGAGTTAAATAGCCTCTCCACTTCTTCTCTTCACGTGAACACAATAAGCTAGCTACACTATAGCTCTTCTCAAATTCAGTAATATAGGAGTAATGATTGTAGAAGATGTGGGATTCATGATTGAATTCACCTACTCTCACCAACTCTCTCTTATCTATTGTACATTCTTTCAATCCATGGGTTTGATATGAAAGGCAATTGCATTGTTTGGTTATGGGATTGGTTATATATAAGAGCTCTCTCCTTGTTCTTTGTCTTGCTGAGATTTTTATGAAAGTACAGAATTGATAAGTAGAGCTTGTATTCTGAGATTTCAATTGAGTTAAGGGAGAGGATTATTGCAGCTAGTCCATTTCTCACAGAGGTACAATTTTGTTTTCATGTTCTTCATTGTTCTGTTTTTGAGATTTCTAGATTTTGATTTCAATTGAGCATGGATTGATTGTTAAGTTGATTGGAACATGATTGTTAGGGGGTATATAAGTTTTTATATATATTAGAATTATGTTAGAACTTGTCTGGAACGATTTTGGTTGGAAAATTTTTGATTTGGGCTAGCTCACTGCCGAAACTGCACAGCTTCAGGCCTGGCCGCCAGCCTGCGCAGCTGCGCCAGTATTACACTGGCCAGCGGCGCAGCTGCGCCAGTGCCTGTCTGTAGAATTTTATTTTCTGTTTTGCTTTCTGCTCATGCTAACTTGATGGTACTAATTTGGACATACATGAAAGTTAGTTTAACTCATATATATATATATATGTTCTTGATAGAACATGCATGATTTTAACCATGTTAGTATGCGTTATGGGAGAAAGCTTTATAGTTTACAAATGAACTTGGAATTATTAGAGTGAACTTAGAAGCTTTAAAAAGGGGACTTTGATATATAAATACCATGACTATATTCTGACTTTTGAGACATGTTTGTATGACTTAGAAACACATGAGAAGCATGTTAACTTGCATACATAAGTTTCATGACAGAATGTGAACCCCACTATTGAACATTTCTAACAAATATATAAGCTTCAAAGGTGAACGTTAGCATGAAAGTATTGTATATGCATTCTAATTTGGCAAGCATGTTAATATGAACCTAGAATGCATGATTAGAGTACTAAACGCACTAGCATACGTGTTTGAAAGACTCACAGGTTTATAAAGGAAAACTTATGTTTTGAAAATGAAGCTTATAGCTTTGAATGCGAACTTTGTCATATAAGTAGCATGTGTATATTTTGATATTATGAGCATAATAGTATGTTTACATTGACATGAAATGCACGTTTAAAGTGTTGTACACACTATCATTCGAGATTGATGGATTTAAGGAGTTTCAAAGAACCTTAAGAACGTTGAAAAAATGAACTTGACCAAGACTAGTAGCTTTTAAATTCTGACCATATGAGGACATTTAGGTGGTGTAATATGTGTTTCTAATGCATATAAAATCTATATGAAGATACCTTGTTTATACTAAATGACCTTTATGGACTTAGTGAAATTTTTCAAAGAGAACTTAAGCTTTGAAAGATAAACAACATCAAATACCATGTGAGTCATGTTGTGAGCATACAAGCATAAGTATTAAAATTTCATTATGCCTATAGACGTATTGACATGAACCTCATTTGTTTATATACAAATTTCACATATGCATGCTCAATCATAAGAAATGAAGTTCAAGTATGAACTACATGATTAAAGTATATGTGTGTAGTGTACTCGAGCATACATATTAAGTATTGTTTGACCTTGTTATGTGATAACATGACTTTAGTAACCAATCTTGAAGTATGAACTTGTTTAACTTAAGGTTTACCGGCATGGAAACATATGACTTCGAAATTGGATTAGGAAGAGCATGCTAGTTTCGAATGGGAGATTATAACTTGATAAGCATGTGTATTGGTTTAATGGTAATAGTTGCATGCTAGAGTTACGCCGGGACACTTTCAGACCCGAACAATTTGCTTAAGTCAGATTTTAACAGTTAACATATTATGATGCTATAAATGGTATGTTTGATATTGAACGTGATCTTATGTGATAGATATATATAACGACTAGATTCTAGTATGTGTGAACTTATATTAGTTTATACTAATTGGAGAGATCGACTTGTTAATATTATGTCGTTACAACGCAGTTTAATTAAAGCTAGAATTATTTGTAGCTGAGCAAACGGGCAAGTTTTCGAACTTCACTCTCTAATTGTGCAAGTTCCTTTGAAACCATTCTCAAGTCTCCCTAACTTTACTCAAATTTATATTGAGCAGGGTATTATTATATTGCAAGTTTTTCTGAACTACTCTTTTATTTGAGCAAATTTTTCTTGACTTATACTTATTTATTGTATAAGTATTCGGACCCTATTATGCAAGTATTCTAAATTCTTATACTAACTTATTCAATAAACCGTGTAAGCAAGTTTCTAAACTTCACTTATTTTTTGTGAAAGTTTCCTATCCTTCTCATATTGTATTGAGCAGGTTATTATTGTATTGTGCAAGTTCCTTGAACTTGACACTTTGGTTATTGTGAAAGTTCCCCGAACTTCACATTTTGAGTATTGTGAAAGTTCCTCGAACTTCACACTATGGTTATTGTGAAAGTTCCCCAAACTTCACATTTTGAGTATTGTGAAAGTTCCCCGAACTTCACACTTTGGTTATTGTGAAAGTTCCCCGAACTTCACATTTTGAGTATTGTGAAGGTTCCCCGAACTTCACACTTTGGTTATTTTGCAAATTCCCGAACTTCATTTCTTTATTATGCAAGTTCTCTAAACTTATACAAACTCGTATATTGTGCAAGTATCTTATCTTTGTGTTTACTTTACTCAAAGAACGTTGTAAGCAAATGTCCTAACATTTACTTTATGCAAGGGATCTATTATGGTGAAATTCCCCGAATTTCACTCTTTGATGTTGTAAGTATCTAAGCCTATGCATTTATTTTATGCAAAGAATCTATTATCGTGCAAGTTCCTCGAACTTCACACGTTGAGTATTGTGCAAGTTCCCCGAACTTCACACGTTGAGTATTGTGCAAGTTCCCCGAACTTACACAAATTCATATATTGTGCAAATTCTAAACTTCACTTTGTGCAAGTTCTCTATCCTTCTCATATTGTATTGAGTAGGTTATTGTTGAATCGAAAGTTGTTTACTTAATTGCTTGAACTTTATTTCCAAGCATGTTATTTAGTGGTTTAATTACTTATCAATTATTCCAAATTGATATTATTGATGTCTGCACCTAGTGCATTTGAGCTTGTACAGTCTTGGACTTGTACATTATTCAAGGTTCTAAATTTCTTGAACTATGTCAGTAAGAGTCTGAACCTTTGCTCGGTCAGACTAGTGTTTGAAGTTTTCTTTAAAGCTATCCAAACCAATTGATGGTAAGGATTCTTAGACGGAACAGAACACCCCTTATATGTAGGAGTGTGCCCAGGTATCTAATATATATGATACGAGTAAGCAGATATAAGTGTTATACATATTCACGTTGTACCCGAGGATGATCTCCTCGAGGTACGAAGTTTCTGTAGCCAGAAGCCAGTAATCCAAAAAGGGTCAATTAGCTATTGAACCCATTGGAAAGTTATAGTTCAAAGTCTACTCGACTATCAGTCATTCTAAAGGCAATTATTATCTTTGCTTTTAATAGTCATATTATTGAATCTTTCAGATATTCATAGTGTTGAATCATGCAGGTTGTTGAACCTTACAGATATTCATATCATTGAATCATATAGATATTCATAGTATTGAATCATATAGATTGTTGAATCATTCTAAAATTCATATTGTTGAATCTTTAAGATATTCATATTGTTGAATTCATTGTCAGATATTTTTCCATTCATCATGATATATCCTTTATTGTTGTATTTAAACTTGCTGAGCAAACTTGTTGCTCATTCTTGCTATATCATGACTTATATTGCAGTTAAGCCCGAGCCCTCAGGGAAGGACAAGGGTAAAGGAAAGATATAGGATGGTTTGCAAGGAGCAGACTTTGTCTTTATGATTTGTTTAATTACTGTTAATGTAATATGAACCCTAATGTTTATTCTAGGGTATGTTTGTATTGATGTATTAAGGTTATCTAATCTTGGGACTAGTAACACCTTTTGAATGAACGACGTACGTTTATTACATTTTGCATTTTAGTTATCGTATGTTACTTAAAGGTGGATGTTAGTATTGTTTTGTGGCGACTGGACCGGGGTCAGGGGACCCGGATTCGGGGGTGTCACAGGTTGGTATCAAAGCTTTAGGTTATAAATGTTAGGAATGCGAAACCTAAGTTATAACCTTAGTAGAAAAATCAAGTAGAGTTTGTAGCTGATGGATTGAGGATATCCATCGAGTCTTATTGTGATACTGAAGTTGTTTATTTAAATCAGCTATGATTGATAGACGTCCTAACTTCTTAATTCTAACATGAATAGCATATCACATAAAGCCTAATGTTTTCTTCCTGTCCTCAGGATCATGCCGCCTAGGGGATTTTCACGAAACCAGAGGGAGGAAGGATCTGTTAGCAATGGTGGAGGAGGAAATGTCGACCCAATGCAGAGCTTCGTTAACCTATTAATAGAAGCAATGCAGAACATAACCCCGCCAGTAGCTGAGCAGCCAGGACATTACTTGGCTAGCTTTAAGGACTTTAAATTGGTAGGACCACCGAAATTTTGGGAAACCTTGGACCCAATTGAAGCCCAGACATGGATAGAAGAAATTGAGAAGGTGTTTGAGGTCGCACGGGTGGTCGAGGCACAGAAGACAAGTTTTTCCACATTCATGATGAAGGGCGAAGCTAATAATTGGTGGGAACCCAATAAAGGACTAGCAGGCAAAGGATTTATTATGTGGGATAGATTTAAGAATTTCTTTTCAGAGAATACGCAACAAGATATGGAAGTTAAGTTTCTGGAGCTGAGACAAGGAGGTATGTCAGTCGCAGAGAATGCGGCAAGATTTAAAGAGTGGGCTCGATTCACCTCGCATCAGGTGGATACGGAGGCCAGGAAAACAGAGAGATTTGAATTAGGATTGAAACCATGGGTGCAGAAGGTAGTAGATGTATTGAAGATTAAGACCTTTTCTGATCTTTTGGAAAGGGCTATCATTGCTGAAGGAGGTAATGAAGCCATAGCGCAATTTAAGCAAGTTAAGAAGACCGGTCAGGAAGGACAGAAGGGGGGAAGCGGCGGAGGCAGCAACCCCAATAAGCATAAATGGATGGAGAGCCAATCATCCGGAGGTAGCAAATCCGGGAGAAAGGCTAAGAAAAGTTTAAAGTGTAGTAACTGTGGAAGGAACCACTCGGGGGAATGCTTGAAGGGGAAGAACGCATGTTATCATTGTGGACAACCGGGGCATATGGCTCCTCAATGTCTGAAAAAGCCAAAAGGAGGATGTTTCGCGTGTAGAGCCACAGACCATCAAATCAAGGACTACCCGAAGAGAAAGGGCGTTGCAGCTAACGGCAACCGCAACAACAAGGACGTAGTGTCAGGTATCATCCCGATCAATTATATAGATGCATATATATTATTCGATTTGGGTGCCACCTGCTCTTTTGTTTCTGAAAAATTTACTAAATAGTTAGACTTACCCGTGAGAAATTAGAACACCCTATGGGCGTAGGAGTAGCAAGCAAGGAAGTTATCCCCGTAGAATACATTCATAGGAACTGTTATACCGATTTTAAGGGAATTCGTGGATGTCTTCCCAAACGAGATTTAGCAACAGTAGTTTTTGCCTTGGAGTTTTAGAAGCATTATTGGTATGGCGAGAAATGTGAGATATACACAGTCTGAAGTATATCTTCACGCAGAAGGAATTAAACATGAGGCAGCGCCGATGGCTAAAATTGATCAAAGATTATGATTATGAAATTTGTACCATCCCGACAAGGCAAATGTAGTGACAGATGCCTTGAGTAGGAAAGGCAGAGGGAAGTTATCGAGGTTGACCATTCAGGAGAATTAGTGAAAGATTTTTGAAAGACTAGACTTAGAGGTTAAGTATCCGATAGAGACCAAAGAGAGATTAATTATAGTGTCAGTAAGCCCGACGTTATTAGATAAGGTTAAGGAGGCACAAGAGAAGGACGAAGTTTGTGATAACATCATGAAGCAATTAGCTAAAGGTGATGAGTTGAAATTTAAGATTGATAGCACTGAACTTCTATGATTTGAAGGATAAATTTGGGTACCGTTAGTACTAGAACTAAGAGAAGAGATTTTGCTATAAGCATTTTATGGAAGGAAAAGTGTCGAGCACCGTTGTGTTGAGACGAGGTAGGTGAACGTCGACTGTTGGGACCAGAAGTGGTACAGCAGACGGTAGAGATTATCTAAGTGATAAGAGCGAATTATCCGTTTTTATTGGAGAAACCTTATTTTTACAATTCCGAGGACGGAATTTTTATAAGGGGGGAAGGATGTAACGACCAGGAATTTTAAGCTCCTTATTAATTTTATATGTGATTTAAAATTTTTAGGAGTTAATTTTTCAAGCTTATTTAAACCTTATGTGGTTATGTGCTTATGTGAATTAACCTATGCGAATAAATGCTAGGCTTTTTTTTAAAAGGAATGACTAATGGTTATTTATAAATTAGTAGATTAACCTTAGACTTTTATATCAGAGTATTGACAAAAAGTGTTAGTAATAACATATTCAAATTTCGTGAATATAATGTAGAGATTTAATCGTGTTTGATTAATTTTAATTGGGAGTAATTAATTGATAATGTATTGATTAATTATTATTATGAATAAATAATAATTAATGAGTAAGAGATTAATAAATATAATAATATTATATTTACTTGGTTAATTGATTAATTGTTATATACAAGTATATGTTATATTAAACCTTTAGTATATGGTAGTCAACTATATATTGTATAAGGTGCAAGATGACACTTTAATATGTCTCTATATTATATATATAGATTATATAGTAATATTGATTGCATTAATAGAGTTAAATAATAATATTATTTATGTGACATGAAGAGGGTGAGTAAACATTCATGTATGCCTCATCAACATATAGTAATATAAATAAATAATTATCAATTGATAAATGATTTTAGCAAGTTCTTAACAGTTATGATAATGCGTAGTAAATATACCCAATTGCTTCACTTTCGGTATTAAGGAAAACGTACATGGATTATATGTGGTGTATATGTACTTACTTGATACATTATTTTATTATTTACTCATTAAAATTGTAACTTTAAGTTATTTATAACTTAAATATATACTATGTGTATATATATAATATAGTATATTTATTGACTAAGTGTTAGACTTATACACCCATTTGCAAGTTGCTGAGTTAAATAGCCTCTCCACTTCTTCTCTTCACGTGAACACAATAAGCTAGCTACACTATAGCTCTTCTCAAATTCAGTAATATAGGAGTAATGATTGTAGAAGATGTGGGATTCATGATTGAATTCACCTACTCTCACCAACTCTCTCTTATCTATTGTACATTCTTTCAATCCATGGGTTTGATATGGAAGGCAATTGCATTGTCTGGTTATGGGATTGGTTATATATAAGAGCTCTCTCCTTGTTCTTTGTCTTGCTGAGATTTTTATGAAAGTACAGAATTGATAAGTAGAGCTTGTATTCTGAGATTTCAATTGAGTTAAGGGAGAGGATTATTGCAGCTAGTCCATTTCTCACAGAGGTACAATTTTGTTTTCATGTTCTTCATTGTTCTGTTTCTGAGATTTCTAGATTTTGATTTTAATTGAGCATGGATTGATTGTTAAGTTGATTGGAACATGATTGTTAGGGAGTATATAAGTTTTTATATATGTTAGAATTATGTTAGAACTTGTCTGGAACGATTTTGGTTGGAAAATTTTTGATTTAGGCTAGCTCACTGCCGAAGCTGCACTAGCTTCAGGCCTGGCCGCCAGCCTGCGCAGCTGTGCCAGTATTACACTGGCCAAAGGCGCAGCTACGCCAGTGCCTGTCTGTAGAATTTTATTTTCTGTTTTACTTTCTACTCATGCTAACTTGATGGTACTAATTTGGACATGTGTGAAAGTTAGTTTAACTCATATATATATATATATATATATATATATGTTCTTGATAGAACATGCATGATTTTAACCATGTTAGTATGCGTTATGGGAGGAAGCTTTATAGTTTACAAATGAACTTGGACTTATTAGAGTGAACTTAGAAGCTTTAAAAAGGGGACTTTGATATATAAATACCATGACTATATTCTGACTTTTGAGACATGTTTGTATGACTTAGAAACACATGAGAAGCATGTTAACTTGCATACATAAGTTTCATGACGGAATGTGAAACCCACTATTGAACATTTCTAACAAACATATAAGCTTCAAAGGTGAACATTAGCATGAAAGTATTGTATATGCATTCTAATTTGGCAAGCATGTTAATATAAACCTAGAATGCATGATTAGAGTATTAAACGCACTAGCATACGTGTTTGAAAGACTCAAAGGTTTATAAAGGAAAACTTATGTTTTGAAAATGAAGCTTATAGTTTTGAATGCGAACTTTGTCATATAAGTAGCATGTGTATATTTTGATATTGTGAGCATAATAGTATGTTTACATTGACATAAAATGCACGTTTAAAGTGTTGTACACACTAGCATTCGAGATTGATGGATTTAAGAAGTTTTCAAAGAAACTTAAGAACTTTGAAAAAATGAACTTGACCAAGGTAGTAGCTTTTAAATTCTGACCATATGAGGACATTTAGGTAGTTTAAATATGTGTTTCTAATGCATATGAAATCTATATGAAGATACCTTGTTTATACTAAATGACCTTTATGGACTTAGTGAAATTTTTGAAAGAGAACTTAAGCTTTGAAAGATAAACAACATCAAATACCATGTGAGTCATGTTGTGAGCATACAAGCATAAGTATTAAGATTTCATTATGCCTATAGACGTATTGACATGAACCTCATTTGTTTATATACAAATTTCACATATGCATGCTCAATCATAAGAAATGAACTTCAAGTATGAACTACGTGATTAAAGTATATGTGTGTAGTATACTCTAGCATACATATTAAGTATTATTTGACCTTGTTATGTGATAACATGACTTTAGTAACCAATCTTAAAGTATGAACTTGTTTAACTTAAGGTTTACCGGCATGAAAACATATGACTTCGAAATTAGATTAGGACGAGCATGCTAGTTTCGAATGGGAGATTATAACTTGATAAGCATGTATATTGGTTTAATTGCAATAGTTGCATGCTAGAGTTACGCCGGGACACTTCAGACCCGAACAATTTGCTTAAGTCGGATTTTAACAGTTAACATATTATGATGCTATAAATGGTATGTTTGATATTGAATGTGATCTTATGTGATAGATTTATATAACGACTAGATTCTAGTATGTGTGAAATTATATTAGTTTATACTAATTGGAGAGATCGACTTGTTAATATTAGGTCGTTCCAACGCCGTTTAATTAAAGCTAAAATTATTTGTAGCTGAGCAAACAGGCAAGTTCCCGAACTTCACTCTTTGATTGTGCAAGTTCCTTTGAAACCATTCTTGTATTATATGCAAGTCTCCCTAACTTTACTCAAATTTATATTGAGCAGGGTATTATTATATTGCAAGTTTTCCTGAACTACTCTTTTAATTGAGCAAGTTTTTCTTGACTTATACTTATTTATTGTACAAGTATCAAGACCCTATTGTGCAAGTATTCTAAATTCTTGTACTACCTTATTCAATGAACCGTGTAAGCAAGTTTCTAAACTTCACTTATTTTTGGTGAAAGTTTCCTATCCTTCTCATATTGTATTGAGCAGGTTATTATTTAATTGTGCAAGTTCGTCAAACTTCACACTTTGGTTATTGTGAAAGTTCCTCAAACTTCACATTTTGAGTATTGTGAAAGTTCCTCGAACTTCACACTTTGGTTATTGTGAAAGTTCCCCAAACTTCACACTTTGAGTATTGTGAAAGTTCCCCGAACTTCACATTTTGAGTATTATGAAAGTTCCCCGAACTTCACACTTTAGTTATTTTGCAAATTCCCGAACTTCATTTCTTTATTATGCAAGTTCTCTAAACTTATACAAACTCGTATATTATGCAAGTATCTTATCTTTGTGTTTACTTTACTCAAAGAACGTTGTAAGCAAATATCCTAACATTTACTTTATGCAAGGGATCTATTATGGTGAAATTCCCCGAATTTCACTCTTTGATGTTGTAAGTGTCTAAGCCTATGCATTTATTTTGTGCAAGGAATCTATTATCGTGCAAGTTCCCCGAACTTCACACGTTGAGTATTGTGCAAGTTCCCCGAACTTACACAAATTCATATATTGTGCAAATTCTAAACTTCACTTTGTGCAAGTTCTCTATCCTTCTCATATTGTATTGAGTAGGTTATTGTTGAATCGAAAGTTGTTTACTTAATTGATTGAACTTTATTTCCAAGCATGTTATTTAGTGGTTTAATTACTTATCAATTATTCCAAATTGATATTATTGATGTCTGCACCTAGTGCATTTGAGCTCATACAGTCTTGGACTTGTACATTATTCAAGGTTCTAAATTTCTTAAACTATGTCAGTAAGAGTTTGAACCTTTGCTCGGTCAGACTAGTGTATGAAGTTTTCTTTAAAGCTATCCAAACCAATTGATGGTAAGGATTCTTAGACGGAACAGAACACCCCTCATATGTAGGAGTGTGCCCAGGTATCTAATATATATGATACGAGTAAGCAGATATAAGTGTTATGCATATTCACGTTTTACCCGAGGATGATCTCCTCGAGGTACTAAGTTTCTGTAGCCAGAAGCCAGTAATCCAAAAAGGGTCAATTAGCTATTGAACCCATTGGAAAGTTATAGTTCAAAGTCTACTCGACTATCAGTCATTCTAAAGGCAATTATTATCTTTGCTTTTAATAGTCATATTATTGAATCTTTCAGATATTCATAGTGTTGAATCATGCAGGTTGTTGAACCTTACAGATATTCATATCATTGAATCATACAGATATTCATAGGATTGAATCATATAGATTGTTGAATCATTCTAAAATTCATATTGTTGAATCTTTAAGATATTCATTTTGTTGAAATCATTGTCAGATATTTTTCCATTCATCATGATATATCCTTTATTGTTGTATTTAAATTTGATGAGCAAACTTGTTGCTCATTCTTGCTATATCATGACTTATATTGCAGTTAAGCCCGAGCCCTCAGGGAATGACAAGGGTAAAGGAAAGATATAATATGGTTTGCAAGGAGCAGACTTTGTCTTTATGATTTGTTTAATTACTGTTAATGTAATATGAACCCTAATGTTTATTCTAGGGTATGTTTGTATTGATGTATTAAGGTTATCGAATCTTGGGACTAGTAACACCTTTTGAATGAACAACGTACGTTTATTACATTCCGCATTTTAGTTATCGTATGTTACTTAAAGATGGATTTTAGTATTGTTTCGTGGCGACCGGACTGGGGTCAGAGGACCCGGATTCAGGTGTCACACTTATGATCTAGAGTTCTATGCCCTAGTCCAGACACTGTAGCATTGGCGTCATTATTTGATACAGAAAGAATTCATTCTTTTTACTGATTATGAGGAATTAAAATATATTAATGGTCATCATAAACTCAGCCGAAGACATGCTAAATGGGTGTCGTACTTGCAAAAATTTACTTTCACGTTGCGACATCAGGCAGGAGTTTGAATCGTGTTGTCGATACACTAAGATGAAGAGCATTACTCCTTAGTACTATACGAAACAAGGTTGTAGGGTTTGAAGTCTTCACTGAGATGTATGAAATGGATCTTTCTTCCAGGAAAGTAGCTCAAGAAGTGCGAGAAGGTCGACGATCTGACTTTGTCTTGCATCATGGGTATCTGTTTCGTGGACTCCAACTATGTATTCCTGATTGTTCACTTCAGCAACAAATATTCAGAGAACTTCACAACGAAGGACATTTCGGGCGAGATAAGACATTAGCCTTAATTACAGCTTACTATTATTGGCCGAAGATCTCAAGCGATGTGGCCCGCTATGTGAAGGGGTGTTGTGTTTGTCAAAAGTCAAAAGGAGTTCTTACCAATGCAGGATTGTATACTCCATTACATGTTCCTAAAAGACTTTGGTGTGATGTTAGCATGGATTTTATTTTAGGTCTGCCCCGAACTCAGAGAGCTTTAGATTCTATTATGGTTGTGGTTGATCAGTTCTCTAAAATGGCTCATTTTATCGCGTGTCGAAAGACCATGGATGCTACTCGGATCGCTCATCTTTACTTTCGAGAGATTTTACGTTTGCATGGTGTTCCCCGGTCCATCACCTCTGATCGTGACACTAAATTCATGAGTAATTTTTGGAGAAGTCTGTGGGAAAAGCTAGGAATGCAATTGAACTTCAGCAGTGCTTATCATCCTTAGACAGATGGTCAGGCCAAAGTGGTGAATAGAAGCTTAGGTAACCTTTTAAGATGTTTGGCCGGAAGTAAATCGAAGCAATGGGATCTGTCTCTTCCTCAAGTAGAGTTTGCTTGCAACGGTTCAAAGAATTGAACTACTGACATGAGTCCTTTTGAGATAGTTGGTGGTCAATATCCTTATGGGGTCCTAGATTTGGTTCGTATTCCTCGAATTAGTCGAGTGCATCCCAAAGCAGAAGAAATGGCAAATCATCTTCGGGTTATCCATGATTAGGTCAAGTCCATTATAGAAAGTAATGCTAAATACAAGGATCGAGTTGACAGTCATGGTAGACAGATTATTTTTAAAGTTGGTGATCTTGTTTGGGTCTTACTAACCCGAGATTGTTTTCCTGTTGGTGATTTTAATAAACTTAATGATCAAAAAAATTGGTCCTTGTGAGATTCTGCAGAGAATCAATGACAATGCTTATCGGCTGCGCATTCTTAGTCATCTGTGGACTTCAGACATTTTCAACGTAAAGCATTTGAGCCTTTGTCTTTAGCAGTCTGCTGATCAAACTGTGAACTCAAGGACGAGTTCTTTCCAACCCGGGGTGACTAATGCAGGAGGGTCTGAGACTGAATGGAACTATTGGAAAACATTTTGATGGCCTTAGAATATCATGAGTTAGATGATCGTCGCAGACGAGGAGGTCATTGACGTCTTCAGCTTCGAACTAGAGGATTAACCTTGGGAGATTGGACGTCTTCGGTCTCGTGGCGTTCTGACTTCGATAGTTCGACAGATTAGCTTATTTTCTATTATTCTTATTTCTTTTATGTTAATAGATAATACGTTAATACTTGTTAAAAAAATTATTCTGTTTCTCTAGGAAGATTTGTTTTAGGAATTTTTATTCCGTTTCTCTAGGAAGATTTGTTTTTATATTTTTAGGATTTCTGTTATAACTTGGGCATCTTGGGCAGAATGTTATAACTTGGGTAGAAAGTTTTGTTAGCTATATAAACCCGGCTTATGGGTTGAATTTGATAACTTTTGATTTGATAAATATAAACTCAAGCATTAGAGAAGTTTCTCTATATTTTTCTGGTGAATCTTTTGTTCCTTTACCTGTGAATTTATTGTTACCTAGCCCGCAAGATAATCACTATCTCGCCCCGACGTCAAATCCTTAATATATAAATGAATAAATCTAGAATAGTCTGTTAGAATCCTTAATATATAAATGAATATTATAGGAAATGTCACTTAATGTAGTCGAATGAGCGCATCATGTGTCAATTATGAGGTGACACTGCATAATCCCATTTGGGATTAAAAATGTGCTTGTTGTCAATGTTATGTTTCTCTCGAAAATAACTCAAGCAGTTCTAACTGTATATCTACTAGTTAAAACAATCTCTTTAGAAAGCAATTCTCAATGTATCACGTTCTGGCTAAATATATTTTTTACCAGCCAAGTGATTTAAAAAAACCTACCCCTACTATGAAAACATTTTTAGTCCTCGAATTTGTTCCACATACCGTATCAAACCACGATACAGGTGAAATTGGCTATATGGCTTGGACTTTTAATTGTGCCATAACTTGTTAATTCATAAAATAGTTCCACCATTAGGTTCTCATTGTCGCACCATTGAGCATGTAATTTAGGAACTTTAGAAATTGGACCAATATTGCGAACAATTTTTCTAATGCCAGCACAAGGTACTTTTTACTGCATAAGTACAATCTAAATGCACCACCTGCTTTAGCATTACCAAAAGCTGCTGCAAAATTAACATTTTGTCTTATAGCGAAAATCAAATATTATGCACTCCAACCAGCTCAAGATGGATTTACTGTCTATCTTAGTTTATATTGAAAATAAGGAATAACCTTCTACATGCTCTTAAAGACGGTAATTATCAATATTTCTACTCACACAATAAAATTAAGCAATGAACTCAAACATACTTTCCAACTATCATGTAGCCCTAACAAATTTCAATACACATTGAAAAATCTTGATTGTTCACTAAACAGCTAGATTTACCTTATCGGAGTCACGACAGCCTTAACAGCAAAGCTCTTAGCCAACAGCTTCTCAACAATCCTTTTCCCAATGCTTCCAGTTGCACCAGCAACAAAGATTTTCTTTTTTGCACTCGAATCTTTCCGCTGTGATTTACTTTTCTCCGCTTGGAAACAAACACAATATATCATTAATGTCTTCATATGTAGAATATCCTTTCAACATCATGATGCAACAAATTTAAAGTTCCATCAGCCACACATAGATATTTTCAACCATCATTAGTATGATGGTTAATTATATCAGCAAAGCTGTTACGTATCATGGGTCTGGTAGTCAAGTTAAAATAGGAGCTATATATCAGAGTGATCCAAGGGTGGATATTAGTTTTTATATATCAATGGGTAGGATTAATTTTCATCTTTGCTATATAAGTCTATCATTGTAATGAATTAGGCATCAATGAAATTAACCCAATTATAGTTTCTCTCTCTAATATTCTCTTCTAGAGTCTAGTAGGACTATCTAAACCGCTACATTGGTCCTTTAATTGAGAGTGCTCCAATGGCATATCCCAATTCTATCGAGGCAATTTTTGCCAAATTTGCAGATCAATTTTGTGCTACCATGGCCGCGGTCATACAAGAGGATATGCAACAAGCTCGTAACACTCCTACAGAGCCTACTGATAATCGATTGAAGAATCAAGCTCACCTAAAACCTCATCAAAAATTGCTTATTTGTGGTTATACAGAAGAAGATGATTGCTTGTGTGAAGCCACTGTTGCCATAAAGTTGGTATACCAAGATGATAGCGATGAAGATGATATGGTTCAAGATTTTAACGAGGAAGAAGGCCATCAAAATCAATTAAAACAGCGAGATGTTGACCTATTTGTTCTTGAGGCTAAAGATCGTGAGAGTGTTCTGGAGAAACCTGAAAATTCAAACCCACCAATTTATCAAGTTGGCGATCAGTTGATTCAGATTGAACCATATGATAATCCATTATTTGTCACGAAGGTTGGTGATAATAAGAGCTTCCAGGCAAAAATTGATGATTCCAGCCAACTAATTCAACAAGTTTGGGATAATGATGAGGGAGTTGCTGTTGTGTGCAAGGTGTTTGACGAAAGTCCATAACGAAATGGATACATTAACATGCTTAATCCCGATCCACCAGATGATTATAATACAGTAATAGCTACTAATGAAAGCTACTTCAGCTTCCGTTCGGAGTCATCACCCAATACAGTCACTCTTACATTTTGTTCAATATGTGACTGTAAGTGGAGTTCATTGTAGAAGTGGGAAGCAACCCATTACAATACTTCTTACTAGTTGGTTAAAAATGTTTGATGAAATTCCTAAGAGAGATGTTTACTCCCATGAAAACCATGTTTGGAATTTTGTAGCAATAAGAAGGATTGAAGAATTAAATCACTCTCTCATTAGCTATACTGCTACTTGGGTTAAAGTTCTAACTAGATTTCATGGGGAAAGTGTTGGTCGATTTATGCAACGAAAATTAACGCGCAAGTGTACGCGGTCAACAAGTAATATAAGATAAGTAAAGATCGTTCCCACGGAGAATTAATAAATAAGAGGTCGCCAAACCACTAGCACATAATCGCCTCAGTCTTATTTAAACGAGAGATAAAGAGTTGGAATTAAAACTAAGTTAAACTAGTGAAGGAAATTAATTTAAACTAATTAATTCCTAGAGTAAAATCAGACAATGACGGCATGAGATCCCAATTTCCCCTAATGATTCATCTAAATCAATAAACTCCCAATTAGGTCAAGTTAACCGTCATGGTTGTTAGCCGAGAACACGAAAGTGAGAGAAGGCCATCTTTCGATGCACCTACTCCATACCACGTGCAATCCACAGATGGTAGAACGCACTTGGACACCCACATTATCTAAACCCCTATATGTCTATGGTGTTTACAAATAATTAGGGATTAAGGTCAAGTTCTCTATTGACTACGAGCGGTGCTTCGGAATATGTCTATCCTAAGCACAAATCATATGTCTAACGCCATGTAAACACAAAATCGCCCGCTATTACAATTTGATCTAAACCTACATTTCATCTTTCAAATCCACATAGGTTATTACAGAAATTGCTAGCTAAACAATTAAGCAATGAAGGGATGAATTGATAGTAGTGTGCATACAAGCCAATCATGTATGATGATAAAGCACATACTTTGTAAACAATCTTATTTATTTATTAATAAAATATTTATTTATTAAAGGCATTTAATTATCTACATGGTGCTGTTTTTATAATATGTAAATAACCCATAGTTTTAAGCAATGCTTTTAGAATCATGATGTTGATCATGCTAATGAGATCTAAATTCTTAGAAAGTTTTAAAACTAAAATAGTTCCCAATCGTGGGATTACTAAAAAGGGGATTAGTAAATCCGGATAGATTGGTACATATGTTGCTTGCTCATTGGATGAGGATGACTGATCTCATGGTCATTTGTGTGGAGACACTAAAGCAAGTATGTAGGTGCTTATTGGAGAATAAGTTCACTGAACGTGACTCGCTATGGAATACCTAATGGAGTTTTACTCGCCTGTTAATAGGAATTCCTAATGTGATAGTAGTACATGTGATCCTTGGACTTGAGATCATCATAGTATCTTGTATGTAACAAATTATACTTTGACTAATTCCTTAAGGCCTTTTAAGGCATATATAGGGTATGCTTGGGTGTAATGAGTTACATATGGAGATAATGAATGATCAATAAAGAATCTACCACCTCTAGTAAAAGAGGAGATATGTCCTATGTGATTCGTTAAATGACAACCCAGGAATCCTTGGCCAAGGTAGAATGAAATTAGAAAGAGGTTTCTAATTTGCATTATTTGGAGTTGTGCATTTTCTAATCAAAATACATATGATTAAATAAATTAAGACTTGACAGTAAATCCATGTCTTATATTTAATTGGGACATTGTATGGTGGAAGGATTGAATTGTACGGTAACTATTAACTCACAGGTTCTTTTATGATTAATGTTGAAATCTATATTATCTGGAAAGTCGTTGATCGCTAGGGAGGCTTATCCCTATTGTAGAATAAATGTTATTTATTTAAATAGATTATTAGTTTAATTTGTTTATTTAAATAAGATTAGAATTGTTCTAATTGATTTATTCACAACCGGTTTAATATGGAGAACCTAAAGGGTCACACCATAAAAGGAAGAAGAATTATTTAAGAAGAAAATGGCATGATAGTAATAATGCATTAAGTATAATTAATTTAATCTATGATGATAGAATAAATTAAATAGCTTAATGTTTATTATTTAATATTTTAGAAATATTAAATATAAATTAATAAGAGGAGTCTTATTAATATTATTAATATTATTATTATTTTAATTCTAAAGGAGTTTAGGAATTAATATAATATCAGTACTCTCTCTCAATCCTAATAAAGATTAGGATATAAATTAAATAAAACCCTATTCTAATTGGATTAGGAGGGTTAACCTAATATTTATATAAGAGAGTCTTATATCAGAAATAAGTGATGTGAAATTTTCCAAGAGTTGGGAGTACACATATTCTATAGAGATAGAAACAAGGGTTAAGCCAATAACCTATCTTCTTGAGTTCTTCATCTTCCTTGGTGGATCACCGTTAGAGGCCAAACATTTGGGTGGCTGACATTATTCAAGGGAAGGAGCCACTATCAGAGGAATGAAAGGAATCAAAGGAGTAGAACTTGTACCTGAGGAAGCTTAGATCTTCAAAGGTATAATTCCATGTTCTCTCTTTTCTATTATTGATAACAAGCACAAAGCATGATCATGGTTATGGGTTTGTATAAATTTTGAAAACCTAGTTTTTACGCTTCCGCCCTATTTATGTGATTTGATTGCATGATTGCGTTACATAGAAACCCAACAGTGGTATCAGAGCCTAACTTTGTGCTAATTATCAATTTTATAATTCCATGTATGAATTGATGTGAGAATTGGATCATTTTTTTGGGACAAAAATCGTTTTCTGCAAGTTTCTGCGACGAACGGCGAAGCTGCGCAGCTGCCCAGTTCATTACTGGCGCAGCTGCGCCGGTCTGCAAAAACTGCTGCTTCCGTCTACCTGCGCAGCTGCGCCGGTACCTGGACAGACCCTGAAAATTGATTTTAATTAATTAAGTAAACTGTTTATTTAATTGATAAAGTTTTAAAATAAAGAAGTTTATTTTATCTGAAATATGATTTCAGAATGCTAAAATTAAAGGAGTTTAATTTGGATTTATTTTTTGATTAAAATAAAAGAGTTTATTTTGTTTCAAAAATAAAATTTAGCAAAACTTTTGTCCATTAAATAACATCGATCCATATATGGAATAGCATTGTTATTCATGAGATGAATGGATATTTATTGATGCATATGTTGATGTGTATGATAATAAATGGGGTTGATTATGGACTATGACCAATGTGATTGGATTTTATTTTGGATGAATGCTTGAATGTATGGGTTTTATAAAATGGGGTCTGCGTACCTCGTCTTCTCTAGTTTTATTCTCGATGTAAATTCTATCTCCTTTCTATGTACTTCCCCTTGACTGCTGATCAAGGTTTCTATTTAATTTTAAATAGTTAATGTAATAGAGATAGTTAGAATTATTTTGAAGAAATTGGAGACCAAGGAGCGAGGAGCGCGTGAAGACCCGTTTGTATGGAGCCCGGGTTTAAATGTAATAGTTACATTTAAAATTTAAATTCTTGCAGTCCTAGGTTTGACCTTTTGGTTCACTTGGTGGCTCTAGTGAACCAAACTAGAATAAAAGTCCATAATCAATCCGGGTAGAATATAGTATTCTATATTGCATGCTAAATATTATATATATTATATTTTATACAAACATGCTTCGCATGTTTAATAAAATGACGCGTATTTTATATATATATATGTGCATGCGCGCTTAAAAAGATGAGACAAATAATAACAAACCCCTCAAAGAAATAATATTAAGTCTGAAGCGTTCAAATGATATTTGGAATATCGAACGTCGCCTTCTAGCATGATTAGTTAATAGAGTATTAAATATTTAATATGAGTTTGTTGTGCTATCCACAAGGCGAGTATTGAATATTTAAGATGTTAATTAATCACATTTGATGCTTATCAAGAAAATTGAACGATCTAGTCTTGTTGTGCTATCCACAAGGACGAAAATTTTTCTTTTTTGAATTTATGGAAGTGCTAGGCTGGACTTAACTTAAATCATTTTAGTTCGGATGTGCACACACATGACCATTATGATTTAAGAGGCAAAATAAAAGGAGTTACATGGTGATGTAATTGACAAGAGTTGTCTACCTATTTATTTGTATATCGCTTGTTGTGCTATCCACAAGGTTATATACATTTGAAATGGGATCCTTAATCTCACTAGCAAATCTTTAATTAGATGTTGCCGAACTATATGAGTGAGGGTAATATAGTTTGATGAAAATAGTGGGAGATACTAATTTAAAATAAAGACCTAAATTTATTTCGGTATGCAAAGTTAATAAAATGAATGTTTGCTAAAATGTTGTCTTTTCACATGCAGAATTTTAAAAAAAATGTCAAAATCACTAATCTCACTACGAAGCATACTTGATGCAAATAAGCTTACCGGCCCGAATTATGAGGACTGGCTAAGAAATCTGAGAATTGTTCTCACTGCTGAAAAGATTTCTTATGTCCTAAATTCCACTATCCCTGAATCTGTTTCAGAAACAGCCTCTGAGGAAGAGATTGCCACTTTCAATAAGTGGCAAGATGATGCATCTGTGGCTCAATGCATCATGCTCGCATCCATGAATAACGAGCTTCAGCGTCAGCACGAAAAAATGGATGCTCCTGCTATGCTGCTTCACCTCAAGGAGTTGTATGGTGAACAGAGTAGGACTGCTAGATATGAGATATCTAAGGAGCTCTTCCGATCTCGGATGACCGAGGGCACTACCGTCGAGACTCATGTTCTGAAGGTAATCAATTTGATTGAACGCCTTGGACAGCTTGGGTTCGTCATGGATGGGGAGTTGAGTCAAGACTTGGTCTTGCAGTCACTCCCTGAGACCTTCTCGCAGTTTGTGGTTAATTTTCACATGAATAAACTAGATGTCAGCTTACCTGAGCTGCTTAACATGCTGAAAACTGCAGAAGGTCACTTCTCATCCAAGAAGAACCATGTCTTGATGGTGGATTCTTCCAATAAAAGGAAGAGGCCCAAGGTGTCTTCTGAAAAGAAGAAATCTAAGAAGGCTAAGGGAAAAGGGAAAGAAAAGGAGCAAAAGAAACCTGAACCAGCTAAAGGAATGTGCTTTCATTGCAATGAGCCGGGACATTGGAAGAGGAACTGCAAGAAGTTTCTAGCAGAGAAGAAGCTTGGAGAAGCTTCGACTTCCAATCAAGGTTTGTTTATGATTGAAATTAATTTTTCTGAAAGTCATAATTCTACTTGGGTATTGGATACCGGCTGTGGTTCTCACATATGTAATACTGTGCAGGGACTGGTCAGAAGTAGAAAGCTGAACAATGATGAGGTGATCCTACGAGTGGGAAATGGAGCAAAAGTTGCTGCATTAGCTGTAGGAACTTATTGTTTAGCAATGCCTTCGGGAAAATCCATTTATCTTAATAATTGTTATTATGTTTCGAATATTATTAAAAACATTATTTCAATTTCTGTATTGGATATGGAAGGTTTTGACGTTATTATAAAGAACAATGGTTGTTCTATTTATAAAGACGATGTTTTATATGGTATTGGAAATTTGCGAAATGGACTTTATACACTTGACTTACAAGAAAATATATTTCAAATTGAACAAACTAAGAAAAGGAAAAGAGATGATATTAATTATACCTACATGTGGCACTGTAGACTCGGTCATATCAATGAAACAAGATTATCCAAGTTGCATAAAGATGGACTCCTCGAGCTATCCGATTATGAATCATATCCAACTTGTGAATCTTGTCTCATGGGTAAAATGACTAAATCTCCTTTTAGTGGAAAAGGAGAGAGAGTTACAGAGTTGTTGGCATTGATTCACACAGACGTTTGTGGACCTATGACAACAAGTGCACGGGGTGGGTATTCTTATTTTATTACTTTCACTGATGATCACTCAAGATTTGGATATGTGTATTTAATGAAATACAAATCAGAATCATTTGAAAAGTTCAAAGAGTTCAGAAGTGAAGTAGAGAAACAAACGGGCAAGAGTATTAAGATACTTCGATCAGATCGAGGTGGAGAATACTTAAGCAGTGAGTTTCTCAATTGTCTCAGAGAAAATGGTATAATCTCACAATGGACTCCTCCAGGTACACCACAGTTAAATGGAGTATCTGAAAGGAGAAATCGAACACTGTTGGCCATGGTTCGATCCATGATGAGTTTTACCGACCTTCCAATTTCCTTCTGGGGATATGCCCTAGAAACGGCTGCATACCTACTTAACAAGGTACCTACCAAATCCGCCCCAAAGACTCCATATGAGATGTGGAAAGGAAGGAAACCAAATCTTAAGCATGTTAAGACTTGGGGTTGTCCAGCTTATGTCAAAAAGTTTGAAAATGATAAGCTACAGACTAAATCCGATAAGTGTAGATTTGTGGGATACCCTAAAGAAACCGTAGGGTATTATTTCTATCATCCAACTGATCAAAAGGTGTTTGTTGCGAAACATGCTACCTTTTTGGAGAAAGAGTTTATCCATGAAGGGATCAGTGGGAGTAAGATATATCTTGAAGAAGTTCAAGAACCACAAGTTACCACGGATCAAAGTCAGGTACCTAACCAAGTAGAAGAACCTACTGTACCACACCATGTTCGTAAATCTGGAAGAGTACCGAAGATACCTGAGAGGTATGGATTCGTTATAGAGGATGACGATGAGGTACACATCATGAATGATGATGATCCATTGAATTACGAACAGGCTATGAGTAATAAAGACTCAGGAAAATGGCTTGAAGCCATGAAATCTGAAATGGACTCCATGTATGAAAACAAAGTATGGTCTTTGGTTTCACCACCTGAAGGTATTAAACCTATTGGGTGTAAATGGGTTTTTAAGAAAAAGACTGGAGCAGACGGAAAGGTAGAGACCTATAAGGCCCGACTGGTTGCAAAAGGTTTCAAACAAAGACAAGGAGTTGACTATGATGAAACCTTCTCACCAGTAGCCATGCTCAAGTCCATTCGGATTTTGCTTGCGATTGCAGCTTACAACGACTATGAGATCTGGCAGATGGACGTGAAAACGGCCTTCCTCAATGGGAAACTTGAGGAGGATGTGTATATGACACAGCCAGAGGGATTTATTTCAAAAGTTGGAACAAATCAAGTCTGTAAGCTACAACGATCCATTTATGGGTTGAAGCAAGCTTCTCGTAGATGGAACATTCGTTTTGATGAGACAATCAAAGAGTTTGATTTTATCAAAAACGAGGATGAACCATGTGTATACAAGAAGGTTAGTGGGAGCGCAGTATCATTCCTTTTATTATATGTTGATGATATATTACTGATAGGGAATGACATTCCTATGTTACAATCCATTAAAATCTGGTTATCTAAAAACTTCTCCATGAAGGACTTGGGTGAAGCATCCTATATTTTGGGGATAAAGATCTATAGAGATAGATCTAAAAGGATGCTCGGCTTATCCCAAGGAACGTACATTGATACAATGCTAAAGAGGTTTAGCATGGAAGATTCCAAAAGAGGTCTCATGCCGATGAGCCATGGAATACATCTCTCCAAGAAACAGGCCCCAAAGACACCTGAGGAGAGAGACCGTATGAGTAAGATCCCTTATGCTTCTGCAATAGGATCTATCATGTACGGTATGATATGTACTAGACCGGATGTTGCTCACGCACTTAGTGTAACAAGAAGATACCAGTCGAATCCAGGAGAAGAGCACTGGAAGGTAGTGAAAAATATCCTAAAGTACTTGAGAAGGACTAAAGATATTTTTCTTGTCTACGGTGGGTCTGAATTAAAACTCGAGGGATTCACGGACTCAAGTTTTCAAACAGACCAAGATGACAGTAAATCTATTTCAGGGTATGTGTTTACCTTGAACGGAGGTGCAGTGAGTTGGAAGAGTTCCAAGCAGCAAACGGTTGCTGATTCAGTGACAGAGGCAGAGTATATAGCTGCAAGTGAAGCTGCAAAGGAAGCTTTTTGGATGAAGAAGTTCATAACTGAACTTGGTGTGGTTCCTAGCATTGGAGAAGCAGTTCCCGTATACTGTGACAACACCGGAGCGGTTGCACAGGCTAAGGAGCCCAGGTCTCATCAGAAATCTAAACACATGTTGCGGCGATTTCACTTGATCAGGGAGATCATTGAAAGAGGAGACGTCACCTTGGAGCGTGTAGACTCTCAAGACAACATTGCAGATCCATTTACTAAAGCTTTAACACAACAGCAGTTTGATCGTCACTTAGAGAAGTTGGGTATGAGATACCATGGCGATTGGCTTTAGTGCAAGTGGGAGATTGATAGTAGTGTGCATACAAGCCAATCATGTATGATGATAAAGCACATACTTTGTAAACAATCTTATTTATTTATTAATAAAATATTTATTTATTAAAGGCATTTAATTATCTACATGGTGCTGTTTTTAATATGTAAATAACCCATAGTTTTAAGCAATGCTTTTAGAATCATGATGTTGATCATGCTAATGAGATCTAAATTCTTAGAAAGTTTTAAAACTAAAATAGTTCCCAATCGTGGGATTACTAAAAAGGGGATTAGTATATCCGGATAGATTGGTACATATGTTGCTTGCTCATTGGATGAGGATGACTGATCTCATGGTCATTTGTGTGGAGACACTAAAGCAAGTATGTAGGTGCTTATTGGAGAATAAGTTCACTGAACGTGACTCGCTATGGAATACCTAATGGAGTTTTACTCGCCTGTCAATAGGAATTCCTAATGTGATAGTAGTACATGTGATCCTTGGACTTGAGATCATCATAGTATCTTGTATGTAACAAATTATACTTTGACTAATTCCTTAAGGCCTTTTAAGGCATATATAGGGTATGCTTGGGTGTAATGAGTTACATATGGAGATAATGAATGATCAATAAAGAATCTACCACCTCTAGTAAAAGAGGAGATATGTCCTATGTGATTCGTTAAATGACAACCCAGGAATCCTTGGCCAAGGTAGAATGAAATTAGAAAGAGGTTTCTAATTTGCATTATTTGGAGTTGTGCATTTTCTAATCAAAATACATATGATTAAATAAATTAAGACTTGACAGTAAATCCATGTCTTATATTTAATTGGGACATTGTATGGTGGAAGGATTGAATTGTACGGTAACTATTAACTTACAGGTTCTTTTATGATTAATGTTGAAATCTATATTATCTGGAAAGTCGTTGATCGCTAGGGAGGCTTATCCCTATTGTAGAATAAATGTTATTTATTTAAATAGATTATTAGTTTAATTTGTTTATTTAAATAAGATTAGAATTGTTCTAATTGATTTATTCACAACCGGTTTAATATGGAGAACCTAAAGGGTCACACCATAAAAGGAAGAAGAATTATTTAAGAAGAAAATGGCATGATAGTAATAATGCATTAAGTATAATTAATTTAATCTATGATGATAGAATAAATTAAATAGCTTAATGTTTATTATTTAATATTTTAGAAATATTAAATATAAATTAATAAGAGGAGTCTTATTAATATTATTATTATTATTATTATTTTAATTCTAAAGGAGTTTAGGAATTAATATAATATCAGTACTCTCTCTCAATCCTAATAAAGATTAGGATATAAATTAAATAAAACCCTATTCTAATTGGATTAGGAGGGTTAACCTAATATTTATATAAGAGAGTCTTATATCAGAAATAAGTGATGTGAAATTTTCCAAGAGTTGGGAGTACACATATTCTATAGAGATAGAAACAAGGGTTAAGCCAATAACCCATCTTCTTGAGTTCTTCATCTTCCTTGGTGGATCACCGTTAGAGGCCAAACATTTGGGTGGCTGACATTATTCAAGGGAAGGAGCCACTATCAGAGGAATGAAAGGAATCAAAGGAGTAGAACTTGTACCTGAGGAAGCTTAGATCTTCAAAGGTATAATTCCATGTTCTCTCTTTTCTGTTATTGATAACAAGCACAAAGCATGATCATGGTTATGGGTTTGTATAAATTTTGAAAACCTAGTTTTTACGCTTCCGCCCTATTTATGTGATTTGATTGCATGATTGCGTTACATAGAAACCCAACATGAATTGCAATAGACAATCACATAACAATTAACAATAACCAACACGGAAGCAAATCAATATCGATTACTCAAAAGGTTCCATTAGAATCTCAAAATAAGGTCTAAGTCATAAATGACTCAAATATATCATCCACAAAAGGAATACACATCATCCGGATACAAATGAATAACAAGGAGAGTAAAGTAAGAGAGTGCAACTATGTGTTCCTACTCAAAGCTTGGATCTTTGATGTCCTCCAATTGTTTCAACCATCAAGTCTAATCTAACCCTAGATAACTATATACTAACAACTAATTTTTACACTAATCTACTCCTAAGCTATCCTAATGTAAACAAGAATTGGAAAGGAAAGAAGAAGGGAAAACTAGGGCTGAAGGCCTTTTTTCAGACTGCCTTGAATGCTGCACACGAGCCCCCTTTAAAGCTTCTCCCGATTAGTCAAGCAAAAAGTCAAACAATTTTCTGCTGGGGACATGCGCGGCCGCGCGCGCCCCAAGCCAATTCCAGGCGCGGCCGCGCGGCACCAAAAAGCTGGAATCTGCTGCTGCTTGCTGGTGCAGGTTTTCCTCGTGTGTTCTTGAGTTGCCTTCTCCTGCCCCTCTTGCATTTACCTCTTATTAGCCTTGCTTGTTACCTCTAGCCTCATGCCATTCCATTGCTTTAAGCTCATTTCAGCTCCTTGCCCCATTTAGGCGATCTTTTGCTCTTTTAACGGGCAAGTACTACTAAGAGAGTTCCTTAACCTGAAAAACATAAAACAAGGGAAAAACACATGAAACTCACAAGATTGCTTAAGTTTAAACAACCGAATGAGTTGTAAAGTATCTGAATAAGTGGTCCTAAAACCACTTATCAGAAAGCTGGACTATTATGGATGTGAAATTAAATTACATTTCTCCACCCTTTTGATATTGACTCATTTTAATCTATGAAAATAAAATCTCAAGTATAAATGTTGTGGTGAAAGTAGATTGAAAAATCAGATTTTTAGAAAACGTAACATGAAATTAAAACAATCATATCTCTCAATATATTTTGAATTTTTAAGTGTGGTCAATTTCTGGACTTAGATCTATAAGTCTTCTAACTTTTCCAAGTGGAATCACTGAAAAAAGGAGTTGTAGATTTTTGTGTGGACTGATGTTAGTAAAGGATGTAAAATTCAAAAATGACAAAAAAGCAATCTGTCCAAAACTTCTAAGGACAATTTCGTCCAATTATTAATGTAATAAATTCCAATATTTTGGGACATAAAAATATATGAGATAGAGTAGCTTGTGTCCAAAAATGAGCTCATTCTGACTTAAAATAAGCAAGTTATGACTATTTCAATATTTGCATTGTTTTCAACAGAAATCGCTATAATCGGAGTTGTATAACTCTGATGGCCACAAAATTTAAACTGGAGGGTCATGTTAACATGTGTAAGATCCTGCCAAGAGTTGGGAATTTTTAGAGTTAAGCGTGAGGTAGCTAATTTCTTAAGGAATTAAATAGAAATGGATTTTTGAAAAATATTAAAGGAAATTGAAAAATTCCTGAAAAATTATTTTTGATGTATGGAATACATGTATTTATGTGTGGACAAAAGATAAAAAATTAATAAGATGATTTGGTTAAAAGTGGGAATCCAGCTTGCTGGATTGAAGGATTAATGAATCTAGGCTTGCTGGATGAGATGTTAGGATAATCCAGGATGCTGGATTGGTCTGTTAGATCATCTAGGTTACTGGATTAGATGTTAGTTGAATCCAGACTTGCTGGATTGGATGACAATTGAATCCAGGCTTGTTGGATTGGAGCTCAGTTGAATCCAGTCTGCTGGATTGGAAAATAGTTTACTAAATTTAAATTCAATCTGAATCCAGGTTGCTGGATTAGTTAAGTAAGTTTTGAAACAACAAGTTATTTGAATCTACTCTTTCATCCCTGATATATTATTTAGTATGAAATTTGAGAAAGTTTAATTATTGAGATTGAATTATTATTCATCTACTTCGAAATCCTTTGATTATTGTTGAGGTTCTATAGAAGTTAGACTCTTCTATTCATGATATATATATATATATATCCTTTATTGTATACTTTAACTTGCTGAGCAAACTCGTTGCTCACCCTTGCTTAAATAAAATATTTCAGCTAATGCTGAGGTAGCAGAAGGTTCTAACAGGGACAAAGGCAAAGGCAAGGCTTAGGAGTAGTTATTGTCAACTTTTAATGGTTATGTTATATTATGTAAACCTTTTGGTTATATAAGGATATGTAAGTTATGTCAAGGTTAGTTAACTTGGGATATTGTTATAAGTTGTATTAAGTAATATTATGAATGATGTTTTTCATTAATGAATGGGTGGTTAGATGTGATATATATGATGGATCGTGAGCACTAAACCCGAGGTTAGAGAACCCGAATTTGGGGGCGTCACAAGTTGATATCAAAGCTATAGGTTATAAACCTTAGGTGGGGGAAAGCCTTAGGAATATAACCATAAACAGGATAGAGAAAACTCATTTAGAGTTCTAAGTGATGGATTAGAAAAATTCATCAATAGTAAGATATGTGGACACTCAGTGTTTATTGATTGTGTTTGATAGTGATGTACTAATGAAGTTATTTAAAACTGGTGGCAGGATGTCAGAAGATGATGATGTAGTTACGAAATGTTAGCAGCTGCACCAATGCTATTAGCCGAGGTGCCAGCTCAGAGTGAATCAGTTGAGGAAGTTTTAAGAGACGAACTTGCGGTAAATCTTGCTAGTGATCATGACGAATACCCCGAGATGGAGTTGAATGAAGAAGAAGAAGTATATTCCAAAGAAACTAAGGTGGAGCCAGAAATAAAGATCGAAGATGGGGAAAAAGGCAAAGTAGTAACCGAAGAAGGTTAAAAATTAGTGGAAGTTCAATATTTAAAAGATATGGTGTTTTTCTTGGAGGAAATGTGGAATGCGGAAAGATTATTAAATGACCAGTTGATAAAAGAATTAAGCGAGATGACAGAAGAACAAAATGATCTGAAGGCACAAATCGATGGTATGAGAGTTGAGCGCAATGTATCGTCTGAAGTTGTAAGCAAGAAGAAGGGAAATAATAATAAAAGGAAAAGGAACAACGATAGTTACTCGGGGGACCAGCAAGAGAATACACTACCAAGGAAGAAGACATGTATTGACTGCGGAAAGAAGCATTTCGGGGAATGTATGAAGGGTAAGAATGTGTGTTATAATTGCGGACAAGGAGGACATATATCACCAAATTGTCCTAAGCCATGGAAAGGAGGATGTTTTTTATGTGGTGGAATGGGTCATTGGGTAAGAATTGTCCTAAGACGAAGACAGGTGAAGGAAGTGGACGGAAGAAAGATTAAGTGTGAGAAGTATAATCTTTTGGAGTATAATATTCACTTTGGTATGAATATCAAGATAACTTTTGGTATGTTTCAACTTTTTGTGTAAAGTTGTAGTAATGAATCTTGACTTTTGTCACAAAGGGATAGTAACTGTTTGTAACTAGTATGCGCTATGTACTAAAAAGTACTATGTACTATTTGTATGAATATAAATATAAATGCAATGATATGATTGTTTGTCTGAATAAGTAATTAAATTTTGAGAATTAAACTATTCAGATGTTTATCTGATGAATTCATAGATTCAACAAGCTGAATTCGTAAATCCAGTAAGCTGAATTGGTCTAAGTTTAAAATTTTGTATTAAATTCTTATTTTACTACTAATAAGATGTGGCATAAAGACAAAGTATTAATGTAAGTCTTTATTTCATCAGATAATGCCGCCAAGACAACAAAACCGTAACCTAAAAAGAGGAACGGTCCGTAAATAATGAAGGAGATCAAGTATATCCAATGCAGAATTTCGTAGACATGCTAGCTCAAGCTATGCAAACTAGAGCCCCAGCAGCAAGAAATCGAACAGCTAATCGATTGGCAAACTTTAAATACTTTAAGGCTGTAGAACCGCCAGAATTCAAGGGAACTACTGACCCTATAGAAGCCCAGACATGGGTAAAGGAGATGGAGAATGCTTTTGTTATTGCTAGAGTAGCGGAGGAGCAAAAGATAGATTTTGCTACCTATTTGATGAAGGGTGAGGTGAATTACTGGTGGGAGACAAACAAGGCTAGAGCCGGAACAGCAGTAGTAACCTGGACGAGGTTTAAGGAATTATTTTTCAAAAATTATTTCTCATAAAGTATGTAAGCAAGAATGGAGGTAAACTTTTTGGAGTTGAAGCAGGAAAGTATGTCGGTTGCAGAATACGCCGCCAAATTCAACGAACTAGCGAGATTTGCTCCGCATCAGGTGAATACTGAGGTACGAAAGGCACGAAGGTTTGAGAATGGACTGAAGCCAGGGATATATAACAAGGTAGTTGTGTTGTAGATTAAGACATTTTCGGCCCTATTAGAAAAAGCAATCATCGTCGAAGGAGGAAGTGAAGCTGTGTCAAGATATCATCAAGAGAAGAAGAAAAAGACGAATAAGGAGGTAGCAGTGGAGGAAGTAACTCTAATAAACGTAAGTGGAAGGACAATACCGAATTTGGAGACAAGTCAGGAGATAATAGGAAGAGAGGTGAGCCATGTGCAAATTGCGATAAAAAGCATCTGGGAGTATGTTTGAAGGGAAAATGAGTGTTTTAACTAGTGGACAAGAGGGACACATCTCCCTAAACTGTCCAAGTCCAAAGAAGATACCATGTTATTTTTCGTGTGGATCGCTAGAACATCAAATTCGTAACTGTCGAAAGAAGAATGTAGAGAAAGGAAGCAACAATAAAGGAAACAGCAGTGGGACATTGACAATCAAAGGACCTGCTCAGCCAGGAAGACCGACGATGCGCACGTTTTACATGACGGTGCAAGACGCAGTGGCTGCAAAAAAAGTGGTGTCAGGTAAAGATTTAACCTAATAATATAACCGTATGCGATTTATTTTATAAATATCACTGCGAGGAACTAGTCCATTACGAGTCCGAGTCACAATTTGATATATGAGTTATAGGGTTCGTATTGTGTATATAAATTTGAAAGAATTGATGATACAACTTTAAAAAGTTAGTAGAACACGAGTATGCCCATGTGGTATATGGTAACCCTTAGAGGTTCCATAGTAGAGTGAGAGAAAGCACAAGTTGCTTAATATATTGCCATTATGAATATAATGTTGATACCTATATACAACAGGTAAATATGAGTTATGCCAAGTCAAATGAGACTTGAAGTAAGCTAAGATTTTTCGCCATGAATTGGGATAGGAAAAAGGAGAGTAATTCATTAAAATGATTGATTAATAAATAAGGGTATAAGAATAGACATAAATTGAGAGTAAGGTTATAGTGATTCCGGGGACGGAAATTCTTATAAGGAGGGGAGAATGTAAGGACCGAGAATTTCACATGATTATATGTGTAATTTTTACGCATAATTTTTTAGAAAGTATTTGAAACGTATAAGTGTATATGTAAATTAAGCTAGATAGTTAATTTATTAACTAAGAAGTATACTTAATCATTTTCCAGGAAGAGTGATATAAGTTATGTTAGAAATTAACATAGCTTGAATGTTAGTCTTGATTATTATATTAAAAAGATTTATAATCTTTAAGTAATTAATTATCGATACGGATTATGTGAAGTGATTATATGATTGAGTGAGTATTTAAATATAACAAGGATTTATCAATAATGATAAATATGTTATGACTTATGTGGATTATGTACATGATTGAATAAATATACATTATATAATGTGTATACATTTATTTGGTTAAGAGATTTAAAAATAAAGTTATGTAACCAAATACATATATATTAGGTATGGTAATTAAAAATCTAATGAGTTATAATATGAGAGAATGATAGTATTTTAAAATATATACTAACCCTAAGAGATTTATTTTACTGACTTCGTCAGTTGATCTATGATAACCCATACTGCATCGAAACCCTTCTGAGTTATTGGCAGACCAACCACGAAATCTATCGTGATATGCTCCCACTTCCATTATGGAATCTCCAGCGGTTGTAGCAATCCACTTGGTCTCTGATGTTCTACTTTGACTTTCTGACATGTTTGGCACTTTGCAACACATTCAGCAACGTCTCTCCTCATATTCGGCCACCAAAAATGCTGTTGAGATCTTGGTACATCTTCGTATTCCTAGGGTGAATCGAATATCTCAAACTATGGGCTTCACTCAAAATTTCCTCTTTGATTTCTGGTACCGGCGGTACCCAGATTCTCCCTTTAAATCGTAGTAATCCGTTGGTATCCATCTTGAACTTCATCTCTTCACCATCAGTTATTCTCTTCCGGATCTTCCCACACTCCTCATCATGTAGTTGTGCCTCTTTCACCTTGTCCACCAAGGTTGAACCAGTAATTACTTGAAATAATTTCTCATTCGACTCCTTCGGATACTTAACTTCCAGCTCCAATTTAGCCATCTCATTCACCAAACTGATCCTGAGAAGTTAACAACGTAAACTTCTCCCGACCCTTTCTACTTAAGGCATCGGCAACGACATTAGCCTTACCCGGATGATAAAGAATCTCGCAATCGTAGTCCTTGATAAGCTCCAACCATCTAGTTTGGTGCATATTCAAATCTTTCTGTGTAATGATATACTTCAGACTTTTATAATCCGTGTATATCTCACACTTCTCTCCATATAGGTAGTGTCTCCATATCTTCAGAGCAAACACTACTGCCGCCAACTCCAAGTCATGGGTCGAATACCCTTTCTCATAGTCTTTCAGCTGACGTGATGCATAAGCAATGACTTTGTCGTTCTATATCAGCACACAGCCTAATCCTTTATGTGACGCATCACTGTATACCACAAAATTTCATGTACTATCATGCAATGACAACACAGGTGTAGTACTCAATCTCTTCTTCAGTTCCTAAAAACTTTCCTCACACTTTTCCATCCAAATGAACTTCACCATTTTTCTAGTCAAATTTGTCAAAGGAGTTGCGAATTTGGAAAAGTCTTGAATAAATCTCCTGTACTAACCTGCCAAACCCAAGAAACTTCTGACGGTGACTTTGGCTGATCCCAATTCAGTACAGCTTTAACCTTCGACGGATATACTGAAATCCCATCTTTGTCAATCACGTGGCCAAGAAATTGCACCTATTCTAACCAGAATTCGCACTTCGAGAATTTGCTTATAACTTCTCCCGTCTTAGCGATTCCAACGTCAGCCTCAAATGTTTAGTGTGTTCGTCCTTATTTTTGGAATACACCAAAATGTCATCTATGAACATTTCCACGAACTTGTCTAAAAATGGCTTAAACACCCAATTCATTAAGTCCATAAATGATGCAGGTGCATTTGTTAGACCAAATGATATCACCAAGAACTCGTAATGTCCATACCGAGTTCTAAATGCCGTCTTCAGTTTGGGCCTTGAAAAGGAAAGCAAAAGGAGCCCAAGAAGGCCTCTTGGCCGAAAATAGCAAGGAGGGAATAAGGGGAGAAGAATTTGGGCATCTAACTTCATCATTATCCTCAACCACTCTCACCTACTCTTCTTATGTGTCACCTTATCACTTACCTAACCACTTTAACCATGTTTGCAAGTAATCTATAGTGTACAAGTAAGCTTTTAATAATGAGAAAGAGAGAGTCGATGGGGGATGTATTAGATATATATAAAATATATCTATCTAATCTACTAACCCACAAAATCAAATTTCATCTTATTTCTTTTCTCTTTCCTCATTAGCAAACAAAGCAAGCAAGATATAGAGAGAGTGTGAGTGATATTTTTGGTCAAGAGAAAAGAGAAAGAGGGAGAGCTTGTGTTAGTTTTATAGTTCTCTAATAAATCTTAGGGAGAAGAGGGAAGGAAAATAAGCTAAGGTATAACAAAATCCCTACTTATATAGTATAATTTCTTTTTGGTTTTATTTGAGTTTTGATTTTTGTAAACTTATGATCTTGAAGGTTAAAAATCTTAGATCCATATGTTTCAAAATGTTTTATGTTTAGATCCAACTCTTTTATAGATCAAAAGTTGAATATAAACTAAGAAATAGAAGTTAGATTTTTCAAAAGATAGAAAATCTAATTTTTCTTAGCCTTGATTATGTTTGATCTTGTGTTTGATGATTATTTGATGATATAGATCATGGATCATGGTATATCCATGAGTATATGAGTTATTTTAAGTATTATGATGAGCTATGTTGATTTTATGTGAAAAGATGGAAGTTTTATTAAAAATCACCAAAGATTGAAAAATCAGATTTTTAGAAAACGTAACATGAAATTAAAACAATCATATCACTCAATATATTTTGAATTTTTGAGTGTGGTCAATTTCTGGACTTAGATCTATAAGTTTTTTAACTTTTCCAAGTGGAATCATTTAAAAAGGAGTTCTAGATTTTTGTGTGAACTGATTTTAGTAAAGGATATAAAATCTAAAAATGACAAAAATGCAATCTGTTCGGAAATTCTAAGGGCAGTTTCATCCACTTAATTAATGTAATAAATTTCAATCTTTTGGGACATGAAAATATATTAGATAAAGTAGCTTGTATCCAAAAATGAGCTCATTCCGACTTAAAATAAGCAAGTTATGACTATTTCAATATTTGCATTTTTCCAACGAAAATCGTTATAACTGGAGTTGTATAACTCTAATGGCCTCGAAATTTAAACTGGAGGGTCACGTTAACATGTGTAAGATCCAGCCAAGAGTCGGGAATTTTTAGAGTTAAGCGTGAGGTAGCTAATTTCTTAAGGAATTAACTAGAAATGAATTTTTGAAAAATATTAAAGGAAATTGAAAAATTCCTGAAAAATTATTTGTGTGTATGGAATATATGTATTTATGTGTGGACAAAAGATAAAAAAATAATAAGATGATTTGGTTAAAAGTGGGAATCCAGCTTGCTGGATTGAAGGATTAATAAATCTAGGCTTGCTGGATGAGATGTTAGGATAATCCAGGATGCTGGATTGGTCTATTAGATAATCTAGGTTACTGGATTATATGTTAGTTGAATCCAGAGTTGCTGGATTGGATGACAATTGAATCCAGGCTTGTTGGATTGGAGGTCAGTTAAATCTAGTTTGCTGGATTGGAAAATAGTTTACTAAATTTAAATTCAATCTGAATCCAGGTTGCTGGATTAGTTAAGTAAGTTTTGAAACAACAAGTTATTTGAATCTAGGTTGCTGGATTAGGTATTCAGCTTACTTAGTTATAAAGGACTTATAAAATGAAAGACTAAGTGTTAATTCTCAAGTTGTATGATATAGTAGTGTTAAGTCTAAGATAGTATAGTTGTACTCTTTAATGATGATTATGTGTTTACATGTTAGAGAAATTATTATGACTAAGATATATGATGCTAATTAAGAGATCGATCTTATTAATGATAGGTCTTACAAAAAAAGTTAACTTAAATTGCGTAGCAGTAGTAACCGAATCAGGCAAGTTTCCTAACTCAACTTGGTTTATTTTTTTTCAAGCATGGTAGTGAATAATTATTGTTAGTTATTCACATCTATAATGATTATTGTTGTTAGCACATAGTGCAGTTGATTCTTATTCTAGTGATTGAACTGTTTATAAGTCATGTCTCAGCTGTAGCGCCCCCAAATCCGGGTCCCCAGAACATCGGACCTGGTACGTTACGATACATGATTTATATAACTATTACGGAAGATATAAACATAAACTGTTGATACAATAACTTTTACAACTTAATTCCCAAGGTCTATAACCTTACCTTAGTACCTGCATTCGATATCTTACACGACATACAATGTCATTTGTATCCTATACTATTACCATTTCAACCGTATAATAATTCCATCCTGAAACTTGTCTTTGCCTTTGACTGTGTTCGAAGTTTCGTCTTTAATCTGAAATGTTTATCATGATATAACAAGGGTGAGCAACAAATTTTCCCAGCAAGTTTTAAATACAAAGGAAGATATATCATGATTGAAAAGAAATAATAAGTTGACAAACTTTCAACAATATAATAATTGTGAAAGAACATGAATCAATAATGCTGAATAGCCAACAATGAACATGAATAAATTCAACTGAACCTTATGGTAATGAAGGTTATCAGCCTTTCATACCTGATGAACATATGCAACATGCACTAAGTGCGAATCAATAATCAGTATAGAAGTGAATAATTAACAATAATTATTCACGAACATGCTTTGAAATATAACTCAAAGTTTGAGTTAGAGAAAACTTGCCTGAACCGTCAATTACTGCTACGCAGTCTAATTTAATCGCTTTATTGAAAAAACCTATCAATTATAAGATATATCTTTCAATTAGCATAACATATCTTATTCCATAATTCTATTACTATACTATCTAACATTTAAACATATAGTCAAATGTTAGATATCCTCAATACCATACATATACACAATTCTAAACATAGCACACATCGAGTCTTTAATAATATTCAATATAGTATACTAAGTGGTTTTCCACAAACAACTAACAAATTAGTTTTCATCTAGTCTACACTATTTTCACAGTGAGTTAGATCCGTTACTGATTCGTAGATCCCTTCCCCATATGAAGGAGTCGTTTAGCCCAGCTACTATACATCAACCATTAAAGGGTACGACTGTACTACCTTAGACTTAACACTACTGTATCATATAACTTATGAATTAACACTTAGTATTTTATTTTATAAGTCATTTGGAATTAAGTAAGTTGAATACCTAATCCAGCAACCTGGATTCAGACTGAATTTCAATATAGTAAACTATTTTTCAATCCAGCAGACTCGATTCAACTGACCTCCAATCTAGCAATCCTGGATTCAAACTAACATCCAATCCAGCAAGCATGGATTCACTAACCTCAAATCAAGCAAGCTTGGATTCATCAATCCTTCAATCCAACATCCTAGATTATCTAAACAGACCAATCCAGCATTCTAGATTATCCAAACATCTCATCAAGCAACTTGATGGCCAATCCAGCAAACTAGATTACAATCTAGCAAGCTGGATTCCTCTTTTTAACCAAATCATCTTATTATTTTTTTATTTTTTGTCCATACATAAATACATGTATTTCATAGATAAAAATAATTTTTCAGAAATTTTTCAATTTCGTTAGTATTTTTCGAAAATCCATTTCTAGTTAATTCTTTAAGAAAATTAACTACCTCACGCTTAACTCCAAAAATTCCCAACTCTTGGCGGGATCTTATACATGTTATCAGGAGCCTCCAGTTTAAATTTCGTGGCCATCGGAGTTACAGAACTCTGGTTATAGCGTTTTTCATCAGAAAAACCCAAATATGGAAATAGTCATAACTTGCTCAATTTAAGTCGGAATAAGCTCATTTTTAGACAAAAGCTACTTTATAACATATATTTTCATGTCCCAAAAGAATGGAATTTATTTCATAATTTAACTGGACGAAAATGCCCCTAAAAGTTACGGACAGCCAGCTTTTTGTCATTTTCAATTTTCGCTTCCTTTGCTAAAAACTGTCTAGACGGAAATCTACAAAGAATTTTTCAGTGATTCCACATGGATCTGTTAGAAGACTTATAGATCTAGGTCCAGAAATTGACCACACTCAAAAATTCAAAAGACACTAATTGATATGGTTGTTTGATTTTCATGTTGTGTTTTCCAAAAATTTGATTTTCCAAACTTGGTTATTTCTAAGAAATCTTCCATGATCTCTTGATTAATAAAACATTAAACATCATAAACCATCAAAATATATACTAATACCTCTAAGACTCATGGATCTATCATGATCCATGATCTATTCCATCAAACTTCTACCAAATCGAAGCAAATCATAATCTATGCTAAGAAAAATTAGGATTTTCTAACTTTTGAAACCTAGTTTCCTTTTTCTTACTTTTGGTCCAACTTTTGATCATTAAAAGTGATAAATCTACACATAAAACACTTATTAACATGTAGATATAAGGTTTTGGAGTTTTGAAACCTTAGATCTCCATTCCATCAAAATAATCTTAACAAAAAGGAAACAAATTAGTTTAGGATATTTTATACCTTTTGTGTGCAAGCTCTTCTCCTTCCATGGCTACCTCCTTCTCTCTCTTTGCCTCATACATGTGACGCCCCCAAATCCGTGTAACATCGATTATAGGGCATGGTGCTCACGATACAACATACATCATCATCTATCTAAGTAAATTCCCATAACAATAATAATATTATAACTATTACGTACATACTCCAAATAAAATCCCAAGTCTTTACAACCTTTAATAAACCACAACTTAAACTTAGCGTTTATCGCCTACATTACATCATATACGAAATATAAACTTATTACATATAGTAACTAGCATCATTTCATCTTAGACTTCCCTTTGTCCTTGCCCGAGCCCTCAGCCTTCTCATCCTTAACTGAAAGGTTTAAGCAAGAATGAGCACAAATTGCCCAGCAAGTATATAAAGTAGTTTGAAAACATACATCAGGAGTAGAAACATCTGAATAGCTATAACAGTTGAAAGAATTATTAAGTGTTAAACAAAAATATCAAGAATAAGAGTTTAAGAATTCTCAATATCATACTAAGGGGCATAAAATACCCTGAACATTACTTTGTTTCATCGAAAAAATCATCAGACGGTTTAACAATCAAATAGATTGTAAACGGTCTTTGCAAGTACTCCAGGTGATCAGCCTATTGTACCCTACATTGTGCACAAGTATTAAGTTTAAACTGCATGAGCATAAATGGGACTATATGCCCGACATCTGTTTGCCCGTTTATTCGGGTTGTTCATCTTAGTATTCATGCGAGACTGCACCAAAGCAATTTGGATTGGTAAACATTAAATAGCTTTGAAAGATTTGAATTAAATCATTTTTCATCAATAATAACTAGCCGAAAACAAAGGCCAGGAAACATACTTAGAAACAGTTCTGTAATGACATGAAACTTATAAGCATAGCTGTTAGAATAATAACTGAGTAATCATCGATAAGCTTGCAAGATAGTTGAAGTTGTATAACCTCACAATAAAGGAACTTGCACGAATAAATAGCTAGCACAAGTCCAATACTTACCCTTACTGCGATAAAAATGAGTAAGGATTGAATAAATACCCAATAGAAATTAGGGTTAGGAAACTTGCCTGATACGCCTGCTACAATTAACGCTATCTACTAGCTCTTCACGTAACCTATTCATATGTGTCACGTTAAGCAATTAGGTTCTCGAGCACGACTCTGAAATATAATGGTTTCCTTTTATCTCAATTGGATTATCATCTAACATGTAATCAATTAACAATGCAATTCAATTACACAATACCATTCAATTACATAAACAGGTTTCAACTTATAGGTCCATGGGTTAAATATAAAAATCTGGGAAAATAAAGTTTTTGGAAATTTTTCTGACCCGACCCGACCTGACCCGGACCGGCGCAGCTGCGCAGCCTCAAGTCGTGTTACCGGCGCAGCTGCGCTGCCTGGCAAACCCGGACTCCAACTTTGAGTGGCGCAGCTGCGCAGCGTTAAGCCGTATGAACGGCGCAGCTGCGCTGCTCTTCATGCCCAGAAAAGTTTTTTCCTGCCGAACAGCCTACTTCCCGATTTAATTCCCACTTGTTTACAAGTTGTATGACCATGATATTTGGACACCATACACTCCATACATCACAGTATTTTACAAAAATACAACATACATGAAACTAACATGTTAAGACCTCGATCCAGCAGTCTAGATAAGCGTGCCAGACTGCCTTCCAGACTTAGAAATTTTTGGAAATTCCCAAAATTCTGCAGATTTTTATACCAACATGCTTGCTTACGAAATTCATAACTTGCTCATTTTAACTCCGTTTCTTTTGAAAATTGGTCAGGTGAGACATCATACTACATAGTATTTTACAAAATTAACACGTACAACCAACGATTCACAGAAGCTATGATTCCAAGGCTCCGAAAAACCCAAAAAGTCACAGATTCTAAGTTAACCCACTTTGACAAAAATTCATGATTTTGATTCTATCATGCAAGGAACTAGTTGCTACTGTCCAGATCACCTCTACTAACACATATACACATGTTACAATAATCAAACTCACTAACTTTTCATGTTTTGAACAAATTGACATCTAAGAGGCATTTTATCGAATAGTTAGCATGCATACATGAATTCTACGATTCTCTACGAATTTGAAACATGATTAGACCAGAACTTTCGTTCTTAACACCCATATATCAGTATTACACACTAACATGGTATCACGAAACCACAACGAAACATTTTCCATAATTATACATGCATTTTCTTCACTATTTCCTTAAGAACATAATATAAGTTCATATTCTTACCTTGAACGCTATTCTCTGATCAAGGAATCCGAGAATGCTTCCCTCCTTGCTTGCTTAGTCTTTGCAAATTTCCAGAATAACTCCACACTAACTATTACTCTCAATTTCTCTCACGGAATGAAGTTTTTAGCAAAAGAGGTAGTGTTTTGGGTGGAGAGTATAAATAGAGATTGATATAGCTTGATAGAGGCTGATATCATTAGCCCCTCCATGTTCTCATAACAGTTATACACATATTGCATGATTAACTAATATTAAAATGAAAAGAGGAGTTAGAGAATGGAAGAGTTTGTGGGTGTAAAGGATTGTAACTCCCTTCCTCTCTAAATCTTCTAAAACATATACTCCATTGTCCCAAATCAGTTGTCATGTGGGCCCACTCCAGGTGCTGATCAACATATTAAAATAATATTATAATCAATTAAATAACCATTTTGACCATTTTGCCCTCCGTAACCGAACGTTGCGATACTTATATCGATTCCTACTAAAATCGACGTCCCGGACGTCATCGGACTATCCGTTTCATCAAATTCACCTCCAAAATTCGTGGTTGACTTATTACCCAAAAAAGTCAATTGGTTGACTTTGACCAAAAAGTCAACCGTGACACATTTTCGTGGTTACAGTCTATCCTGACTAATTTTGACGTTTTTGACTCAAATACGCAGTCTGCGTCTCTAAATTCCGCTCTGAACTCAAAATCATGCTTTAAAGCCATCCCACGAAATTAATAAAATTAATTCCATACTTAACCAATTTAAATAGTTAAATTAAACTGAACCAACCATTTAAATACTCCGCATCACATATACGCAAATAACACATGTATGTATAACATATATACATCTAATAAAAGAAAACACACAAGAATTTCACATAAATTCGTTTATTGATAATTGTTAAATGACATAATAATCTCGGATATTACATTCACCCTCCCTTATAAGGATTTTGTCCCCGGAATCATTACACATCAAACAAAAAGACTAGGGTAATCTTTCATCATTTTCTCCTCGAGTTCCCACGTAGCCTCTTCGGCATTGTGGTTCCTCCATACTACCTTAACAGAAGGTATTATCTTATTTCTTAACACTTGTTCTTTTCTATCAATTATCTATAGTGGAACCTCTTCATAGGTTAAGTCCTTTTCGAACTGAATGGGTTCATACTCTATGACGTGCTTGTAATCCTGCTTATAGGGTCGTAAAACTGATACGTGGAACACGTTGTGCATATGTTCTAATTCCGGAGGTAAAGCTATTTCATAAGCTACCTCACCGACTCGCCTTAACACTTCAAAGGGTCCTATGAATCTGGGGCTAAGTTTTCCCTTCTTCCCAAACCTCATTTTCCCTTTCCAAGGTGACACTTTCAGAAACACATAAGTGCCGACGTTGAAGTCTCGTTGTTGCCGATGTTGATCAGCATATTTCTTCTGTGATCCTGAGCTGTCACTAATCTCGCTCGTATAGTTTTGATCACATCTGCAGTTTGCTGCACTAATTCTGGCCCTAGCAATTGACGTTCTCCCACTTCATCCCAGCACAATGGCGTTCTGCATTTTCTTCCATATAAAGCTTCATAAGGTGGCATCCCGATGCTCGCGTGGTAACTGTTGTTGTATGCAAATTCCACCAATGGTAGGTGGTTATCCCAGCTTCCTTTGAAGTCCATAACACATGCTCTTAGTATATCCTCCAATGTTTAAATAGTTCTTTCGCTCTGCCCGTCTGTTTGAGGATGATACGCGGTGCTCAACCTCAGTTGCGTTCCCATGCATTCTTGAAAGCTTTTCCAGAAATTAGCTGTGAACCGCGGATCGCGATCTGACACAATTGATACAGGTACACCGTGCCTGGAAACGATCTCGTTGATATAAAGCTTTGCCAACTGATCCAAGGTATATCTGATTTTGATTGGCAAGAAATGCGCTGACTTGGTCAATCGATCAACGATTACCCAAACTGCATCGTAACCCTTCTGTGTATTTGGAAGTCCTACCACGAAGTCCATCGTGATATGCTCCCATTTCCATTTCAGAATTTCTAATGGTTGAAGTAACCATCTCGGTCTCTAATGTTCCGCCTTAACTCTCTGGCATATTAAACATCTGCTGACGCACTCTGCCACTTCTCTCTTTATATTAGGCCACCAATAATGTTGGCGAAGATCCTGATACATCTTTGTGCTTCCCGGGTGAATTGAGTAACTTGAGCTATGAGCTCCCTGCAAGATTTCCTCCTTTAACTCGGATACCCATGGCACCCAAATTCTCCTCTCAAACCTTAATAATCCATCAACACCCACATTGAACTTAAGCTCCTCTCCATCTGAAATTATTTTCCTCACCTTCTCGCATTCTTCATCGCTGCTTTGTTCTTCTTTGATTTTGTCCAATAGAGTCGGTCGAACCTCCATTGTGAACAACTTCCCATCTGACTCGCTCAGACTCTTTACCTCGAGTTCCAAACTGGCCATTTCCCTAATCAACTCCTCTTGAGCCGTTAGCATTGCCAACCTGCCACTGCCCTTTCTGCTTAGCGCATATGCGACCACGTTAGCTTTCCCCGGATGATATAAGATGTCGCAATCATAATCCTTTATTAGTTCCAACCATCTTCTCTGTCTCATATTCAACTTCTTCTGCGTGAAGATATACTTCAGACTTTTATGGTCCGTGTATATTTCACACTTTACACCATATAAATAGTGCCTCCAAATCTTTAGGGCAAATACTACCGCTGCAAATTCCAGGTCATGGGTAGGACATCCCTTCTCGTAATCCTTCAACTGACGTGATGCGTACGCAATAACTTTACCATATTACATAAGCACACAGCCAAGTCCTTTATGCGACGCATCACTAAAAATCACGAAATCACCTGTATCGTCTGGTAAAGACAACAACGGTGCCTCACTCAATCTTTTCTTAAGTTCCCGAAAACTTTCTTCACACTTCTCTGTCCATACAAATTTGACCGACTTCTTCGATAAATTCGTCAAAGTTCCTGCTATCTTCGAAAAATCTTGGATAAACCGTCTATAATAGCCTGTCCGTCCTAAGAAACTTTTACTTCAGTCGGTGTCTTTGGTTGCTCCCAATTTTGCACCGCTTCCACCTTTGCTGGATCCAAGGAGATTCCGTCCTTATCGATCACGTGACCCAGAAATTGAACTTTCTCCAACCAAAACTCGCACTTTGAAAATTTTGCGTATAACTTATCCTTCCTCAACGCCTCCAATACCAACCTTAAGTGTTCAGCATGATCCTCCTGAGTCTTGGAATAGATCAGGATATCATCTATGAACACGACCACAAATTTATCTAAGTATTGCTTGAATACCCGATTCATCATGTCCGTAAATGCCGCCGGCGCGTTCATTAATCCAAATGACATCACCAGGAACTCGTAGTGATCGTAACGAGTCCTAAATGCTGTCTTAGGAACATCTTCCTTCCTCACCCTCAATTGGTGATATCCCATCCTCAAGTCGATCTTGGAAAAATATTTCTCTCCCTTCAACTGATCGAACAGATCATCTATCCTAGGTAACGGATACATGTTCTTGATCGTCACTTTGTTCAACTCTCGATAGTCGATATAAAGTCTCATCGATCCGTCCTTCTTTTTCACAAATAAAACTGGTGCTCCCCAAGGAGACACACTCGGTTGAATATACTTTCTATCCAATAATTCCTGCAACTGTACCATCAGCTCTTTCATCTCTGCCGGTGCCATTCTGTATGGGGCTTTAGAAATCGAGGCCGTTCCCGGTACTAAATCTATAACGAATTCGACCTCTCTATCCGGTGGAAGTCCTAGTAACTCTTCTGGAAATACATATAACCACATAAGGTTTAAATAAGTTTGAAAAATTAACTCCTAAAAATTAATAAGGAGCTTAAAATTCCTGGTCGTTACAATAAGTATAATAATTCTTTCTCTTTCTCGATCTCGATAACTTTTCACTGAAGAAAGACATTGGCCGACCCTCTTGACTGAGAACACTACCAATACCAAAGCATCACATTTTACCTCAAAGACTTTCTCGAAGTCAGGAAGTGCCAGTATTGGTGCTTCGGTCATCTTCTTTTTGACCTGTTGAAAACTATCTTCGGCTTCCTGAGACCATTAAAATAATTTTCCTTTAAGGCATTCGGTGATAGGCGCTACCAATATGCTAAAGTCCCGAATAAACCGTCTGTATAAAGATGCCAACCCATGAAAACTTCTGACAACATGTATACTCTTGGCGTAGGCTATACCAAGACTGCCTCTATCTTGGTCGGATCTACGTGAACACATTCAATAGAAACAACAAAATTGAGGAAGGTTACCGAAGTCGTGAAATAAGAACTTTTTTTCTGGTTTATAAACAAAAGTTTCTTCCTCAACGTTTCAAATACAGTTCGGAGGTGCTCATGATGTAATTCCCATGTCGGACTGTAGATAAGAATGTCATCAAAGTAAACAACTACAAATTTTCCCATGTAAGGTCGTAGTACCTGATGCATAAACCTTATGAAGGTACTGGGCGCATTAGAAAGTCCGAAGGGTGTATCCATCCATTCATACAAGCCTTGTTGTGTTTTGAAGGCTGTCTTCCATTCATCTCCAGGTCTCACTTGAACTTGATGGTAACCACTCTATAGGTCAATTTTTGAGAAGACTTTTGTACCAGATAGTTGATCTAACATATCATCTAGACGAGGTATCAAAAAATGATACTTCACCGTGATCTTATTTATTACTCTACTGTTGCTGCACATTCTCCATGAGCCATCCTTCTTTGGCACCAATAGAGCTGGAACTGCACATGGGCTCATACTTTCACGGATATAACTCTTCTCCATTAATTCCTTTACCTTCCTTTGTAGTTCTTCGAACTCCTTGGGACTGAGTCTGTAGGCTGGCCTGTTCAAAAGACTTGATCCTGGGATAAGATCTATCTCATGTTGAATATCTCTCAGTAGTGGTAAACCCGATGGAAGCTCTTCGGGAATGAGATCATCATACTCGGAGAGTATCTCTTGTGCATAGGTCGATACTTTTATGTGTCCTTCAACCGAGTTTCTATCACAAGGAAGTAACACATATACTACACCTTCACACTCAACCTCTGTTAGAAATCTCGTCATAGATAATAGGTTCGAGTTCCCTATTGTTTGAGCCGAACCGGGTTCTTCCTTCCGTGGGGCTAACACAATATCCTTCCCTTTTATACTAAGGGAATACGTATTCTTCCGACCATTGTGAATGACTCTTCGATCATACTGCTAAGGTCGACCTAGTAATAAATGGCCGAACCGGGTTCTTCCTTCCGTGGGGCTAACACAATATCCTTCCCTTTTATACTAAGGGAATACGTATTCTTCCGACCATTGTGAATGACTCTTCGATCATACTGCTAAGGTCGACCTAGTAATAAATGGCATGCATCCATAGACACCACATCACACCACGCATTATCAAAATATTTCGTGCCGATTGAAAATGAAACTAAGCACTTTTTATTGACTGTTACTTCATTACCTTTATTTAGCCATGATAGCTTATACGGCTTCGGATGCTGATCCGTCGTTAATTAACTGTAATTTTTGAACAGCTTCTTTCGAATACTACGTTTTCGCAGCTGCCACTATCAATAATCATCTTACAGACCTTATCTTCCACTATACAAGTAGTGTGGAAGATTTGGTCCTTAACCAATCCTCCTCGAATTCTCCTTTAGGAGTTAGTAAACTCTTATGAACGACTAGGGTCTCATGACCATCCCCATATAACACATCTTCGTCCTCGTACTCATCATATATAGGCTCTCCAAACTCTTTTCCCTCATCGGTCATACCTTCTTCGATCAAAAGGTTCTTACCCTTTTAGTTAGTAGGCTTTCGGTACTCTGTTGCTCTATGACCTGGTTCTCCACATCTAAAGCACTTGATGCTAGAATTAAAGTTACCTTGAGGTTGTTGTGGTGTAAATTATGGAGGTAGGTTTGGCTTGCTGGGGGGATTGCTCCTACTGTTATGTTGTTGCTCTGCCTCACGCGCTCGCTGATATGCCTCAGAAACAGTCCATAGTGAATGGAGGCTAAGGGTATTTTGCAATTGCTTTTTTAATCCTCCCAAATATCTCGCCACCAATTTTTTTTCTGTTTCCAATAGATCGTTCTTTGCTATCAACTGGTAAAACTCTTCTGTATAATCATCCACAGATCTAGTGCTTTGTCTTAACATATGCAATCTCTTGAACAGGGACTAGGTGTACCCGAATGGAAGAAAGTGACTCTGCATTTGTTTCTTTATCTTCTCCCACTTGGTGATTTTAGTCTTTTCTTGTCTCTCCCTTGAACGCTTCATCTGTTCCCACCAAGCAGATGCTCGGCCCTTCAGTCTGATTGCAACCAATTTCAGCTTAGCGTTATCTGATACCTCTTTATACTCGAAGATGCACTCTACTTCGTTCAACCAGTCAATGAATCCTTCTGCTTGTAGCGTACCAAAAACTTTCAGTAGTTCCACTTTAAAACCTAGATCACTACGACGATCCTCGCGATCACGTTGTTCCCATAATTATCTCTTATGGCGGCAAGGATTATCAAAACTCGATTCAGAATCATAAGATTTTTCATCGTGTTCAAGGTGCAGGACTTCCTCTTTTGGAACCTGTCCTCGACGACCCAGATTTTGCGCTGCTAGGCGCTGGGTTAGCTCTACAACTTATCTCTGTAAATCCTCAATCATCACGTCCTGGATGTTTCGATCACGGTGCAGGACTTCCTTAGCCAGAATCTGCCCTCGTCGACCACAACCACCAGCTATAGAAACTGATGAAGTCTATTCCCAGAAAGATGTTGAGCTTTGATACTAACGGACGTCGGGGCGGGATAGTGATTATCTTATGGGCTAGGTAACAATAAATTCACGGGTAAAGGAACAAGAGATTCACTAGAAAAATATAGAGAAACTTCTCTAATGCTTGAGTTTATATTTATCAACATCAAAAGTTATCAAATTCAACCCACAAGCTGGGTTTATATAGCTAACAAAACTTTCTGCCCAAGTTATAACAATTTGCCCAAGATGCCCAAGTCATAACAAAAATCCTAAAAATATGGAAACAAATCTTCCTAGAGAAACGAAATAAAAATTCCTAAAACAAGAGCCACAATAACAAACAATTACAATTTGGGAGTACGAGATGAACTCAAAGACAAGATTTAGGTGGGAGAAGAATAGATTCGATGAGGAGAGGAAGAGGAAGACTTGATAAGAGCCACAATATAATTCTAAATTGAGCCATGAAAGGCACTTAAAATTTTCAATTTTTCTAGGTTTGGGATCCCTAGACATTTGCCAAAAGTTGGCCAATTTTAAACTACAAGAGCTAGGCGCTTGAAGGTTCTTCTGCGCTAAGTGCTTTTAAGAACGTTGACAAGTCAAAAACAAAGGTTTTATATATGTATACATATCTATTATTTAAAATTTTTATATTGTGTAATGTAATAGTAAAAGTGATGTAATTTATTAATTAGTTGATATTTAAGACATTTAATAGTGAAATATTTAATATCTAGTAAGGGTTTTTTAGTCATTTAGTTTTTTATTGTTCACCGAGTAATATTAAGGTTTTGATCTATAATTGATGTAATCCCCATAAGTTAAAGGACACTATAGAATAAAAAACTACTAACTATTAATTGAAGCTATTAGCAATTTTACTCTATTTTGCCGTTGAGATATCCTTGAGGTAGTGGTGTGTGAAGTATCACCCAAGTAAAAGATAGGAATCCTTGGGATTGAGATATCCTTGAGGTAGTGGTGTGTGAAGTATCACCCAAGTAAAAGATAAGGATCCTTGGGGTAGTGATATTCGGAGCCTCAGCCAAGTTAAGTAATTTTCCTAATATCAACTGCCATGGAAGGTTGGTCAGTAGGACACATCCTCTTAAGATCTTGCACAATTGTATTAATATCATTCCTGTTTTCCATGCCGTCCAGCTATCATATTATTATGATTCTGTTATCTACTTAAATTTCTGTAGTAGAATTACCAATAAAACTATTAGTTTATTACATTGTCCCTAGGATAATTCCAAGCCTAAAATATTTTGAAGTTGAATATGTTTTTAATGAGTCTTAATCATCTTTAGATTAACATATTCATCCCGCATGCAGGAAGGGGTCGGGATGTGGTGGTTTACAGGATTTGAAGATTATAAGTCAGTCTGAACTCGGAAGCTTCACCCAATCTCCAATCACAATCCCTTACGCCTGGTGATTGCAAAATGAGTTTAATATCAATGTTAAATTTCTTTCCTAGATAGAGTAGAAACATTGATGTTCTAATCATAGGGACACATGGTTCTACCTAAAAAATAGCAGAAAGTTGTTAATGCTGCACGGTACCGCATCTTATTGATTTTCTATGCATAAAGTGTGTATGTGTGTGTGTGTGTGTTTTATTTTGAAAGCTTTATTAGTTTGTTTCTAAGTCTTTATTTTGGGTGACTTGAAAGTAGTGCTGTACCTCTTTTGCGCCTAGGTACGAAGGATTTGATTCGATCAAAAGTTCATTTTTAACAAGATATATGAATTGAAATGAGATTTTAGAAAGTAAGGTTTTGAAATCCTTTGCCCGACAAGGAATCGAGGACTTCGATACTTCCTTTTATACTTTACGTTTATTACGTGATCTACCCCTAATCGCTTTATTGTTCATCAAAAGCTCTTTGTGGTTTTAATAGAAATCATTTTGATGATAAGCATGCAAAAGCGTTAAAAAGGAGTCAGATCATCGTCGGGCATGCAAGCCATCTCGATGAACCGAGCTCCCGCAATCATGGTTTTCACTATCACAGGATCTTGAATTCGACCTCTTGAGACTAACCCCTTGAGTTCGTTTTCAAGATCCAAATATTACATGTACAACGATATTTACGTTATTTAAAGCATTTACATCATAAAAACCAGTCCATCGTGGGAATCAAGTCGGATCCATTTGGGAATCTCAACATCAGGATTCCTAGGCTCACATAATTTGTACAATATTACATATATATAACATCCACGGCTTCGATATTAGATGATTTCATCGATTAAAATCACCGCTTAAGCTGATTCGGCCCCCTTTCACCTCTAAATATAGATTTAGGGTTATACGGGTTAACTGGGACCGTTCAAAATAATAAATTCATAGATATACCATGAATCTAAGACATTATAGCCCACTGATTAAAGCTTCATGCTTAATAACCTCTCGGGGGCTAGATTAGGCTTAGACTTAGGTATATCTAGCATCCGCGGTCGATTTACAACGTAATAAGCACAATATAATCGATAAAAATGTAAAATCTATCAACTATTACACAATATGCTTAAAATACAACAAGTTTAGCTATAGTCAAACAAGATATCTAATTAATCTATCATTTGAATAACATTTACAAAGAAACGAAGCTCGAAAGTGCGTTATTTCACCTTGGGGGACGCGTGAAAAAGCATTTTAACTCCCGGGATGAACTAAGAACACTAGTTGGGCTCCAAGTAGATGCTAGATGGAATGATTAAGCTTCAAAGAGGTGTAGACAAGTTCCACCCGAGCCTTTCTCTTTCTAGAATGTTTATTCTCTTTCTAGAATGTTTATTCTCTCTCTAAAATGTATATCTCTCTCGTCTAAAATGAACTAGTGTGGGTGTTATAAGCTGCAAGAGGCAGCCACAACCATACATGCGGCTAGCCACAGATATGGTCAAGGTTGGCCTAAGTGGGCCCCACATGCTCGGCCGGTGGTCCTTCGGTCTCAGTTCGGCCGAAGTTGACATCCGTCGCTCGACCTTTCGGACAGTCTTTGAGGAATGCAGAGGGAACAGATCGATTCTGAATGGATTAGGGTTCGGGAAGTCGATACTCGTAGCCGAGATATATCCACCAGGTCCGAATATCAGTTAGCTGACTCGTCTCTGATGGCACGTCGTTCGAGGTTTGTTGAAGTGGTTTCCGGTGATCACTGTCTCAGCTCGTCGATCCTCGATCGGTTCACGGTATATTCGGACGTCATTGGTCCTTTGCATCACTCCCGGGGTTGTCTCCTAGATTGTAATACCCGAGAAATTCCTAATATTATTAAATGAATATATTAATGGAAGTGAATATTTATTCATATATAAATGATTTTGTGTTATGGATGAGTTAACTCAATTCTATTCAATTGGATATTTACAATAATTGAGAAAATTTTGGAGCCTTGTGTGGCACAGTAATGAGATATATTAATGATAATATTAATTAACAAAAGAAATATTAAGTGAAAATTAATTTATATTAATTATAGTACGTTGAATTATTATTAATGCGTGTGATAGCATAATAATAATTGATAAGAAAATTCTGTGTGAACGATTAATCAGTATTGATTGATAAATTGTTAATTGTAGAATATTAATTAATTGTTATCGTAGAATATTAATTAATTGTTATAGAGTATTAATGACAATTAATTGATGATGTGTGGATTATTATTATTGCAAATATAATAATAATAATGATCAACGTGTCTATAATATAATAAGATTTATACTATGATAAATAATCAATTGTTGTGAAAATTAATGATTACATTAATCGACGAGGAATGGATTAATTTATATTAATGATAATTAATCAATAAGATGAATAATTTATTTATTTGACATTATGAGTAATAAAGCAAATAAGTAAGCTATTAATATAATAAGATTATAGTGATTGTTATGTGCAAGCATGCGTATGTATGGTAGCTAACCATATATTATATGAAGCATCATGTGACTATATTATATACATAAACTATATAGTAAAGTTTATTGAGTTATAAGAATTACATGAAATGTGTATGTAACAAGGTAAGTGTGTGAACAATAAAATAATACATCACAAGTATAGTAATCAATTGTTGATTGTAGAATTTAATAAATGTGATAGTATTCGATTAAATTATACCGATATGATAAAATGTACATGGATTATACGTATGCTACATTGTCATATCACCTCTACTACCTTGAAATATTAATTATGTGACTTACATTGTGACTCTAAGTACATTATAATCTATATATATATATATATAGTATGTATATATGGCCTTAGTGTTAATACACTTCATGATGCTAAAATGCTGGATACTTAGAAGCTTGTCCCATGTTGATAAACACAATCCTTGTACACGTGAACAACTCAAGCTAGCCTACTCCCTATTTCTTCCTTAAACTCAGCAACATGATTAGCTATCATGATGAACAAGGGAGTGGTTTTGATGATGAGTTTCACCAACTAATTACCAACTCTCCATTAACCTCTATACAATACAAAATCTCGTTGGTTTGATTTGGTGTATATATGCATTGTCTGTATTTTGGTTTCCCTATAAATACAACCCATCTTCTTCAATTTGAGTTGCTGAGAAATTTCTTAAGTGTTGAGTTGAGAGTTATATATATATATATATATATATATATATATATATATATATATCAGTGTTGAGCATTCTAGATTTAGCAGCAGTTCATTTGCATAGCAAAGGTATAACCACATTCTCATCTTCTTCATTGTTGTTCTCTGAAATTTCTTAGATTCTGGATAATAATTGGAATTCATGATTTTGTGATTTGATAATGTTAATTGGTTGTTATATAAGTTAATACATGTGTTAATGACACAATGCTGTTAGTTTATAGTCGAATTCGTGAAGAATTTTTGTGTTTGGGCTGGGAACTGCCGAAGCAGGGAGCTCACTGGTGCTGGCCGAAGCACGGCGCATATGCGCCGATTTACTACTGAGGCGCAGTGCAGCTGCGCCGACCTCTGGAACCAGAATCTAATTTTTGTTCCTAAAACTGCTATGTGGTAGTTACTTGTATAGATGAGGCAAGCATGTTAACATGGGTAGGATGTATGTATGGGTACATAAACCTAACATAAGCATGTTTTATTAAGATTCCATGCATGAATGACAAAGTTCTAGTTTTGAAAATAAACTTAAGGTTTATAATTGAATTTTGGCGTATATAAGCCATGTTAATGTTCTGACTTTTTAGGCACACTAGTATGACCTAGAAACACATGCGATACATGTTAACTCGCGTATATAAGCTCCGTGATGAAATGTGATCATGTGAACCTCGCTAAGTGAACTTAGAATTTTAAAAGGAACTTAGAGATTATGAAAAGGGGACTTAGATGTGCTATAATTATATTCAGGACTTTGAACATATTGATAGCAATCTTAGACTTACTAATATATCATACATGTGTATATACCATGCTAAGTGCCATGAAAACTAAATAAACGCAAAATGAAGCATGATTTCAAAATCGATAGCAATGCTAGCAATAGGTATGTGGTAAAGATATTCATGAACATGCCTAGAACACGTTACACGACCACCTTATGTGTATGCATGACAAGCATGATAGCTTTGTGGTTTCATGACCTTGAATTGCTTTAAGTTATTGAAAGTATTGACTTAGAATCTATATCACGTATATTTGGAACTAGGAAAGGTTGTACAAACATAAAAGTATCCTTTAATATATTTATATGCTACGTGGTGTTGTTGGCTTGCCTGACCGAATAGAAACCACAAGGCACAGCTCAGCCCTGGCTTGGCCAGAGGCCTGCGCAGCTGCTCCGGCCCTAGGCTTAGCCATAGCGCAGCTGCGCCGTCCTGAAATATGAAATGATGTAGTTTACTTGTTCTGATTGAGTCAGTAGTGTCTATTGTTGATCAAATCTGCTAATAATAATCTGTACCCTACTGATATGTGTATATATGTGATGAATAAGTAAGAAGATAATGTTTAACTTATATAATGGGTCAAAGGATCATAACCACTTGAACATGATGAGTTGCTATAGTATCATTTACATTATAACTATGTACTTGATTCGGGATAACATATAATTTAATTTCATACCGAATGCGAATAAGTATGTAATGGCGTGTGACTAAGGTAATACAATGTGTGTATATTTAATTTGAGTAACAAACTTATGTACCGAATGTGTTAACTAATGAAAATCCTATACATGTAATACGTTATAAATAGGATTCGAAAGTGTTGGCTAGCTTTATGTGAGTAAACTACGCATAAGGCAAGTATCTAAACCTTATCTCTTTGGATGCAAGTTTCCTAACTTACACTCTTTTACGATGCAAGTGTTCTATCCTTGTATATTGCGAGCTAGTTTCTTTACTTACTCGTTTGAATTGAATTAGCATACTGGAACTCTTATTTCATTAAAGCTATTATTCATGTTGAACTTGGTATTGTTCCTGAATATTGTGAAAGTGTCTATGCCATTTGATTCGGCTAGACTTATATTATTGATAAGCGACCCAAAACCAATTGATTGGTGCGGGATCTTGTATTTGATTGAGAAGAACAAAATATAACTGTCGGAGAACCGACGCGCGCACATTAGTATGATTGAGTGTTATGCATAACATAGGGTACTTTAGGCTGATCACCTGTTGTACTTGTTTTTGTTGGATTTTTAGATTATTACTGTCAATTCCTGTGGAAGTTCATAGTCCTTAGTGACTGCTCAGTATTCAGTTATCTTGAAATCTTGAATTGATTTATTATTAAATCACATTGATATTTTTCTATCCTTAGCGACTGTTATTGAGAACTGTTGATATTCTTGTTATCCTTGAACTATCAAACCTTGTTATACCCTTTCGAGAATTGAGAATTTTATTACTCACCCTTATTGTATATTACTTGCTGAGCAATTTGTGCTCATTCTTGCTTTCCCTAAAAATATTTTAGTTAAGGCAGAGCAGTGCGGACCTTCGGGCACAAATAAGGGCAAGGGAAAGGCTACTGAGTAGCTTTGTTTATGTAGGACATTATGATTGTAATAAAGAACTTATGATATTATGTACTAGTTTAGGTTATTATTGCTTAAGATACGTCTAAGCTGTGTAATCACTGTTTAAGTTACGAGACCTTGGGGCATGAATAATTATATTATTTAAATATAATTTATTCGGTATTAGTTGTGTATTATTCCGCTGTGCGATGCGATATTTAGTCGCATTATATTTGTGATGTATTACCATGAGCACGTGACGAAACGAATTCGAGAGACCAAGTGGCGGTCCCGGATTTGGGGGCGTCACAGGTTGGTATCAGAGCTGTAGTTATAAACCTTATGAATGAGTGTCCTTAGACTATAACTTAGGCGAACTTAGAAGTTGGAAAGGAGATAAAACTCACATAGAGTTTTCCCTAGAGCGAGACTTAGCGTGTTATAAAATGTAACTTCATTCTATACAATGAACTTATATTTTATTTGACATTTTAATGGAGTTGCTGTTTGTTTGTCTTGTGTTTGTGATTGTAGGATGACAGACATAGGTGTACCTAGTAGAGTGGCAGAGGAGGAGCCCAAGGATATACATGTAGTATACGAGGCACCTCTAGAGGCTACACCAGTGCAGGCTGTTGCACTGTTTGAGTCTGACGACGAGGACGAGATTGAGATAGAGTCTGATCCAGAGGAGGAGCCGATGGAGGACGAGCCGATGGGGGATGAGCCAGTGGAGGACTCTGATGAGGCTACTGTAGAGGAGCAGATGCTAGGCGAGTATGAGGAGCGTATCCTAGAGTTAGACTGCAGAGTCCAGGAGCTGGAGGCAGAGGCCCATGAGAGAGAGTCTGAGTTCCAGAAGCTGAGGGACGAGGACCACCAGAGGAAGCTGGCCATGCAGGAGTTAGAGGTAGAGATTGCTTATCGTAGGGATGGTAGGGATCTAGATGGGAACCTTATTCCACAGGTCGGTGGCGAGAAATATAGATATAGCAGAGAAACTGGAAGAAGTAGAACAGAGAGAATTGAGTGAGAAGACTGAGAAAGAGGCACTCCGTACTCAGCTAGAGTTGGAGGTGATGGATAGGATACACTTCGAGGAGAAGTGGGAAGCGGCCAATGAGAGAGCTGACGACCTAGAGGACGAGGTCAGGTGCAAGAAGAGGAAGATGAACAAGATGGGGTATGTGTTCTGTTCAACTTTTGAGAGGGTGATTGATGGTGTGTACCATTACCCGGCAAAGCAGGGACAGACTCTACATACCTTGAGTCGAGAGCTGGTTGCGTATATAGCGCAGATGGAGTACAAGAGCGCAGTGGAGCGCGGGATGATGTGATGAAATTTCCTTAGATGGTCTAGTGGTAGTTTAGTAGGAGTTATCTTTATGTGTTGTACATACTATGTTGTAATCCCTATCTTTTGTGTAAGATGTGGGATAGTGATGTAAACCCCGAATTAGCTTTTGTTAGAGGGGTAGTATGGTAGTAGGTTGGTATATTCCCCGTCTTTTGTGATATTAGGGGATATATGTGATAACATTTATAGTAGTATGCTAGGATAATCATGTAATGAAATGAAATGGCATATGAATATAAATGAAGCTTATTTCAGAAACGTGTTATAAATTTATTCTTTTAGTATTAAAAGGAATACTTAAGTAATATACTTGAATAATAATAAAATGAAAATTTGTGATGCAGATAATGCCGCCCAGACGTAGATTGACTGCACCTGAGGAGTCAGTGAACAATGAGAGGGAACAAGTAGACCCGATCCAGAAACTGGTAGACTTGTTAGAGGAATCCTTAAGGGGAAGGAACAATGAACCCATTCGCCCGAACCCTCAGGCTGTGCCAGTAACAACCTTTAAAGACTTTAAGAGTGTAGGACCCCCGGAGTTCGAGGGAACTACCGACCCAATCGTCGCATAAACGTGGATCAAGGAGATCAAGAAGGCTTTCACTATAGCTCGCGTAGGCGAAGATCAGAAGACGGTGTTTTCCACGTACATGATGAGGGGAGAAGCGAACTACTAGTGGGAGGCTAATCAACAAAGAGCTGGAGAAGGGATAATAGCTTGGGATAAGTTTAAAACGCTATTTTTCGAGAATTACTTCCCGAAAAGCATGAAGAATAGAATGGAGGTAAAGTTCTTAGAACTAAAATAAGGTGATATGACGGTGGCGCAGTACGCAGCTAAGTTTAATGAACTAGCGCGATTTGCGGAACACCAAGTTGGAGATGAGGAAAGGAAGGCGAGAAGATTCGAACAAGGGCTGAAGTTGTGGCTGTTCAATAAGGTATCAGTTCTTCAAATTGATTCCTTTGCGACATTACTGGAAAAGGCAATCATTGCGAAAGGTGGCAGTGAGGCCTTAAGTCTGTACAACAAAGAGAAGAAAGGAAAGAATGCTGGAGGAGAGAATCGTACGGGAGGAAGCAGTAGCGGAGGAAGCAACTTGGGAAAGAGAAAGTGGGAGAATAACAACAACAACAACAAAAATAACAATAATCAATCAGGGAATTTTCATGGAGGTTTCAAGAAGAGGGCTGAAGGATGCTCAAAGTGTGGGAAGAATCACCAGGGCGAGTGCTGAAAGGGACGTGGCACTTGCTACAACTGCGGACATGAAGGGCACATCTCGCCCAACTGTCCGAAGCCAAAGAAGATCCAAGGGTGTTTTGCTTGCAGCTCAACTGAGCACCGAATTAAGGACTGCCCAAAGAAGGGAAGTGGCAGGGGTAGCAATCAGCAAGGAGGCAACAAGCTGATGATCAGCGAACTGGCATAATCCAACCGCCCAACCGCCAGAACTTTTAACATGACCGTCCAGGACGCAGTGGCTGCGAAGGACGTGGTGTCAGGTATAATCCCAATCAATGATATAAATGCTTATATATTATTTGATTCGGGTGCCACCTGTTCTTTATATCTGAAGAATTTGCTAGTAAACTTAGTACACCCCGAGAACGGTTAGAAAATCCTTTGAACATAGAAGTTGCGAATAAGGCAATAATCCCTATAGAATACGTTTATCGAAATTATCGCGCAAACATTAGAGAACATGAACTGAGCATAGACTTGATTCCTATTAGACTGGGAGAATTTGATGTGATACTGGGAATGGATTGGTTATATAACCATGCAGTAATAATTGATTGTCAGAATAAATGTGTGAACCTTCAGACTCCGAGTAAGTCTAAGGTAGTGTTTTATGGTAGCTCATCGCTTAAGCAATGGTGTTGCGTTACGATGATGCAGGCCAAGAAATTGTTAAGGAAAGGATGTGTAGGTTATTTAGCTTACATCGTAGATACTCGAAAAAAGGGAGTAGAAATTAAGGATATATCCGTAGTGAATGAATTTCAAGATGTATTTCTGGACGATCTGCCTGGTCTTCCGCCAGACAGAGAAATCAAATTGGTAATAGACTTAGCACCAGGAACTGCACCGATTTCGAAAGCTCCATATCGTATGGCGCCAGTAGAAATGAAGGAATTGGTGATACAATTGCAAGAGTTGTTGAATAAGGGTTACATTCGACTGAGTGTGTCTCCTTGGGGAGCACCAGTGTTATTCGTTAAGAAAAAAGATGGATCGATGAGGCTCTGTATCGATTATCGAGAATTGAACAGAAGTAACGATCAAGAATCGATATCCGCTACCGAGGATAGACGACCTGTTTGATCAACTAAAGGGAGCAAAGTGTTTCTCAAAAATTAACTTACGAACAAGATATCATCAACTGAAAGTGAGGGATGAGGACATACCAAAGACTGCGTTTCGAACCCGTTATGGACACTACGAGTTTTTGGTAATGTCATTTGGATTGACTAATGCTCCGGACAGCATTTATGGACTTGATGAACCGAGTTTTCAAGCCATACTTGGATAAATTTGTAGTGGTTTTTATCGACGACATTTTGATCTACTCGAAGACAGAGGAAGAACACGCCGAACATCTGAAGATTGTTTTGGAGGCACTAAGGAAGGAGAAGATGTATGCAAAATTTTTAAGGTGCGAATTTTGGATGGAGAAGGTTCAATTCTTAGGCCACGTGGTGGATAAGAATGGAATCTCTGTAGACCATGCAAAGGTAGAAGCAGTAAGTAATTGGGAACAACCGAGAACACCAACGGAGGTGAGAAGCTTTTTAGGGTTAGCTGGGTACTATCGAAGATTCATCCAAGATTTTTCTAAGATAGTAACCCCGTTGACCAATTTAACTAGAAAAATGGTGAACTTTGTATGGACCGACAAATGCGAAGAAAGTTTTCAAGAACTGAAAAGGAGATTGAGCGAAGCACCTGTGTTATCATTACCAGATGATGCGGGAAATTTTGTGGTGTATAGTGATGCATCGCACAAGGGACTTGGCTGTGTGCTTATGCAGCATGGCAAGGTCATTGCGTATGCGTCACGACAATTGAAGGATTACAAAAAATGATACCCTACTCACGACTTAGAGTTAGCGGCAGTAGTTTTTGCGTTGAAGATATGTAGGCATTATCTATACGGGGAGAAATGTGAGATATACGCGGACCACAAGAGTCTGAAATATATCTTCACACAGAAGGAGTTGAACATGTGGCAGAGAAGGTGGTTAGAATTAATCAAAGACTATGACTGCGATATTCTTTATCACCCGGGAAAGGCAAACGTGGTTGCCGATGCTCTGAGCAGAAAAGGAAGGGAGAAATTGTTTAATTTGACGACTCAGGAAGAATTGATAAGAGAGATGGAGAAATTGGAGATAGAAGTGAAAGGACCAGAAAAGTCTGGTGAGAAGTTAATTGTAATAGAAGCTTGTCCGACGTTGTTGGATAGAATAAAGGAAGCCCAGGAAAAGGATGAAGAGTGTGAGAAAATCCCAAAGAGGATCACAGAAAATGAGGAAGAAAAATTTTGAATGGATAAAGACGGTATTTTGAGATTTGAGGAAAGAGTATGGGTACCAGCAGTAACCAAGTTAAGGGAAGAGATTTTGCACGAGGCACACAGTACGACATATTCCAGTTCATCCGGGAGGCACTAAGATGTACCGAGATCTAAGACAACATTTTTGGTGGCCCAATTTGAAACGGGAAGTCGCAGAGTGCGTCAGTAGATGTTTAACTTGCCAACGCGTTAAAGTAGAGCATCAACGGCCGAGTGGGTTACTACAACCGTTGGAAATACCAGAGTGAAAATGGGAGCATATTACCATGGACTTCGTGGTAGGACTTCCAGTTACACAGAAAGGTTATGATGCTATTTGGGTTATCGTGGATCGACTTACCAAGACCGCACATTTTCTACCGATCAAGATCCGTTACAGTTTGAATCAATTAGCGGGTCTATACATAAAGGAGATTATCTCACGACATGGAGTGCCGGTATCTATTGTCTCCGATCAAGATCCGCGCTTCACGTCCAATTTTTGGAAGAGTTTGCAAGAAAGAATGGGAACACAGTTGAGGTTGAGTACGGCTTATCATCCTCAGACAGACGGACAGAGTGAGCGAACAATACAAACGCTGGAGGACATGCTTAGGACTTGCGTGATGGATTTTAAGGGAAATTAGGACGACCACCTACCCTTAGTCAAATTTACGTATAATAATAGTTACCATACGAGTATCGACATGCCACCGTACGAAGCTCTTTACGAAAGAAAGTGCAGAACGCCATTATGTTGGGATGAAGTCGGAGAACGACGAATACTAGGACCAGAGCTAGTACAACAAACCGCAGACGTGGTGACAATGATAAGAGCCAGATTAGTAGCAGCTCAAGACTGCCAGAAAAAGTACGCAGATTTGCATCGGCAGGACCGAGACTTCAAAGTTGGCAGTTTCATATTTTTAAAGGTATCTCCATAGAATGGAAAAATCCGTTTCGGCAAGAAAGGAAAATTGAGTCCAAGATTCATAGAACCGTTCGAGATACTGAAGCGAGTGGGCGAAGTGGCATACAAAGTTGCTTTACCACCCGAGTTGTAGCACATCCACAATGCGTTCCACATTTTTGTGTTGCGACCGTACAAGGCCGACTACAAGCACGTGATTTCTTACGAGCCCATTTAAGTGGAGAAGAACTTGGCGTATGAAGAAATTCCTGTCCAGATATTAGATATGAAAGAGCAAACCTTAAGAAATACAATTATATCTTTTGTAAAAGTATTTTGGCGTAACCACGATGTCGAGGAGGCAACGTGGGAGTTAGAAGATAGGATGATGAGGGATTATCCCCATTTATTTGTGTAACCTTGTAACAATTTCGGGACTTAATTTTTATAAGGGGGGGGGGATGTAATACCCGAGAAATTCCTAATATTATTAAATGAATATATTAATGGAAGTGAGTATTTATTCATATATAAATAATTTTGTGTTATGGATGAGTTAACTCAATTCTATTCAATTGAATATTTACAATAATTGAAAAAATATTGGAGCCTTGTGTGGCACAGTAATGAGATATATTAATGATGAAATTACTTAACAAAAGAAATATTAAGTGAAAATTAATTTATATTAATTATAGTACGTTGAATTAGTATTAATGCGTGTGATAGCATAATAATAATTGATAAGAAAATTTTGTGTGAACGATTAATCAATATTGATTGATAAATTGATAATTGTAGAATATTAATTAATTGTTATCGTAGAATATTAATTAATTGTTATAGAGTATTAATGACAATTAATTGATGATGTGTGGATTATTATTATTACAAATATAATAATAATAATGATCAACGTGTCTATAATATAATAAGATTTATACTGTGATAAATAATCAATTGTTGTGAAAATTAATGATTACATTAATCGACGAGGAATGGATTAATTTATATTAATGATAATTAATCAATAAGATGAATAATTTATTTATTTGACATTATGAGTAATAAAGCAAATAAGTAAGCTATTAATATAATAAGATTATAGTGATTGTTATGTGCAAGCATGCGTATGTATGGTAGCTAACCATATATTATATGAAGCATCATGTGACTATATTATATACATAAACTATATAGTAAAGTTTATTGAGTTATAAGAATTACATGAAATGTGTATGTAACAAGGTAAGTGTGTGAACAATAAAATAATACATCACAAGTATAGTAATCAATTGTTGATGTAGAATTTAATAAATGTGATAGTATTCGATTAAATTATACCGATATGATAAAATATACATGGATTATACGTATGCTACATTGTCATATCACCTCTGCTACCTTGAAATATTAATTATGTGACTTACATTGTGACTCTAAGTACATTATAATCTATATATATATATAGTATGTATATATGGCCTTAGTGTTAATACACTTCATGATGCTAAAATGCTGGATACTTAGAAGCTTGTCCCATGTTGATAAACACAATCCTTGTACACGTGAACAACTCAAGCTAGCCTACTCCCTATTTCTTCCTTAAACTCAGCAACATGATTAGCTATCATGATGAACAAGGGAGTGGTTTTGATGATGAGTTTCACCAACTAATTACCAACTCTCCATTAACCTCTATACAATACAAAATCTCGTTGGTTTGATTTGGTGTATATATGCATTGTCTGTATTTTGGTTTCCCTATAAATACAACCCATCTTCTTCAATTTGAGTTGCTGAGAAATTTCTTAAGTGTTGAGTTGAGAGTTATATATATATATATATATATATATATATATATATATATATATATATATATATATATCAGTGTTGAGCATTCTAGATTTAGCAGCAGTTCATTTGCATAGCAAAGGTATAACCACATTCTCATCTTCTTCATTGTTGTTCTCTGAAATTTCTTAGATTCTGGATAATAATTGGAATTCATGATTTTGTGATTTGATAATGTTAATTGGTTGTTATATAAGTTAATACATGTGTTAATGACACAATGCTGTTAGTTTATAGTCGAATTCGTGAAGAATTTTTGTGTTTGGGCTGGGAATTGCCGAAGCAGGGAGCTCACTGGTGCTGGCCGAAGCATGGCGCAGTTGCGCCGATTTACTACTAAGGCGCAGCGCAGCTGCGCCGGCCTCTGGAACCAGAATCTAATTTTTGTTCCTAAAACTGCTATGTGGTAGTTACTTGTATAGATGAGGCAAGCATGTTAACATGGGTAGGATGTATGTATGGGTACATAAACCTAACATAAGCATGTTTTATTAAGATTCCATGCATGAATGACAAAGTTATAGTTTTGAAAATAAACTTAAGGTTTATAATTGAATTTTGGCGTATATAAGCCATGTTAATGTTCTGACTTTTAAGGCACATTAGTATGACGTAGAAACACATGCGATACATGTTAACTCGCGTATATAAGCTCCGTGATGAAATGTGATCATGTGAACCTCGCTAAGTGAACTTAGAATTTTAAAAGGAACTTAGAGATTATAAAAAGGGGACTTAGATGTGCTATAATTATATTCGGACTTTGAACATGTTGATAGCAATCTTAGACTTACTAATATATCATACATGTGTACATACCATGTTAAGTGCCATGAAAACTAAATAAACGCAAAATGAAGCATGATTTCAAAACCGATAGCAATGCTAGCAATAGGTATATGGTAAAGATATTCATGAACATGCCTAGAACATGTTACACGACCACCTTATGTGTATGCATGACAAGCATGATAGCTTTGTGGTTTCATGACCTTGAATTGCTTTAAGTTATTGAAAGTATTGACTTAGAATCTATATCACGTATATTTGGAACGAGGAAAGGTTGTACAAACATAAAAGTATCCTTTAATATGTTTATATGCTATGTGGTGTTGTTGGCTTGCCTGACCTAATAGAAACCACAAGGCACAGCTCAGCCTTGGCTTGGCCAGAGGCCTGCGCAGCTGCGCCGGCCCTAGGCTTAGCTATAGCGCAGCTGCGCAATCCTGAAATCTGAAATGATGCAGTTTACTTGTTCTGATTGAGTCAGTAGTGTCTATTGTTGATCAAATATGCTAATAATAATCTGTACCCTAATGATATGTGTATATATGTGATGAATAAGTAAGAAGATAATGTTTAACTTATATAATGGGTCAAAGGATCATAACCACTTGAACATAATGAGTTGCTATAGTATCATTTACATTATAACTATGTACTTGATTCGTGATAACATATAATTTGATTTCATACCGAATGCTTATAAGTATGTAATGACGTGTGACTAAGGTAATACAATGTGTGTATATTTAATTTGAGTAACAAGCTTATGTACCGAATGTGTTAACTAATGAAAATCCTATACATGTAATACGTTATAAATAGGATTCGAAAGTGTTGGCTAGCTTTACGTGAGTAAACTATGCATAAGGCAAGTATCTAAACCTTATCTCTTTGGATGCAAGTTTCCTAACTTACACTCTTTTACGGTGCAAGTGTTCTATCCTTGTATATTGCGAGCTAGTTTCTTTACTTACTCGTTTGAATTGAATTAGCATACTTGAACTCTTATTTCATTAAAGCTATTATTCATGTTGAACTTGGTATTGTTCCTGAATATTGTGAAAGTGTCTTTGCCATTTGATTCGGCTAGACTTATATTATTGAAAAGTGACCCAAAACCAATTGATTGGTGCGGGATCTTGTATTTGACTGAGAAGAATAAAATATAACTGTCGGAGAACCGATGCGCGCACATTAGTATGATTGAGTGTTATGCATAACATAGGGTACTTTAGGCTGATCACCTGTTGTACTTATTTTTGTTGGATTTTCAGTTTATTACTGTCAATTCCTGTGGAAGTTCATAGTCCTTAGTGACTGCTTAGTATTCAGTTATCTTGAAATCTTGAATTGATTTATTATTGAATCACATTGATATTTTTCTGTCCTTAGCGACTGTTATTGAGAACTGTTGATATTCTTGTTATCCTTGAACTATCAAACCTTGTTATACCCTTTCGAGAATTGAGAATTTTATTACTCACCCTTATTGTGTATTACTTGCTGAGCAATTTGTGCTCATTCTTGCTTTCCCTAAAAACATTTTAGTTAAGGCAGAGCAGTGCGGACCTTCGGGCACAAATAAGGGCAAGGGAAAGGCTACTGAGTAGCTTTGTTTATGTAGGACATTATGATTGTAATAAAGAACTTATGATATTATGTACTAGTTAAGGTTATTATTGCTTAAGATATGTCTAAGCTGTGTAATCACTGTTTAAGTTACGAGACCTTGGGACGTGAATAATTATATTATTTAAATATAATTTATTCGGTATTAGTTGTGTATTATTCCGCTGTGCGGTGCGACATTTAGTCGCATTATATTTGTGATGTATTACCATGAGCACGTGACGAATCGAATTCGAGAGACCAAGTGGCGGTCCCTGATTTGGGGGCGTCACAGAGATGACCTGACTCTTTTGCCCTACCTCAGGGTTGTCGCCGGAGTAAAATTATGCCTTTGCCCTTCTGTAAGGTTGTTGGGAATTGCATATTCAGATTTGATATTGAAAGTAAATATAAATGCTTAAGTGAACAGTCCTTAAGAGAATCATTGTACAAGGACTTAGATGATAGATCAAACGTGTTAGGTTGATCTGAGCCTTAATGTTTATCATTTATGTAAATGAATGTATAGAAGAAAAGATCAAACTTGTTAGGTTGATCTATTTGAGCTGTAAAAGTTATAGTCTTGACAGAATCGTAGTCTGTCAAAGACAGCATTTGAATGACAGGACAGAATCGTGGAGCTTAAGCAAAGATATCGTAATCATAGTCTGCCAAGAGATTCAAGCCTACAGAAGTTAAGGCAGAATCGTGGAGCTTGAGTGAAGATATACAAACTAGAAGTCTGCCGAAGAATAAAGTCTGCAGAGGCCAAGGCAAGAATCGTCGAGTTCAAGTGAAAGCATCAAAGAATCATAGTTTGCCTCAGAAGCCACACTGAGAGTCATAAAAGTTGAAAAGCATCTGCCGAGCCAAGTTAGGAATCGCAGAGTGCTATCAAAAATGTGAAGTCTGCAAGACAAGCAAGCAAGGAATCGTAGTCTATCGAGAGCTTAAGAGAAATAGTAGTGTGCTCTACGAAGAAGTCTGAATCACGCTGTGCAAAGCCAACACACAACTATTGTGTCACAATGACCATAATCGTAGTGTTCCTCCAGTCAACATCAAAGATTAAAGATCTAATGAAGGGAGGAAGAGAAACAAATGAAGAAAGGCTTATAGCCGTTGACAAAGTGATAGTCCTAATACTTCCATATTCATCCTTAGTTCAAATTGAAGAAGCATATTGTAGAAGCTAAGGATAGGACAAAAGTAGCCTGCAGAAAACACCTTTTCAGGTGTTAGGTGAAAGATACAGTCTGCTATGTCAGTGAACCAGGCGGTAGAACAGCAGAAAAGCAGGACGTCAACATCACTGCACAGAAAATGTCTGGAGCATTAAATGAAGCAACGGGAGCATTCAAAATGGCTATTTTTGAATGGCCCTTTTATAAGGAAATCAGACAAGGATTCAGACTAAGAAAGCAAGACGCAAAAAGAAAGAATACATTGAAAAAGCTAAGAGCAGTGAGGTACCAATTTAGAGGACTTGAAGAGTTCAAAAGTGAACTAAGTGAAGATCCAAGTCAAAGGACTTGAGGAGTTCAGAAGTAAACTAAGAGCAGATCCAAGTCAATGGACTTGAAGAGTTCAGAAGTGGACTAAGAGCAGATCCAAGTCAAAGGACTTGAAGAGTTTAAAAGTGAACTAAGTGAAGTTCCATGGCTGCTGGCCTTGAAATGATCTGAGTGATCCTGTTATAAGAAGATATCCTTAGTGGATTTCCTACTCGTGGAGTAGAAGAGTGGATTAGGAGTCATGTTGGCTCTAAACCACTTAAAACCCTGTATCTCATTGTCTCTCATTAACTGCTATAACTGCTATATCTGTTATAACTGCTATAATTGCTTATCTAACCTTAACTGCATTATCTTGAAGGGGAAAAAAGCATATATTCCGTTGCAGTCAGTATCATCAATACTGACTAAGTATTTTGGACCTAAGAAATTTTAAAATATCAATTCAACCCCTTTTTTAGATAACTATCGTGCCTTTGGGAACTAACAATTGGTATCAGAGCAGGTTCTCACATCTAAGCATACAAGCTTTAGAAGATCCTATAGCACAACTGATAAGCGAGACCAGGATAGGTGGAGGAAGCAAACCACCAATGTGCAACAAAGATAATTTCGCTAACTGGAAAGATCGCATGCAGGCTTACATGGATTCAATAGGTGATGATCTATTTGAAACTGTTCTGAATGGGCCCTATGTTCCAAGGAAGCTTGCACCAACTACAGAAGATCCAAACAACATGGTGGAAAAGATAAAGTCTGAATGGACTGAAAACGAGAAGAAGAATGTGCAGCTAGACAAAAAGGCTAAGAACATCTTGTTCCAGTCTTTAGAAGATGTTCTATTTGAAAACGTGGTCAACTGCAAAACTGCCAAAGAAGTCTGGGATGCATTGCTCATCATACATGAAGGAACTGAAGAAGTTAGAGAAAACAAACAATCTCTACTGACACAACAGTATGAGATATTTGCCCATGTTCCTGGAGAAAATGTCACTTCTACATATGAAAGATTCACATTGCTACTCAACTCTCTTCGAGCTTATGGAAAGGTTTATCCAAATAAAGATCTTATCATTAAGTTCATAAGGTCCTTGCCAAGTAAGTGGGATGCCAAAGCTACTGCTATTCGAGAGTCAAAGAACTTGCATGGAATGACTATTCAACAACTCTATGGCAACCTTCTTACATATGAACTCGAGCTCACTCAACGAGCAGAGACTCTATCTGAAGGAAGAAAGAAGGACAAAGGAGTTGCTCTCAAAGCTGAAGAAGACATCTCCAATGCCTATGATGAAGCTGAATCCTCATCTGTTGAAATTGATGATGTTGATGCTGACGAAGCCGCAATGCTGGCCAGAAAGCTAAGAAGGTTCATGCGTAAAGGAAGAAGCGGCAGAACTAAAAAGTACAGGAACATCAGCAGTCAGGAGTAGATAAATGAAATATGCTACAACTGCAAAAAGCCTGGTCACTTCATGACAAACTGCAACAAGCCCATCAAAGAAGAACTCAAACGAAGAACAAATCCAAAGAAGGAGTTCAGAGGCTACAGGAAGCATCAGAAAAAAGACAAAGGTCTTGTAGCTGGAAGTTTATGGAGTGACTCAGATAGTGATACAAATACTGAGTCTGGAGATGAAGAAGAACCCCAAAGAGCCAATCTATGTTTAATGGCCAAGGAAGCAAACCACATAGAAAATACTGATCATCCTGAGGTAAACACAGAAGATGTATTTGACTTTAACGATCCTAATGTAAGTATAGATCGCTTAAGAATTGCTCTTAATGATATGACATATGATTTATATCAATATAAGAGGAGATTCAGAATTGCTGTCCAAAAATTACTTTGACGTTCAATTCGAGAAAGAGAAAATTCAGAAAGAACTGGAAACAACTTTATTATGCTCTACTTCTCTCTCTCGGTTTGAAGCTGAAAATAAGATCTTAAAACAGACAAATAATCTGAGTACTCAAAGAGAGTCAAAACTGATCTCTAAAATTGAGGATCTAGAAAAAACTATTTCTATATGGAATAGATCTTCATCATGCATGAACTCTCTGATCTTTAATCAGAAAAGTAATTCTGACAGAACGGGTTTAGGCTATAAAGAGCCTACCTCAGAATCAAGTGTGGAAAAGGTTAAGGATACCAACTGTATCAGTGCCTTTAACTAAAGTAGAAGCATTGTATTTATGAAATCCACACAGAAGGAAGAAACCATGCAACATGAAGGATCTCGTACCGGCTTGGGATTCAGAAAAGAGAAGAGAAACTCAGTCACCACAAACCTACCTCGACGAATCATAGAGTCAAGAAAAATAGACTCCATGGGTTAACCTGGTAGGAATTGTGATGTTGAGGTTTACTCAGCATATAATATGAATACCAAGGCTGCATGGAAGAGAAAAATAAAATATAAGAACCAGTACTCACACAAGTTCAAATGGATGAGAAGTCCATACACACACTCTAGCATGCACTATACAAAATGTTTTGAATATGATCGAATAAATTATAATACTGCATCTTGTTATCATACCACTGTGCATAGAAGGCCCAAAATCGTAACGATCTGGGTCCCCAAGGTTACTAACACCTCAGGACCCATATCAGTCTGGGTACCAACATGAAAATAAAATTTATCTACAGGAAATGAGCACCATGACCACAATGAGACATCTGGATAGTGGATGCTCAAGACACATGACTAGATGCAAAGCCCTCCTTTCCAACTACACAGAGAAGGAGGGACTAACAACTACTGTTGGAGATATCAACTCTGGCAAGGCAAGAGATTATGGATAAATGGGAAAAGTGTCAAGTCAGCGATCTAGTAGCAGGATCATTCAAGTTCAGTGTCATCAAAGAAAGACCATGCAATGAGTACCAGCTCGGAAAGCAAACAAAAAGTTCTTTTAAAGGCAAAGCAGTCAACTCAATTGACAGGCCCCTACAATTACTTCATATGGATCTATTTGGGCCAATTCCGACTGTGAGCCTAGGAGGAAAGAGATACTCACTGGTCGTAGTGTATAACTACACCAAATACACATAGGTGTTCTTTCTTAACTCAAAAAATGAGACGAGCTCCCAACTGATAAAAATGTTCAAGCTGGTAATAAATGAAAAAGGAGAGACTATTAAGGCAATAAGAAGTGATCATGGCAGAGAGTTCGACTTCTTAGAAATGGACCAGTTCTGTGTAGACAATGGCATCAGTCACAACTTCTCAGCACCACGAACTCCTCAGCAAAATGGAGTAGCTGAAAAGAAGAACATAACACTTATAGAAGCAGGAAGAACTCTACTTGCAGCAACTCATCTGCCTGAATACTTTTGGGCAGAAGCCATCAAAACTACGTGCTACACATAGAACAGATCTCTTATACACTCTACGCTAAAGAAGACTCCCTATGAGCTATGGAGAGGAAGAAAGCCAAATGTCTATTACTTCCATGTTTTCGGCTGTTCATGCTACATTCTCAACAATAGAAAGCAATACCTGACTAAGTTCCAACCCAAGTCAGATGAAGGAATCTTCCTTGGTTATGCCATAGACAGCAAAGCATATAGAGTGTTCAACAAGAAGACATTAAGTGTTGAAGTCTCAATCCATATCATCTTTGATGAAACAGACATGGATAAGTCTGTACCACAAGACACTACGATTGACGATAATGACACTACAAATAAGTGGTCGAGCCCAACACTACGACAGTAGTCCCTGAAGAAAGAATTATAGCGTCCGAAGAAGAAATCGTAGAGAGGGTGAACCAGACGACGATTCTGAACAACAAGAACCAGAAGTCAATCTTGAGGAGTTCAGAGAAGAAGGCACCAGAACTGATGTTCCAACAGGGAACAGATAGAACCCAAGAAGATTGATGATGCAAGCTGGATTAAAGCCATGCAAGAAGAACTGAATCAGTTTGAGAGAAGCAAAGTTTGGAGACCTGTTCAAAGACCAAAGGGTCACCCAGTCATCGGCACCAAATGGGTCTTCAGAAATAAGATGGATGAAGACAGGATGATCACAAGGAACAAAGCAAGACTGGTTGCTAAAGGCTATTCTCAAGAAGAAGGCATAGATTACGATGAGACCTTCGCACCATTTGCCAGACTTGAAGCTATCAGAATATTCCTTGCATTTGCTACTCATATGAAGTTCCTTGCATTTGCTACTCACATGAAGTTCAAAGTTTTCTAGATGGATGTTAAGAGTGCATCCTTAAATGGTGAACTTCAAGAAGAAGTCTATGTGGAGCAACCCCCAGGTTTTGTCAATCCAACCGTCTCTGACTATGTCTATATATTAAATAAAGCCTTATATAGGACTTAAGCAAGCACCTAGTGCATGGTATGAAACACTAACAAACTTTCTTATTGAAAAAGGATTCACTAGAGGTAGAGTAAAAACTACACTATTTCTTAGGAAACACAAAGATAAAGTCTTACTAGTTCAAATATATATAGATAATATTATCTTTGGTTCTACTAATGAAAATATGTGCAAGAGATTTGCCAAGCTTATGCAGAGCAAGTTTGAAATGAGCATGATGGGTGAGCTAAACTTCTTCCTCGGACTACAAGTAAAACAAACTGATGAAGGAATTTTCATAAGCCAAGCTAAGTACATCAAAGACTTACTCAAGAAATATGGCATGAAATCAGCTACTCCCATGAAAACACCAATTGCTCTAGCAACTAAGCTTGACAAAGATAAAAAAGGTAATGGTATTGATATTACTCAATACAGAGGTATGATAGGCTCCCTTCTCTACTTAACTGCCAGTAGACCAGATATAATGTTTGCAACTTCTATATGTGCTAGATTTCAAGCTAATCCTAAGGAATCACACTTTACTGTTGTAAAAAGAATTTTCAGATGCTGATTTTGTAGGATGCGAAATAGATAGAAAAAGTACTAGTGGCACTTGTCAACTTGGCAATAGACTAGTGTCCTGGTTCAGCAAGAAGCAAAACTCAGTATTAACTTCAACAGCAGAAGCCGAATATATTGCTGCTGGTAGCTGTTGTGCTTAAATCCTATGGATGAAGAATCAGCTAGCAGATTATGGGTTTGATTTCAAATCCATACCCATACACAGTGATAACACAAGTGCTGTAGCAATAACAAACAATGCTATCATGCATTCTAGGACCAAGCATATAGAAATAAGATATCATTTTATTAGGGATCCTGTTCAAAATGGGACAATATCCTTGCAATACATCCCTACTAAAAATCAACTTGCTGATGTATTTATAAAATCCTTAGATGAATCCAGATTTAATAAACTAATAAGTGAGTTAGGTATGTTAAATTTGCAACCATAAATTCTATGCTCTAGATGGTGCTAACCTTGCAGATGTAAAGGCTAAGTCAAAATTGTAGAGATGACAAAGAGGAACCACAATCGTTGAGTGCTCCAGTCAATACAGAAAGACTCACTGTGATAGCAACAATCTCAAGCCAAGCAACCCTTTTGATAAGCGTCTCAGGGACAAACCTAATCCTTAGTGTCAAACTAAGAGGTTAGCCCTTCCTGAGTAACCTTAATTCGGAAGGCTTGCCATTTCAGAAAGCATCACAGAAAATCGTATAGTCAATGGTCAAGAAGCAAGCAAAAGATCAAACTCAACAATTATGGAGTGAGTCTCGGCATTCGTAGTCTTCCCAGAAGGGCACACTAGCTCAGGTGGAGCTAAGGGCAGAACAGAGATTTTCACATGGATTAAAAATCGTGGAGTTCTGCAGAATTCGACACGTGTCTCACGGTACAGAACATATGGAGGGAAGTTAAAATTATTTTGAACTATCGTCTGATAGTTCACCTTTGAATTTCAAAAGACTATCTTCTCTCTCTCTCTCTCTCTCTCTCAAGAGAAACCCTAAGTTTCAGAATGCTAAGACAAATTTGTTCAGTCCAGGAATTTCACTCTACATTAATGGCTGCTTCGAGTGTAATCTCCGGCTATCAACTATGCTTCGACGGGTTCGAGGAGTCTGAGCCTGAAATACTAAAAGTCCTTTCACAACTCAAGAGAGCAGGTCTTAAATATGCTTTGAGCATGAGCACAATGATATATCCAGAGTTGGTAAAGGAATTCTACTACAATGGAGTTGTTAATACGGACCATATTCTCACTAAAGTCAGCAATATGCAAATTCTACTCGACGCTGAAAGCATAAACCTGGCCCTAGGTTTTAAAAGGAGAGGTCTTCCATCCATGGAGGCTATTGACATCCAGAAAGGTCTGAAGGAAATGGGTTACACCAAAGCTGAAGGGAAAAAGGGGTACAAGAAGAAAGAATTTCCCCAAGAATATAAATTTCTGGCTGACATTGTTGGGAAGTGCATATGCTGTAAGAGTACCGGTCACGATTCAGTAAATGAAAAAAAATTGAAGTTTATGACAACAGTCTGTCTCAAAATCAAGCTCAACTATGGAGCCTTGCTGATGGACTGGATGCGTAAATGGATGCAAAGTTCAAAGAAGACCAAGGGCAACGCTAAAATGCCCCACGGAAGGTTTATCAGCATCATTATTCAACATGTGCTGTAAGAACCGTGAATTTCATGAATAATTTTTTTTATTATTTTATAATAAGAAAATGAATACTTATTAGAATATAAGTGTTTATGAGTTATGAGAAGTAATTTGATTATATTATATTAAATTAAATTTATAATAATTGAGGAAATATGGAGAATTGCAACTCGTAGAATGCCTTGTGTGGCATGAGAATGGAAAAGATGATGATTTAATTAATTCAAGAAGGAAATCAATAAGTGAATGATTAATTAATATTACATTGTTAATTAATCATTGTGATTAGTAAATAGCCTACTAATGAGTAATTGTTAATAATATGTTTACGAGTAAGTAATTGATGAATATGATAAGAGTTATATTTAATTAATTATTTGTTGAGTGCAATACATGTGATAGTTAATCGTACAATAATGTTATTAACTGTTATTATGAATAATAATCTGTTAAAGAATAAATAAAGATATTAATGGAAATGAGAATTTATTTGAAGATAAATAATTTTGTGAGTTAACTCAATTATATTAAATTAAGTAATTATAATAATTACGGAAAATACGGAGTTTATAATAAACTCGTGAAAGCCTTGTGTGGCATAGTGATGAAGAATATTACTGATGATATTAATTGAAGGACTTAATAAGTGAACAATTAATCTATAGTAACTATTAATTGTTATTGTTGAATATTAACTAATTGTTATGGAATATTAGTAACGATTAATAATACGTTAATTATTATTATTTCAAGCAAGGAAATAATAATAAACCACCTGTTTATAAATATGCTGAGATTTATATTTGTTAATGTGATAATTAATCCTATGATTATGAATTAAGTGTTATTAATAATTACGAGGAATAGATTAATTAATATTATTAATTAATTGATAAGATAAGCAAATTATTTACTTCTATGTGCAAGCATGTGAATTAAATGTATAGTGTATAGTAATTAACTATATAATATATAAAGTTTAAAGTGCGGTGTGACTATATTATATAGAAACCATATAGTAAGATTTACTAAGTTATATGATAATGCCTATGTGACTATGTGAGTGTGTGGACATTAAAATAATGTATCATGAATATAAATAATAATCGATGATTAATTATATATATAATGGAATAATAGAATTAAATAAAGGAGATAATGTGAGGTGATTATATCTGAGTAAATTATACCGGTGAGATAAGATGTACATGGATTATATGTGTTCAAATTGCATTTACTACATTATGTGAATTCAATAGGATTACATTGTGACTCTAACTAAAGTATAAACTAAGTGTGTAGTTAATAATATTAGGGGAAACAAATAAATAGATTACCTATTTTAATATTGATGAGGAATTAAAATAATAATTATTTCAATGATTATAAATAATTGAAATAATATAGTTTATGGTAATGTGGAAAGATAATACCCAATTAGTTTATATTCGGTATTATAACTGAAAATGGATTATATGTGTGCAAGTCGCACTTACTACATTATGTGAATTATATTGTGGCATGGATAAAATGTATACAAGATATAACCTAAAAGTACATATAATATATAACATAAGTATATGGTATGTGTATTGTAATACAAGTGTAGCATGTAGTTCATTTGCAAATGCTGAGATTGATATTGCTTGTCCCATAATATAAGGCACTTCTTCTCCTTCACGTGCATAGCCATAAGGCCTAAGCCTACTCTCTACTCCTCAAACTCAGTAAAATCACAGCAATGATGAACAAGGATGTGGATTTCATGATTGCCTTCAACAACTAATTACCTACCCTCTACCAACCTTCATGCAATCCTTCAATCCATGGGTTTGATTTAGTGGAAAATGACAATGTCTGTATAATCTTTCTTCTATAAATATAAACTCTTTTCTTCATTTTCAATTTGTTGAGAGTTTGCATAAGTGGTGAGTGAAAGCAATATATATATATATATATATATATATATATATATATCAGTAGAAGAAGATTGGATTAGCAGCAAGTTCTATTTGAATTCTAGCAGAGGTATAATCCCTCTTTCATTGGTCTTCATTTATGTTCACTGTCAAATTTTTGATTCTTGAATTAAGCATGAACTTCATGATTTTGCAATTTGATAATGTTAATTAGTAGCTATATTAGCTTTTAAACATATTGGTAATGCAATGCTGTTAGTTATAATCAAATTCGTAGGAAATTTTGTGATTTGGGCTGGAACCTGCCGAAGCAGGGAACTCACTGGTGCTGGCCGAAGCACGGCGCACCTGCGCCGGTTTATAACTGAGGCGCAGCGCAGCTGCGCCGGCCTCTGGAGACAGTTCCTTATTCTATTTGCAATCTGATCAATTCTAGCATACCAATATGACTTGAACATGCATGGAAATAAGTTTAACATGACTATTTAGGTTCCTTGGCATAGCATGAATGTGTTGGTTGGTGATTAGTATGCATGTAATAAGGGAAAAGATAGTTTTGAAAATAGGCTTTAATGAAAATAATGAACCTTAAGTTCTGATTTTGGTAAACATGCATACATGAGATAGCATACACATGATTGATTTTTGAACATGAATAAGCATGAGTTATGACTTATAGTCCTTTGTTCATAATCAAATTGATAGGTATTGAGCTAGCAAAACTTTTTCAAAGAAAAACTTGATATATTTAGACTAATATGCATGAACATTACATGATATATGTTCTGACCTTGTGAAGAGGTTAACATGATTTAACTACACATGAAAAGAGCGTTAAGGACGTTTTGTATATACGAAAGTGGGTTGTTCAAGTTTAAATAAACTTTCACAAAAAGCTTGGATGTGTTATAATCTAATAAACATGATGTAGTGTATATTCAGGAGTAGAACATGTGTGACTTATATTTCTTATGTGACCAAACGCACTACATACGCATGCTCATTTTTGGATAAACACATTGAAAGTTACTTAAGCATGAGTTAGAGATATTTTGAGGAAATAATTAATACTAATTATGCATATAAAATGAGGACCTATGTAAGCATACATACAAACTGATATCATGACTACCTCACATGTATGCATGGCAAACATTATATCCTTTGTGATTTCATGATCTTGATTAGCCTTAGCTCATTTGAAATCATAAGTTAAAAACCATAGCGTATCAAGAATAAGTGTAAGATCGCAATAAAAGTATGCAAGACCCTTTAATATGTTATTATATTATATGTGAATGTTGCGTTCATGACCGGACAGAAACCACAAGGCAACAGCTCAGCCTTGGCTTGGCCAGAGGGCTGTGCAGCTGCGCTGGCCCTAGGCTTAGCCATGGTGCAGCTGCGCCATACTAGAATTAGGATTGAGTCAGTTTATTGATCTGATTTTGACTAGTTATCTTATATGATTACTTTTACTTGTAGTATATGACCAGTATGCTAAGTAATGTGTTGAGAGGCATGCTAAGTGATAGAATTGAACGTTTGATTATAAACTTCCCAATGATAAGTCTAAAAGGTGTTTGTGAACTATAAATCAACGATTAGAAACTATGTTGATGACTTCATGATGTCTTGTAAACTGAACTGTACTATATGTACGCAAAAGTATGTGATGAAGTATGTGTGTAGTATGCGACTAAGTTAAACGTTTATAGGTGCGTTTAAATTTACATATCATAAGTAACTAATGAACATTCTATACATGTAATATATAAATAGGATTCAGAAGTGTTGATTTACTTAACGAGGATAAACTACGCATAAGGCAAGTTTCCTGACTTACACTCATTTATAGTGCAAGTATCTGAACCCTACTTTTATTGTGTTGCAAGTATCCTATCCTTGTGGTTACTTATTCGAGGAACGTCGTAAGCAAGTTCCGTAACTTATACTCTTTCATTGTGCAAGTTTCCTTGAAACCGTCCTTGTATATTAATTGCAAGTATCTGACTACTCTTTTATTGAGCAAGTATTTGATTCATACTCTTTGTTGAACACATATTCGAGCTTGTACTAACTTTGGCCGTACGAGTAAATAGGTGCTAGAATAATTCTTTCCTTACACACTTATATTTCATAGTCTGATTTAAATCACGATTATATTCTTTGAATTATTGTTGCGAGTATTAAACTCATAAATTGTTCTTATATACATTATTGAAATTGTCTACGCCATTTAATTCGGCTAGACCAATATTATGAAAGCGATCCACACCAATTGCCTTGGTGCGGACTCTTATAAATTGACTGAGTTGAACAACCCTTGTAAAAAGGGGAACTATATAGTCGGGGTGTCGACAGGGGTGTGGTAGGTTATGCATAACTCCAGCTACGATAGGCTGATCCCCTAATTATACTTGGTTGGGTTACCAAAAATATTTTTGGTGATTCTAGTAGAAGTTTGTGGTTCTTAGCGACCACTCAGTATCCATTATTTATTTACTTGAAACTTTGAATTCTTTGGATTCTTTTATAAATCCTTGGTCCACAGCGACACTTAGTGATATCTATTCATTCACTTGAAATTGTTGAAACTTTTGAATCCTTTAATAACTTCTCAACCCGTAGTAGTCTTTATTCAACTTCACAGAATAGATTTGGAAGTCATTGCTATTTATTTTGATCACAACATTCTTATTTGAAATCCTGAGCGATTAATTACCGTTTTACCCTTGAGATTTAGAACTGTATATATTCATGTTCACATTTATTGGCATATTACTTGCTGAGCAAATTTGTTGCTCACTCTTGCTTCCCATAAATATTTCAGTTAGGGCAGGGCAAGGTGGAACCCCAGGACAGGACAAATGCGAAGGCAAGGCTATGGAGTAGCTGTGCTTTTCTATATTAGGATGTTTTCGTTATGTTGTATTAAGACTTATTTAATGTTATGTATTAAGATATGTTTGGTTTAAGTTATGAAGTGCATTAGAAATAGTTTCGAGACTTGGGACGAGAATATTTATGTTATATCAATGTAAATTATTCTGTTATTCCATTGTTTGAGATTTTAGTTGTTATTAGAATTAGTACGTGATGAACCGAATTCGAGATCACTGACGGTCTGAATTTGGGGGCGTCACATGTGCTGGGTGACAGAATGGGGAACCATGAGGGTATTCCAGTCAACCCTAACAGAAAGATGACTCAACAACTATTTCAAAACTGGAAAAGGAATCCTGCAGAGAATGTGAAAATGAAATCAGCAACTTCATCAGCTGTAAAGGTGGACAGAGACGAAGAAGAAGCAGTCAACCAAGAAGAGGTTGAGGTTCTGTCCAAAAGGTATAAAGAGAAAAGGAAGATGTATGAAAATTCTCAAATGACTGAAGAGCCCCAAGGCTTAATCACTAAAGAAGCTCAAGCACCAGAGGAAGTTCTAAAAGAAAAGGAAAAGAAGAAAAAGAGGAAGACAAGTAGGGACATGGTTGAAGGAAATGATGGATCTCAGAAAATGAAGCGTAGTCACAAAACAAGAAAGCCTACACTAACTACGATTGTGGAGTCTTTACCACTCGTAGAGTCTAGGTTGACCACTGTTATGCAAGAAGATGATGCAACAGCCTTTAGGCCTAAACAACCTGTCAGGGCTGAAGCTGAAAAGAATGTTGAGGCTGTGTACAAGAGAACGAAGAAAATAAGGAAATTAACCAAGAAACAGTCTACTACAACTGAAAAGGATGACAGAAGTGAGGCTGCTGAACAAGTCATTGAATCCACAGCATCTGGTCCAACTCAACATGAGACTACCAATCAAGATGATGATATGTCTGGTGCTGACACTGAGGTAACTCTGAAAGGAGAAATGGAAAAAGGGGCTATGCTAGCAATGGAGGTGAACAGCCCAAATGAAGATAACAATGATCGAGTACAAGAAGAGGAAACTATGAACTCCCTAGCCTAAGAGAATGCTGTAGCTGAGGGGGAGCAGTCAGAAGAAATGGAAGCAGAACATGCAGAAGCTGAGGGGGAGCCACCAAGGGAAAGTGTTGAAGTCTCCTCAGTATATGAAGAATTTGTAGAGTCTGCTGCTGCAGAACTGGTAAATATTGCTGATGATGTTGAAATAAACGATGTGGTGTAAGTGCATGATGAAGAAATTGAAGATAATGATGAAGAGCTGAATGATGATATTGAAATCATAGCTATATACAGAAATGCAGAAAGAGCAGACAACTATACTCAATTGTTTAACTACTTGCCAATGATGTCATATCATAAAGCTCTGATCATCAACAACTGGGATCATATGTTTTGGACCTTCAAAGAATATCCAGCAATCTCAGTGCTCGTCAATGGTTTTCCAAAAGAGAAGAAGTTTGCCAAGAAGCTGATTTCGAATGAATCAACCTCAGAATCTAAGAATGAGGTATATTCCACTCCCATCTCTTTCATTGTTAACCACTCTCCATCATCCCACTTTAATGAGTTCTATGAACTACCAAAATGGATGGAAGCGGATCTTCACCCACTGAACCAATTTCTAGTTACAGAGTCCCAAAACTCTGTGACTATGGAACCAAACAATCAACCTACCCTCATAGAACAAAATGACTGTGACTTAGTGGTCCTTGAGCATGTCACCAATATAGTTGAAAAGATGCTCGACAGCTCAAACACTGAGGCATCTACTCAAGACTACGAACACATTTCTGAGCAAAATGATCAACCTAACTCAGAAAATATAGAGGCATCAGCATTGCCCCACAAATTGAATACACCTGACCCAGCAGCTCAACAGCAAACCACAAGTCAAACTCCACTGACTCAAATTGATATCCCATCATCCTTTAGAAATGAATATTTTGATACAACTCTTGCTCTTGAAAATATATCAAGGAGAGATGGTCACACTACAAAGCCTTCTACTTCTCATCAGACACAACGAATCTTAAATCAACTATCCCAAATGCCAACAAAGGAGGAGCTCAGTGATGCACTAAACAAGATTGGATCAGACTTAGGAGAAATTCTTGAAGCTCACTCCATAGCGCTTCATATGAGATTTGACCACATTATAGGGTTAGTCAAGCCACAACCAAAGAAGTTAAAAGCTGAGCTGACTAAGAAACTGAAGGAAGTGGTCAAGGAAATGGCTGACAGTCTGAATCAAAGAGATGCTATTCACTTCGCTGCTACAAAGAAACACAAGGAGGCTATTGAAATAATGCAAAAAATCAGTAATCTCAGAATGCGAGAATGATGAAACAGATTGCTGAACTACACACCTCACTTAAATTCTTTCAAGACTTGGGTATAGCTCAACTCAATGAGAACTACGGTGAAATGGAACAGATTCAACAAAAGCAATGCTGCACTGAGGCTCAAATTGCTGAAAATCATAGTGACACGTCTCTAAACCACTCACAGATGCATGAGTTGGTTGAAGGAATTAAGCGTCTATCTGAAGATGTTCGAACCCTTGATGCTGACATAAAGGGGGAGAATAATCAGGAAGGAGATGATAATATAAACAGAGGCAGAGGATGAGGAGAAGGAAGTAGCAGGAGGCAGCAATCGCAAAGGCAACACACTCACCTTTGTCAATCGTCGAGTGGTGGTGGAAATCTCAGAAGTCCTGATCTTCAGCCTCCACGATTTGATCAAAGTCCTATTATTGCTGAGCCCACTCAACGAAGTCAAGGTCAAGCCTCTAGCTCATAAGGCATAACATCAACTGGTCTCAGTATGCCTGTTGCAGATCATGCCTTCATGAACAGACATGATCATGATGAACCATTAACTTAAGATGAGCTAGAGGACATTGCAAGAAGAGATGAAGCCTCAAGAAAAAGGAGAGCTGCAGAGCATGTCTACTTGTAGAGGAGCAAGAGACAACGAAAATAGAGATAAACCTAAACTTAATTTTGTATTAATGTTTTTATGATTGAATGTAATATCTCTTCAAATATCAATAAATTCATGCTTATTCTCCAGAAATTTTAGTTGCTCACTGAAACACTAAGCCATATTTACTTTCTAGCATTTTGCATTTAGAAAATGATGCTATAATCTAAATCTCCTTGATTATGTCAACATCAAATAGGGGGAGATTGTTGGGAATTGCATATTCAGATTTGATATTAAAAGTAAATATAAATTCTTAAGTGAACAGTCCTTAAGAGAATTATTGTACAAGGACTTAGATGATAGATCAAACGTGCTAGGTTGATCTGAGCCTTAATGTTTATCATTTATATAAATGAATGTATAGAAGAAAAGATCAAACTTGTTAGGTTGATCTATTTGAGATGTAAAAGTTAAAGTCTTGACAGAATCGTAGTCTATCAAAGACATCATTCGAAAGACAGGATAGAATCATGGAGCTTAAGCAAATATATCATAATCATAGTCTATCAAGAGATTCAAGCCTACAAAAGTTAAGGCAGAATCGTGGAGCTTGAGTGAAGATATACAAACTAGAAGTCTGCCGAAGAATCAAGTCTGCAAAGGCCAAGGCAAGAATCGTCGAGCTCAAGTGAAAGTATCAAAGAATCGTAGTTTGCCTCAGAAGCCACACTGAGAGTCATAAAAGTTAAAAAGCATCTGCCGAGCCAAGTTAGGAATCGCAGAGTACTATCAGAAGTGTGAAGTCTGCAAGATAAGGAAGCAAGGAATCGTAGTCTATCGAGAGCTTAAGAGAAATTATAGTGTGCTCTACGAAGAAGTCTGAATCACGCTGTGCAAAGCCAACACATAACGATTGTGTCATAATGACCATAATCATAGTGTTCCTCCAGTCAACATCAAAGATTAAAGATCTAATGAAGGGAGGAAGAGAAACAAATGAAGAAAGGCTTATAATCGTTGACAAAGTGATAGTTCCAATACTTCTATATTCATCCTCAGTCCAAATCGAAGAAGCGTATTGCAGAAGCTAAGGATAAGACTAAAGTAGCCTACATAAAACAACTTTTCAGGTGTTAGGTGAAAGATACAGTCTGTTGTGTTAGTGAGCCAGGTGGCAGAACAGCAGAAAAGTAGGACGTCAACATCACTGCACAGAAAACGTCTGGAGCATTAAATAAAGCAACGGGAGCATTCAAAATGGCTATTTTTAAATGGCTCTTTTATAAGGAAATTAGACAAGGATTTAGACTAAGAAAGCAAGACGCAAAAAGAAAGAGTACATTGAAAAAGCTCAAGAACACTCAAACGAGCAACACTACGATACTGAAGAAAGCATGCTTCGCTACTCAGTCCTTTGAAAGACAGAAGCTGAACTACAACTGAGTAGCACATCTCAACTATCAACTGCCGATCCAAGTGAGGTACCAAGTCAGAGGACTTGAAGAGTTCAAAAGTGAACTAAGTGAAGATCCAAGTCAAAGGACTTGAAGATTTCAGAAGTGAACTAAGAGTAGATCCAAGTCAAAGGACTTGAAGAGTTCAGAAGTGAACTAAGAGCAGATCCAAGTCAAAGGACTTGAAGAGTTCAAAAGTGAACTACGTGAAGTTCCAGGGCTGCTGGCCTTAAAGGGATCTGAGTGATCCAGTTGTAAGAAGATATCCTTAGTGGATTTCTTACTCGTGAAGTAGAAAAGTGGATTAGGAGTCGTGTTGGCTCTAAACCACTTAAAACTCTGTGTCTCATTATCTCTCATTAATTGCTATAACTGCTATATCTGTTATAACTGCTTATCTAACCTTAACTACATTATCTTGAAGGGGAACAAAGCATATATTCTGTTGAAGTCAGTATCATCAATACTGACTAAGTATTTTAGACCTAAGAAATTTGAAAATATCTATTCAACCCCCTTCTAGATAACTATTGTGGCTTTGGAAACTTACAAAGGTTAGTACAAAGAAAGTGAAATTTTGAGTGTCGATATATGCCCCTCTTTGTCATGTTCATGCAATGTAATGGAATGAACACGACAAAGATTAATAGACACGGAGAATGCATGACAAGGTATATTTGATGATGCAATGTCATGTATAACAGATGTGATGTTGTGTGAGATTTAGAGAAGGGTTACTTCCCTGGCTGGGGAAGTTAAGGATTATGTTGTCGGGATTAAACTGACTCTCGCTGAATTATAGTCAACGGATTGCACCAATAGAGTCATGCCGATGCTTTCACTGGGTTATAGCCAACGGATTACATCATCCGGGATTTGTCGACTTGCGTAGGGTTGTTGCCAACAGATTACATCATTGGGGATTTGTCGACCTTTGTAAGGTTGTTGCCAACGGATTACATCATCGGGGATTTGCCTACCTTCGTAAGGTTGTTGCCAATGGATTACATCATCGAGGATTTGCCGACCTGCGTAGGGTTGTTGCCAACAGATTACATCATCGGGGATTTGCCAACCTGAGCGGGGTTATTGCCAACGGATTACATCATTGGGGATTTGCCGACCTGCGTAGGGTTGTAGCCAACAGATTACAACATCGGGGATTTGCCAACCTACGCGGGGTTGTTGCCAACGGATTACATCATCGGGGATTTGCTGACCTGCGTAGGGTTGTTGCCAACAGATTACATCATCTGGGATTTGCAGACCTTCGTAGGGTTGTTGCCAACAGATTACATCATCGGTGATTTGCCAACCTGCGTAGGGTTGTTGCCAATAGATTACATCATCGGGGATTTGCCAACCTGCGCGGGTTTGTTGTCAATGGATTACATCATCGGGGATTTGCCGACCTATGTAGGGTTGTAGCCAATGGATTACATCATCGGGGATTCGCCGACTTTTGTAGGGTTGTTGCCAACAGATTACATCATCCGGGATTTGCCGACCTTCGTAGGGTTATTTCCAACGAATTACAACATCGGGGATTTGCCGACCTGCGTAGGGTTGTTACCAACAGATTACATCATCAGGGATTTGCCAACCTGCGCGGGGTTGTTGCCAACGGATTACATCATCGTGGATTTGCTGACCTGCGTAGGGTTGTTGCCAACGAATTACATTATCGAGGATTTGCTGACCTGTGTAGGGTTGTTGCAAACAGATTACATTATCGGGGATTTGCCGACCTGCGTAGGGTTGTTGCCAACGGATTACATTATCGAGGATTTGCCGATCTGCATAGGGTTGTTGCCAACGGATTACATTATCGGGGATTTGTCGACCTGCGTAGGGTTGTTGCCAACGGATTATATTATCGGGGATTTGCCGACCTGCGTAGGGTTATTGCCAACGGATTACATTTTTGGGGATTTGCCGACCTGAGTAGGGTTGTTGCCAACGGATTACATCATCGGGGATTTGCCGACCTGCGTAGGGTTGTTGCCAACAGATTACATCATCGGGGATTTGCCAACCTGCGTAGGGTTGTTGCTAACGGATTACATCCTTGGGGATTTGTCGACGCCTTCACTGATTCATTGTCAGTGGATTACATCGTCGGGGTCGAGCCAAAACCTTCACTGGTTCGTTGTTGGTGGATTACATCATCGGGGGTTGAGCCGATGCCTTCACTGATTCGTTGTCGGTGGATTACATCATCGGGGGTTGAGCCGATGCCTTTACTGATTCGTTGTCGGTGGATTACATCGTCGGGGGTCGATCCAACACCTTCACTGATTCGTTATCGGTGGATTAAATCGTCGAGGGTTGAGCCGACGTCTTCACTGATTAGTTATCAGTGGATTACATCGTCGGGGGTCGATCCAACGCCTTTACTGATTCGTTATTGGTGGATTATATCGTCAGGGGTTGAGCTAACGTCTTCACTGATTTGTTGTCGGTGGATTACATCGTCGGGGGTTGAGCCGACGCCTTCACTGATTCGTTGTCGGTGGATTACATCATCGGGGGTCGATCCAACGCCTTCACTAATTCGTTGTATGTGGATTACATCGTCGGGGGTTGAGCCGACGCCTTCACTGATTCGTTGTCGGTGGATTATATAGTCGGGGGTTGAGCCGACGCCTTCACTGATTCGTTGTCGGTGGATTAAATCGTCGGGGGTTGAGCCGACATCTTCACTAATTTGTTGTCAGTGGATTTTATTGTCGGGATACTCAGGTATTGATTTTAATTGATTTCTGGTCTTCCGGCGTTTAACGTCAAGATTCCTGGTCTTTGCCGAACTTCTGATATTTCAGAAATTTTTTTAGGTTTTTTGGGGGGTCAAACTGTCCCGGAAAGGTATCATCTTTCATAATGTGACCATTCTGAACCCAAAATAACACGTTTTGAACATCGCGTTACTAATCGGGAAGTCATGGGGCCCACTTGTGGCAGCCGCATATGTGGTTGCGGCTGGACCAACCATGGTTAAGGCTGCCCTTGATCGAGCTTATACCTTTAGGAGGCTTCATTTTCACCCATTCCATTCGAAATTCTTAGTTTTTCTCTCTACAAAATCGAGCCCCAATTCATATTTACTCGATTTTGGCTTGATTTGGAGCGATCCGCCACCGTACATCTCTTCTACATGATACGGGTAATGTTAAGACTCCATTTTTTCGTGTTTTCATTGGCGAAAACCCGTATTTCCTTTCCTAAAGGCATTATATCTAACATGTATGCATAGACAATGTATGCTTACAGATCATCTTATAGACCGTATGAATGCGATATGTTATCATTTATCAGTTAATCTAGACATACATTATATATATGTGTTAGAATAAAAGTTTAAATTAATGTTTACATGCTTGGTTGTGATGGTATACCCTCATAGGGTGATTTAATACATGCTTCGGACATGTGGATAGTCTATTTTATAGAGGAGACTCTGGCAAAAAAATTTCATGAGCCAGATGTCAGGGTCCTAGATACATTCATGGATATACGAGGATGTGATTAAAATAATGTACACATATAATGGCACATGTAGGACATGCATGATGTGATGACCTAAATTATATTTCATGGATTTAATTTAAAATTTTAAATAAAGTAGGAATATACCTGACTTGGCTTTGATTCCTGCGAACTCATTGTTTATATATGGATTCGGCGGGACCTAGTCGTTCTACATCCCAGCGGGTTTCATTTAGAGTTCGCCGACGTAGAGCTCCTTCCAAGGTTCCTGCTCTTCAGATTAGCAATCGGGTACAGAGATTGACGGAGCAAGCTCATCGACCTGGTGGGGAGGACCATCCTCCTGTGGATGTGGAGGATATCCCCAAGCCTGAGGTTTGGCCTCAGCCCCCTTACTGCGCCTAGATTTCTTCCTGGCATCGAGGTAGCTGTCCCAAATTTGTTGGGTATGGATCTGAGCCGCCATCCCTCCATTCACTTCCAGGCGAACGAGGTAAGTGATTAATTTGTTTTCATTTCTCCTTTCTTTCACAGACGGGTTTTCTTAACCTTGAGGTCATGCAGGTTTCGGAGTTTACCCAGCCTAGGGGTAACTGGTTCAGTATATATGCTCTGTATCACTAGCTACACCCCGAGTACAGGGCTATCGTGGATTCTTGGGGATGTGAGGCTTTCTTCACCATTGCTCCCCGTCGCTGCCCTTGGGGCTACCTGCTAGCTTTTTTTGAGCGATGGTTTCATCAGAGTCTGTCTCTCCATCTGCTGGACTGCGAGGTCGTGATGACTCCCATGGACTGGAGGTACATCACTGGTTTAGAGTTTACCGAAGACAGGGTGCCCTTGGAGCCGTCTATCACTCCGACCACAGTGCGCACCCTCCTAGGGTTTTCTTCTCAGGAGGCCTTCAAGGCTCGTAGTATTTGATCGAGATGCTTGGGCATCGATTTCGCTCTAGACACCTTGCAGCAGCCGTTACCTGCTGATTTGGCAGAGAGGGATTGCATCTTGTGGCGTCTGCTCCTGAGCATTATGAGGGGTTATTTCATTGCGAACAACTCCTCCATTATTCCCTTCAGCTTCGTAGGGGCCATTCGAGACTTAGACCGCATTGGGGACTATGATTGGGGATCGTTTACATTCATTCTTTTCCTGCATGGGATGCGACTGCGATCTGAGGGAGTTATCGTTGCCTAGGTCGGATTCTACCAGTTTCTTCTGGTAAGTCCTTTTTGATCGAATTTCATTTATTTGACTTTTGATTGGTTTATCTTTTAATGGAGGGTTCTTTTGAATTGACAGTTCTGGGCTTACGAGAGGCTTCCATGTCTTCACCCCATATCTGTCTTAGGTTTGGACACTTATCCACAGGGACGTAGATGGCATCAGTCTACTTTGTCAGAGGTCCCGGTCGCGAAGGGCTTTACCCATTCCCGTCTTCAGTTGGAGACATTTGTAGCTCGGGACATAGTGTGGCTTCCATATTCCGGAGAGCACTTGTCCTAGGGATTTGAGGATGGTTTGCCGACAGAGCCAGAGTTTCAGTTATCCACTCGCCGGATTCCGTTCCTTTTTGATGGAGGTTGGGAGCTCTACCTCGGGGAACGCATTTTTCAATGCATTACTGGGGAGATTTGCCTTCCTTTTCTTCCTCCAGCCCAACGCTTCTGGCCTTTATCTTCGTCGACTGCATCGATTCCCACTATGGGGTATGATGGTTTTCACTTCTTCGACGGTACGATCACTTCTGAGGACTTTATCGCCTGGTGGGGGTCACACACGATAATAGCTCAGACACGTGCTACACAGTTCTTGGGAGATATGGTCCCAGGGTCACTCATGAAGAAGGAATGGATATCATATTTTCAGGAGCCTTCTCATCAGGTTCAGATTGCTGATTTGAGACTTCAGTTGGAGCAACTATCGTCCTACTGTCGCTATAATGGGTTGGACCCATCCTTAGCTAGTACTTTTGCTTCTCAGGGTAATAAGACTGGACCGTTAGGCAGTGGTGGCTCTCATGGTACTGGACCCTCAAGTTTTGGTGGCGCTGATGATAGAGATGATCCAATCACTTGTCACCTGGATATGTAGGAGACGCTTTATCGCCCGAATCAGCAGGATGTGCCCACACCTGGTAGACAACCCCAGGTTGACTAGTTTAATGATACCACCACTTTCCTGGGTGATTTCAACGAGGCGATGAGCCCATAGGTCATCTGTTAGTCATTGGGCATTTGTGCCCCAGTATCCTGTACTTTTTACTTTTTAGTTTTCACATGTATCATAGGTATGACAGTGATGTTTATGAAACTAATGTACTTGGCAAATATCTATATATGATGCTTTCTATTCATTTATCACACATGCTATTTTATCACTCGTTATGATGCATGCTTCAGATATATTTAAATAATTGGATAGAGATTGACTCTTGTATGGTCTTATTGACACAGTTTTTACAGATGTCGTCCTCTGCTGTGGTGCGTTTGGACCACCTTCCTCCTAGCCATGTAGCTAGTAGTTTGAGGGTTTGGTATGATCAGTTGTCATATATCGACCATGTCACTGTCAGCCGTATGTTAGGCCACTCTATATCTCTACTGTCCTTTCAGGTTCCAGCGGGATTTATTGTCATGATAATCAGGTATTGGATTCTTGAGCGTCATGTCTTCCGGTTCGGCTCGGTCGAGTTGACTCCTACTTTGGAGGAGTATGGTTGCATCTCGGGATTATCGATGGAGGGGCCATGTGCTCGGATGGCCTTGGGCCATATGCGCCTCCAGTTCATGACGATGACCGGACTTAAGAGGGCAGTTGTGTTGGCCGAGGTGGGAGGTAGCCACGTTATCTCCATGGACTTTATAATTACTCACTTCGCTTTTGCGGATAGTTTCGTCATTTATCACGGAGACTTTGCCATTTCAGAGGAGCGATGGGACGTTGCCCGAGTGGATGCCTTGGTTATGTGCCTCATAGCCTATCTATACATGCCATTTTATACTGACCATCTGGATGTGGAGATGTCGATGGCTGTTAGAGCTCTCCTAAAGGACTTTACTATACTTCCCCTTATCCTGGTAGAGACATTGATATCAGCCTCTATCTGCCATGACGTTGGAGATCAGGAGTTCAGAGGTAGGCCAGTGCTTCTATATATCTGGTTGATGACGCACCTCAGACTAATAGGGCGGCTTCATCGCCACGGCTTTTGTTTTGGACATGGCTTGCCTCAGGTCTACTCATATCGCCCGACTTCTTGCGTCAATGAGGCGTTTTTTTGGGTTCTATGGAGGAGCCTTTTGCTATTGTCATGTATTCTGGGTATTGCTCCTTTTTGAGTTTCATCACCCATGCAGCCGATCTGGATTTCCTCCCCTTGGCGGGTTTGAGGCGTGTGACGACCTATCATCCTTTAGCGGTGATGGGTCAGTTTGATCAGTACCAGGAGGTCCATGCTTTTGAGGGGACTGAGGATTATTGCTTCCCCATCTGCTCAGTTACCGAGGCCGATCTGGCTCGGGTTTATGGATTCTGGTCTCATCGACAGGCAGCGGAGTTCAGAGACTGCCATCCCAGTCGATCTGCAGAGTATTCAGCTTGGCTTAAGTCGGATTTGCCACCAGAGATAGTAGATCAGGTTAAAATAGGATCTTTATTCGATGACGATGGTTGGTCCACAGATGCTGCGGAACCGATGGAGGATCCTATATCTTCGACTGAGATGCTTTGTTTACAGATTTGACAGCTTCTCTAGTGAGCACTGCCCCGCGTTGGGCCTCAGTTTCCATGGAGGCGATGGATAGGCAGCTTCACTTGGTGACCTTTGAGAGGGATCAGGCTCGGTCTCTGTTGTTGACCACCGTAGCTGGTCGGGATGTTGCTATCACTGAGAGAGACGCAACCTATGCTTCAAGAGACCAGGCCTTTGTTGACAGAGATGAGGCCCAGACTTTCTCAGATGGACTCATTGGTCACGTACAGGGTGTAGTGCAGAGTCGAGAGGAGATTTTTTGTATGGAAGCAGAGATCCTGAGGCGGGTTGATATGTTGGAGCACGAGTTTAGAGCTGCTCCCCCGACTACAGAGACTGTTGGATATTTGGCGATGTTGGCTCGTCTTACCACTAATTTATAGCTCTATTTTATTTTCCTGTAGAGACTTTGTTATTATCACTTGTCATAGGTTAGAATTAACTTTTGTATTCTAAACAGTTGTATATATAAAAAGAAGCAAGTTCAGTTCACTTCCCTTGTTTGCGCATGTCTAGCTTTGCACATGGTTGCCATTTTTGCTTCATGATTTATTATGTCGACATAGAACTGGTCTCGTCATGTGGCATCAGATTCGGTAGGAGTGATGCTGAGATGTCGCTAGGTCTTCTCTGCATGAGCCGTCGATTGGGTGGGCTTTCTGGATACGATTTTGATTTCTGTATAGGTTAGGATTTGAATAATAGGAAAGTGTTTGAATTTTTCGAAGGTTAGACCACACCATAAATGGTTGCCTACGTACTCCCACAGATAGGAGATCAGGTCTTTCGTAGTTCAGGCTCAGATATGAAAAGTTTGAAAAGGGGTTTATTTGAGTTTGAGTTTGATTTGATAGGATCTTGATTTGATTTTTTGTTTGATTTGATAGGATTTTGATGTTTTTCAAGGGTCAGACTGCACCATAAATGGCTGCCTACATACTCCCACAGATAGGAGATCAGGTCTTTCGTAGTTCAGGCTCAGACCTGAAAAACTAGACTTGATATATTTTTTTCTTTTTCATTTTTTTCATTTTTTTTCATTTTTTTATCAAGACATAGTAGTCTAGTTTGAAAGCGAAAGGGGTCTCAGACATAATACCGTTTCACCGAGTCAGAATTGATCAATTGCGGGAATTCCTCACCGTCCATCTCTTCCAATTTCAAAGCTCCGCCCGATAGGATTGTTTTGACAAGAAAGGGTCCTTCCCAATTTGGGGAAAATTTTCCTTTAGCTGCATCCTGACCCGGAATGATCTTCTTTAGTACCAAGTCATGCTCTTTGAATTCTCGAGGTCGAACCTTCTTGTTATAAGATCGGGACATTCGTTGCTGATAAAGTTGACCGTGAAAGATAGCAGCAGCTCTCCTTTCATCTATCAATAACAAATGATCGTATTGATCTTGTATCCATTGGCTCTCCTCTATCTGGGCATCTAGCATCACTCTTAGTGATTCCATCTCCACTTCGACAGCAAGTGCAACTTCCATACCATATACCAGTGAGTAGGGTGTTGCCCTAGTCGAGGTTCGAGTCGACGTCTGGTATGCGAGTAGGGTTAATGGCAATAGATCAGGCCATCCCCAGTGATTTGCTGACATCTTCATCATTATCCTCTTGATGTTCTTATTAGCCGCTTCCACCGCGCCGTTCATCTTTGGACTATATATAACTGAATTGAGGTGTTTGATATTGAACTTGCCGCACAATTCCCTCATCATCTCGTTATTCAGGTTCTTCACGTTGTTTGATATGATAACCTAGGGTTGTCCATACCGACAGATGACGTTATTTCTAATGAAACCAACGATGACCTCCTTGGTTACCCTGGGGAAAGAAGCTGCTTCCACCCACTTGGTAAAGTAGTCAATCATAGTGAAGATAAATCGATGATCGTTACTGGCTTTAGGCTCAACTGGTCCTATCACGTCCATTCCCCACATGGAAAAAGACCATGGTGATGTCATGCAATGTAGTTAATTCGGAGGTGCGTGAATAATGTTAGCGTGGATCTGGCATTAATAGCAACGCTTGATATGATCATCGTAATCCGCTTTGAGGGATATCCAATAATGTCCTGTCCTCAGAATCTTTTTGGCAAGCAGAAGTCCACTCATATATGCTCCGCACACTCCACCATGTACTTCATTCATAAGTCGCTTGGCTTGATCTTTGTCGAGACATCTCAGAAGTCCTACACCCGGGTCTCTCTTATAGAGAGCATCTCCACTTAGGTAGAAATTCATGGCCATTTTCTGTATTCGCTTCTTCGCGGCTTGACTCATCCCTTATGGGGTTGACTGATCTCATAGATATTCTTTAATATAGTGGTACCAAGGTGGCCCCGCAGGTGGTATCTCATCTGATATCTCCCCTACATTGTTTCCATACGAAGGTGTATTCTGCATAGTGAAAGTGATGACATGCATTCCCCTTCTTGCTGACAGGTTCACCAGTAAAGCTAATGTGGCCAATGCATCAGTGAAATCATTTCAGTTCCGGGGGATATGCATGAAGGCAATATCTTCAAATTCCCCTGCCAATCTAAGGACATGTCGATGATACGGCAGTAGATGCAGTTCTTTGGTGGTGTATGCCCCGGTAGACTGTCTGATGACTAGCTCTGAATATCCAAACACCGCTAACCGTTTTACTCCCATGGACTGAGCCAGCTTCAACCCCATAATGCACCCTTCATACTCTGCGGTATTATTGGAGTTGTTGAAATGCAACTTGGTGGCCACGGGGTATTGATCTCCCATGATGGATACCAGGACTGCCCCGGCTCCGGCACCTTCAGCGTTTGATGCGCTGTCAAAATATATTTTCCAGAATTGACCTTGATCCTCCTTATTGATCAGTTGAACAGTCAACACTTCCTCCTCTGGGAAATACATTTCCAGCGGCTCAAAACCCCCTGCTGGTGCAGCCGAAAGGTGATTCGCAATCCCTTGCCCTTTAATGGACTTTTGGGTGGTATAGATGATGTCGGACTGTTGAAGGATTAACTGCCACTTAGATAAACGGCAATTCAAAATTGGCTTGCTGAAGATGTATTTCAAAGAACCATCCTCGAGATGAGATAAGTGGTATGGCCGTGTAGGTAATGCTGTAACCTTGTGGCTGCCCAAGCTAATGCACGGCAGGTTCTTTCGATCAGAGTATATTTCTGTTCTCCGCTGCTGAAGCGTTTACTGAGATAATAGATTGCTCTTTCTTTCCCATGTCATCCTTCTGCCCCAGTAGGCCACCCATAGCATTGGAGTTGACTGAGATATATATGAACAACGGAATTCCATCCCTTGGGGGTACCAAGATAGGTGCTTCAATCAACCTCTTCTGGATGATGTGGAAAGCTTTTCGGCAGTCTTCATTTCATTTTCCCCAAGAGTTCTTCCTTAATAGTTTGAAAATGGGTTCACAGGTTGCTGTCAACTGCGATATGAACTGGATGATGAAGTTGATTCTCCCCAGAAAACCTCGTATTTCCTTCTCCATCTTTGGCTCAGGCATTTTCGTGATGGCTTTGATTTTGGAAGGATCCAATTCGATGCCCCGGTTTCTCATGAGAAATCCTAATAGTTTGTCGAATTTCACACCAAAAGCACATTTCGCTGGGTTTAATATCAAATTGAACTTGCGAAGTCGTTAAAACAACCTTCGAAGATGGGTGCAATGGTCATCAGCCTGTTGGGACTTTACGATGATATCATCCACATACACTTCGATCTCTTTATACATTATGTCATAGAATAAGGTCATCATGGCCCTTTGATAAGTAGCACCAACATTAGTAAGGCTGAAAGCTAGTCTTCGATAACAGAAGGTTTCCCAAGGGGTAATGAAGGCGGTCTTTTCCCTATCTTCTTCAGCAACTATGATCTGGTGATATCCGACAAAGTAATCAGCGAAAGAATACATCTCAAACTGTGCAATGTTATCGATTAATACGTGGATGAACGGCACTTAGAAGTCATCCTTAAGGCTGGGTTTGTTGAGATCTCGATAATCTACATATACTCGCACTTTTCCCCCAGATTTCGGCACTAGGACTACGTTGGACAACCATTCAGGGTACGTTGACACCATAATGATTCCCGCTTTGAACTGTTTGATAATTTCTTCTTTGACCTTCAGGCTCCATTCTGATTTCAACCGTCTCAATTTCTGCTTGACTGGTTTGAACCCTTCTTTAATTGGTAGTCGATGGACAACGATATCGGTGGATAAACCTATCATGTCTTCATGAGACCAGGCAAAAACATCATTGAATTGGGTTAAGAGTTGGATTAGTTCTTTTTCTCGGTTAGAGGGAAGGTTGGTCCCTATCTGTATTTCTTTAGGATTGTTAGGGGTTCCAACATTTATGGTGGTGGTTTGATCGAGGTTGGGTTTAGGTTTATCTTCGACCCATGCTTTGATTTCCTCGGGCACCTCGTCATCATCCCCTTCCTCTTGCTCGATTCCCATCAAGTCAAAGTCCCATTCTATGTCAAAATCGTAATCATTACTCAAATTCGACAAGTCATGGACATGTCTAGGCATACACAAATTTGGAAACCTGAGATAAAAACTTGATTGCTAAATATATACAAGTAGTCGTCAATTACAAAAAGATTCATCAGTTAGAATGACAACTAGCAATAACAAGCTACAGATGAAATGTAATAGACATAAATATAGATAAAGGTAGAGCTCCTTGTCAGTGGTCACTTCCTAGTTTTTACCCTTTTCGGACGATCTGTGGGGTGATCGTCCAATTGCTGGTCCTGAGATCCTGGGGAGTCGCTGAGATAGACACGCTACTGGAGTCATCGTCTTCCAAGATGGCCATAACAGGTTTGAACCTGGTCCCTGGATCCTCATTCGGGATGTTTACATTTCCCCAGTTAAGGACTGGGAGGATAGGATGATCACTTGACAGATATGCCCCGTTGGACTTCTTCAGGTCCTCTTCAGAAAGGCAAAAATTGCTCATAAATTGCAACTGAATCTGCTTTAGAAACTTCTTGTCTTTGGCCTTCTGGGCCGCATCCTTGAGAGGCTTTTCATTCTCATCCTACCGAGGTCCTCTCTGATTGAATTTAGGAATCAGAAGATTCGAGATAATGACGGGGATCTTCTTTAATGGTTCTTTAAATCCGGCTTCATTGAGGTTTGGCTTGAGGTGAATCAGATGATTAACTGGTTTGTGCTTGTGAGGATTCTGATGTCTGGATCCACTAGAATATTAGAGTCCAGCCTTTCCCAACTGCGTGGGTATACGGATTGGGTCCCTGATTCCTTGGCCAATTTTCCCCAATCCTCTGTCTAGTCGATGTCCTCAGGAAAGCATCTCCTGGCCAACTGCCATCACTTCAGGAGATATCCAGGGGATTAAGACCGGTGCCCCCATAGGGTTATATCGCGGATTACTTATCTCGAAGGCTTGAAAACTGGCGGGCTCGATACCTTCATTCAAGTTGATCAGAGGCATATCTCCAAGATCATGAACAGGATAATAAGGTCCCGCACTAACAGTCACCAAATTGTCGTTGACGATAAATTTTAGTTGTCGATGAAGAGTTGAAGGAACGGCGCCAGCCATATGGATCCATAGTTGTCCTAACAACAAATTATACCCGGTAGTGATCTTCAGGATCTGAAAAGGTATGTTGAAAGTGAAAGGGCAAATTTCCACAGGAAGTTCAATCTCCCCCACGGTATCCCTTCTTGATCCGTCGAAAGCCCGTACCACCACATGGCTTTCCCAAATCCGGTTTGGGTTGATCTTCATCTTTTTCAAAGTATCATGTGGATTAATGTTTAAGGACGATCCTCAGTCGATTAGCACGCCACCTACCACATATCCTGATAAAACAATAGCGATATGCAATGGTTTGTGATGTCCAGTTCCTTTGGCTGGTATATCGTCGTCAGTGAAGGATATCACATTACTGTCCAGTACATGGCTGATCAGGTGCTGGAATTTCTCAGTATCGATAGCCTTGGGTAAGTGTGCTTCCTCCAATACTTGGATTAGGATTTGACGATGGTCGTCAGAATCTAATACCAAATCCAGGATGGAAATTTGATGTGGTTCTGCTTCCAATTGCTTCACTGTCCTGGCTTCACCGTGCCCTATCTTGTGGAGGAACTCTATGATCTTTCAAGTAGATACCTTCCCCAATACCTTGGTTGCCGGTTTTGCCAAATGCCCCGAGAGGTGAAATGGATTCTCCCTAGGTATGATGGCGGTACAGTCAGGTGCCAATTTTATACCTTTTCCGTAATTCCATGGTACCTTCTTTAGGCTTAGAATTGGGAGTTGCGGCCACAGAGCCAACATCAAGGGTTTTGGCGCTGGTATCTCGAGAGTGGCTTTGTTTCTCTGCTCAGATATCCTTTGATGGTTATGGGTCAGTTAGACGTTCCTTCCATGAAAAGGATAATCACTACCATACACTCCAAATTCCTCGGTCCTCGAGGGTAATTCATCTCTTCCTCGCAAAAGATCTCAGATTTGTTTATCAATTTTAGTTCTCCTGATTCAATCAAGTTCTGGATTAAATGTCGCAGGGCCCAAAACTCCTCCGTGGCATGTGCAGGAGCATTTGAATGGTATAGGCAGGATCTGGAAGGGTCAAAACATTTCGATCGCGGATCTGGGGGTGGCCAAAATTCAATAATCTTCCCCTCCTCAATCAAGGTGCAGAGAATTTCCTCCCAGGATTGCCTCAAAGGGGCGAACTTTCGTTTGGCGACAAATTCTCGTCGGATCTGCAATCTAGCTTCGTGGGCCATCTTTTTGGTCCATTTATTCTGCTCCTGGCAGCGAATCTGATCCCTTCTGGGGGTTGAAATATCTTGGACAGATACGAGGTCGGTTGGCCTTGGTAGGACCTGGTCTATTAGCTGTCGGGTCAACTAGTGTTGGTATACAACCAATTCTGCCAACTGATCAACTTGCGCCTTGATTGAAGCCAAGTCTTATTCTACCCCATACTTTTCCTCAGGGTATCCCCAAATTGCAGGGTCATGTGCAGAGGGTAACTCTCCCATCTTCCTTAGGTATTTACGATTTTCCCCGCTTCTAGCACTGATCATATTGACTCCTTCCTCCGTATGCTGAGGCAGAGGGTTGTTGTTGACATTCGGCTGCTCGGGCGCTTTGACTATAATCTCCCCGATGTCAATCAAGTTTTGAATTTTATGCTTCAGAGTCCAACGCTCCTGAGTATCATGCCCTGGTAAGTTAGAATGGCAGGCGCATTTCTTGCTGGAATCGAATTGCCTTCCATTTGGATTGGAAGGTGGAGCAAGCTCAACGATCTTCTTTTGGGCGATCAGTAGGACTAATATGTTCTCCAAGGAGTCTCCCAAATGAGTGAATATCCTTCTTCGCTTGTTTTCCCCAACTTTTACTACTGTAGGATTTTGAAAATTCGCTGGATAAGAGTTCTACCTTTAGATGGGTGAGTTAGGGCTCTTGCTAGCAGATTGTCCCTGCAAGATTAAAGGGACATCTTCTTCCTTCATATTTGATCCTCTTTTGGGAGCGCTGGCACAATTTCTCGACTGTATGTGCTCGACGACGGCTTCCAAAGAAGTGAGGTCTTTGATTTTTCCATACTTTAAACCCATTTTCGCCATTTCCCCGTGTTTAATCATTTTGGAGAAGGATTTTCCTAACCTGGTGAGAACTCTCTCATAGAAAGGGCTTCTTGTATATCAATGAAGGTTGTCACCATCTCACCCTCATCCATAGGTGGGTTGACTTGGGCCGCCATTCGCCTCCACCGCTGCGCGTATTCTTTAAACGATTCATTGCCCAGCTTTTTGACTTTGGTAACCTGGTAGCGATCAGGTGCCATCTGGGATTGGAAATTGTATTAGTTGAGGAAAGCATGGGCCAAATCTTCCCAACCTCTGACTTTGGAATTGTCTATCCGTGCGTACCACGTTCGGGCTTCACTGGTAAGGCTCTTCTTAAACAGTTGCATCCGGAGGTTCTCATCCTCGGCGTAAGTTCTAAGTTCACCTATGTAGACTTTCAAGTGAGTATATGGATCTCCCAGTTCGTTATATTTCTCAAACTCGGGGACTTAAAACTTATCCGGGTATCTCGCCTTTGGGAAAATACACAGATCCGAGTAATTCACGCTCTCGTGGGATCCTGTCCCTTTCATAAATCGGATAGCGTCTTCCATCTGTCTAACTTTCTTCTTAATGTCTCCAGTGTCTCTGTCCTCTCGGAGGTCTATGATTTCTCGTGTCGTCTTCTGCATCGGGGCCTCCTTGGGTACTTCAACATCCAGGGGAGACATAGGTGTGGGCGTATGGGGATCACCTTCCTTCTTAGGTACATTTATGTCTCCTTGCACAGAGGATTCAGTTGAACTCTTGTGCTTAGACTCCTGAGATACTTTGCACTGTTCTCTTAACAGGGTCGTAATCTCGGTTATTTGTTTCTTAAACTCCTCGAATTCATCTCGAGATACTGGGGTATGTTCAGATGAACTTCCTTCAGCCATCTTGAATGGTGATGAACGGGCCTTCTTGGCTCGAGATCGGGTTCTAGGACCAATCTGTAAAAAATCAATATCTAGTTTAGGCTGGATATTGGTGGACAGGGATGCATGATATGTTATGTATCAGTTTAATGGTTTTTTAAACTTTTCCTGCAACACAACGGGTTAGTCGAATTGATGATAGGATGTGAAAGATGTATGAATGATAGTTCAAGATGTCGGTCATTTATATACACGGAAGATTAAATAGTGCATGAAGAAGCACACCGCACGTTTGGTTTATCAGAGGCTAACCTATCTTAGGGTTACTCTCACGGGCTGTTTGAAATTGGTTCCCAGATCTTTGCAATTTACTTGATGAAAACATCCATTTTTCAATTGGAGCGGATCTGAATGGTGCCTTTCCTGAGCCTCACAATGGAAACACCCAGAAGAGTCTAGTAATAAAAAACCGACGGGATTGCCTCCTAATGGAGGTACCACACAACATACATTCACATATATTCACGTCCTTACCGCATGTAATATGATGACATTGTGCGAGGCACTAATACAAAATGCTAAAAGATTGATACACACATAGATCATTCACATAAAATGCATATGTAGAATGAAAATCAAAAAATTTGATCGCGACTTAAGCCCTCTTTGATCCCTAGAAGAGTCACCACCTGTCGACGCCGGGAAGAATTTAAGTCCTCTCTAGCTTTCCTTCTTGTTGAAGGAGGAGGTCTTTTCTCTTTGGGTTGGTTTTCCATCCTCTCCTATCCGTAGGAAAAATAGAGGATTGCCCATATTCCCTAATTTGATATTATTCGACCCTTTCGCTTTCGCTTTGTCTTTGGCGTTCCATTTAAAGGGTGAATTTTATAGGAAACTAGTACTGACATATGTGTCGATGATTTGAAAAGATTGATGTAATTTTAATGATTGTACCGAATGAGATAGAGTCACCAGTTGGTATTTTGGAAATGGATGTACCAACTCATCCGAGTTTTAATGGTTTTTTCGCAAGATGGTCCAATACGTGACTCTAAAGATTGGTCTTGAAACCTGAGATTTGTGGAATCAGGGGGCTAGGTTAAGCGGGGGGAAGGTGTTAGGCACCCCCCGACTCCCGTGCAAGCACGGTACTGTATCTTATTGATTTTCTATGCATAAAATGTGTATGTGTGTGTGTATGCGTGTGTGTGTGTGTGTTTTATTTTGAAAGCTTTATTAGTTTGTTTCTAAGTCTTTATTTTGGGTGACTTGAAAGTAGTGATGTACCTCTTTTGCGCCTAGGTACGAAGGATTTGATTCGATCAAAAGTTCATTTTTAACAAGATATATGAATTAAAATGAGATTTTAGAAAGTAAGGTTTTGAAATCCTTTACCCGACTAGGAATCGAGGACTTCGATACTTCCTTTTATTCTTTACGTTTATTACGTGATCTACCCGAATCGCTTTATTGTTCATCAAAAGCTCTTAGTGGTTTTATTAGAAATCATTTTGATGATATGCATGCAAAAGCGTTAAAAAGAAGTCAGATCATCGTCGGGCATGTAAGCTATCTCGATGAACCGAGCTCCCGCGATCATGGTTTTCACTATCACGAGATCTTGAATCCGACCTCTCGAGACTAATCCCTTGAGTTCGTTTTCAAGATCCAAATATTACATGTACAACGATATTTACGTTATTTAATGCATTTACATCATAAAAACTAGTCCATCGTGGTAATCAAGTCGGATCCATTCGGGGATCTCAACATTAGGATTCTTATGCTCACATGATTTGTACAATATTACATATATATAATGTCCACGGCTTCGATATTAGATGATTTCATCGATTGAAATCACCGCTTAAGCCGTTTCGGCCCCCCTTTCACCTCTAAATATAGATTTAGGCTTATACGGGTTAACCGGGACCGTTCAAAATAATAAATCCATAGTTATACCATGAATCCAAGCCATTATAGCCCACGGGTTAAAGCTTCATGCTTAATAACCTCTCGGAGGCTAGATTACGCTTAGACTTAGGTATATCTAGCCTCCGCGGTCGATTTACAACGTAATAAGCATAATATAACCAATAGAAATGTAAAAGCTATCAACTATTACACAATATTCTTAAAATACAACAAGTTTAGCTATAGTCAAACAAGATATCTCATTAATCTATCATTTGAATAACATTTACAAAGAAACGAAGCTCGAAAGTGCGTTATTTCACATTGGGAGACGCGTGAACAAGCATTTTGACTTCCGGGATGAACTAAGAACACTAGTTGGGCTCCAAGTAGATGCTAGATGGAATGATTAAGCTTCAAAGAGGTGTAGACAAGTTCCACCCGAGCCTTTCTCTCTCTAGAATATTTGTTCTCTCTCTAAAATGTATATCTCTCTCTTTTAAAATGAACTAGTGTGGGTGTTATAAGCTGCTAGAGGCAGCCGCAACCATAAATACGGCTAGCCACAGATATGGTCAAGGCTGGCCTAAGTGGGCCCCACATGCTAGGTCGGTTGTCCTTTGGTCTCAGTTCGGCAGAAGTTGACGTTCGTCGCTTGACTTTTCGGACAATCTTTGAGGAATGCAGAGGGAACAAATCGATTTTGACTGGATTAGGGTTCGGAAAGTCGATACTCGTAGCCAAGATATATCCACCAGGTCCGGATATCAGTTAGCCGACTCGTCTCTGATTGCACGTCATTAGAGGTTTGCTGAAGTGGTTTTCGGTGATCACTATCTCAGCTCGTCGATCCTCGATCGGTTCACGGTATGTTCGGACGTCGTTGGTCCTTTGCATCACTCCCGGGGTTGTCTCCGAGATGACCCGTCTCTTTTGCCCTACCTCAGGGTTGTCGTCAGAGTAAAATTATACCTTTGCCCTTCTACAAGGTTAGTACAAAGAAAGCAAAATTTTGAGTGTCTACACTCACTATATTCCTATGTGAATCAAGTTAATTAGGGTTTTAAACACAAATTCTTTCATTTGTTAGAAAAGACACATGTATATTCCTATCCATACATACTAATCATATTAACCTTATTAAGATTATATGAACAGTTGTTATCATATCCAGATCTCAATCTATACTCAATTTTCCAATTTTATATAGATTATCACAATAATTGTTGGTCAAATAATTAATCAATAAGCACAAGATACAATAAAAGATTCAATAATAGTTAGCTTTCATTAAACAAGAAGAATTAATCTAAAGTACATATCAAGTTTCATTGCAATCTTAATTGAAAGTTTAGTTCATAGCAATAAAGGAAAACAATCATCCAAATCATAAATTTAAACATCCTAGATAATTACAAACATAAAAGATTAGAGAAAAGAATAGAAGAAACTGTGAAATTGCTCCTAGTTTCTCTCTTGATCTTCAGCCCTTGCAATCTTCCTTCGTATTCTCCCTTATTGTTCCTCTGTAATTCTCTTGTTGCGTTCTTTTCTGAAGTCTTCTGCCTTTTGTATTAGTCAAACCCTCATTCAGATTCCTAATTGGCTTCAATTTCTGTCCAATAACTGAAAAATTCCATCTTTGGTCGAGCTTGAGCGCCTAGGTGCTCAAATTAACATTGGACCAAGCGCCTAGGCACTTAACTGGTGCTTCATATTTACAAAAATGACACTCAGCTCCAATTTTAATGATTTTGAATTCTTTTCTTTTCCGAAATGACCTATTTGCCCCTCCAGCTCTGTCCTGTAATAATTAAACACAAAAATGAATAACATGATACTAGAAACACTCAAGGATAGCACTAATTAAGCTTGACAATTCATGATTCGTAAGAATAACACTCACTCATCAAATACCCCCAAACTTAACCAATTATTTATCCCCAAACAATGCAACAATGCAAATGCAACCTAACTATATGCCTACGAATCAAGTAACCAAATAACATAACATCCAACATTAGGCCTCAAAGATAACATATAATACTCAAATAGAACATCCAACTAATGCAAAATTTCCAACTTGAACCAATTAGCCAAACTACAACTGTCATCACCCAAGTTGTGTGTGTAAATCAACTATTTTAGTCAATCACAATTCAAATCATTCACATAATTAACTTCTTAGAAAGAAACTTCAGTTTTACTTAACTCCATCAATAAACACATCCAATCTAACTAACGCAAGCAATTACCAAGAAACGTGATATCACCAAGGTTTATTACATGAATACTTTATTATTTTACGAGTGCGTTTTACGCTCCATCTCGCTTGTAACTCGACTTGTGCAATGTCTAATTTTCTTAGGCTTTTCAAAGTTACCCATGTATCGAGCTTTCGACTAATGACGGTGACACCCCCAAATTCAGGTACTTCAATTTTCACGGGATTTGGTGTTCACTGTACAAATATCTTATATCTATCTACCGATAATAAATGCAAACCATGAAATAGATAAAAACATCTCCATCATCTCCCCTTATGGGGTTACAACATCTGAAGAATATATAAATAAATCAATCCCAGGTTATACTAACCTTAAAATCTGTGCAGAAACATAAATAAATAAATAAGTCTTAAACATTATAACATAAGTTTTAAACAAATATTCTCAAATAAAACAACAAGTCTTCATCACTTGTTGACTTTACCCTTGCCTTTGCTAGTGGAAGGCTCGTCGGACCTTTCGTTCTTAACTACAATGTTATTATGCAAGAGTGAGCACGATTTTCCACAAGTATACAAATATAACAATATAATAACATGCAAATAAGTCAAAGAAGTCTGAATAATAGAACGCTCGGCTTTTGAATCAAGAATGAATAACCAGAATCAAAAGTATATCCGAGGGTCATAAGACCTTGAACTATGTCCCAGGTTGTTAAGTATTTCTACTTTAAATCTTTAACAGTCATAAGACTATATGGACTCTACTACTCGTACTTAGGGGGATCAGCCCTTAGTACCATATTGTGCAAATATCTCAACGCTAAAGAGTAAATAATCCCCTATAAAAGGGTTGGTCAACTCAGTTTGACATCAGAGTCCGCACCTAAGGAAGTTTGGTTTGGATAAGCTCAATAACAGTTCTCAAATTTAGAACGTTCATCAACTATGGACTAGTCGAATCAATAAGGGTTTGCTAGCCTTACAAGGTTCAACAACAATTGATAATCAAATTGAAATAATGAATCTCGAGGATATACAATTGAATAAGGAATGTATACTGAAGTAATACTTTACAATGATTATAATATCTCATACGAAATCTTAACTTGAATAAACAAGAATAAGAACTTGATTGATATAGAAACATAGGTATAGAACTTGCTCAATGAATAACTTTGAATTTAGAAAGCTTGCTCAATAAATGTTTAAGTTTAGAACACTTGCGTAATGTAAAAGTAAGTTTTAGAAACTTGCTTAACATAAAAATAAAGATTAGAAAACTTGCCTCGTGCACAAGCTACAAATATAATTACAATTCACTTCCTCAACGTCCGACACATGACATTACGTTTACAACTGTGACACCCCCAAATCCGGGTACTTCGTTTCCACATGATTTGGTGTTCACTTTCTAATATAACATACATCTACCCAATGAATAATGTAAAATAAACTACAACTTAAATTAGAATAGATAAATCTCCCTTAAAACAAGGGTTACAACCTTTTCAAGATAATCCCGGTTTACTCTAACCCTAACATGAATATAATAAAGTGCGGAAACAAAAACATAGCATTCAAGTCTTATTACAATCATTCTCAATATAATAAAAACAAGTCTTCACTTGCTTTGCTTTCCCTTGCCCTTACTTGTAGGCGGAGCATCAGCGTTATCAACCTTAACTGAAATTGTTATTTAATGCAAGAGTGAGCAAACCACAGCTCACTGGAGTTTAACAATAATATAGACATGAAAGGATATATTTAAAAGAATCTGAACAACTTAGCTTGCTTCAATAATAAAGAATTGAATAATAATTCTCTATCAACATTAAAATTTGAATATAGAATTTATCTGAGGGTCATAAGACCTTTGAACTCTTGTCCTAGGTTATAAATATTTCTATTTAAACCTTTAACAGTCAATAAGACTATGGACCTTAACTCGTACTTAGGGGGATCAGCCCTTTGTACCATGTATTGTACACAAATATCTTAACGCTATGCGTAGTATCCTCCCCTAGTAAATAGGGTTGTTCAACTCAGTAATTTGAATTCAAGTCCGCACCAAAGAAAGTTTGGTTTGGATAAGCTTATAAGGGTAATTTAGAATTCACGTTCATCAAATAAGGATTAGTTGAATCGACTTTCAATAATTCATAAATAAAAGAATTATGAATTAACATATGCTTTAGAAGTAAATTTAAAGCATTTAACATAATAACTGGATCTTACTTGAACGATAAGTTAAGATCATTTCAATTAAATAACAATTGTCCAATACAGAAATGGAAAAGACATTCTCAATAATGAATATATGAATTCCAAAAATTATACAAGATTAGGGTTTAGAAAACTTGCATAAAATTAACGAGTTTAGGGTTTAGAAGACTTGCATAAAATTAATACAAGATTAGGGTTTAGAAAACTTGCCTCAAGCGCAAGCTACTTAACACAATTCACGTACTTTAATACTTCCTACACATATATATTCAATCACAATAATCAAAATTAGTTAACACGTAACTAATTCACATAAGTGGTTAACCCTCATGGTTAACTCACTCTAACAATAATAATCAACTATCACATAGTTAATTAAATCAATTATGTATTTAACTAAATTATAATTAAACAATTATAATTCAAACACTTAATCAAATTATAATTACTTAAATTATAATTACCATTTAAATTATAAATAATTATAATCAATTAAACCACATCATGCATTTAATTACACAAATTATAATTAATCATGAAATTATCAATTTATAATCCATAATTAAACATGCATTTATTAAATTATAATTACATAAATTATAATTTAAATTGACATCTAATTGATTAAAATAAATCAACTTCTATATATTATAATTTCACAAAAATTATAATTTAAATTAAATATTTACTCTTAATTATAATTAATAAAATTATAATTAAGTAACTTATTGTACAATTAAACAATTATAGTTTATAATTTAAATACCATATTAGTTTTTCAAAACTTCTTTTTTCTCAAATTATAACACATGTTATAGCAGCTAGATACCTGCTCATTGTCATAGAATAATTAAACTAAGCTTAGAATTAACACTGCACAAAAAACTAAAGTCACTGCCACTGCCTGGGACACGGCGCAGCTGCGCCACCTTTAGCCTTGACACCGGCGCAGCTGCGCAGGGGCCAAACCTACGAAAATCCAGTGGCGCAGCTGGGCCGCTTCTACCCTTACTGCCTGCGCAGCTGCGCCGGCAGCGGACAGAAACAGAGCAGCTTCGCGAGTAGTGCAGAGAAAAGCCAAATTGGCTTAATTCTCTACAATGAGTTCTCAATTCAGCGAACAATTTTTATATAAAACTTTACAGAAACAAAGTGCAAAGCTTCTAACATGTTTTGAACACACTAATACATCAATTAGAAAGATTACAACAATTAATTTTTACAAAAATTTAAAGAAAATACCAATGTTAGTGTTCTAGATGAAATTGAACACTGCGAATTTGTTTTAAAACCAATTCTCACAATTCCAATCCCAATCAACTAATTTCTAAACATAATAACATATTCCACAATTAATTTATACAAAAATCAACAATCAACATATATTTTGATTTCTATGAGAAACTTTATTTTTCCCAGACACTTCACTGTGACTTTTGAAAAACATAAATTCTCCATTATATCATATATATATATATATTCATGAATTAAACAACTAATTAAGCATACCATCACATATAGACATGATATGAACACAATTATATATATATATATATATATATATATATATATATCCATTATGCTATACAACTTCTAAAACATGTTTTACAGAGAATGAAAATATAAGGATCATAACTTTAAAACTGGTTTTTACAACAATTGTATTTTGAAAATCTTTCCATGGCACACAATTACATATGAAAACATATGAACATCATATATACATAGTCATAATTATACAACTTCATGAAAACTCAACTTTTGACAGAGAATAAAATACATGAAACATATGAATTGAGTTCTATAATAATTAGAGATTATAGATAATACCTTTTGTTAATAGATTGAAAGAGAAAGCGATGTGAGTTCAATTCTAGCAATTCTTCTTCCTCTTTTCTCTTCTCTACTCTTCCTTTTCTATGCTCTCTTTTCTTCTTAGTTCTTAGTTTAGACTTAAGAAAAACTAACGTAGTTTAGATATATTATAACTGATATAATATACGTATACTAATGATATATATGTAACTGCTAATTACTTAATATATATAATAAATACATTTATTATGTAAGTTACAAAAAATCAAAAATCACAATGCCTTGTTTGACAAAACAAGGTTATTTTCAAAAACAGATTATTAATGCTAAGGTATTGTTTGGTAACAGTTTATTTAAAAATAGCTTTTTGATAGTTAGGGCCCTGTTTGGTAGAAATAGGTTTAAAACAAATACAAGGGCCTTGTTTGGCAAAACAATTTTAAACCTTTTCTTTATTTTAACAAATCATTTAACACATACTTTAATGTCACATTTTAATTAATTAAATATTAATCAACTAAAATCTAACATTAATTAATCACATAAAATTGCTACATAATTATAATTACTCGCTAATTATAATTCATGTAACACTTCATCACATAATTCATCTAATTTAATTCTCTCAATTAAATTAGAACTATAATATAAAATTAATATATACACATCAATTAAATAACATTCATTAAATTAATATGTAACACTTAATTAAATCATTTTCCATAAATCACATAATTATTTATTTCACTCAATAGATAATTCACATAAAATATTTATTTAACTCAATAAATAAATCTCATAAAATATTTATTTAATTCAATAAATATTTAAAATTAAATATAAAATCTCAATCGTTACAACAACATCGATTAGTTCCATTACCACTACGTTTACCTGTTGAACTTCTCACTTAAGTTCAACTTAACAACTTGGTTCACAAATCCTAATTTGTTAACTAACTACATAACGTGAATATGAATCACAACATGCATACCACATAATATGAACTCTTAGACAATCGTAATCAAGTCTTAGGACATCAATATCCAAGTTCACACATAGTTTATTAACATGAAACTTCAAATTATATTATACATGTCAACAACGTGTTATAGTATTGTATTACATGTTCATCATGTTATCAGGTTCATTAGGTTAGGTTAACTCATCATGATATGGCTTAAAAATACACAAAAGGATCAAAAAAATATTTTTCTCTGCACCCCCCACACGCTAGGTCGGGGGGTAGGCCCGCTGGGGCGGGTATGGTTTTGGTAGAGGGCCCGCTGGGGCTGGTGGCCTTGGCTAGGTTCAGTTACAGTTCGCAAAAAATTGAAGAGAATGCCAAATAAATCCAAATTAAACTAATACAGTTATTCCCATGAAGTATAAACTTCACAGAAACATCATACAATGATTCTAACATGCTTTTAACACTTTAAATCACGTAATTATTCAAATCAAATCACATAAATTCCCTGTTTTTGGTATTTTAAAAAGTTTAGAGAGAAATCATGAAATTTGACATCACAGATTCATTATAATTCTGAATCTATCCGTTTAAAGTCTGTTTTGTTCGTTTAGACATGCATAGTCATAAAAAACTATCAATTTCAAGTTAACTAAACAATTAGAACACGCAAATCTGTACATAAGGGTCATATACGTGTTTTTCATACTCTGTAACATATGAAAATTCAATTAAGGCATAATTACATGAAATTGATTGTTTTAAAACATACATAGATGGTAGAAATCATGTTATAATCATTTAGTAACATATACATCCATCAATTTATGCATTAATCACAAGGTAGGCTTTTACAGAGAACTTGAAAGTATACGTTCATGGAAAACTTGAAAACTTAATTTAAAAGCTTATGATGAAGGAATTACCATTGCTAGTTTGTGAAGAAGATGATGATAACTTTAGAACCTTTAGCCTTCTTCTTCAACTCACAAGTTTTCTCTAGAATTCTCTCTATGTTTTCTCTCTTTTTTCTCTGAAGTATTCTCTCTGTTGAATATGCTATATAATATATGAATTGATATGATATAATATATGTATAGTATAATACATATAAGAAGTTAATTGATGTTTAGTGGGTCGTCAGTTAATTTCCACCATGAATTAACTGCTCCCACTCACTAAGGCATTGTTTGTTTGTTCCCTTTTATTATTCCTTTCCATTTAATTTAATTAAATGCTTATTATATAGTTTAATGTCACACTTCTAATTAATCAAATAATATTTTTTAAATTTAATTAAATAAAATATGACAATCCACATTAAATCACATAATCACATAATTAAAATTCTCATTTAGTAATTATGTCAAATAATTGAATCTCTAATTAATTATTAAATTAATTAGAATAACATTATGCTTTTTAAATAATTCATTTAATCGAATAAACTCAATTAAATACATACTTGAACTATAAAAATTCTCCACATTAATTTAATCAATATAACACATATAATTAAATTAATCTACCACAATTCCATCGAATAATTATTTAACTCAATAATTAAAACATCGATAACTCAATAAATAAATCATCAAAATATTTATTTAATTCGATAAATATTTAAATTAAATTATAAAATTCTCGTTCGTCACATCTTTCCCCCCTTAAAAGGATTCTGTCCCCAGAATCACGATTCAATTAAATTCGTTCCGTTACATTCTCCCCCCTTACAAAGATTCTGTCCCCAGAATCGCTTACACAAATTAAGTAAATAAGTGTGGGTAAGTCTTCATCTTGTCTTCTTCGAGTTCCCACTTAGCTTCTTCAATGTTGTGGTTCCTCCATATTACCTTAACAGAAGGTATTACTTTATTTCTGAGAACTTGTTCTTTCCTATCAACAATCTGAACTGAAACTTCTTCATAGGATAAGTCTTTCTCAAAATGCAGGGGTTCATATTCAATCATATTTTGTAATTGAGTTTATATGGTCGTAACACTGACACATGGAAGACGTTGTGGACATGATCTAGCTTCGGATGTAAAGCTACCTCATACGCAACTTCTCTGATTCTTCGCAGCACCTCAAAGGGTCCAATGTACCTTAGGCTCAACTTCTCCTTCTTGCCAAATCTGATCTTTCCCTTCAAGGGAGAGACTTCTACGTTCTTGCGGTGTGGATCGACGTATTTTTTCTGTCTATCCTGAGCCAGCTACTAATCTTGTCCAGATCACTTTGACTATCTCGGCTGTCTGTTGTACCAATTATAGACCTAGCAATTGCCTTTTGCCAACTTCATCCCAGTATAGTGGAGTTCTACACTTTTTGTCGTACAACGCTTCGTAAGGCGGCATGCCATTACTTGCGTGGTAACTATTGTTGTAACCAAATTTAACGAGCGATAAGTGATCGTCCCAATTTCCTGTGAAATCTATGATGCACACTCTTAGAATAACTTCCAATGTCTGGATCGTCCTTTCACTCTGTCCGTCGATCTGAGGGTGATATGTCGTACTCATTCTCAACTGTGTCCCCATGCATTCCTGCAGTCGCTTCCAGAAATTCTATGTGAAGCACGGATCTCGGTCAGAAACAATCGACACTGGAACTCTATGCCTTAAAATAATTTCTCTCACATAAAGTTTTGCTAACTGGTCTAAGTTGAATCTGTTCTTGATCGGAAGGAAGTGTGATGATTTTATAAGTCGGTCAATGATAACCCATACTACGTCGTAGCCTTTCTGAGTTGTCGGAAGGCCAACTACAAAATCCATAGTAATATGTTCCAATTTCTATTTTGGGATCTCTAGTGGTTGTAGCAAACCACTCAGCCTTTGATGTTCTGCCTTCACTTTCTAACATTTCAAGCATTTGGCAACACAATCGACAACATCTCTTTTCATATTCGGCCACCAATAATATTGTCGGAGATCCTGGTACATCTTGGTACTCCCAAGGTGAATCGAATACCGCGAACTATGAGCCTCGCTCAAAATTTCCTCCTTAATCTTTAGCACTGGCGGTACCCAAACTCTGATCTCAAATCTTAACAGTCCCTCACTTGTCCATCTTGAATTTCAATTCATTTCCTTCGGATATCTTCTTCTTTATCTTCTCAAAGTCTTCATCTTGAAGTTGTGATTTCTTAACATTATCCAGCAAAGTTGTACCAGCTCCCAGCTGGAACAACTTTTTGTCAGACTCCATAGGATATCTCACCTTCAATTCTAGATTTTCCATTGCTGAAATTAACTCCTCCTGGGCAGTCAACAACATCAACTTCTCCCAACCCTTTCTACTTAAGGCGTCGGCAACCACATTAACTTTACCCAGATGGTATAAGATTTCGCAATCATAATCCTTGATCAATCCCAACCACCTTCTCTGTCGTATATTCAGATCCTTCTATGTAAAAATATATTTTAGACTCTTGTGGTCTGTATATATTTCACACTTCTCACCATAGAGATAGTGTCTCCATATCTTCAAAGCAAATACCACTACAGCTAACTCCAAGTCATGGGTTGAAATACCCCTTCTCGTAATCCTTCAGCTGTCGTGACGCATACGCAATGACTTTGCCATTTTGCATAAGCACACAGCCAAGTCCTTTATACGACGCATCACTATAACCCACAAAATTTCCTGTGCTATCCGGGAGAGATAACACATGTGCCGTACTCAACCTCTTTTTAAGCTCTTGGAAACTTTCCTCACACTTATCCGTCCAAACGAATTTCACCGATTTCCTAGTCAAATTCGTTAGAGGAGTTACGATCTTGGAAAAGTTTTGAATGAATCTTCTGTAATATCCTGCTAATCCAAGAAAACTTCTCACTTCCGATGGTATTTTTGGCTGATCCCAATTCATTACAGCTTCGACCTTGGAGGGATCTATCAAAATTCTGTCCTTATCAATCACATGTCCAAGAAATTGCACCCGTTCAATCCAAAATTCGCATTTCAAAAACTTGGCGTATTACTTCTCTGTCCTCAACGCCTCCAGTGTCACCTTCAGATGTTCAATGTGTTCCTCCTTGGTCTTCGAATACACCAAAATGTCGTCGCTAAACACCACTACAAATTTGTCCAAAAATGGCTTGAACACTCCATTCATTAGGCCCATTAATGCTGCAGGAGCATTCGTTAGACCAAATAACATTACTAAAATTTCGTAGTGACCATACCGAGTCCTAAACGCTATCTTTGGAACATCCTCTGTCCTCACCTTCAACTGATGGTAACCACTTCTCAGATCTATCTTCGAGAAGTACCTCGCTCCCTTCAACTGATTAAACATGTCATCAATCCTAGGCAACGAATACTTGTTCTTAATTGTGACCTTGTTCAACTCTCTATAATAGATGCAGAGTAGCATCGTCCCATCCTTCTTCTTAACAAATAACACCGGTGCTCCCCACGGCAATATGCTCGGTTGTATGTACTTCTTGTCCAAAAGCTCTTGTAGCTGCACCATCAATTCCTTCATTTCTACTGAAGCCATACGGTACGGTGCCATCGATATTGGAGCCGTTCTGGCGCCAAATCGATCATGAACTCTACCTCCCTATCTGGCGAAAGTCCTGGCAATTCTTCCGAAAATACATCCACGAAGTCTTTCACGACTAGTATTTCCTCCAACTTCGGGTTCTCTTTTCAACTATCGACTATGTAGGCTAAATATCCTACACAGCCTTGTCTCAATAACTTCCTGGTTTGCATCATCATCAGATAACTCCCTATCAGCGCCGTCGTACAAATATTCCTCGACAAAAAGAATATTCCCCGACAAAATGAATATTTTCAGACAAATGTTTACTTTGTATAATTTCCATATATCACTCATAACTATAACATTTATTAAATTAACACCTTACTTTTTAAAATAATATTTAGAGAAAATTAAATCTTATTCATAAAAAGTTGGGGTCTTACAACCTCCCCACCTTATAAATTTTCTCCTCGAAATTGATATACGTACCTGGTATTTTGAAGAGGTGAGGATACCTTGCTCTCATTTAGATTCTAACTCCCAGGTCCTTTCCTGAATATCATAGGTTTCTCCATAAAACTTTGACTTGAGGTATAACCTTTGAGCATAGAATCTATTCCTTCTTATCCAAGATCTTGACAGGTACCTCCTCATACAGTTAAATTTTCTGCTATCTCATCTAGTTCCAATTCAATAACGTGGTTTGGGTCTTTTACGTATTTATATAGCATGGATATGTGAAAAACGTTATGAACACGAGACATGCTTGACAGTAAGGCGATTTTATAGGCCACAGTTCCTACTCGATCGAGGATTTCAAATGGACCGATAAATTGAGGGTTGAGCTTTCCTCTATTTTTGAATCTCGTAACTCCTTTCCATGGAGCAACACGTAATAATACATGATATCCAACAATGAATTCCACGTCCCTTCGATGAAGAGTAGCATAACTCTTTTGTCGATCTTTTGTTGTTTGTATACGTTATCGGATCATTTGAATCTTTTCTGTAGTCATGCGTACCAACTCTGATCCTAACAATGTTGCTTCACCTACCTCATCCTAGCATATTGGAGAACGACACTTTTGTCCATACAACGCCTTGAATGGAGCCGTACCTATACTTGCTTGATTACTATTGTTGTAGAAGAATTCCACTAATGGTAAGTACTTGTCCCAACTTCCTTTGAAGTCTAGTAAGAAAAGTTTCAATAGATCTTCAAGAGTTTGAATAGTTCTTTTAGATTACCCGTCTGTCTGGGGATGATATGCAGAACTGAATCGTAATTCAGTGCCCATAGCTTTCTCCAAGCTGACGCAAAATCATGAAGTGAATCTAGGGTCTCGATAAAAAACTATGGATACTGGCATGCCATGCAATCTTACAATCTCGTTTATGTATATACTAGCCAGACGCTCAAGTGAATAGTTCTCTTGTATGGGCAAGAAATTAACAGACTTAGTTAATCTATTGATAATGACCTAAATTGCATCTGAGCCTTAAGAAACTTTAGGAAGACTAGTCACAAAATCCATGTTGATGTACTCTCACTTCTATTCTGGAATCTCAAGTGGTTGCAATGGACCCTTTGGCACTTGATGCTCTGCCTTGACACGTTGACAAGTTAGACACCTTGAGACAAACTCTGTGATCTCTCTTTTCATATTGCACCACCAAAATGTAAGTCGAAGATCTCGATACATTTTGGTACTTCCAGGGTGGATTGCAAACGGTGTGTTGTGTGCCTCCATCATGATTTTATATGTTAAATCAGAGTCGCGAGGAATAAAAATTCTAGATTTGACTCGAAGTATTCCCCTTTCGTCGATTCTTGCTTCTGAAACAACACCTTCTTGTACTTTCTTCTTCATATTCATCAGCTCTGGATTTGTAGCTTGAGCAGTTTTAACTTTATAGATTAAAGCCAGTTCTATTCGTATATTTGCCATCTTCATGTGGGTCCCTGAAGTCTTTAACTCTATCTCCATCTTTTGTAAGTCATACAAAATGGACCTTTATTTTGACAATATCGCACTCGTACCCGTATATGATCTTCTACTCCACGCATTAGCTACCACGTTCGTCTTTCCTGAATGATATTGGATTGTATAGTCGTAATCCTTTAATAGTTCAAGCCATCGTCATTTCCATATGTTGAGTTCCTTTTGGGTGAAGAAATATTTGAGGCTTTTATGATCTGAATAGATCTCCACTTTCTCCCCATACAGGTAGTGTCTCTAGATTTTTAACGCGAAAATAACTGCTGCCAACTCTAGATCATGAGTAGGATAATTCCTTTCATATTCTTTGAGTTGTCGAGAGGCATAAGCTATGACTTTTTCAAGTTGCATGAGAACGCAACCTAGACCTCTACCTGAAGCATCGCTGTAGATGACAAATCCCCCTAAACCTGATGGTATTGTCAGAACAGGTGCTGAAATGAGTATTCTCTTGAGTTCTTGGAAGCTCTTTTTGCATTCCTCGCTGTGACAACCCGGATTTTCAAAAATTATTAAATAAGAATTTAATAAATAAAATTCTTATTATGGGATGTATATATATTGGATTATGTGATTTGAGGTGAAGAAATTAAATATATTTGAGATTTAATAGTTAATTAAACTATTAAAGAAAGTGAAGAAAATTAGTTAATTTAATTGAGTTGAAAATTATATTATGGGACAATATAATTTGATTATTATTGTGACAATGGAAGTTATGATGAATTACGTTTCATAAATAATGTGAGTGATTCACTTAATTAAAATAGTGAATTAATGTGAATATATCTGTTTTAATAAAATAAGAAATTAATATATATTACATATAAATGTAATATGTTAATGTAATATGATTTTGAATTTCATGAGTAGTTAAAATATTTATCGAACTAAATAAATATTTTAATTAGGATATTTATGGAATAAAATAAATATTCGATGAAAATTAATATGGAATAATTTGTTTAAGTATGATGATATTAAATAAGTTGATGATAAATAATTTTATAATTTGTGCGTATTTTAGTACGCTAGTGTGATGGTAATATTCTAATTTAATTAAATAATTAAATTAATGGGTTAATGGTTTGTTGTATAAAGCAGAAATTTGTATTAATTAAATAATTAAATTAAATAAAGGTGTGACAAATGGGCCTTATAATTAGAGAATTATAAAAATAAATAGAAAGGAGTTTTATTTGAGTAAGCCAAACAAGGCCTTGTGGCTGTTGGTTTTATAACTGCTAAGTTTATTACGTGGGTGTAACTCCTAATTGCAATAAGGGTTGGTTTTTACGTTATTTTTAAAGGCAGAGAGAAGGAGAGAAATAGAGAGAGTTCAGAGAAAATTGAGAAAGAGAAGAAATTCTTTGAGGAATTGAGAAGGTTTTGAGAATCAAGAAGGAGGAAGAAGATTAATATAGAGAAATCAGATAATCTTCATCATCTAATCAAGGTATCAATCTAGTTCTAAAGCTTTAAAATATAGTTTTCAGGTTCTTCACATAAAGAGCTATTTTGGGTTGGATGAGGTGAAAAGATGTTGTATATATGTGTTTTGGGTTTGTGTAATCCATATTATATTATCTAAAAGTTATTTTGGATTAATTAAATTCATGAGAAAGTGTTGAAAGATGAAGATTAGATTTTTGTTGTAAATATATGTGTTTTAGCTATTTTGAGGTTAAAAATTGGTTAGGAATTCGAGTTATAATCTGTAAATCGATAATGGAAGTTGTTAATATGTTGAAAAGCAAAAACAACAGAGGACTAATGGACTAATTTGGTTAAATAACGAATTCATTGTGTTCGATCTCACTAAACATGTTAAAATATGAAAATTTAGTATGAACTTTGGAATTGGGTCAATTAAATGGTTGTTGGAGTTTTTGGGTCATGTTAATTTTCTGATATGTTGTAGTTTTAAGAGTCAGGAGTCCATAGAGTCAAAAAAGGACTGATTTGGACATGTATAACTCGAGTTATGAAGATCAGAAGGAGAAAGGGTAGAAAAATCGCGACGAACAAAAACTGCAGAATTCCTCCCTGATGCATGGCGCCGCAGCGCCGACCCATAGGCTATTTTGGGCGCCGTAGCGCCGGTCTTAGTCAACTGGGATTTGGACCTAGCACCGCCGCGCCGTTAATACAAAGGGAACCGACGCTGCATCGCCGGTATGTAGACATGCGCATATAAGAGTTTCTAATTGCATGTTTTAAGGAAAACTTAATATGAATGATTCTAATGAATTTTATACACTTAATAAGGTATAATGAGGAACTTAAAATACTTAACTTGATGGTAAGTATCAATTGAAAGATGAAATGTAAATATTTATTTGGAAGTTAATTAGATTAATTTAATTAATCCAATTAATGTAAAGGCAAGACATGGTAACTTAATTAATATTAAGTGACTATTTAAGCGAGGTATTTTGAAGGCATAAAATGAAAGTTATGAAAGTAACACATTTAATATGATGTAACGACAAGCTATAAAGACTTAACTAAACATTAAGTAGTGATTAAAAGAAAGACAAGAGGTGGAAGTTGACTTAATTAATGTTAACTAGTATTGTACATCTAATGTGATGTAAAGACAATGTTTAAGATTTAACTAAATGTTAAGTGTCAATTAAAATGGATCGTAATGAGTAATAAGTTGAAAGTTAACACAATTGAATTGAACATTGTGTATCGATTAAAAGGAAGGGTTATGAGATGTAGAGTAAAGTTTATATAACAACTAATAAGCATTGCTATGTGACTAACAGTTGATGTGTATGATAATATGCTGTGTAGGATTGATGAAGTACAGATAACTATAAGCTATTCTTGGTAATTGGTAACCTACGATCAAGGCAAGTTTTTCAATTCCTATTTGCTTTATGAATTTGGTAACTGATTGTTGTAATTCAGACTGTTAAATGTATGTGAAATTATGAATGATGCTTTATACTGTGAAAGTCAATTTATGACTAAACTAATTGGGTTATGGAACTCAATCTTTAATTGATATGTGAAGTACGTTATGTATGATATGTTTAGTTAAACGATTATGATGTATGATCTGAGAATGATATTATGTGCTACGTGATGCATGAAAACTGTTAGATTTGCTGAGCTGTCGAGCTCATTCTTGTAAAATAACCATTTTTGCAGGTTAAAGATTCAAGGCAATGACATGTGCTAATTGAATAATAGAGATCAATAGCAATTCAAGAAGATTATTTATTCTGGATGAGTAATGTATTTGATGCTTTGGATGTATCATAATTGTTGAGTTGTAAAGTTGTGTTGTCCGATGTATAATAGATGTTGAATTATGATGTAAGATTTTCTTTATATCACTGATGAAGCAAATTAAAAAATATATTTGATTCAAAGATATGTGAATTATAAAGGTTGTGATTCGGGGAAGTAAAGAAAGAAAATAGAGAAGTTGTAATTATTCTGCATTTTAAATGATTGTGTCATCGAGTAAGGATGTATTAACAGAAGATTGATGTATTGTTAACGACCGAAGTCGAGAGTTGTATTGTATAAATTTTAAGGTCGTTACAGTTGGTATTAGAGCTAATAGGTTAGAAACCTCAGGTAAGAGTACCTTAGGCTATAACATTAAAGAAGGAAGGTGAAGATGATAAAGAATAAACTCAGATAGAGTTGAATAATAAGATATAAACTTAACAAATGTATAGAGAAGAGATTAAAATATATATGAGAGGATTCAAAGAAGAATCTTGAGGTATTTAAAAGATATGAATATTGAGTTACCTGACTCCAGTAATAAGATGTTAAGTGTTATTAAGTAGACGATGTCTGCAAGATGAAGATGATTAAGATATTAAGCATGAAATCAAATAGAGTTTAATTGATGAAAATTCAAAGAATGCTTATGAAACAAGTTAAGATAATATGATTAGGTTCAAAGAGGAACCTGAAGAGCTAAAAGATCAGGGGACACCTGGATTTGAATACAATAGGATTAAAAAGGAAAGAATGAGGATCGTAAAACCAAACGATCATAAAGTATGAAAGAATTATAAGGAAAGATGATTGTAGAATAAGATCACGACGTGATCCGTTTAAACCGTAAAGTGATAGATGATTTTTAATGATTGAGAAGTTATATCTTAATGCTATAAGAGAATGTACTATAAAATAGTACGAGGTAAACTCACGAGGAGTTATAAGTGATGAGATACAGAAAATTTATATCGAGCAATAGCAAGTTAAGAGCAACATAGAGTTAGGTGGGATTTCAATCGAGGACTCATGTGATGGCTAAGTTGTACAAACCTTTGTATGGGCAGAGTGTAGACACTCGAAATTTCGTTTCCCTGTTACTAACCCTGTAGGAGGGCAAAACTGTCTTATCAATTCAACCCCGATCTCAATACCAAGCTATCAATTCAACCCCGATCTCAATACCGGGCTATCAATTCAACCCCGGTCTCAATACCGGGCCATCAAATCAACCCCGGCCACTATACCGGGCCATCAATCAACCTCGGTCTTAATATCGGGCTGTCAACTCTACCTCGATCTCAATACCAGACCATTAATTCAACCCCGGTCTCAATACCGGGCCATCCATTCAACCCTGGTCTCAATACCGGGCCATCAAATCAACCCCGGTCTCAATAGCGGGCCATCCAAACCAACCCCGATCTCAATACCGGGCCATCAAATCAATTTCGGTCTCAATACCAGGCCATCCAAACCAACCCTGGTCTCAATATCAAGCCATTAAATTAACCCTGGTCTCAATACTGAGCCATCAAACCAACCCCGGTCTCAATACCGGGCCATCAGACCAACCCCGGTCTCAATACCGGGCCATCAAATCAACCCCGATCTCAATACCGGACCATCAAACCAACCCCGGTCTCAATATCGGGCCATCAAACCAACCCCGATCTCAATATCGGGCCATCAAATCAACCCCTGTCTCAATATCGGGTCACCAATTCAGCCCAGGTCTTAACCTGGGAGGTACAGGTCAGCCCCGATCTCAATCGGGTAGGTACAGGTCAGCCCTGGCCTCAACCCGAGAGGTACAGGTCAGCCCCGATCTCAACTCGGAGGTACAGGTAAGCCCCGGTCTCAACCTGGGAGGTACAGGTCAGCCTCAGTCTCAACCTAGAAGGTACAGGTCAGCTCCTGATCTCAACTTGGGAGGTACAGGTCAGCCCCGGTCTCAACCCGGGAGGTACAGGTCAGCCCCGATCTCAACCCGAGAGGTACATGTCAGCCCCGGTCTCAACTCAGAAAGTACAGGTCAGCCCCGGTCTCAACCCAGGAGGTACATGTCAGCCTCGGTCTTAACCTAGGAGGTACAAGTCAGCCCCGATCTCATCCCGGGAGGTATAGGTTAGTCCCGGTCTTAACCCAGGAGGTACAGGTTAGCCCCGGTCTCAACCCGGGATGTCAGGTCAACTTCAAAAATAATCCTGAAGCCTAACAACATCTCCAAATGAAAACCTAGAATGACCAAGTCAGCCTCAGAGATAACCCTGAGGACAAGCAGAATCGGCTGGGATCCAAACCTCAGAGACAACTCCGGGAAGTCAGCCAAAGGCTATGCCAGCATTGAGAGCAACCCCGTGAGGGGCAAAATGACCATTTTTCCAACTTAAAGCTGATTCGGTCAAACTCAAGCCGAATTGATGCCACCAAGATCAGAAAGAGCCATAACAATGATCCCGAGTGGAAACAGCGCAAGACAGCTCAATGGACAAACTGTGAGAAATCAAAGACATGGTTATGAACCCTACTTTTTAGACTCAGAAAATGTTTTATCCCATGTCATTGCGACACTCTCGGATAGAGAGCTTTTCGTAAAGGTATCGCACGCCTCAAATGGACGCTCTGATCAAAAGTTAGAAAGTTTCGAATCTGTCATCGCATTTCTCGGAGTGCACATACTTCGATGCAACTGGACCCGCCACGTGGACCCTGCCACGTGAAGCCGTACCTCTACTTGTGGCTACCGCAGGCAGAGCTGCTTCTCCTGGGTCTATATATATGAGGCGACCCCTAGCTCATTTAACAATTCAAAAACGCTCTGAACCCCTGCCCATTTAGTTTCTCAACCATTTTCTTATCTTCCAAACCCAAATGTTTTTACTCTAACACGTAGATATACCCACATACTACCACATATCAAAAATTGAGAGGTAAAATTGGACGTTTAAAGCCTACGATTTGGCAAAAAGCCCGTGTAGTAGTACATTGTGAGTATTTTTACGATCAGGAAGTTACTACTACTTGTTTGCACTTTTATACACTTGTACGTTAAGTTTCGTTTTCTGAATATGCCCGGAACTCAGTTCCGTGGCCGTTTTTGCTAACTTTTGGTACATTTTAGTACCTAAATGTATTTTTTGTCATTTCTACAACTCGGATTGACGATTCGTCACTTCTAACAGCTTTTATATACTTATATCTGCGTTTTAACAGCTTCGTCGGACTGGGTTATCTTCCTAGTCCGGGTTTGGCTTTTTTTGTATATATTTAGCTATATATATATTAACTTTTCAATTCTGTCAAGCCTGAATGTCAAATCTGCTGTAGTTTACTACTTTTATATATATATATATATATATATATATGCATAATTCACCAGACTGGGTTATCTTCCCAGTCCCGGTTTGATTATTTTTTTGTCTATATTTAACTATATATATATATATTTGCATTCCAGTTCGGCTTGAATCATTTCGTGGCCTTTTATTATTTTTATATATATATGGGCCTAGGATAGAATGTCCATTGCCCTTTTACAGCTTATATATATATATATATTTTAATTCTGTCGAGCCTAGATAACTCTGTGGCTCTTTTATAGTTTATATATATATATATATATATATATATATATATATATGGGCCTAGGATAGAATGTCCATTGCCCTTTTAAAGCTTATATATATATATATATATATATATATATATATATATATATATATATTAATTCTGTCGAGCCTGGTTAATTCTGTGGTTCTTTTACAGCTTTTATATTCGTCGCCCTTTACCGCTTATATATATATATATATATATATATATATATATATATATATATATATATTCATTCTGTCAAGCCTGGATCACCCTGTGGCTTTTTACAGCTTATATATATATATATATATATATATATATATATATATATATATATATATATATATATATACATTCCAGTCCGGGCATCGGAGTGAAAACCCATCACCCTTTACAGCTTTCGTGTATATATAATTATATATATATATAGGATAAGGCTCTTAAACGGACTGTTCGTAAACGAACAATCCTTTTGCGTACATCCTTTTCCTACTTATCCTACATAATTGAGATAGTACATAATTGGGCCCACTTATTCAATTTAAAAGTGTACGCAAAAGGATTGTTCGTTTACGAACAGTCCTTTTAAGAGCCTTATTGTATATATATATATTGCTTTACTCATTTTATTAAATTGTTGCTTTAAATATTCATTTGATATGAATCGACTCTGACATTTTTGCCAGCGAACTAGATTTCTTTAAATCTCGCCAACTCTAGCTTTCAAACGGTTCAAAATAGGTTCAGACAGAACCGGTAAGCTAGAATGGCTGAGATTTATTTAAATCTAGCATTTTTTAGTTTTAGTTATGAAAGCCATCTCGCGGCCTTTAGATAGCTATCTAGTGGGAACGAGACGCTTCGGCCCTGTGCGAGCCAGGATTTGCTGATGAATCCTTGGTTCTGGCGATATTTGGATATATTTTTGTGCATATTTGAGCTGTGCAGATTTTATTGGCTTCCCTATGTGAGCCTAGGAATCGTTGGATTCATGATCAAACTGATCATAATCTGATTCACACGATGTACAAACTCCACTTTACAGATGTACCCTGCCAGTTTTTCTGTAAAAATGTATATCCGAGAGACTTTAAAACTGTTATCCGGGTTTAAGGTCTCAACATAATGAGAATAATGGTTTATCGTGTCAGAGTCACTCCGATGACTGTCATGCCCATGAGAAGACCGGCACTTGTATATATTTTGTGGTCGAGGATGCTTCACAGCCCGACAATCACCATTCAAATTGTGCCGAAAGGCTAAAAAAAATAAAATTGAAGTATCGATATGCTTCAATTCCTATGTTAGCATAAGGGTTTGAAAACCTGTTTTAAAATATCATTTTAATAAATCTTGTCTAAAAGGAAGACTATTGCAAATCAAATCAAATCAAATCCTTTGTATATATGTTCAACGATGCATAAACATACTTTCAATAAAAACGTAGGCCCAATTTCTTTCAGCATTCACACACACACACACACACATTGTAGATTTAAAAGGGAAATATTGAAAAGATGCGGTACCGTGTTTACACAGGAGTTATGGGGTGCCTAACACCTTCCCCACACTTAACCAAGCCCCTGAACTTAGAACTTCGGTTTCAAAGATCAAGTTTTGACAGTGTCCAGCAATTGGGCCTCTTTTCAAATAAAACTCGGTTGAGTTGGTATAACCATTTTAAATCTACCAACTGGCGACTCTGTAAAATGTTCAAATCGTTGACATGATACATGTTGGTCTTTTCCTAAAAAACCCTTCAAAAACTTTTTCACAATAAAAAGAATAAGGGTAGACGAAACTTAGGAAAAAAGAAAGATCCGGGTTTGACCAGACCCGAATTTTTCCACCGACGTCGACAGGTGGCGACTCTGCTGGGGACAGAGAGGGCTTTGGCCGCACTCAAATCCTTTCAAAATTTCCCTTTCATATTTGCATATGTGTGAATGTTGTGTCTTTACATTGAATGAATGTGAGAATGCTGCTTCTTTACATTGAATGAATGTGAATGAATGCTTCCCTACTTTATTAGTGCTTCGCACCAATATTAGTGCTTCGCACCAATGTCATCATATGCATATGATGAGACGCGACGTATGTGAATGTATGTTGTGTGATTCCTCCACCAGGAGGTAAACCCGTCGGTGACAGAGTAATGTCTTCGAGGACAGCTAAGTCTTCGAGGCTCATGAAAAAGCACCACTCAGATTCGATCCAATTGAAAGATCGGATTAATTTCCCCTCTAGTAGATTGCGATGATCTGGGGACCTTCATGTCGAAAAAGCCTCTAGAGTAGCCTAAGATAGGTCAACCTCTGATTAACCAAACCCGAAGGGAAACCTCTTCATGCCTTCCTCTTTCAATTTAATGTCAAGCTTTCAATTCCAATGTAAATGTCATAATGTACATTCCATGTTTTGTAAATCCTATCATATTATCATGTCATCAAAACAACTGACCTCTGTTTTGTAGGATAAGATAAAAAAAACCACAAAAACACATCACGGCATGCATCTTATCCATACCTACCTCAGGAAATTGACACACCTACGTTTTGTGTAGGTGAGAAATTGGTCCTGTTACTAGATCTAAGGCTATAAAGCACTAAGTCTATCTCTAGACATGGCTTCCAGTGCTCAGCCAAAATCTACCCCTGTCTCTAGGGAAAAGTTTTAAGGACTGAGGAATCAGATAACCGGATTGGCCAGTTTCTTGAGAGAGCAAAGTAAAGCTCTGAAAGTAAAGCAAGCACAGGGTCGCATAGAACCAGGAACACCTGGTGGCAGTCAAGAGATCGAAAAAGCAGACACTCAGGGTCCTAAGACACAAAGCCAGGACACAACCAACAAAACCCCTGAAATCACCACCCACAACAAAGAACAGGAAGCTGGTGACATTCTGAAGAAAGTCCAACAGATGGAAGAAACCATCCGATCTATCAAAGGGACTGGGGCATTTGGCAGTGTCAATTATTCTGATTTATGCATTTTTCTTGGGGCTCGTTATCCCGAAAAATTTAGAACTCCTGATTTTGAAAAATATGATGGATTGGGAGACCCCTACACTCACTTGAAAGTATTCATTGGAGAGCTCGGATCCTATGTAGATGACGAGAAACTCTGAATGCAGTTATTTCAGAAGAGTCTGACCGGAGAGGCTAGAGCCTGGTACGCTTATCTAGACAACTCTAAAATTCACAGCTGGGAAGAGCTGGCACATGCTTTCCTCAGTCAGTACAGTTTCCAATCTCAGCTAGCTCCAGACAGATACCAGATTATAAAAATCAAGAAACAAAGTACTGAATCATTCATAGAATATGCTCAACGGTGGAGGCAGGTTGCAGCATAAGTCACCCCATCCATGACTGAGCCTGAGATAGTCATGACCTTCATCGATATTCAAGAAGCTCCGTATTACGAGAGGGTCCTAGTAGGCACAGGAAAACCATTCTCTGAGATGATCAAGCTCGGTGAGATGGCCAAAATGGGGCTAAAGTCTGGGAAGATCAAGGACCTGACCGCCTTAAAAGCTATTGTCGAACATATCTAATCCAGAAATTATGGGAGTAATCCCCAGAGGGCACATAAGAAGAAAGATGAAGAAGTTTCCTTAATATTGTAAGGACAGAACTGAAGGGGTGATTCAAGCAGTATGCCCACTTAAAGGAGGAATTATACCCCTTTTCAAGCTACAACTCAGCCTTCAAACCCTCCATTTTAGAAAACTATGGAGGCCAGACGTCAAAGAACATTCACCCCATTAGGGGATTCACTCGAGAATGTGCTGAAATTGTTAATCGCACAGAAGAAGATTGTGTAACTCCTTCCACCAACCAATATCGGTGGATGGAATTTCGACCCAAGTAAGAAGTGTGCTTACCATTTTGGAGCTCCGGGACATGATACACAAGACTATTGGTCTCTCGAGCACAAAATTCAAGACTTGATTGACAATGGAGAGATTGTGGTAACAAAGCCCGAGCAACCGCACGTACAAGACAATCCCCTCCCTCAGCACAAACAGGAAAATGTCAACATGATCAACACATGAAATGGAAAAGGATCCAAGTACCTCCGTTATGTGGGAGAGTTGACTCCATCTAGCAACAACAGCCCAGACAGTTGGGAAGTCTCAGAAAGGTGATTCCTGATAGAACAAGTGATCAAGTCTATCAAGGAATAACTTGGACAGCTAGCAGAACTGTTCGTATACCAACATCAGGTCACCAGACAGCTGATCAACCAATCCAACCAACATGAGGCTAGTCCTCCCACACCAGAAATTAGTCCCATTCATATGAGGGATCATTACCGTTTTCATCAACAAGAACCTTGGGCCGACAAGATGGCCAAAGAAGAGAAGTTCTAGGCTGATAGGGAATTCGCTTTCCAAAGGAATTTCACCAACCTAAACCAGCCGATGAAGGAAATCCTCCAGATGTTAATCAACGAGGGAATGGTTTCATATTTGCTACCCCCGGTGAACCCTCGATCCAGAAAATTCAAGCTTGACAGCATCTGCCAGTACCACTCCAATGCATCCAGCCATGATATTGAGGATTGCTGGGCACTTCGTCATTTAATTCAGAACATAATTGAGAGTGGTGGACTGATAAGAGGAAATCAAGTTTTTGGCCTCCCAGATGAAGACACTCTCTTTATTCCCACTACATGGAATCAGGATACAGTGGCTGTTATTTCTTGTGATAATGAACCAACCCTCACACCCTTAGTACTGCCAGGTAAAGGGGTCTAGGAAACACATAATCCTGTGAAATTGGCGGCACCCGAGCCTTTGATACTACCTTCCAGACCTCAGTATCCAATTATCAGTCTGAAGAAGGTCCCATAGAACTACGGGAATGATGAAGGTTCAACCTCAAACAACATTACCATCATACCAAAAGAGAATCCATTGTACCTGCCTCAGCGGGTGATCAAACCAGTCCTCAAGGCCAAAGAAAAGGTGGCTGAAGCTAAAATAAAAGAGTTCCTCAGTAAAATGGGACACAATGAAATCAAAGTAGTGCAAATCTTGAAAGGCGCACCTAAGCAAATGTCCATCCTAGACTTGGTTTTATCCTCGATGGAGCATCTTGACATTCTGGTGAAGGTACTGGAAGAAGCCCATCTGCCACATACCGTGGATGCCGAGAAATTTTGTCATGTGGTAGAACACATTTTCAACAGCAATGTGATATCTTTCACTGACGATTATATACCTGCAGAGGGGACAGGTCATCGCATGTTATTACACATAGCAGTAATGTCATCTGGGTATGTGATCGCAGGTGTGCTCATAGATGGAGGATCATCCCTCAACATCTGTCCCTACGACACCTTGGAGAGAATGAAGATCAACCCAAACCGGATCAGAACCAGTCATGTGGTCATCCGGGCTTTCGATGGATCTCGTCGACAAGCTATGGGAGAAATAGAGCTTGCCGCTGGAGATTGGTCCGCACACTTTCTATGTGACTTTCCAGGTGCTCAACATCGCCACCGGATATAATTTATTGCTAAGAAGGCCATAGATCCATATGGCAGGAGCTGTTCCATCCACCCTCCATCAGCAACTCAAATATATTATCAATGGCAACTTAATCACGGTGAATGCTGAACCAGAATACCCTGTCTGCATACAGGGAGACATTTCGGTGATCAGCTTGGACACAGGGATTGAACCTCTAGTTTTCAAGCCTTGGAGGTGAGTGATACCCAATACCTACCAGTTGAGGCACCAGCCTTGAAGCCTAAAGTCTCCCCCGAAGTGATGACAGAGGGCCAGGAAATGGTATATTTGGATTTCCACCCTGGAGAAGGGTTAGGTAAGAATCAGCAGGGTATCCAGAGTCCAGTGCAGATCCAGAGTAAGTTGGGTCAAGCCGAATTGGGTTATTCATCTGGGTCAAACCACCGGATCCTACATAAGCATCCTAAGGCTTATGCGTTAACCATACTGTTGCCAAACCTCACGGATGCAGGGTTTGTGAAACCAATGAGGAAGATCCCTGCCGTTGTGTCAGCCATGTTATTTCCTCCAATCATACCGGTAAGTGAGAGAAAGACCCCAAAGCCTGAAGAGGAGAGCAAAAAGGGAAAAGAAAAGTTCCTGTACGAAGGACGAGACCCATTTGCTAACATGCTGGATATCATAACTACGAGGGTATGAATGATCAGATCCCAGATAGTAGCGACGAGGATCAGATCCAAATTCCTCGCATCAAGAAAGGAAAAGGGGGCAGTGCAAAGAAGAACCCGGACCCTATTGTAAAGGATGTCTCAGTCATCATCCGAGATGAGGAAGACGAGCATAATTCCTTGATCCTCCCTGTTCATGAGGAAATAACCCTGGATAACTGGAGCAGTGTCCCTTGCCTCATTCAAAAAGGGTAAAGGGGCAGAGAGTCCATCTGCCCTATAACATGCTTTCATTTACTGCTTATTTTGATTGCACATCTATAGCAGTAACTTTTGTCATGCTTTGTCAAATACTTTGTATATTTAAGAAGTTGCATATATTAAAGTGAAAGCATCTTGTTTTCAGGATTCCAGAGTAGGATTTGTTTGTCACTGCTGATGAGATGCCAACCTGTCACAGTGACTACAACTTTGATGTAGAAATGAACTTCGACTTGATGGATATTGTTCAAGAGGAGGAAGATAACTATGAGGTGCCCGAGGAAATCAAAGAATGGGTTGAAGACAAACCCAAACCAAACCTTGACCAAACCACCACTATCAACATAGGAACCTCCGAAAACCTCAAAGAAATCCAGATAGGCCTAGACCTCACCCAAGACCAAAAGACCGATCTGATCGAACTCCTAACACAATTCCAAGATGTGTTTGCATGGTCACATGAGGACATGATTGGCCTGTCAATTGATATTGTCATCTATCGAATACCCATCAAAGATGGATACAAGCCAGTCAAACAAAAGCTCAAGCGTTTGAAACCTGAATGGAGTTTGAAAGTCAAAGAAGAAGTTGTTAAACAATTCAAAGCCGGCATCATCATGATATCAACATACCCGGAGTAGCTGTCGAACATAGTCCCCGTGCCTAAGCCTGGAGGGAAAGTACGAGTATGCGTAGATTACAAGGATGTGAACAAAGCCTGCCTAAAGGATAATTTCCCGGTACCTTTCATCCACATCTTGAAAGAGAACACGGCGTAGTACGACATGTATTCCTTCATGGATTGGTTTGCTGGTTACCATCAAATCATGGTTGCTGAAGAAGACCAGGAGAAAATCTCTTTCATCACTCCCTGGGGAACCTTCTACTACAGACGACTATCCTTCGGCCTCATCAATGCTGGAGCCACATATCAGCAAGCCATGATGGCCCCATTTCATGACATGAAGCATAAAAAATAGAGGTTTATGTGGATGACATCATTATCAAATCCCAAAAGGAGGATGATCATATTGACCATCTCAAGAAGCTGTTCAATAGGTTACATAAGTATAACCTCAAGCTGAATCCCTCCAAATGTGCTTTTGTCGTCAAATCAGACAAGTTGTTAAGATTCCTAGTGAGAAATAGAGGCATTGAGCTGGATCCTGCCAAGATTAAAGCCATCACTGAGATGCCAGTACCTCGAACAGAGAAGGAGATACGCGGGTTCCTGGGAAGGATCAATTTTATAAGCCGTTTCATTTCCCAGTTCACAGCAACTTGTGAACCCATTTTCAAGCTACTAAGGAAGAATTCCTCCACCGAATGGAATGAGGATTGTCAGAAAGCCTTCCTTGCCATCAAGAAGCAGCTGATCGAAGCACCAGTATTGGTACCCCCCAAGGGACGGAGTTCCCCTGTTCATGTACCTGTCTGTCAATGCCAATGCAATGGGCTGCATGCTAAGACAAAAAGATGATAGTAGCAAGGAGAGAGCTATCTACTACATCAACAAAAGGTTCAGCAGCAGTGAGCAAAAGTAAACGCTGATTAAAAAAATATGCTGTGAATTAGCATGGGCCGCCATGAGGTTACAACATTATTTGCATGGGCACACGACATACCTCATATCCCGCATGGATCTGCTGAAATACGTATTCAATAAGCCAATGTTGAATTGTCGACTGTCCAAATAACAGTTGATCCTACAGCAGTTCGACATTATCTACGTGACTCAGAAGTCCATCAACGGTCAAGGCATTGCAGATCAGCTAGCCGAAGCACCATCAGGAGGGTTTGAACCTCTTGAAAACTTACTTCTAAGATGATGGGATCATGACGATTCAGCAAGGTCTTCCAGAGAATACAGTCCAACTATTGAGAATGTATTTCGATGGAGCAATAAACATGGATGGTGCTAGAGCTGGGGCAGTCCTTATCTCTGGTACATGAGAACAATATCCTGTGGCTACCAAGCTGCAGTTTGTCAACACCAACAACACAGCTGAGCATGAAGGCTGCATAATGAGATTGAAACTAGCCTAATCCATGGGTATCAAGCATCTATTGGTCTTTGGAGACTCTGAGTTTGTTATCAGATAAACCACTGGGGCATATCACACCAATGAACTGCATTTGCTGCCCTATCATTGGCATGTCGTCAAAATATCCATGGAATTTGAAGACATAGCCTTCATCCAAATACCTCGGGGTAGGAATGACTTCGCTGATGCATTGGCAATGTTGGCTTCCTTGATTCGCATATCCAATAGGAGTGGGATTCCCGACATTAAATTCACAACCCAGAAAGCCCTGACATACGGGAATTACATTAGAGAAGTTTCAGATGAAATACCTCCTATCAAACAGACTTGGTATTAAGACATCAAAGAATATCTCTGAGATGGATCTACACCCGTTGGGGCAAGCCACTCCGAACGAAAGCAAATTCATAATATGGCTATGAAGTTCTATCTGAGCGGAGATACACTGTACAAAAGAGATGCTGCGATAGGGCTCTTAAGATGCCTTGATAAAGAGCAATCCCAAAGATTTATGGATAAAGTCCACGGCAAAATCTGCAGTCCACACATGAGCGGTCATCTACTGGCCAAGAAAATATTGAGAACATGGTATTATTGGATCTCTTTCAATGCGAACTGCAATGACCACCTCAAGAGGTTCTATCAATGTCAAGTCCATGGAAATGCTATACACGCTCCTCCAAATGAGCTACACAACATGAGTTCACCATGGCCTTTCTCCATGTGGGGAATGGATGTGATAGGCCCAATAGAACCCAAAGCCAGCAATGGTCATCGATTCATCTTCACCATGATCGATTACTTCATCAAGTGGGTTGAAGCTGCCTCTTTTCCCAAAGTCACCAAAGAGGTCATCATTGGTTTCATCAGAAACAACGTCGTCTGTTGATATGGACAAACGGAGGTGATCGTACCAGACAACGCCAAGAACCTAAATAATCAGATGATGAGAGAATTATGCAGCAAGTTCCACATCAGGCATCTTAATTCCGTCATCTATCGGCCTAAAGATGAATGGTGCTGTAGAAGCGGCCAACAAAAACATCAAGAAGATTATGCAAAAAATGTCCGCTAATCACAAAGAATGGCCTGACCTGTTGCCTCTAACCCTGTTAGCATATAGGACGTCAATGCATACTTCTACTGGGGCTACCCCCTACTCATTGGTCTATGGCATGGAAGCAGTCCTTCCCATAAAAGTTGAAATGGAGTCCTTGCGAGTATTAATAGACGCTCAGATGGACGAAGATCAGTGGTTGCCAGAATGGTACCATCAGCTATCCCTGATTGATGAAAAGATGGCTACAACCATTTTCCAAGAGCAGTTATCTCAGCAAAGGATTGCTAGGTCCTACAACAAGAAAGTTCGAATCCGATAATTCAAAGAAACGACTTAGTGCTAAAGAAAGTCTTGGCCAATCAGGACGAAGTCAAAGGAAAGTTTGCCCCAAATTGGGAAGGCCCTTTCATTGTCAAGGAAGTGTTGACAGGAGGAGCTATCAGACTGCAAGAGATGGATGGGAGCGAATTTCCCCAACTCATCAATTCAGACACCGTGAAAAGGTACTATGTCTAAAACACATGCACACTAGCATCCTGATCTTGCGAATCAAATTAGTTCGTCTTTTATTAAAAGACAGAACTACGAGTGATCTGATCTCCCTCAACTCGGGAGTACGTAGGCAGCCATTTTTGGTGCGGTCAAACCAAACAAAAAATTCAAACACTCATCAAACCAAACTCGAAAGAGACACTTCTCAATCCTCTCACATAAAAATTGAACTATGAATGACCTGATCTCCCTATACCCGGGAGTACGTAGGCAGCCCTTCATGGTGTGGTTTGACCTTCAAGAAAAAATAAAAATCAATAAAAACCAGTCCCAAGACACCGAAACCATATAAAACATAAATTCTATCTAGTTACCCTGGTCAGCAGGCCCATCTAAGATACTCTATGACATGTCACTGTCAGTCCATCAAGGAGAAGCTCGTGATACATCAACAATAGCAAGTCATGAAAGAAGTGGTAATCACTCAGCAATGACAATACATATCCAAACAGGGAAGTGAATCAAAATATATTTCTCTGATATATAATACTGTTTGATATATACAAAGTGTCCTGTACATAACAAAAATGGCTGATCTACTATGTGCAGGAAAAACAAAGCTAGTCTATAGACCCAAGGATAAACGGGACAGCAATGCCAACATGGCATCTCTCTCTGAAGATGGAGGAGCCGCTACAAGTGCAATACCCTCAGCCTCCATACAGGCCAAAATATCTACAGCCATCTGCATAGTGGCACTATAATCATCAATATAAACACTCATCTCGGCAACCAGACCATGAGTATAAGATCGGAGAGCAGTACTTTCGGCAATATGGAAATCCCGGGAAGCTATGGTCCCATCTCTCTCCACAAAAGTAGCATCCCTGGCCATCAAAATCTCCTCAATCTCCCCAAAGGTTACGTCTCTGGCAGATCGGATCTCATCCCCTGCCACAAAAGCTGCATCCCTGACAATCAATGTCTCCTCAATCTCAATAAAAGTGGCATCTCAAGAAGATCGAGCCTCATCTCTCTCAACCAATGTCATATCCTGAGTGGCTCGACCCTCATCTGTCTCAGCAAAAGCTATGTCTCTTCCAGATACGGCAGTCAACATCAGCGCCCTAGTCTGATCTCTCTCAAAGGTCATCCTAGCTAGTGAATCTGGCAAAGCTGGATCTATCCCTATAGGAATGATCTGCGGATCACTAACTAGTGCTGCTATCAAATCCATGAATAACTCATCCTCCGCAGGAGAATCAGGATCCTCCATAGGCTCATCCTCATCTGAGTCCACAACCGGAGCTGACTGGATGAATGCAGCTGCTGCTATATCAGCCTCTAACAATACCGAATACTCTGAAGAACGGTCTGGATGGCTACTGGAGAAATCAGCCCTCTCCCTATGAGTCCAATACTTATAAACTCTGATCAAGTCAGAAAATGACATAGAAGAAGTTGACATTCTCTGATCCATAGCCCACTCAAACTGATGCAGGCTCTGGAACTGATCGAACTGACTCATAACTGCAAAAGGATGATAAGTGGTCACTCCTCTCAATCCCGCTAGGGGTAGGTAATCCATGCCAGATGTATGGGTGATGAATCTATAGGGGGAGACTAGCCCTGCGCATAGCAGAATCAAAAAAGGATGCACAATATCAGATAGGAAGGCTGACCATGTCTCCACATCAGCACACTCCGTCGGCTGAAAGGAGTATGACATGTCTATCTCGTGGGTGAAGTAATACCCTTGGTGTCTGAAGAATCCAATCGAACGCAAGTGGGATATGAGCCACACATACAACAGGACAGAGCTACCTCTAAAAAACCCCTCTAGATGGGTATTGCAATGGGTAGCTGACCTCAATGTCTCAGCCAATATCATCAACAAGATGGTGCAACCCGATCTAAGGGCTCGAATCACGACCATTAATTCCAGGTCCAAATGGTCCAAATACAGTGGCATGAATACATAAGGCACGATGCACATCAGCAAAACATCTATCCTGGCTGAATACCACGCCTCTGCCGAGATAATAAAATCCCTAGCATGTCGATCGTAGCTGTCCAGTCTACCAAAATGATCGATCAAGAAGTTAATCGAGGTCACCCGTCCAGAAACGATCTCATCCGTGACTACACTCTGACGTAGACCCGACATCCGCAGGAAAGGTCTCCTCATATCACTAATAGTAGTACGGGCGCAAGGCAAGTCCAAAGCCAAAATAGTAAGTCGCTTGTACTCCTCCAAAGTCAAAGTCAGCTCATGCCGCCTAATGCGAAAAACCTGCCTCTCAGGTGTCCAACAGGATAAGAGGCCATCTAGGAATCCATAAGGAACTTGGAAGTCCACAAGGGCTAATGAATGCCCTAACATCCGATCCACTGTCCCTCTGGCTAGGAAGGGCAGACAATAATACCATGACCTCAAGGATGATGCTACCACAGATGGTGGTAGATGCTCGATGTGACTGACTGTCGAGGACGACATCTGTATCACCGTATCACAAGACCATCTAGGGGTCAAATCTGAACTCATCTATCTAAATGCATACCCATGATATAATACATGCATAATGACAATGATAATATGTAATAGATAGAAAAATATCATGCATATCTACAATAAACTATCTACTGCAAGCATCATCTCTGTCTGCTAATAAAGTGCAAAATAAAAAGTACAGGGATATGGGGCACCACCACCCAACTACTAACAGTGGTCTATCAAATAGGGGCACAACCACCCAACAGCTAAAATAGTGGCCTACAAAAAGATATAGCTACAATAGCTATCCAAAAAAGGTCAAGATAATCTACACTCATGCTATTAACTTGCTCCATCTCCTTCGTGGATACAAAGTCTCGGCCATCAGGAATGTCAAGGCGGTATAAGGGAGGATCAGTCCCAGCAAAACTGCTAGGAAAATGGACCTGATGAGGGTGCCACTCCTGAGTTGGAAGGGTCAAAAGAAGATGCCTCTGACGGATCTTGGCCAAGATTCCTGATGAACAAATGAGCTCTCTCCAACTCCTGGGTTAGTCCTGTAATCTGGTATAAATGAATAGGCTCCCTGAGGCAAGCTATCTAGTCTGTCATCATCACAGACCCCGATACCATATCTTCCATAAACTTGGTGGCACGAGTTTGAGCTCTAATAGTGCGAGGACTCCACCAACTGCTAAATGCCTCTTGGCTGTATAGACCCTCTGACAGGGTAAAACCGTCTATGCCCTCCATCGAAATGTTTATGAGTGGCTGGACTAATGGCCAATGATGCCAAGTAGGAGGAATAATGGGAATGCGGATCTGCCCCGTAATGCTCTGGATAACACGCTCTCCTAAGTAGATCTCCCAACCTCCCTCTGTCAAAAGTGTGACTTTACGGGTCGACAATATAAACTCCAAACCAGTGGGGAAGCCTCCCTCAAACCCATTAGTTAAAAAAATCTGAGGTATATGGGATCCATGAGATCGATCCAGCCGTTAAAAGCTCCAGCTGAAGGCGAGAATGGGTGAAACCCTCAGCAACAAGGACCTCTGTCTGAGTGGAGTGGTGCCAACGCCGTCCCCGGGGATATGTCTTCAGGCCTAAAGTAGTAGCGAAATGAAGGCAAGGAAGCCTATTATAGGCTCAAAACTGGCCATGTAAATAACAAAAGTCCTCAGTGACCAAGACTGACAAATATAAATGCAGAAATCAAAAAGGTACACGAAAGATGTACTCACCAGCAGGAATGGGTAGAACCCTAACCAAGCTTCCGTCACACCTTCCGAGCGTATGTGCATACCCCGGAGAAAATAATTGAAGGTGTAGGTACCCCAATCAAAGTCACTGAGGCGCTCTACATATCGGGTGGCGCTGACTAGGTCAAAGGACACCGTCGCAGAGTTGTCCGCCAGAAAACAACCCCTGATGATCACCAGAAACAATCGCCTCAAGATGCGATCCCTAACCTTCTGATCATTAGGCAGAGGCTCCAATAAAGACCCACTCTGGGCATCTATGCTCAAGGGACTAGATCGGACCATTCGACCCTTGATCGCCGTCGCAGGAACTCCCAGCAGGGACCGAACGGCAGTGGGTGTGATGTCAGCCATGACAGGCACTGGCTCACCCTCGAACTTTATACCGGTGATGAACCTCTAGTCTATAGGGGTCATCATCACCTCACAGTCCAATAAATGGAGAGACTGGGTCTGGTGAAACCAGTGCTCAAACAAAGCCCTCATAAAACCCTAGGGGCAACGGCGGGGATGAATAGAAAAGAATGCCTGAAACCCCCAGGTGTCAACAATATCCTTGTAGTCCTGGTGCATAGTGTGGTACGGGGAGTGCACATTGAACCAGTTCCCGCGAGGCTATGTGAAGCCAGGAACCTACATCAAAAGCCAACCCATGTTAAAAACATGTGCTCGAGAATGGCAAAAGAAAGAAAGAGAATCCAAAGAGAAGAAAGCTTCAGTTACCTCATTGGCATGAAGAAATCTCGAAGGATGGCACTCAAGTCTCGCAATAGCTCCTGGGTCGGCATAACAATGTCTGGACGCTTCGCACGTGGGGCCTACACCGGGGCAGGAGTGGCAAACGGAGCATCTTCATCATCTATATCGACCGGCGGCTCATCTTGGGCAGGACAAATCACCGACTCCGCTAACCTACGAGGCGGCCAGGATGGACGTGGCTGAGGAACATCAGAAGCTCGCCTCCGCCTCACTCCTGAAACTGCCTTGCTAGCACTGCCGGGTCTGTCGCAGTCCATCACCTGGACAAAGTCTCCAAATCACCTCAGAAAGGGTGTAGTAAGCCTAAAACATGTGGCTTATTAATTTAAATAAATACTTTATGCATCTCTAAGTCCTAAAACATGCATGGGTAAGTAAAAAATCCCCAGTAGAGTCAGAACGGCATGTTTTTCAAAAAGATAAGCCCTAAAACATGCGTGGGTCAGTCAAAAATCCTCAGTAGAGTCAAAATTGTATGTTTTTAATTGTCTAAACTTTTGAAAAAAATTCGCCAGAGTCTCCTTTGTAAAATGGACTTTTCGCATGCACATAGGCATGTCTAGGTGGCCATTCAGTAGCACACCTTCCCCAAAACAGGAACAGTTCTTATTTATGAAATAAAATCAAAAGTAAACTTCACATAGTAGCCAAATTACCATAGACATTTTTAGTTGGAAATCCAGGCTCACTAGGCCTCAAAAAGGATGAGTAAACTGATCAAAAAGAGCAAAAAATTGACTGGCTCAGAATTTAAATTTTCTTACATCAAAACATGCATTGCATTAAAATATGCATACTTATAACTCAGAAAATTTTTAGCAGGTCATATAAGCATACATTTTTGATATATTCCGTTCCAAAGCACCCTACGCGGTTTACATACTTCTAACGGTCAAAACTTCAAAAGAAAGGATCTAAATGTTACCTGATATGTGCAGAACACGCAACCGCTAACGGAATCTGAAAAAATTTGCCCGAACTCCGTAGATCTGAAAAAGAAAATTAGATTCCGTTTGAAACTCGAAACTGAAACCTGAAATTATGAAAGCCCGCTGCCCATTTTAAAACGCAAAAAGGAGCGGCTCCACCCGCGACAGCCGCACCTCTACTTGCGGCTCCATTGGGTGGGCCCCACTCCCTCCGGCTCAGTTCGGTTCGAGTTGAAACGGAGTTTATATGAGCTGAAAAGTTAAATCTAAGAAAAAATCACTACACGATTGAGCAGTTTGTCCTGAAATCCTGCGTTTAAGCAGCAGAATGTGACAGAAAGGGGAACTTCCCGAAAGCCATTTGTAATCATCCCGAAGTAATGCCTGGGACCAATGATGAAAACTACTAAAAAACTGCCAAAAAACTGCACAAAACTGCCAAAAACTGCCACTTTCAAAGCGTCGGGTACTAACTGATGACAGTTCAGCCGTTGGCACAACCCCAGCGAAGCATCGAGCACTGACCGATGACAGTTCAGCCGTTGACACAACCCCAGTGAAGCGTCGGGTACTGACCGATGACAGTTTAGCCATTGGCTCAACCCCAGCGAAGCGTCAGGTACTGATCGATGACAGCTCAGCCGTTGGCACAACCCCAAAGAAGCGTCGGGCACTGACCGATGACAGTTCAGCCGTTGGCATAACCCCAACAAAGCATTGGGTACTGACCGATGATAGTTTAGTCGTTGGCATAACCCCAGTGAAGCGTCGAGTACTGATCGATGACAGTTCAGCAGTTGGCATAACCCCATCAAAGCGTCGGGTACTAACCGATGAAAGTTCAGTCGTTGGCATAACCCCAGCAAAGCGTCGGGTACAGACCGATGACAGTTCAGCTGTTGGCTCAACCCCAGCGAAGCATCGCGCACTGACCGATGATAATTCAGCCGTTGGCACAACCCCAGTGAAGCGTCGGGTACTGACCGATAACAATTCAGACGTTGGCTCAACCCCAGCGAAGTGTCGGGTACTGATCGATGACAGTTCAGCCGTTGGCACAACATCGGCGTAGCGTCGGGCACTGACCGAAGATAGTTCAGTCGTTGGGACAACCACAACAAAGTGTCGGGCACTAACCAATGACAGTTCAGACGTTAACACAGCCCCATCAAAGCGTCGGGCACTGACCGATGATAGTTCAGCCGTTGGCACAACCCAAGCGAAGCGTCGGGTACTAACCGATGACAGTTCAGCTGTTGGCTTAACTCCAACGAAGTGTCGGGCACTGATCGATGATAATTCAGCCGTTGGCACAACCCTAGCGAAGCATCGGGTACTGACCGATGACAGTTCAGCCATTGGCTCAACCCCAGCGAAGCGTCGGGTGCTGACCGATGATAGTGTAGGCGTTAACACAACCCCAGCGAAGGGTCGGGCACTGACCGATGATAGTTCAGTCGTTGGCACAACCCCAACGAAGCGTTTGGTACTGAACGATGACAATTCAGCCGTTGGCACAACCTTAGCGAAGAGTCGGGCACTGACCAATAACAGTTCAGCCGTTGGCAAAACCCCAGCGAAGTGTCGGGTACTGACCGATGACAGTTCAGCCGTTGGCACAATCCCAGCGAAGCATCCGGTACTGACTGATGATAGTACCGTCGTTGGCACAACCTCAGCGAACCATCGGGCACTAACCGATGACAGTTCTGCCATGGGCTAAACCGCAGCGAAGCGTCGGGTACTGATCGATGACAGTTCAGCCGTTGGCATAACCCATCGAAGCGTCGGGCACTATTCGATGATAGTTCAACCGTTGGTAAAACCCCAGCGAAGCGTCGGGTACTGATCGATGAAAGTTCAGCCGTTGGCACAACCCCAGTGAAACGTCGGGCACTAACCGATGACAGTTCAGCCGTTGGCTCAACCCCAGCGAAGCGTCGGGTACTGACCGATGACAGTTCAGCCGTTGGCACAACCCCAGCGAAGCGTCGGGCACTGATCGATGATAGTTCAACCGTTGGCACAACCCCAGCGAAGCGTCGGGTACTGACTGTGACAAACAAGATTTTTGTAATTTATTTTGAATATTTATTGAATTAAATAAATATTTTTTGATGATTTAATTATTGAGTTAAATAATTAATTGATGAATTTATGGTAGATTAATTTAATTATATGTGTCACATTAGTTAAATTAATGTGGTGAATTTTTATATTCAAAGTATGTATTTAATTGAGCTTATTTGATTAATATATTAATTAATAAGCATAATGTTATTCTAATTAATTTATTAATTAATTAGAGATTTATGATTAGACATAATTAATAAATAAGAATTTTAATTATGTGACTATGTGATTTAATGTAGATTTATGCTATTTTATTTAATTGATTTAAATAGCATTATTTGATTTAATTGGGTGTGACATTAATTAACTATATTATAATAAATTAATTAAAATAAATGAGAAGGGATTCCTTAAGCTAGCCAAACAAGGCCTTAAGGGGAGTTGGTCAGTTAACCCACTAAGGGACCAACTGACAACCACTCACCCATTATATATTATACGTATTATACTTATATACATATATACTATATCAATTTATATATTCATATCAGAGGAAATAAAACTTAAAGAATCAGAGAGAATTTTGAGAGAAAAGATTGAAGAAGAAGAATTTGAAAAGTTTATATCATCATCCTTGAATCATCTTCACAAACTAGCAAGGGTAATTCCTTCTCCTAAGTTTTTAAATTCAAGTTCTTAAAGTTTTCCATTAACGTATGTTAGATTCTCTGTGAATAACTAATTTGATAATTAATGTATGATATGATTTTATATGTGTTATTGTATGATCATAACATGTTGTATATCATGTATGCATGATTTAGTGCGATTAAATCCATGTAGTTATGCTTAATTTGATTTTTCAAAAGTTACAGAGTGTAAAAATTGTACATATGGCCCATATGGCCCTTACGTACAAAATTTACACACCTTATGCGTTTATTTAACTTAAATTAACACTTGAATGTGATTGTGTACATTTAAACGAACAAAATAGAAGTTAAACGAATGGATTCGGTGTTATAACGAATCCGTAACGTTGAATTCTTGTTTTCTTTCAAAACTTTATAAAATGTTGAAAATAGTGAAATTAAATGTTGTGATTTGTGTAATTCCGTGATTTAAAGTGTTAAAAGCATGCTTAGAACATGGTATGATGTTTCTGTAAATTCTATATCTTATGGGTAGCCTTAAATTCATTACGTTAGTTTAATTTGGATTTATTTGGGTTGCTCTGTGTGTCATTCGCGAACTGGAAATCTGGGTCTGCGTTGCCGCGCGACCGCGCTGGTCCCAAGGGTAACTGGCGCGCGGCCGCGCCCCTTGCAGAAATTTGAATTTTTTTTTTTTTTGCTAAGTGTTCGTGTGTTCTAAGAGGTGGTTTAAAACCTAATGTAATGAACATAAAGACATGATTAAACATATAATAAGAGGTTAATAACTTATATTACGTGAGTAATTAATAAGTTAATTACATGACTTGAATCGTTAATTGTATAGTCCAATAACGTGCTCAAGACCGATGTGTGTGATTCGATACGTATATCGAGTTATTGATTAATTTGTATTGTGAACGTATTGATGTGTAGGGTTTAATAAAGAACGTGAATTATAATTGTAGCTTGTGCAAGAGGCAAGTATCCTATCCCTAACTTATTGATTTAGCAAGTTCCCTAAATTCTAATTTATTCATTTATTAAGCCTTAGACTTGTGTTTCTATATCGAGTAAGCTCGTGTTTTTAATTGTTCAAGTTCGAAATTCATATTACATATTGTAACTCTTTTAAAAGCATGATTCAGTGATACAATACTTATTCGATTGTATACTCTTGAGATTTATTATTCAAGTTGAATATCGATGTTATTGTTGAACCTTATAGGACTAGTGAACCCTTATTGATTCGACTAGTCCATAGTTGATGAACGTTCTAAATTCCAAAATACTTATTGAGCTTATCCAAACCAAACTTCCTTTGGTGCGGACTCTGATGTCAAAACTGAGATGAACAACCCTGTAAAAGGGGATTATTTACGCTTTAGCGTTGAGATATTGTGCACAATATGGTACTAAGGGCTGATCCCCCTAAGTACGAGAAGTAGAGTCCATAGTCTTATGACTGTTAAAGGTTTTAAGTATAAACACTTTACAACCTAGGACATAGTTCAAGGTCTTATGACCCTCAGATGATATTTTGATTCCTGTTATTTATCCTCGAGTCAAAAGTTGAGTTTCTTTATTCAGATGTCCTTGATTCACTCGCATGTTATTATATTGTTGTCATATTATTATACTTGTGGGCAACCGTGCTCACTCTTGCGTAATAATAACATTGCAGTTAAGAACGAAAGGTCTGACGAGCCTTCTACTAGCAAAGGCAAGGGCAAAGTCAACAAGTGATGAAGACTTGTTGTTTATTTTATGTGTTTATGTTTCAGACTTATGTTAAAGTTGTGTAAAACTTATTTAATTATTTATATTTCCGCATTTGATATTTAAGGTTAAGTACGACCTGGGATTGATGTATTTCTTTTCAGATGTTGTAACCCCATAAGGGGAGGATTATTTCTATTTATTTCATGGTTTGCATTTACTATGGGTAGATAGATAGATGATATTTGTACAGTGAACACCAAGTCCCGTGGAAATTGAAGTACCCGGATTTGGGGGTGTCACAGGTTGGTATCAAAGCTGTAGGTTATGAACCTTAGGTGGGGAAAAACCTTAGGATAGTAGCCTTTTTAGAGATCGAGAACATAGTAATGATAACTCTTATCGAGTTCTAAGAAAGATAATAACTTACCTTATGTGCTACGTGCTTATACTTATATATTCGAGTCTCGATTAGCATCACGTAATTACTAAAACTTAAAATTTTATTTGTCAGGATGACGAATGCTGGAGAACCTAGTCAGTCCAGGGACCTTGTACCCCTAGAGGCTAGAGAGGAGGAGCCCCGAGATATCCACGTAGTTTGGGAGCAGTTAGTCCGACGAGAGCCATCACCCTTGATCACAGTCATTGGTCAGGAGATTGTGCCGGTGTCTAATTCAGAGGAGGACTCTGAGGAAGACCCTGAGGAGATTGAAGTTCAGGCTGAGGCAGCTGAAGAGGAGGAGGAAGACCCTGAAGAGTTCCCGCCGAGCTCTATCAGTGCTGAGATGTATGACGAGCTGTATGACCGTAACATAGAGTTACGTGATACTGTTCAGGAGCTGAGGGAGACTGTTCAGGAGCTGAGGGAGCGGTCGGTTACTCAACAGTCTACCATCGAGCTGAGGGATGGAGAGGTTGAGGCTCTTCACACACGTTTGGGAAATGTAGAGTGGAATTTGGCTCACGAGAAGGGCCAACCCGAGCAGAAGTCAGAGGAAATTGAGGAATTGAAGAATGAACTAAAAGAGAAATCAGCAAGGCTGGCCATAGCAGAGGAGGCTTGGGTAAGGGAATCACGACGAGCAGATCTCGCAGAAGATAATTGTCGGGCGAAGAAGGCCAAGCTTGAAGAGACGTACTCTATACTTCAGTATGCAATTGACGAGGCCCAGGATCGGGTTATGAGGTACCCAATTCAGTTTGAAGGACTACCGTCGTACATGCTAGATCGCAGGACGATGTCTCGGATTATGGAAGAAGAGCGTGGCAAAGCTGTTCGTCGCCTTAATGGGCAGTGATAGGAACATTTGATTTTGTGAAACCTATCTGGTAGTTAATAATGTAAATTCCAATGTGTTTATAAACAGAGGAATATTTTATGTTTTAAATCCTGTAGATTCTTTATCTCAGGATAGTTGATGTAAATAGCAGTGATGCTATCGTATTATGTTAAAACTTTTGATTTAGTAATATATCAGAGTTTATTTGAGATAATGTGTTGACTGATTGTGTCTAAATGTTTAAGTTAAGCCTTAGATATTTAAAAGATTGAATAAAGTTCTAATACGCGTATTTCTTAACAGTAAAATGCCGCCAAGGAGACGATCTAACCGTCAACAGGCCCAAGAAGGGTCAACTAACAACAACAACGACGCCAATGCTAACCCCGTTCAGCAGTTGGCGAACTTACTTGCTGGAGCGCTTAACAACCAACCTCAAGCTCCACCGACCACAACGTTCAAGGACTTCAAGGCGGTGGGACCGCCAGAGTTTAAAGGCACCATGAACCCGATAGAAGCTCAAACCTGGGTCATGGAGATGGAAAAAGTTTTTGACGTCGCCAGAGTCAGAGAGGACCAGAAAACCGCCTATGCAACGTTCATGCTGAAATCTGAGGCCAGCTATTGGTGGCAAGCGAATAAGGTCCGGGGAGGTGAAGGTGTGATTACCTGGGAGAGGTTCAAGGAGATGTTCTTCGAGATGTACCTTCCGACCAGCTCGCAGAATCAAATGGAGGTCCAGTTCTTGGAACTGAAACAGGGAAATATGTCCGTACCAGAATATGCGGCGAAATTCAATGAGTTGGCTAGGTTTGCCACGTATCAAGTGCACACCGATCAGAGGAAGGCAAGGAGGTTTGAACAGGGCCTGAAGCCCTGGTTGTATAGCAAAGTGTCAATGTTCCAATTGAACACTTTTGCTGGGGTGTTGGAGAAGGCCATTCTCGCTGAAGGCGGGAGTGATGCAGTTACAAAGTATAACCAAGATCAGAAAAAGAAGAAGAGTGAAGGTGAAGGAATTAACAAGGCTAGTGGTAGCAACACGGGAGGGAGTAATAATCAGAAGAGGAGGTGGAATGATAACTCATCGACTGGGAATCAGCAAGGTGGTCAGAAAAAGAGGATCGAAGCTTGTTCGACCTGCGGGAAAGCTCACCTGGGGGTCTGTATGAAGGGAAAACGAGTATGTTATAATTGTGGTCAGGAAGGCCACATAGCACCTAACTGTCCGAACCCAAAGAAGGGCGCTTGCTTCACTTGCGGCTCAAAGGACCATCTGGCAAGGGACTGTCCCAAGAAGGGATCTGGAAGGGAAGGATCAGGTGGAAACAGGGGAAACAGCGGTGGAAGTGCTTTAACTATCACGGGACCAACCGCAACCAACCGACCAACCGCCAGGACCTTCAACATGACCGTGCAGGATGCTGTGCAGTCTCGCGATGTGGTGTCAGGTATCATTCCGATCAATAAAGTTAATGCTTATGTACTATTTGATTCGGGTGCTACTTGTTCATTTATATCCGATGACTTTGCTAAGAACTTAGAACTTCCTATGGACGAGTTAGAATACCCCATGAATATAGAGATTGCGAATAGAGAAGTAATCCCTGTTAAGTATGTACACAAGAACTGTAGAGTAGATATTAAGGGTAACATTATGAACGTAAATCTTATCCCGATTAGACTTGGGGAATTCGATGTTATTCTGGGAATGGATTGGCTAGTCAATTATGGGGCTGTAATTGATTGCCAGAGGAAGTGTATCAACCTTATGACCCCGTCAAAGGTTGTGTTTTATGGCAGTAAATCGCCTAGACAAGCGAGTTGTCTGACGATGATGCAGGCCAGGAAGTTGTTAAGACAAGGCTGTGTAGGATATTTAGCCTACATAGTCGATAGTCGTAAAGAAAATTCGAAATTAGAAGATATACCAGTCGTGAGGGACTTCTTAGACGTATTTCCGGATGATCTGCCAGGACTTCCGCCAGACAGAGAGGTTGAGTTTGTGATCGATTTGGCGCCAGGGACGGCCCCAATATCGAAGGCACCATACCGGATGGCTCCGGTAGAGATGAAAGAGTTAATGGTACAACTACAAGAGTTACTGGACAAGAAGTACATCCAACCGAGCGTATCGCCGTGGGGAGCGCCGGTGTTATTTGTGAAGAAGAAGGACGGGACGATGCGGCTTTGCATCGACTACAGAGAACTGAATAAGGTCACAATTAAGAATAGATATCCATTACCGAGGATCGACGATCTGTTCGACCAATTGAAGGGTGCAAGGTACTTTTCAAAGATAGACTTGAGGAGTGGCTATCATCAGCTGAAGGTGAGGCCAGAGGATGTTCCAAAGACAGCATTTAGGACTCGATATGGTCACTACGAATTTTTGGTAATGTCATTTGGTCTAACGAATGCTCCTGCAGCATTCATGGGCTTAATGAATGGAGTGTTCAAGCCGTTTTTGGACAAATTCGTGGTGGTCTTTATCGACGATATTTTGGTATACTCGAAGACCAAGGAAGAACATGTAGAACATCTGAAGTTAACATTAGAGGCGTTGAGAAGAGAGAAGTTGTACGCCAAATTTTCTAAATGTGAATTCTGGATTGAAAGAGTGCAATTTCTTGGACATGTGATCGACAAGGACGGAATTTCGGTAGATCCCTCTAAAGTCGAAGCTGTGATGAACTGGGATCTGCCGAAAACACCGTCGGAAGTGAGGAGTTTTCTTGGATTGGCGGGTTATTATAGAAGATTTATTCAGGACTTTTCCAAGATCGCAACTCCGCTGACAAATTTCACTAGAAAATCGGTGAAATTCGTTTGGACAGAGAAGTGTGAGGAAAGTTTCCAAGAGCTCAAGAGGAGGTTGAGTTCAGCACCTGTGTTATCCCTTCCGGACGACACAGGCAATTTTGTGGTTTATAGTGATGCGTCGCATAAAGGACTTGGCTGTGTGCTTATGCAAAACGGCAGGGTCATTGCGTATGCGTCACGACAATTGAAAGACTATGAGAAGGGGTATCCGACCCATGACTTGGAGTTAGCTGCCGTGGTATTTGCTTTAAAAATTTGGAGACACTATCTCTATGGGGAGAAGTGTGAAATATATACAGACCACAAGAGTCTGAAATATATCTTTACACAGAAGGACTTGAATATGCGCCAGAGAAGGTGGCTGGAGTTAATTAAGGACTATGACTGTGAAATCTTATACCATCCGGGTAAGGCTAATGTGGTTGTCGACGCCTTAAGCAGAAAGGGTCGGGAGAAATTGATGATGTTGACTACTCAGGAGGAACTAATTTCAGCAATGGAAAAGCTGAAATTGGAAGTGAAGTATTCGATGGAGATTGACGAGAAGTTGTTTCAGATTCAAGCTGGTACAACCCTATTGGATAAAGTTAAGGAAGCTCAACTTCAGGACGAAGAATGTGAGAAGGTTAAGAAAAAGATATCTGAAGGAACCGAACCGAGATTCAAGATAGACAGTGAGGGACTACTGAGATTTGAGAATAGAGTTCGGGTACCGTCAGTGCCAGAGATTAAGGATGACATTTTGAGAGAGGCTCATAGCTCACGGTATTCAATTCACCCCGGTAGTACCAAGATGTACCAGGATCTTCGACAGCACTTCTGGTGGCCGAATTTGAAACGAGATGTTGCTGAGTGTGTTGCAAAGTGTCTAACCTGTCAGAAAGTGAAAGCAGAACATCAGAGACCAAGTGGTTTGCTACAACCCCTGGAAATCCCAGAATGGAAATGGGAACACATTACGATGGATTTCGTGGTTGGCCTTCCGACGACTCAGAAAGGCTACGACGCAGTATGGGTTATCGTTGACCGACTGACGAAATCCGCACACTTCCTTCCGATTAAAATCAGATTCAACTTAGACCAGTTGGCAAGGCTATATGTGAAAGAGATTGTTTCGAGGCACGGAGTTCCGGTGTCAATTGTTTCCGACAGAGATCCGCGTTTCACATCGAACTTCTGGAAGCGACTACAAGAATGCATGGGGACACAGTTGAGAATGAGTACGGCTTATCACCCTCAGACAGATGGGCAGAGTGAAAGAACGATCCAGACATTGGAAGATATGTTGAGAGCATGCATCATGGATTTTAAAGGAAATTGGGATGATCACCTACCGCTTGTGGAATTCGGTTACAACAACAGTTACCACGCTAGTATTGGCATGCCGCCTTACGAAGCGTTGTACGGAAGAAAATGCAGAACCCCGCTATACTGGGATGAAGTTGGCGAGAGACAACTATTAGGTCCAGAACTGGTACAGCAGACAGCAGAGATAGTCAAAGTGATCAGAACAAGACTGGTAGCAGCTCAGGATAGGCAGAAGAAATACGCCGATCCACACCGTAAGAACGTTGAGTTTGAATCGGGTAGCTATGTGTTCTTGAAAGTCTCTCCCTGGAAGGGGAAGATCAGATTCGGTAAGAAGGGAAAATTGAGCCCAAGGTTCATTGGACCCTTTGAAGTACTGCGAAGGATTGGAGAAGTTGCGTATGAGGTAGCCTTACCTCCGGCGCTTGAGAATGTCCACAACGTCTTTCATGTGTCAGTTTTACGCCCCTACAAACCCGATTACAAACATGTGATTGAATATGAACCCCTACATTTTGAGAAAGACTTATCCTATGAAGAAATTCCTGTTCAGATTGTTGACAGGAAAGAGCAAGTCCTCAGAAATAAAATTATACCTTCTGTTAAGGTAATTTGGAGGAACCACAATGCTGAAGAAGCTACGTGGGAACTCGAAGAGCATATGATGAAGAATTACCCAGATTTATTTACTTAATTTTTTTGTTTATGCGATTCTGGGGACAGAATCTTTGTAAGGGGGGGAGAATGTAACGGGACGAAATTTAATTGAACCGTGATTCTGGGGACAGAATCCTTTTAAGGGGGGAAAGATGTGACAAACAAGATTTTTGTAATTTATTTTGAATATTTATTGAATTAAATAAATATTTTTTGATGATTTAATTATTGAGTTAAATAATTAATTGATGAATTTATGGTAGATTAATTTAATTATATGTGTCACATTAGTTAAATTAATGTGGTGAATTTTTATATTCAAAGTATGTATTTAATTGAGCTTATTTGATTAATATATTAATTAATAAGCATAATGTTATTCTAATTAATTTATTAATTAATTAGAGATTTATGATTAGACATAATTAATAAATAAGAATTTTAATTATGTGACTATGTGATTTAATGTAGATTTATGCTATTTTATTTAATTGATTTAAATAGCATTATTTGATTTAATTGGGTGTGACATTAATTAACTATATTATAATAAATTAATTAAAATAAATGAGAAGGGATTCCTTAAGCTAGCCAAACAAGGCCTTAAGGGGAGTTGGTCAGTTAACCCACTAAGGGACCAACTGACAACCACTCACCCATTATATATTATACGTATTATACTTATATACATATATACTATATCAATTTATATATTCATATCAGAGGAAATAAAACTTAAAGAATCAGAGAGAATTTTGAGAGAAAAGATTGAAGAAGAAGAATTTGAAAAGTTTATATCATCATCCTTGAATCATCTTCACAAACTAGCAAGGGTAATTCCTTCTCCTAAGTTTTTAAATTCAAGTTCTTAAAGTTTTCCATTAACGTATGTTAGATTCTCTGTGAATAACTAATTTGATAATTAATGTATGATATGATTTTATATGTGTTATTGTATGATCATAACATGTTGTATATCATGTATGCATGATTTAGTGCGATTAAATCCATGTAGTTATGCTTAATTTGATTTTTCAAAAGTTACAGAGTGTAAAAATTGTACATATGGCCCATATGGCCCTTACGTACAAAATTTACACACCTTATGCGTTTATTTAACTTAAATTAACACTTGAATGTGATTGTGTACATTTAAACGAACAAAATAGAAGTTAAACGAATGGATTCGGTGTTATAACGAATCCGTAACGTTGAATTCTTGTTTTCTTTCAAAACTTTATAAAATGTTGAAAATAGTGAAATTAAATGTTGTGATTTGTGTAATTCCGTGATTTAAAGTGTTAAAAGCATGCTTAGAACATGGTATGATGTTTCTGTAAATTCTATATCTTATGGGTAGCCTTAAATTCATTACGTTAGTTTAATTTGGATTTATTTGGGTTGCTCTGTGTGTCATTCGCGAACTGGAAATCTGGGTCTGCGTTGCCGCGCGACCGCGCTGGTCCCAAGGGTAACTGGCGCGCGGCCGCGCCCCTTGCAGAAATTTGAAATTTTTTTTTTTTTGCTAAGTGTTCGTGTGTTCTAAGAGGTGGTTTAAAACCTAATGTAATGAACATAAAGACATGATTAAACATATAATAAGAGGTTAATAACTTATATTACGTGAGTAATTAATAAGTTAATTACATGACTTGAATCGTTAATTGTATAGTCCAATAACGTGCTCAAGACCGATGTGTGTGATTCGATACGTATATCGAGTTATTGATTAATTTGTATTGTGAACGTATTGATGTGTAGGGTTTAATAAAGAACGTGAATTATAATTGTAGCTTGTGCAAGAGGCAAGTATCCTATCCCTAACTTATTGATTTAGCAAGTTCCCTAAATTCTAATTTATTCATTTATTAAGCCTTAGACTTGTGTTTCTATATCGAGTAAGCTCGTGTTTTTAATTGTTCAAGTTCGAAATTCATATTACATATTGTAACTCTTTTAAAAGCATGATTCAGTGATACAATACTTATTCGATTGTATACTCTTGAGATTTATTATTCAAGTTGAATATCGATGTTATTGTTGAACCTTATAGGACTAGTGAACCCTTATTGATTCGACTAGTCCATAGTTGATGAACGTTCTAAATTCCAAAATACTTATTGAGCTTATCCAAACCAAACTTCCTTTGGTGCGGACTCTGATGTCAAAACTGAGATGAACAACCCTGTAAAAGGGGATTATTTACGCTTTAGCGTTGAGATATTGTGCACAATATGGTACTAAGGGCTGATCCCCCTAAGTACGAGAAGTAGAGTCCATAGTCTTATGACTGTTAAAGGTTTTAAGTATAAACACTTTACAACCTAGGACATAGTTCAAGGTCTTATGACCCTCAGATGATATTTTGATTCCTGTTATTTATCCTCGAGTCAAAAGTTGAGTTTCTTTATTCAGATGTCCTTGATTCACTCGCATGTTATTATATTGTTGTCATATTATTATACTTGTGGGCAACCGTGCTCACTCTTGCGTAATAATAACATTGCAGTTAAGAACGAAAGGTCTGACGAGCCTTCTACTAGCAAAGGCAAGGGCAAAGTCAACAAGTGATGAAGACTTGTTGTTTATTTTATGTGTTTATGTTTCAGACTTATGTTAAAGTTGTGTAAAACTTATTTAATTATTTATATTTCCGCATTTGATATTTAAGGTTAAGTACGACCTGGGATTGATGTATTTCTTTTCAGATGTTGTAACCCCATAAGGGGAGGATTATTTCTATTTATTTCATGGTTTGCATTTACTATGGGTAGATAGATAGATGATATTTGTACAGTGAACACCAAGTCCCGTGGAAATTGAAGTACCCGGATTTGGGGGTGTCACACTGACCGATGGCAATTCAGTCATTGGCTCAACCCCAGCGAAGCGTCGGGTACTGACTGATGATTGTTTAGCCATTGGCATAACCCCAGCGAAGGGTCAAGCACTGACCGATGACCCTTCAGCCGTTGGCACAACCCCAGCGAAGCGTCGGGTACTGACTGATGACAATTCAGCTGTTTGCACAACCCCAGTTAAGCGTCGGGTACTGACCGATGACAGTTCATCCGTTGGCACAACCCCAGCGAAGCGTCGGGTACTGACCGATGATAGTTCACAACCCCAGCGAAGTGTCGGGTACTGACCGATGACAGTTCTGCCAGTGGCACAACCCCAGCGAAGCGTCGGGCACTGACCGATGACAGTTCTGTCGTTGGCACAACCCCAGCGAAGCGTCGAGCACTGAACGATAACAGTTCAGCCGTTGGCTCAACCCCAATGAAGTGTCGAGTACTGATCGATGACAGTTCAGCTATTGGCACAACCCCAGTGAAGCGTCGGGCACTGACCGATGACAGTTCAGCCGTTGGCACAACCCCAACGAAGCATCGGGTACTGACCAATGACAGTTCAGTCGTTGGCTCAACCCCAGCGAAGCGTTTGGTACTGACCGATGATAATTTAGCCGTTAACACAACCCCAGCAAAGCGTCGGGTACTGACCGATGACAGTTCAGCTGTTGGCTTAACCCCAGCAACGTCTAAACCGTGGGCGCGACCGCTCAAAGCATCGAAAGTGATCCGGTGACAGAAACAATATAATAATCCATCCCCACAAAAGGATAGATGATGGAATCTGTTATACACATCCTCTGAAGGAGCACCAATAAGAATTGGTGATTCAACCTCCTGTGGTCAATTACCGGTGCAAATTATCGTCGAGATATGCATCAAGAACACCCATTGAAGTAACTTGGTGGCAGAGATATTGTGACCGTTATTTAATAATGGTTTTAAATATTTTAAAATTAATTAAATGTGATATTAAGGTATTAAAAATACTTTGTGATATTATAAATAACTTATAATATTATGACATGTATTTCATTAATATTTGATAGTAAATAAATATTAATGATAATGGAATTAAGTGGTATTTAAATCATATAAATATGATATTAATAAATTAAAAATCATTTTAAATGGTAATAATTATTAAAAAATTATTATGAGCTTGTGCAAAATATTTTGACTTATTAATAAATTTTCTATGATAATAATAAAGCATTTAGGTAGAGTCTTATTGGAATTAGGCTTGATAGTTGTTCGATTAGGCAATCGGGAGGTCGAAGTAGTACCGAACTCGACTCAGACTGTAAAAGTTTGACTTGATACTAGGTCATATGTGTTTTATTGACTTATAGGCTTATGTGGTAATGTGTTAAGGTTATTTTATAATTTTGATGATATTATTCTAATTTGGATATCAATATTATTTATATATTAGGTCTTCAGATAAAGCTAAATAGATTGCGTAGCTGTAGTCGGTGATTCAGGCAAGTTTTCTAACTTGAACTCGAGTTGTATTTTTGTAAAGTATACTTGTGGTTAATCATTGTTTATTATATCATGTCCATTGATTATTAATTCGCACGTTGTGCATGTTGCATATGTTCATCAGGTATGAAAGGCTGATCACCTTTATTACCATCTGATTCAGTTGATTTATTCATGTTCATTGTTGGTTCAGCTATGAAAATTTGTTCATGCTACTTCACAATTGTTATATTGTTAAACGTTAGCCAGCTTATTGTTCAATTCTTTCAATCATGATATATCCTTTATTTAACTTAAACTTGCTGGGCAAACTTGTTGCTCACCATTGCTATATTATGATAAATATTGCAGATTAGGACGAATACGTCGGAAACAGGCAAAGACAAAGACAGCTCCAGTATTAGTTTATAATATAGATAAATCTTGTAATAGTATTGTATGATAATGACATTGTATATCAGATAGGATATGGAATTCAGGTATCAAGTGAAGGTTCTCGACCCTGGAGATTATGTGTAAAGTTTAATGTATAAACAAATTATGTTTATATCTTTCGCAGAAGTTATAGAAATAATGTATCGTAACGTACTAGGTCCGAGGTTCTAGGGACCCGGATTTGGGGGCGTCACAGATATCCCCAGCTGAGGAGCCTTAAGAGATGTACAACGGCATTAGCCGAAGGGAAATATGCCTTAGGGAGAGTATTGACAGACGTGGTAGCATTAATAATGTTATCCCCATCAGAGTCAACAAAGCTATCACGGGTAACGTCATCCCCAACAAAAAGTGACAAAAACATTCTGTGATAGCTTAAATATGATATCCTACCAGTAACCGCCTAAGAGTGCTGCCCCAAGAGTTATCATGAATGATGGTATCCCCAACAGATAGTGACATGAACATTCAATGATAATCCTAACCACTCGCAGGTATCTAATACTCGTCACATATCATCCCATGCATTGCCTTGCCTTTGCATTTGCATTTCTAGTGTCTAGTAATCTTTATCTTGTTCATTCCATTGCATTGCATGAACATGATAAAAAGGGACATCTGTAGACACTCAAAATTTCATTTTCCTGTTACTAACCCTGTAGGAGGGCAAAACTGTCTTATCAATTTAACCCTGGTCTCAATATTGGGCCATCAATTCAACCCCGGTCTCAATACCAGGCTATCAATTCAACCCCGGTCTCAATACCGGGTCATTAAATCAACCCTGGTCTTAATACCAGGCCATTAACTCAACCCCGATCTTAATACCGGACCATTAATTCAACCCCGGTCTCAATACCGGACCATCAATTTAACCCCTGTCTAAATATCGGGCCATCAAATCAACCCCGATCTCAATACTAGGCCATCCAAACCAACCCCGGTCTCAATACTGGGCCATCAAATCAACCCCGGTCTCAATATTAGGCCATCCAAACCAACCCCAATCTCAATATTGGGTCATCAAATCAACCTCGATCTCAATATCGGACCATCAAACCAACCTCGGTCTCAATGCCGGACCATCAAATCAACCCCTGGCCTCAATACCGGGCCATCAAATCAACCCCGGTCTCAATACCGGGCCATCAAACCAACCCCGGTCTCAATATTGGGCCATCAAATCAACCCCAGTCGCAATACCAGACCATCAAAGTAACCCCAGTCTCAATATCGGGCCATTAAACCAACCCCGGTCTCAATATTGGGCCATCAAATTAACCCCGGTCTCAATACCGGGCCACCAATTCAGCCCCGGTCTCAACCCCCTGGTCTCAACTTGGGTTGTACAGGTCAGCCCCGGTCTCAAACCGGGAGGTACAAGTCAGCCCCGATCTCAACCCGGGAGGTACAAGTCAACCCCGATCTCAACCCGGGAGGTACAGGTCAGCCTCAGTCTCAACCCGGCAGGTACAGGTCAGCCCCGATCTCAATCCGGTAGGTACAGGTCAGCCCCGACCTCAACCCGGGAGGTACAGGTCAGCCCCGGTCTCAGCCCGAGAAGTCAGGTCAACTTTGGAAACAATCTTGAAGCCTCACAACATCTTCAGAGGAAAACCTGGAAGGACCAAGTCAGCCTCAGAGACAACCCTGAGGACAAACAGAATCTGTTGGGATCCAAACCTCGGAGACAACCCCTAGAAGTTAGCCGAAGGCCATGCCAGCACTGAGGGCATCCCCAGGAGGGGCAAAATGGTCATTTTACCAACTTAAAGCCGATTCAGTCAAGCTCAAGATGAATTGATGCAACAAAGGTCAGAAAGAACCGTAACAATGATCCAGAGTGGAAACAGCGCAAGACAGCTTAACGGATAAACTGTGAGGAATCAAAGACCTGGTTATGAACTCGTATTTTTGGACTCGAAAAATGTTTTATCACATGTCATTGTGACACTCTCGGTGAGGGCTTTTCGGAAAGGTATCGTACACCTCAAACGGACGCTCCGATCAAAAGTTAGAAAGTTTCGAATCTGACATCGTATTGCTCGGAGTGCACGTACTTTGATGCAATGGGACCCACCACGTGGAGCCGTACCTCTACCTGCGGCTACCACAGGTAGAGCTGCTTCTTTCGGGTTTATATATATGAGGTGACCCCCAGCTCATTTAACAATTCAAAAACGCTCTGAACTCTGGCCCATTTGGTTTCTCAGCCATTTTCTTATCTTCCAAACCCAAATTTTTTTACTCTAACACGTAGATATACCCACTATAATACCACATATCAAAAACTGAGTGGTAGAATCGGACATTTAAAGCCTACGATTTCACAAAAAACCCGTGTAGCAGTCCATTATGAGTATTTTTACGATCAGAAAGTTACTACTACTTCTTTGCACTTTTATACACTTGCACGTTAAGTTTTGTTTTCTGAATATGCCCAGAACTCAGTTCCGTGACCCTTTTTGCTAACTTTTGGTACATTTTAGTACCTAAATGCATTTTCTGGCATTTATACAACTCGGATTGACGATCCGTCACTTCTAACAACTTTTATATACTTATATCTGCGTTTTAGCATCTTCGCCGGACTGGGTTATCTTCCCAGTCCAGGTTTGGAATTTTTTTTTTTGTATATATTTAACTATATATATACTAACTTTTCAATTCTGTCAAGTCCGGATGTCAAATTCGCAGTAGTTTACTGCTTATATATATATATATATATATATGCACCTTTCACCAGACTGGGTTATCTTCCCAGTCCCAATTTAACTATTTTTTTGTCTATATTTAACTATATATATATATTTGCATTCTAGTTCGGCCTGAATCATTTCGTGGCCTTTTATTACTTTTATATATATATGGGCCTAGGATAGAATGTCCGTTGCCCTTTTACAGCTTATATATATATATATATATATATATATATTTCAATTCTGTCAAGCCTGATTAATTCTGTGGCTCTTTTACAGCTTTTATATATATATATATTTCCATTTCAGTCCGGGCAAAGGATAGAATGTCCGTCACCCTTTACCGCTTTTATATATATATATTTCCATTCTGTCAAGCCTGGATCACTCCGTGGCTTTTTACAGCTTATATAAATATATATTTATTTACACTCCATTCCGGGCATCGGAGTGAAAATCCATCACCCTTTACAGCTTTCGTATATATATATATATATATATATATATATATATATATATTGCTTTACTCATTTTATTAAATTGTTGCTTTAAATATTCATTTGATATAAATCAGCACTGACATCTCTGCGGGCGAACTAGATTTCTTTAAATTTCGTCAACTCTAGCTTTCAAATGATTCAAAATAGGTTCAGACTGTAAGACCCCAACTTTTACGAATAAAAATTTAATTTTCTTTATATATTATTTTGAAATAGTAAGGTGTTGATTTGATAAATGTGATAAGTTATGGGTGAGATGTGCAAAGTTTATAAAGTAAGCAAGTGGTTATAAAATATTCGTTGTGTCGGGAAATATTCGTTTAGTCGAGAAATATTCTTTTTGTCGGAGAATATTCGTACGACAGCGCAGTCATTGGTGGATCCCACAACAGAATGAATGTCGAATATAGAAAGCGACAGAATTAATCTTTTTATAAAAATAACGACAAAATTGTTAGCGTTAGTACTGTTAAAATACCCGATGATTAAAATACAGTAATACGTGGTATTGCACAGTAGTACACGGTATTGCACAGTATTTCGAATTATTGATTCTTATGTAGTAATGCACTTACTCAATTATTGTTACAGTAATTACTGTTCAATATTTTATATTATTCAATAATTGCATAAAATTTTATTGGTTCAATATTTGCTACGTTGATATTTTATATCAATAAGTGCTACTTTGCTATTTTATATTAGTGATTCAATAATTGTCATTGCACAGTATTTTAAATTATCAAATTAATAATTTATATTATTTGAATAATATTATTAGATAGCATTATTGGCAATGTCTAAGGAAGTTCTGTCTAGGAAAGGGGTTGATTAATTGCGCGCCAGTAAGGAAAAATCCTTATCGGAAGGCCCCCACTTTCCTGGGAACGACCTGGTTGTCAATATTGTAGTTCTGTAATATTATTTATGAATAATTAATTTTTGATATATATGATAAGGAAATATTTATTCAATGTGGATTTAAACGGAGGAATTTTTAACGTGTGATGTTTGTTGAAAGTTGGTATTTTATCTTGTCCGATAAAATAATTCATTCAAATATATTATTATAATATTACATTATAGTAGTATGATGTGATTATATAATAGTATGATTTTTATAATGGTAACATTATTATAGTAAATTCATGGTATAAAAGTTAAACGAGGTGGAAGAGTGCAAATTAAATTTGAACTCTTATGATACAAATAATGATGTCATCGGAGCGATGAGGTAAGCAAGGATGTCATCGGAGCGATGAGGTAAGCAATGATGTCATAGGATCGATGATGTAAGCGATGATGTCATAAATTATAGCGAAAAGACTATTTTATCCTTACTCTGCCGAGCCTATAAATAGAAGCTCATTTCTTCATTATTTCTCATCAATTCACTAAAGCTATAGAGAGAGAAAGTATAGAGAGAATAAGATAGAATGAAGAAGAGTATTCTGCTATTACGCTAGTGCAGTCTCCAAATTTTTAAGGTAAGGGATATTATTTCTTTGGTATTCATGAAGAGAGTTATTTTCTTTCAATACTCGTAAGGGTTGTTATTCCATTCTTTATTATTCTGTTGGAATAACTTGTCTACGCGAACTACCGCATGCTTGGTGAAATCCTTTTGTTATTCCACTCTTTATTATTCTGTGGGAATAACGTGTCTACGCGGACTACCTCATGCTTGGTGAATAACCCTTCGTATTCAGTTGTTATTAAATTGTGGAAATAATCTGTCTGAGCAGACTACCGCCTAACGGGTGAAAATCCAATTGTAGTTTCGTATATTGTTTCATTTCAGACTCCTAACTCTAAACTTACTATGGTAAGTATTGCTTCTATAATTCCTGAAATGATCAGAAATTCCTTGAGTTTTGCGCTTCATCTAATATCATTTCACTGAAATATTGGTCTGAACTTTTTTGTAAAATTTTTACCTTTTCATGTCGAGTTACTATTCATGAGTTACTACTCACGAGTTACTATTTATGGGGTACTATTCACGGTAAAAAAATATTTTTTTTTCTTTCCAAATCAACTTTGATTGAATCCAGGTTTTGATCTTCATTCTTGAACTCTGGATAAATTCTCTAATATTTGTCCTTTATCTCACTGGATTCGTTATTCGTATTGTTTTTCATCATCCTCAGTCTTAAATGGTGATATAACTGAATATCTTTGGCCTGTAGCGCAAAGATGAATGATTACTTGATGAATATCTTTGGCCTGTAGTGCAAAGATGAATGATTACCTGATGAATATCTTTGGCCCATAGTGCAAAGATGGACAGGTGTTGAGATAAACATGACCAACTAGTGATACAAATGAATATCTTTGGCCGTAGTGCAAAAGATGATATTTGATTCGAGATGAATATTGATTGATGTTACAGGGATAAAATATTGATGATGGACTTTTAAATTATAGAAGATAGTAGACATCATTCTCTACTCAACTCTTCTAATGAATTGTCATTTCCACTACAATTGTTGATCTAAAACTGGTTGTCCATAATATTTTATCTGATTTGTTGAAGACTGACGATAATTTATTCTTCATTATCTTAGTCATAGTATTCTTTACTGGGCTAGTTGAGCTCACCCTTTTCTTCCCTAGTTCTCTTCAAGAAATGAGAATATCGCGGGTACTAGTCGGGGAATGAAGTGATGGTCCGAGTTAGAGCTGTAGAAGTCCTCACTATTTTTTTTATAAAATAGTGTGATAATAAATGTAATGAGGACTTAGTTTGAATGTTTTTATTTTCTACATGTCTGTATTGATACTCACAGTTGTGTGGTCGTATTTTGCACGACCGTTTGATATAAAAGATTGTATTTAGATTTTGTACCATATATTTGGCGACTCAGAATGGGTTGAGTATTGAACCTATTTGGGGGCATCACAGTTGGTATCAGAGCTTAGGGATATAATCTCTGGCGGAGATCTGGGAATAGAACTAGGAGGAGAGAGATGAGTAAATCCTTCGCTAGTGTGTCCTACCTAAGCTTATTTGGTATTTAATTGGTCAGTCGAAGCATAGGGTTAATGTGTGGTATGTTAACTTGTTTAATTAACCCTTGTTGTGTGGCAGTATTTGAGAATGGCAGCTGAAAATGTTAACAATGGAGTGAATGAGACACCTTTAATCACCAACCAGGAGAACGTGCAACATGAAGGCAATATTCCTCCTATAAACAACACTACCAAAGAAACGATGAATGATGGGATGTTAGGCGAAGAAGAAATTAGAGATATCCATGTGGTGAGTGAAGAATTAATAGTTGCACCCGAGCTAATCGCAGAGGTTGTAGCTGAGAGTGAGGAAGAAGAGGAACCTGAGGAAGATTTATTAGGAGAATTTTATGATCGAAATGTAGAACTTCAAAATCGTATTCATAAGTTAGAAGAACAGGGTGAAGAACGGCAGGCGGCCGTGGAACAAAGGGATACAACAATTCAAGAAAGGGATACAGAAATTCAAGATTTTGCTACTTGATATGTGAGGCTTGAACAGAAGCTCTCTCTCGAAGAACATATGATATTAGAGCTGGAATCTGAAAATGCCAATGTCAACGATCAGCTGAAAGAAGAAGCAACTGAACGAGTGAGAATTGAAGATGCATGGGTAAAAGCCGCACGACGCGTTGATATTTTAGAAAGAGACGTCCGATCCAAGAAGGCCAAAATAGACGACATGGAATTTACTTTTTGGACAACAATTGGGAGAATCCAACATCGAGTTTGGAATTATCCTGTGCATAGCGGTCAACCCCAATTCGATATGGATCGAAGAGTAATGATTCAAATCATGGATCAGGAGTGCGACGAAGCAGTTGAGGGTGGAATGAAATTTATAGTAAAGTCAAGACCAGCTGGGATAGTGACACCAAAGACTGTCCCAGACAAGCCAAAGTTGGTGTTTCCTAGAAGAGCGTTTGTCGTGACTGCCCAAAATGTGAGGAACCCGAACGAGGTGATCACGGGTAAGGCTAGTCATAAACTCTTGCAAAGTCTATACCTTATTAGATGTTGTTGCTTCCCATTTTTTTATTTCACCTACTTATGCTTAACGTTTAAACTTGACTCCTGATAAATTAGACTTTGACTTATCTGTTGAAACTCCAGTTAAGAGAAACCATCGTTACATCCACAGTTTACAAATCTTGTTTGATTCAAATTGGCACCCTTACCCTACCTGTGGATTTTATATCTTTGAAAATACTTGCATTTGATGTGATTTTTTTAATCGACTGGTTAACCACTCATCATGTCAAAATTGATTATTTTCGTAAGGTTGTTAGTTTTCATATTCCTAACCAACCTATTGTGCGAATTCAAACAACCAAACCACTAAAATCAATCAATGTTATTTCAATTCATAAAGCTATTCGTTTATTGAAAAATAGATGTCAAGCTTTCTTAGCCCATGTCACTGATTTAAATCAGAATACATCAGATTTGAATGATATTTTTGTTGTTAATGAGTTTCTTGATGTATTTCCCCAAGAACTTCCCGGTCTACCCCCGGAATGTGAAGTTGAATTCTTTATTGACCTTGAACCCGGTACAAAACCCATTTCTAAAACCCCATATCAAATGGCTTCTATTGAACTTCAAGAGTTAAAGATCCAACTACAGGAGTTGTTAGACATCGATTTTATACGTCCTAGTACGTCTCCTTGGGGTGCTCCTGTTTTATTTGTAAAGAAGAAAGACGGTAGTATACGACGTTGTATTGACTATCATAAGTTGAACCATGTCACAATCAAGAATAGGTATCCGTTACCTCGTATTGATGACCTGTTCGACCAATTGTGAGGTGCTATAGTTGAAGCACCATGAGGGTCACAGTTGGTATCAAATATTTGGATCATTTCGTGGTTGTCAATATTGATGACATCCTAATATACTCCAAAAGCCTCAAATATTTTCTTCACCCAGAACGAACTCAATATGCGATAACGACTGTTGGCTTTTTAATACCATCCTGGAAAAAGCGAACGTGGTAGCTGACGCATTGAGTAGAAGATCGTTTACAGGTACAAGTGCGATATTGTCAACAGGAAGCCCATTTTGTATAACGTACAAAGGATGAAGATAGAGTTAAAAATTCCAGAGACCCACGTAATGAAGTCAAATATACGCAGTAGAACCAGCTTTAATGGATAGAGTTAAAGCTGCTCAATCTACAGATCCAGAGCTAACAAATATGAAGAAGAAGGTGCAAGAAGATACTATTCCAGAAGCAAGAATCGATGAAGAGGAAATACTTCGAGTCAAATCCAGACTTTGTGTTCCTAACGACTCTGAATTGAAGTATAGAATTATGATGGAAATACACAACACACCATTCGCAATCCATCCTAGAAGTACCAAAATGTATCGTGATCGTCAACATACAATTTGGTGGAGCAATATGAAGAAAGAGATCGCGGAGTTTATCTCAATGTGTTTAACGTGTAAACGTGTGCAAGGCGGAGCATCGAGTGCCAAAAGGTCAGTTTGCAAAAAGTTATGGACACCGATTTACGATTTATTGGTCCATTTGAGATCTTTGACCGAGTCGAAAAGGTGGCCTATAGACTCGCCTTACCTCCAAGCATGTCTCGTGTTCATAACGTTTTTCATATATCTGTGCTTCATAAATATGTGAAAGATCCAAACCACATTATTGAGTTAGAACCAGACGAGATAGCCGGAGATTTAACATACGAGGAGGTACCTGTCAAGATCTTGGATAGGAAGGAACATGTCCTACGGTCAAAGGTTATACCTCAAGTTAAAGTTTTATGGAGGAACCATGATATCGAGGAAATGACCTGGGAGTTAGAATTGGAAATGAAATCGAGATATCCTCACCTTTTCGACATACCAGGTACGTACGTCAATTTCGATGATGAAATTTCATAAGGAGGGGAGGTTGTAAGACCCCAACTTTTATGAATAAAGATTTAATTTTCTTTATATATTATTTTGAAATTAGTAAGGTGTTGATTTGATAAATATGATAAGTTATGGGTGAGATGTGCAAGGTTTATAAAGTAAGCAAGTGGTTATAAAACATTTGTTGTGTCGAGGAATATTCGTTTGGTCGAGGAATATTCTTTTTGTCGGAGAATATTCGTACGACAGCGCAGTCATTGGTGGACCCCACAACAGAATGAATGTGGATATAGAAAGCGACAGAATTAACCTTTTCATAAAAATAAAGATAAAACTGTTACCATTAGTATTGTTGAAATACCCGGTGGTTAAAATACAGTAATACGTGGTGTTGCACAGTAGCACACGGTATTGCACAGTATTTTGAATTATTGATTCTTATGTAGGAATGCACTTACTCAATTATTGTTACAGTAATTACTGTTCAATATTTTATATTATTCAATAATTGCATAATATTTTATTAGTTCAATATTTTCTACGTTGATATTTTATATCAATAAGTGCTACTTTGCTATTTTATATTAGTGATTCAATAATTGTCATTGCACAGTATTTTAAATTATCAAATCAATAATTCATATTATTTGAATAATATTATTAGATAGCATTATTGGCAATGTCTTAGCAAGTTTTGTCTAGGAAATGGGTTGATTAATTGCGCGCTAGTAAGAAAAAATCTTTATCGGAAGGCCCCCTCTTTTCTGGGAACGACCTGATTGTCAATATTGTAGTTTTGTAATATTATTTGTGAATAATTAATTTTTAATATATATGATAAGGAAATATTTATTCAATGTGGATTTAAACGGAGGAATTTTTAACATGTGATGTTTGTTGAAAGTTGGTATTTTATCTTGTCCGATAAAATAATTCATTCAAATATATTATTATAATATTAAATTATAGTAGCATGATGTGATTATATAATAGTATGATTTTTATAATGGTAACATTATTATAGTAAATTCATGGTATAAAAGTTAAACGAGGTGGAAGAGTGCAAATTGAATTTGAACTCTTATAAACAATGATGTCATCAGAGCGATGAGGTAAGCAAGGATGTCATCGGAGCGATGAGATAAGAAATGATGTCATAGGATCGATGATGTAAGCGATGATGTCATAAATTATGGTAAAAAGACTATTTTACCCTTACTTTGCCGAGCCTATAAATAGAAGCTCATTTCTTCATTATTTCTCATCAATTCACTAAAGCTATAGAGAGAGAAAGTATAGAAAGAATAAGAGAGAAGGAAGAAGAGTATTATGCTATTATACTAGTGCAGTCTCCAAATTTTAAGGTAAGGGATATTATTTCTTTCTTATTCATAAAGAGAGTTATTTTCTTTCAATACTCGTAAGGGTTGTTATTCCATTCTTTATTATTCTGTTGGAATAACCTGTCTACGCGTACTACCGCATGCATGATAAATCCTTTTGTTATTCTATTCTTTATTATTTTATGAGAATAACCTGTCTACGCGGACTACCGCATGCTTGGTGAATAACCCTTCGTATTCAGTTGTTATTAAATTGTGGAAATAATCTGTCTGAGCGAACTACCACCTGACGGGTGAAAATCTAATTGCAGTTTTGTATATTGTTTCAGTTTCAGATTCCTAATTTTAAACTTACTACGGTAAGTATTGCTTCTATAATTCCTGAAATGATCAGAAATTTCTTGAGTTTTGCGCTTCATCTAATATCATTTCACTAAAATATTGGTCTGAACTTTCTTGTGAAATTTTTACCTTTTCATGTCGAGTTACTATTTATGAGTTACTATTCAAGAGTTACTATTTATGGGGTACTATTTACGGTAAAAAAATATATTTTTTTTCTTTCCAAATCAACTTTGATTGAATCCAGGTTTTGATCTTCATTCTTGAACTCTAGATAAATTCTCTAATATTTGTCCTTTATCTCACTAGATTCGTTATTCGTATTGTTTTTCATCGTCCTCGGTCCTAAATGGTGATATAACTGAATATCTTTGGCCTGTAGTGAAAAGATGAATGATTACTTGATGAATATCTTTGGCCTGTAGTGCAAAGATGAATGATTACCTGATGAATATCTTTGGCCCGTAGTGCAAAGATGGACAGGTGTTGAGATAAACATGACCAACTGGTGATACAAATAAATATCTTTGGCTGTAGTGCAAAAGATGAATATTTGATTCGAGATGAATATTGATTGATGTTACAGGGATAAAATATTGATGATGGACTTTTAAATTATAGAAGATAGTAGACATCATTCTCTACTTGACTCTTCTAATGAATTGTCATTTCCACTGCAGTTGTTGATCTAAAACTGGTTGTCCATAATATTTTATCTGATTTGTTGAAGACTAACAATAATTTATTCTTCATTTTCTTAGTCATAATATTCTTTACTGGGCTAGTTAAGCTCACCCTTTTCTTCCATTGTTCTCTTCAGGAAATGAGAATATCGCGGGTACTAGTCGGGGAATGGAGTAATGGTCCGAGTTAGAGCTGTAGAAGTCCTCACTATTTTTTTTATAAAATAGTGTGATAATAAATATAATACGGACTTAGTTTGAATATTTATATTTTCTACATGTCTGTATTGACACTCACAGTTGTGTGATCGTATTTTGCACGACCGTTTGATATAAAAGATTGTATTTGAATTTTGTACCATGTATTTGGCGACTCAGAATGGGTTGAGTATTGAACCTATTTTGGGGCGTCACACAGACAGAACAAGAAAGCTAGAATAACTGAGATTTATTTAAATCTAGTATTTTTTAGTTTCAGTTATGAAATCCATCTCGCGACCCTTAGATCGCTATCTAGTGGGAACGAGACGCTTCGGCCATGTGCGGGCCAGGATTTACTGATGAATCCTTGGTCCTGGCTATATTTGGATATATTTATGTGCATATTTGAGCTGTGCAAGTTTTACTAGCTTCCCTATGTGAGCCTTGGAATCGTGGGATTCATGATCAAACTGATCAGAATCTGATTCACACGATGGACAAAGTCCACTTTACATATGTACCCTGCCAATTTTTCTGTAAAAATGTACATCCGAGAGACCTTAAAATGGTTATCCAGGTTTAAGGTCTCAACATAATGAGAATAATGGTTTGTCGTATCAGAGTCGCTCTGATGGCTATCATGCCCATGAGAAGACTGACACTTGTATATATTTTGTGGTCCAGAATGCTTCGCAACCCGACAATCAACATTCAAATTGTGCCGAAAGGCTGAAAAAAATAAAATTGAAGTATCGATATGCTTCAATTCCTATGTTAACATAAGGTATCATTTCAATAAATCTTGTCTAAAAGAAAGACTTTTACAAATCAAATCAAACCCTTTGTATATAGGTTCAACGATGCATAAACATACTTTCAATCAAAACATAGGCCCAATTTCTTTCAGCATTCACACATACACATTGCAGATTTAAAAGGGAAATATTTAAAAGATGCGGTACCGTGTTTACACGGGAGTTGTGGGGTGCATAACACCTTCCCCACACTTAACCAATCCCCCGAACTTAGAACTTCGATTTCAAAGATCAAGTTTCGACATTGTCCAATAATTGGGCCTTTTTTAAAACAAAACTCGATTGAGTTGGTACAACCATTTTAAATCTACCAACTAGCGACTCTGTAAAACGTTCAAATCATCGACATGATACATGTTGGCTTTTTCCTAAAAAACCTTCAAAACCTTTTTCACAATAAAAAGAATAAGGGTAGACGAAACTTAGGAAGAGAGAAAGATCCGGGTTTGACCTGACCTGAATTTTTCCACCGACGTCGACACAGAGGTTTTTGCTTTCACTTAGTTTATCACATTGATAATTGTTGGAATGTTAAAGCCGTGCTGTCGATATATACATGATGAGAAGGTGATTCTTGTCCCATGTTTATATTTGATAGTTAGGGACTATTAAGATTAGATTAGATGATATTAAGATTAGGTGCGGTTCTTAAAGCTCATGCGTACGGTAAGTTCGTGACTCATAAACTTATGTATATTTTTGAATCCCTAAGCGTATGGATAGTCCTTGATTGGTTCTTGGACTATGTATTGCTAGGACAAAATTTTAAACTCATATTATTGTGGCAAGTTCCTGAACTTCCAAATTATGGTAAGTTTGATGAACTATACTGGGTATAGAAAGGTTATGAAGCAAGAACTAAGAATTTTTGGTATAATGAGTGTTGATGGTGCTAAGAATTGGTAGAATGATTAAGTAATGAAGCGGTGGAGTAAAGATTAATATTGATGGAGGAAAATTGGATATTCTAAATCTTTTAGCTATGTTGGATTTTTGAAATTTATTCCCTTCGTGTTGATGTTTGCACTTCTGAGTCTTTTGAAAAAAATGTTGGATCAAATGATTGAATCAATTGATTTTTAAAACAGTGCTATTATTCACATGACTATGCTAATTATTTCAGCTAGACAAAAATGATTTGAGATTTTCAAAATGTATTTTATAAAATGATATGCATCATTTGATATGGTGTAGAAATAATAATCGAGGAAGTCATCATTGCAGTTGAACCTAGTGTTTGATGTTATCGTAGGATCCTCAGCCCACTATGGTATGATATATCATGATGACATCATATAATGACGGAATACTCAACGTACCATTACGACGGTACGATATCATGATATTATAAAAAAAAGATTTATTTTTTTGTTTTCTTTAAACTATAAAAGGGTATATTAATTGAGAAAGTTAAATATATATATATATATGTATATATATTTCGGTTAATGTCCGAATTGTTGCTAAAAGTGTATGCTACTTGATTCATCTAGACGAATATTGAAAGATATTTATGAAATTCAAGCTTTCTTCACAAAGTATGCCAAACCAAGTTGTTTTGGGGCGGATTCAGATGTTAAAAAGCTGATGTGAACAACCCTATAAAGGGGACTTGTTATCGAAAACAATGGTTCCGAAAGTAACACATATATTTGTTACTATGTTATGATGTAATACATTGTGCATGACGTAGGGGTACGATAGGCTGATCACCTAGAGTACTTGCAGATAGTGTTTTCAGTCTGTGTGATTTCTAAGCATTCTGTTAAAGATGGTTTACAGTGGTGATTCACTATTAAACCTGGAGAAGAGTTCAAGGTCTTATGGCCCCTCAGCGTGATTTGGAATTTTTTAAATTTCTGAGTTATTCATATCACTTCCCAATAATTGAGCAATTGTGGAAGATTCTTATTATTCTGAAAGGTGAAAGTGGAAAGGAGGATATTCCTTGGAAGGAAATAAGTTGAAGAATGCGACATGTAATGATGAAAAAATTAAGCAAAACATAATAATTCCAAGAAAGAAAAAAATTCTGATGAGAGAAGTGGTGAAATTATCAAATGATAATGTAAAACTTTTAAAAGAGAAACAATCTTAGAAAGATCTTTAGAGAAAGAATTTGGTTATAGAACCCAATGAATGAATAGAAATTAATGAAAATCTATTTGATAAATAAAATGAATGAAGATTAGTAAATTAAAATTTCGAGAACAAATTATTAGAAGAATGGGTGAATGTAATATCCCGAGTGTTTATAAGTTGGGTATGTGACAACGATTCTTAGAAAAAGGAAGTGAATGAGTTAAAGAATATACTCAAACTATTTCGAGTTCAAATAAAGATTATGAAATAAAACTTATAAGAAATAGTTGAGGAAAACACATAGAATAGAAAATGTGAAACCTATATTTAGGTAATGCGTTGAAGTTGTTAACGATAAAATTTTTAAAGGAAATTCAATAAAAATCGAGTTTTCGATGATTCCGAGGACGGAATCTTTATAAGGGGGGAGTGATGTGACAACCTGGATTTTCAGGAATTATTAAATAAAAATTTAATAAAGAAAATAAGTTGGGTATGTGACAACGATTCTTAGAAAAAGGAAGTGAGTGGGTTAAAGAATATATAATACTCGAAATATTTCGAGTTCAAATAAAGATTGTCAAATAAAACTTATAAGAAATGGTTGAGGAAAACACATGAAAAAGAAAATGTGAAACTTATATTAAGGTAATGCGTTGAAGTTGTTAACGATAATTTTTTTAAAGGAAATTCAATGAAAGCCGAGTGAGGGAGGTTTTCGATGATTCCGAGGACGGAATCCTTATAAGGGGGGAATGATGTGACAATCTGGATTTTTAAAAAATTTTAAATAAGAATTTATTAAATAAAATTCTTATTATGGGATGTATATATATTGGATTATGTGATTTGAGGTGAAGAAATGAAATATATTTGAGATTTAATAGTTAATGACACAATTAAAGAAAGTAAAGAAAATTAGTTAATTTAATTGAGTTGGAAAATTATAATATATGACAATATAATTTGATTATTATTGTGACAATGAAAGTTATGAAAAAATTAAGTTTCATAAATAATGTGAGTGATTCACTTAATTAAAATAGTGAATTAATGTGAATATATTTGTCTTGATAAAATAAGAAATTAATATATATTACATATAAATGTAATAAGTTAATGTAATATAATTTTGAATTTCAAGAGTAGTTAAAATATTTATCGAATTAAATAAATATTTTAATTGGGATATTTATGGAATAAAATAAATATTCGATAGAAATTATTATGGAATAAGTTGTTTAAGTATGATGATATTAAATAAGTTGATGATAAATATTTTTGTAATTTGTGCGTATTTTAGTACGCTAGTGTGATGGTAATATTCTAATTTAATTAAATAATTAAATTAATGGGTTAATGGTTTGTTGTATAAAGTGGAAATTTGTATTAATTAAATTATTAAATTAAATAAAGGTGTGACAAACGGGCCTTATAATAAGAGAATTATAAAAATAAATAGAAATGAGTTTTATTTGAGTAAGCCAAACAAGGCCTTATGGCTGTTGGTTTTATAACTGCTAAGTTTATTACGTGGGTGTAACTCCTAATTGTAATAAGGGTTGATTTTTACGTTATTTGTAAAGGCAGTGAGAAGGATAGAGAAGGAGAGAAATAGAGAGAGTTTAGAGGAAATTGAGAAAGAGAAGAAATTCTCTGAGGAATTGAGAAGGTTTTGAGAATCAAGAAGGAGGAAGAAGATTAATCAAGAGAAATTAGATAATCTTCATCATCTAATCAAGGTATCAATCTATTTCTAAAGCTTTAAAATATAGTTTTCAAGTTCTTCACATAAAAAGCTATTTTGAGTTGAATGATATATGTGTTATGGGTTTGTGTAATCCATATTATATTATCTAAAAGTGGTTTTGGATTAATTAAATTCATGAGAAAGTGTTGAAAGATGAAGATTAGATTTTTGTTGTAAATATGTGTTTTGGCTATTTTGAGGTCAAAACTTGGTTAGGAATTCGAGTTATAATCTATAAATCGATAATGGAAGTTGTTAATATGTTGAAAAACGAAAACAACGGAGGATTAATGGACTAATTTGGTTGAATAACGAATTGATGGTGTTCGATCTCGCTAAACATGTTAAAATATAAAATTTTAGTATAAACTTTGGAAATGGGTCAATTGAATGGTTGTTGGTGTTTTTAGGTGATGTTGATTTTCTGATATGTTGTAGTTTTAAGAGTTAGGAGTCCATAGAGTCAAAAACGGACTGATTTGGACATGTATAACTCAGTGTATGAAGATCAGAAGGAGAAAGGATCGAAAAATTGCGAAGAACAAAAACTGCAGAATTCCTCACTGATGCATGGCGCCGCAGCGTCGGCCCATAGGCTATTAAGGGCGCCATAGCCCCGGACTTGGTCAACTTGGATCCGGATCTGGCGTCGCAGCTCCATTAATATAAAGGGAACCGGCGCCACATCTCCGGTAGGCAGACAGGCTCAGATAAGAGTTTCTAATTGCATGTTTTAAGGAAAAGTTAATATGCATGATTCTAATGAATATTATACACTTAATAAGGTATAACGAGGGACTTCAAATACTTAACTTGATGTTAAGTATCAATTGAAAGATAAAATTTAAATATTTATTTGGAAGTTAATTAGATTAATTTAATTAATCCAATTAATGTAAAGGCAAGACATGGAAACTTAATTAATATTAAGTGACTATTTAAGTGAGGTGTTTTGAAGGTATAAAATGAAAGTTATGAAAGTAATACATTTAATATAATGTAAAGACAAGCTATAAAGACTTAACTAAATGTTAAGTAGTGATTAAAAGAAAGACAATGAGGTGGAAGTTGACTTAATTAATGTTAACTAGTACTGTACATCTAATGTGATGTAAAGACAAGGTTTAAGATTTAACTAAATGTTAAGCGTCAATTAAAGTGGATTGTAATGAGTAATAAGTTAAAAGTTAACACAATTGAATTGACCATTGTGTATCGATTAAAAGAAAGGGTTATGAGATGTAGAGTAAAGTTTACATAACAACTAATAAGCGTTGCTATGTGACTAATAGTTGATGTGTATGATAATATGCTAGTGTAGAATTCATGAAGTGCAGATAACTATAAGCTGTTCTCAGTAATTGGTAACCTGCGATCAAAGCAAGTCTTTTAGTTCCTATTTTTTATATGAATTTGGTAACTGATTGTTGTAATTCAGACTGTTGAATGTATGTGAAATTATAAATGATGCTTTATATTGTGAAAGTCAATTTATGACTAAACTGATTGGGTTGTGGAACTCAATCTTTAATTGAGATGTGAAGTACAACATGTATGATATGTTTAGTTAAACGATTATGATGTATGATATGAGAATGATATTATGTGCTATGTAATGCATGAAAACTGTTAGATTTGTTGAGCTGTCGAGCTCATTCTTGCAAAATAACCATTTTTGCAGGTCAAGGATTCATAGTAATGACACGTGCTAATTGAATGATAGAGATCAATAGCAATTCAAGAATATTATTTATTCTAGATGAGTAATGTATTTGATGCTTTGGACGTATCATAATTGTTGAGTTGTAAAGTTGAGTTGTCCGATGTATAATGGATGTTGAATTGTGATATAAGATTTTGTTTATACCTCTGATGAAGCGAATTATAAAATATATTTGATTCAAAGACATGTGAATTATAAAGGTTGTGATTCGGGGAAGTAAAGAAAGAAAATAGAGAAGTTTTAATTATTTCGCATTTTAAATGATTGTGTCATCGAGTAAGGATGTATTAACAGAAGATTGATGTATTGTTAACTACCGAAGTCGAGAGTTGTATTGTATGAATTTTGTGGTCGTTACACTCGCTCCATTCAAATTTTGTGCTTTTCCGAGTTAGTTGAGTTAATGGAGTGACAATTCGAGAAAATCCTTCTACGAATCTCCGATAATAACTAGCTAGGCCCAGAAAGATACGTACTTCAGTTACTGACTTAGGTTGCTCCAAATTTAATTTCGCTTCAATTTTTTCCCGGTCGATTGATATTTTATGTTTAGAGACCACATGTCCAAGGAATGCTACTTCCTTAAGCCAGAACTCACACTTCTTCAACTTAGCATATAACTTATTTTCACGAAGCTTTTGGAGTATCAACCCCACATGTTTCTCATGATCTTCACGACTTTTATAGTATATGAGGATGTCCTCAATAAATATAACCACAAAATGATCCAAATATTCCTTGACTATTTGGTTCATCATATCCATGAAGGCAGCAGGAGCATTAATCAATCCAAAAGGCATGACTAATAATCCGTAATGCTTGTATCGAGTTTTAAAGGCAGTCTTTGGAATGTCATTAGCTTTAATCTTTAATTGATGATATTCAGATCGGAGATCGATCTTTGAAAAGAATTGAGCACCTTATAACTGGTCGAACAGGTCATCAATGCGAGGTAATGGGTACCTATTTTTGATGGTGACATGGTTCAACTCCCGATAGTCAATGCAAAGTCTCATACTCCAATCTTTTTTCTTTACGAATAAAATAGGAGCACCCCAAGGAGATGTACTAGGATCTATAATATCAATATCTAATAACTCATGAAGTTGGATTTTTAACTTCTGAAGTTCAATACGAGCCATTCGGTATAGGGTCTTAGAAATGGATTATGTACCAGGGTTCAAGGTCAATATAAAATTCGATTTCACGTTCTGGGGGTAGGCTAGGAAGTTCTTTGAAAAATACATCAGGAAATTTATTAACAACGAAAATATCATTCAAATCTGACGTATTTTTGTTTAAGTCGGTAACATGGGCAAAGAAAGCTTGACATCAGTTTTTTAATAAACGAATGGCTCTATGGCTAGAAATGACAGTGATTGATTTCAACTGTTTGGTTGCTTGAATTCGCATAAAAAGTTGATTAGGAATATGAAAACTAACGACCTTACCAAAATAATTAATTTTAGCATGATGGGTAGTTAACCAGTCAATTTTAAAATCACACCAAATTCAAGTATTTTCAAAAAGATGAGATCAACAGGTAGTGTGAGGGTACCGATTTGAACCAAAAAGGATTTATGAACAGTGGATGTAATGAAGGTTTCTCCTAACGGAGTTTCAATAGATAAGTCAAAATCTAATTTCTTAGTAGTCAAGTTCAAACGTTCGGCACATGTAGGTGAAATAAAAGAGTGGTTAGAACCAGCATCTAATAAGGCATAGACTTCGCAAGAATTTATGATTATCTTGCCGGTTATGACGTCATCTAGTTTCCACTCCTTTTGGGATGTTACGTCAAAGGCTCTCCCATGAACCACAGGCTTTATCTTGTTCGTGACAGCCTTTGGTGTTACAATTACAGCTGGACTTGACTTTGTTATAGGACAAAATTGAGCTATGTGACCGTTCTTTCCATAACTGAAACACTCATTGGAAGGCTTTGTATAGTTTGGACTGATGTGTCCTTCATGTCTGCATCTGTAACATCTAATTGGTGGTCATTCTCCTCCCCTTGAAACTAGTGTTGGTGTTGATGCTGATGCCGGTGCCTTTCATTGTTATTGTTGAATCTTCTCTTTTTGAAGTTTTCACTCGACTCACTTCTTCTATTATCCGGGCCAGAAGTACCACTGAAGTGGTTACTATTTCTAGGGTGATAATTCCCTCCTCGCTGGTTCTCATTGATTTGACTAGTACGACTATTATCGTAATTTTTCCATCGCTGTCGATCATTGTCTCATTGTTGCAATGTTTCTTTTCCTCGTTCCACCAATTGAGCCTTATCCACGGTATCTGAATATAAATGAAGTTTATGAGAAATAAGATGTTGACGACTCTCAAATTTTAAACCTCGCAAGAACATTCGGATCATGCGTTCTTCATTATCTACCAAATTGGGATAGCTCAACAAATTTGGCCTCGTACTGTGAAACTGTCATATTATTTTGTTCTAACGTAATAAATTCGACTTCCTTCATATGACGAATGCTTTCTGGAAAATACTTGTCATTAAACAACTCTTGAAACTCTGCCCAACACATTTCAAGTGTTGAGTGATGTGTACGCTTCACTGATTCCCACCAGTGATATGCCTCTCCTCGTAACATAAAGGTAGCAAAGGGAACCTTTTGATCATCAGCGCAACGCAGTACATCGAATATCTTCGTCATTTGTTTGAGCCATGCCTCTGCCTTAAGTGGTTACGACTTTCCGAGAAATTTAGGTGGTCCTAACTCCTTGAACTGCTTGGCAGTGACCATTCGTGAGTTACCAGCATTTCCACTGGTATTATTAGTAGTAGTTCATCTAGCCCGGTTCTGCAAAAATCGCATAAAGTTTCAAAAAAAGTCATTATTTATCATGTTGTTAACATCATGATTTTTTAAGTTTACAACAGTATGATTTGTAGCTTCCTGATTCTCAGCCACAATTGTCTCATAGTTCATCTTTTGATTTTCAGATGTCATTCTGAAATATGATCACAAAACAAAGATTAGATAAAGAAATTGATATGCCACATCTTATCCCTATATCTCGACCAACTCATTAAATAACGAACAAGCTTAGGTAGGACACACTAGTGAAGGATTTTACTCATCTCTCCCCTCCTAGTTCTAATCCTAGATCTTCACTAGATATCATATCCCTAAGCGCTGATACCAACTGTGACGCCCCCGAAATAGGTCCACACTGTAACAAATGAGATTTTTATATTTTAATTTTAAATATTTATTGAATTAAATAAATATTTTAGTTGATTTATTTGTTGAGTTGAATAAATAATTGATGTGATTATGTTGTGGAATAATTTAATTAAGTGTAAAATATTAATTAAATTGATGTTAAGTAATTTTATGGTTGAAGTTCTAATTTAATTGAGATAATTAAATTAAATGAATTGTTATGTGATATTTGGTAGTAATGATTTAATAAATTGATGAATAATTATAGTAAGGTCTAATTTAGTTTAAATAATTAAATTAGAAATTTATTAATTTGTTACAAGAAATTATGATTAATGAGCAAATTATAATTGTGTAGCAATTTAATTTATGTGGCAAATTTATTTAATAAATTAATGTTAGCTTTAATTTAATTAAATTAGAATATTGAGATTTAATTAAATAAAGTGTGACATTTAAAACTATGTAGTAAAAGAATTTTTAAAATAAATTAAAAGGGTTTTAATTTAGTTTTACAAAACAAGGCCATTAAGTCTATTTTAATTCAGTTTTACCAAACAAGGCCTAAGTCTTTTAAAATTCTATTTTAAATTAGTTTTGCCAAACAAGCCCTAGTGGCTTTTGATTTTCAAAAGTTAGTAACTGATATATATATATATATATATATATATATATATTAAAAGGATTAAATAATTGTCAGTTATGATATTATGTAATTATATGTATATGTCAGTTTTTTATATTACGTTAAGTTAGAAAGATAGAGTTAGGAGAATATCAGAGAAAGCTAGAGCAGAGAAAAAAAAAGAGAGGAAAGAGAGAAAAGAAAGAAGGAAAAAGAGGCTCTATGAAATCAAAATCCATATTATCATTTTCTTCTAAAAACTAAAGCAATTCAAAGGTAATAATCTAACTCTATAATTGTTAAAATATATTTTTCATTGTTTATAGTTTTTACTTCTCTATGTTTAAGTTTTTCATGATAATTGCGAGTATATGATATGTGTGTGCTAAATTATGTATATAAACTGTTATATATGATTTATATGATAGTTTAGGTTGTTTAATTCATGTAAATATGATGAACAAGGAGAAATTATGTTCATATCAATTTATAATAAAATATTTTAAAAAATGGTTTCTTTAATATTAAAATTGATGTCTAATTATGCTATGCTATGTAAATTGATCATAGATTGTAATAATATGTTAAAAAACGAAAATAACGTGATTTAAATTATGTGATTTGGTTTAAAAACAAATTCAAAGTGTTTATTTTTGTCAAGAAACACTAAACAATGGTGTTTTCTTCAAAATCATGAAATTAAAGGTTTTTAATTGAGTGTGGTGATGTTTATATGTATTAAAACATGTTAGAAGCATAAAGTTATGATTCTATAATATTTTATTTTGATTATATTGGTAAGATTTGTGGTTTGATTGAAGGAAATAAGCCAAATTGGCTTTTTCCTGCACAACTTCGCGAGGTTATCTGCGTCGTACTGTGACGTGACGCCGCAGCGCCAGTCCTGTGAGTAAACTGGGCGCTGCAGCGCCACAGCAGTAGCTGGTGCACGTGGCACGGTGCCGCAACACTAGTTATGTATGTTAACTGCAGCGCTACAGCGACAAGACCGAAAGCAGAGCGTGCTGACGTGGCGTGGCGCAGCAGCGCCAGTTCAGAGTGTAACTGGAGCGCTGCAGCGCCAGGCCCAGAGCCCTGATGACGTGGCACGGCGCTGCAGCGCCGGCTGCAGTTCATTTTGTGGCGCTGCAGTGCCACCTGTGCAGTTTAGCCAGAAAATTATATTTAAATGTACAATTCTTTGAGAATGTTAATGTAATAAATATAAAAGCATGTTAATAAAATTATATGCTAATTGGACAGTATGAGATCATATTTTTAATATGAAATGTTTGATTTTAAATTATAATTTGATTGATTATTAAGTTTGATGTGAATGTGTGGTTTAATCATGTTATGTGATAATTAATGATTAAACCTAATAACTAAAGAATGGTAAGTTAACTTAGATGGATTAACTAATGATGTGATGTAGTTATATGGTAACTAATTTGTGTTACTATTTTTAATAACGTGTACGTAGGATAAATTGTGGAACGAGTTAATAATTGCTAGCTTACGCACGAGGCAAGTTTCTTAACTCTACTTTTTAATTGAGCAAGTTTCTTAACTCCACTTTTTAATTGAGCAAGTTATTATGTTCTTTTCTAGTTTACAATTGAGCATGTTCTTTTAATTCCATATTGGACACATATTCTTGTTGAGTTTCATTATTGGAAATAATGTAACTTTGGCTTAATTGTTTAAGCAAGGTTTTATTATATCTTTCAAATGCTTTAAGTATACTTCTAAAGCATAACTTCAAGTATGATGTCTATTATTGTGACTCATAGTTATTTCATAATTCTTTTGTCATCGAACTCTTAAATTATTGTAAGATTGATTTAATTACTCCTTAGTTGATGATAGTTGAACTCTAAATTACCCTTTGAGCTTATCCAAACCAAAATTTCTTTGGTGTGGACTGGTTAATTAAAACTGAGATGAATAACCCTATTAATAGGGGATTACCATGCGAAAGCGTTAAGATGTTTGTGCACAATACATGGTACGAAGGGCTGATCCCCCTAAGTACGAGTTAGAGTCCATATAGTCTAACGACTGTTAAAGGTTTAAATAGAAATGTTTATAACCTGGGACATAGTTCAAGGTCTTGTGACCCTCAGATGAATTCTAAATCCTATTTTAATTCTTCATTATTGATGATAGCGAATGTTATTCAATTCAATTGAACTTAATCAACAATATGTTATCCTTATTGATTGTTATTATTCAAGTGAGCTTTTGTTTGCTAACTCTTGCATATATAACCATTGTAGCCAAAGTTGAGAAGGTTGACGAGCCGTCAACCAGTAAAGGCAAGGGCAAGATGAACAAGTGAAGAATTTTTCATATTTATAATTTGATTTTGTAATAAGATGTTATACGATGTTTGATTTTTCCGTATTTGATGTTTGTTTAAGGTTAGAAACCTGGGGAATGTTTTATTATGATGTAATTCTTTTATAAGAAAGATTTTTATTATTAAGGTTGTAATTTATTTTGCATTCCTTATTTATGGGCAGTTAGTTAAATTTTATTAAGCTAGTGAACACCAAATTCTATGGAAATAAAGTACTCGGATTTGGGGTGTCTCGAGTTGGTATCAAAGCTTTAGGTTATGAACCTTAGGTGGGGAACCTTAGGTAGTAGCCGTATAGGAGATCGAAAAGATAGTGATGATAGTCAAGATAATAAACTACCTTATGTGATATATGTTTATGTTTACGAGAGTATCGAAGGGTATCAATCGATATCACGTAATAATTAAACCTAACAATTTTGTTGTCAGGATGACGATTATTAGAGAGTCCAGTCAGGCTAGAGAGGAGTTACCATAGATGCCTAGGCATGAGGAGCCCCGAGACATCCAGACTGTCTGGGAGCAGTTGGTTTAGAGAGAGCCATCTCCATTGATCACAGTAGTGGGTTAGGAGCATGAGCCAGTCTTTGACCGAGATGACGAAGATGAGTCAGAGGAAGAGGAGGAGGATCCTGAAGAGGAATTTCCACCTAACTCTATCAGCGATGTGATGTACGAAGAAGTTTACGTCCGCAACATTGAGCTGCAAGGTAGAGTTGGAGAGCTAGAGGAACTGGTGGATGTGAGTCAGACCACCATACAACAGAAGGAGGAGACAATTCTTGATCTGGACAAGCGCCTTGGAAATGTGGAGTGGGATCTAGTTCACGTAGGGGGTGAGAGAGATGATGCACTGGCCGAACTAGAGAAACGGAAGAACGACATAAAAGAGGAGTCGACGAAGCGTGCCAGAGCGGAGGATGCTTGCTTGAAGGCTACTCAACGTGAGGATCGTGCTGAAGACAATGTTCAAGCGAAGAAGGCCAAGATGAAGGAGACGGACTATGCTTTTTATTCGGCTATAAACAGGGCCCAGGATCGAGTATTTTATTACCCAGCTCAGTTCAAGGATTTACCGTGATATATGGTGGATCGTAGAACAGTATTTCGGGTGATGGAAGAAGAACGTGGAGAGGCTGTACGACGTCTTAACATGCCTAGAGAGTAGAGTAATAAACTATGTGATTACTTATGTATTAAATAAATGTAAGTCCCAGAATTTGAGATAATAATGGGATAAGATGATGTAATCCTACAACTTGTTTCAGTTCAGGAAAGATGATGTAAATAGTAGAGATGCTATCTATTCTATGTTTAAAACTATGAATAAATAAATATCGAAGTTTATTGAAGTGTTATGTGTTTGAGTGTGAATTTATTTATTTTAAATATTTAAGTTTGAACTTAAATATTTAAGAGATGAGTAGGGATCTAATAAGAGTATGTCTTAACAGAAAGATGCCTCCTAGAAGAAGACCAGTACGTAAACAAAAAGTGGGTTCTACAAACAACAACAACAACGATGATGCGAATGACAATCCATTTCAGCAACTAGTGAATTTGTTAATAAAAGCGCTTGTGAATCAGCCGCAAGTACAAGCTGTGACGTTCAAGGAGTTCAAAGCGGTAGGACCGCCATAATTTAAAGGATCTGTGAACCCGATAGAGGCCCAGACGTGGGAGATGGAAATGGAAAAGGTCTTCTATGTGGCCAGAATAAATGACGAACAGAAGACGACTTTTGTGACATTTAGGCTGAAGTCTGAAGCTAGCTACTGGTGGCGAGCTAACAAGACTCGAGGAGGAGAAGGCGTTATAGCATGAGAGCGATTCAAAGAGATGTTCTTTAAAATGTACTTTCTGATAAGCTCGTAGAACCAAATGGAGGTTCAGTTTCTAGAGCTAAAGCAGAGAGCGATGACGGTGCCAGGGTATGCTGCAAAGTTTAATGAGCTGGCAAGGTTTGCGACGTACCAGGTCAGAATGGATGAGAGGAAGGAAAGAAGGTTCGAGCAAGGATTGAAGCCCTAGTTGTACAGTAAGGTCTCCATGTTCCAGCTGAATACATTTGCAGCTGTGTTGGAAAAGGCGATCATCGCGGAAGGTGGGAGCAATGCCTTGACCAATTACAACCAAGATCAGAAGAAGAAGAAGAAGAATGAAACTGAGAATAAAGCTGGTGGTAGTGCCAACAACTAGAAGAGGAAGTGGAACAACAACACGTCTGCTGGAAGTCAACAGGGAGGTCAGCACAAAAAAAAGTTTGAAGCTTATGTTATATGTAGGAACAATCACACTGAAGTGTGCTTAATAGAAAGGCAGGTATGTTTCAACTGTGGTCAGCAATGCCACATTGCGCCAAATTGTCCTAATCCGAAGAAGGGAGCTTGCTTCACATGCGGGTCTAAAGATCACATGGCTCGGGATTGCCCTAAAAAGGCAACTGGAGGGTCGAATAGGGGAAGAAGAAGCAACAGCGGCATCACTTTGACTATTGTTGGACCACCGCAGACGAGCCTACCCACTGCCAGAACATTTAACATGTCCGTGCAGGATGTTGTGCAGTCATAGGATATGGTGTCAGGTATTATTCCAATTAATAATATTAAGGCTTATATATTATTTGATTCAGGTGCTACTTGTTCATTTATATCCGATGATTTTGCTAAGAAGTTAGACTTACCTAAGGAGGAATTAATTTACCCTTTGAACGTAGAGATTGCGAATAGGGAGGTTATTTCTGTTTGGTTTGTACACAAGACTTGTAGATTGGTCATTAAGGATCATGAGTTGATGGTCGACTTATTTGATATTATACTGGGTATGGATTGGTTGTTCAACCATGGGGCGATAATAGATTGCCAGAAGAAATTAGTAAGCCTTACGACTCCGTCGAAGGTAGTGTTTTATGGCAGCAAGTCACCTAGACAAGTGAGTTGTCTGACGATTATGCTGGCTAAGAAGTTATTGAAACAAGGTTGTTTAGGGTACGTAGCCTACATAGTGGATACTCGTAAGGAGAGTCCAAAGTTGGAAGAGATATCAGTTGTTAAGGATTTTGTGGATGTGTTTTCGAATGATTTTCCAGGACTTTTGTCGGATAGAGGGATAGAGTTCGTGATCGACTTAGCGCCGGGGACTGCTCCGATATCGAAGGCCCTATACAGAATGGCTCCGGTAGAGATGAAGGAGTTGATGGTTCAACTACAGGAATTGCTAGATAAAAAGTATATTTAGCCGAGCGTATCGCCATGGGGAGCGTCGGTATTGTTCGTAAAGAAGAAGGATGGGTTAATGCGGCTCTGCATTGATTATAGGGAGTTGAACAAAGTAACGTTCAAGAATAAGTATCCTTTACCAAGGATCGATGACTTGTTCGATCAGTTATAGGGAGTGAGGTACTTCTCGAAAATAGATTTGAGAAGAGGGTATCATCAGTTGAAGGTAAGGAGCTTCTATGAATTCCCTAGTTCCTGATCTTGCAATGGTACCTAAATTGTTAACCAAGTCAGCATTGGTTATGCCAATTCCACTGTCAACAATAGTCAATGTATTGTTAGTATTGTCATAATCAGAAATGCTCAACTCGTTTGATGACCTTATCTGTTCACGACTTCTTTTTATAGTTTTTTTCTTACTGGTACCATTTAGAACAACAAGTTCTTTAGTTTTAACATGGCCTCCAGTGAGAATAACAAGATCCTGAAGATTAACCTTTCTGTTCTCTCCAAACCCAAGAGCTTTGATTGCACAGACCTTGACTCCTGTACGAAGCTTATTGAGAATGACTTGGGCACGTGCTTCACTTTCCACATCTTCAGCAATAGTAAGAAATGGCATTTGTCTCTTCAATGCTAATTCTAGTACGTGCCAAAGGGTTAATGGCTACAAAATATGACTCAAATTTGGGTTAGTTGAGACAGTAGACTGTTGTTATTTATGTTTGTCACATGTCAATACAATAATTATTTTGAGCCCAATGTACAATGTATAATTGATTCGAATCCAATGTATAAGGAAACAATAATCTAGGCCACCGGCAACTTCCGACCGGTCTGTTTAACATTGTTTTTTATATGTATCTAAATTCTCAATGAATTTGAAACATGATTAGACCAGAACTTTCGTTCTTAACACCCATATATCAGTATTACACACTAACATGGTATCACGAAACCACAACGAAACATTTCCCATAATTATACATGCATTTTCTTCACTATTTCCTTAAGAACATAATATAAGTTCGTATTCTTACCTTGAACGCTATTCTTTGATCAAGGAATCCGAGAATGATTCCCTCCTTGCTTGCTTAGTCTTTGCAAATTTCCAGAATAACTCTACACTAACTATTACTCTCAATTTCTCTCACGGAATGAAGTTTTTAGCAAAAGAGGTAGTGTTTTGGGTGGAGAGTATAAATAGAGATTGATATAGCTTGATAGAGGCTGATATCATCAGCCCTCCATGTTCTCATAACGGTTATACACATATTGCATGATTAACTAATATTAAAATGAAAAGAGGAGTTAGAGAATGGAAGAGTTTGTGGGTGTAAAGGATTGTAACTCCCTTCCTCTCTAAATCTTCTAAAATGTATACTCCCTTGTCCCAAATCAGTTGTCATGTGGGCCCACTCCAGCTGCTGATCAACATATTAAAATAATATTATAATCAATTAAATAACCATTTTGCCCTCCGTAACCGAACGTTGCGATACTTATATCGATTCCTACTAAAATCGACGTCCCGGACATCATCGGACTATCCGTTTCGTCAAATTCACCTCCAAAATTCGTGGTTGACTTTTTCCCAAAAAAGTCAACTGGTTGACTTTGACCAAAAAGTCAACAGTGACACATTTTCGTGGTTACAGTCTATCCTGACTAATTTTGATGTTTTGGACTCAAATACGCAGTCTGCGTCTCTAAATTCCGCTCCGAACTCAAAATCATGCTTTAAAGCCATCCCACGAAATTAATAAAATTAATTCCATTCTTAACCAATTTAAATAGTTGAATTAAACTGAACCAACCATTTAAATACTCCTCATCACATATACGCAAATAACACATGTATGTATAACATATATACATCTAATAAAAGAAAACACACAAGAATTTCACATAAATTCGTTTATTGATAATTGTTAAATGACATAATAATCTCGGATATTACAATACATGGCTGGTCTCTCCCTATTTTCTCTTCTAAGTGGCGGGTGGGAGGAAGAAAAAGGTGAGAGAATATTACTTCTTATTTCCTTTTTCCTTTAGTAGGTAAAAATAATTTTTTTAGGAGAGAGAGAGAGAGAGTTTAGATGATTTGTAAAAGTGTATAGATATATCAGTGGTATATCTATATTATCTTTCCACTTCTCTCTCTTCCTCCATCATTAAGTTGTTGCTTGTAAGCTTGAGTTTGCTTGCAAGAGTGGCTAAAATAAGTGGACTAGTCTTAAGGTGACACATAGGTGGGTAGGTAAGGAGTAGGTGGGAGTTGGTATAATGTAATCATTACACCACATGGCCCTTCCCTCTCTCCTTCAATTGACCGAATATTGCCCGTCATTTTGCCCTTAATTAGTATATTTTCATTATAATATTTTATCCACTTAACAAATATCCCACCAAAAATCCCTTAACAATTGGGCTAAAGTCTTGGGCTCCAAATTAATTCTTTTGGGCTTGCTTAATTAACATAGTCCACTAATTTTAATTCTATTATATCCTAATTATTTAATTAGAATTTCTATTACACTAAATTGTAAATCAAATTCTTACTCATGTATTTATTTAACCCAATTAGACTTGCTTTAATAAAATTAATTAATTGAGATAATAAACTTAATCTCTTAGTGTTAGTTAATATTCTAAATACTAACATCCTTACATATTATAACCCTTAAGTTATTTAATTCTCATACCTAATATATATATATATATATATATATATATATATTAAGTTACATTAGTTTCTTTTATTTGCTTATTATTTAATAAACAAATATAAGTTATCAAATATTATACAAACACATACCAAATAATTTAATACTTTGAGAAATGTACCACAAATCTCATATTATCTTTATTCTTATCATTCCTCTTGATAAAATATATATAGCACATCATTAAATATACATATACATATATTAAGAATTCACATCAAACCATATAGGTTCTTTAATAATTTTTAAGTTATTCCTTTAATTTCTATCTAGGTTTTATTCTTTAACCTTTATTTTAATCATTTAAAATCTTAAAAATTCTCGGGTTATCACATTTACCCTTTCTTCTAAGAATTTCGTCCTCGAAATTATAGCCTACTAATCTCTACTCCTTCTATTCACCAAAACTAGGTTTTCAAGTTAACCTTTACCTGATTTTATTTTCTTTTAATGAGTACATATGACTTCTTTCTATGAGGAACTATTCAATCATCACATTCTACCCAGACTTCTCTCCAAGAAGTTAAAAACTTTTCAAATAATGCTAAGTAGCCATGGACTTTTATTTTTTAATTTCGAAAAGGTTTAAATAAAAATTCATTTGCAAACCACTCTGCACTTACGGACACATTGGGTGATCAGCCCGTATGCCCTGCATTGATCAGATGCTACATCACTTCCATTCGGCACAATTTTAACGACATTTGCGTTCCACATCACTGTCATTCGGCACAAAAATATTTCCCAATTTAGGGATGTTCATACTCAGCCTGGAGTCCGAATCAAAACAATATGGTTCGGGATAGGTTCTCAAAGAGATACTTGAATTTTCATAAACATTATCTAGCTGAATCAAATAGCTTTAGACATATACTAATAATTCCAATATCAATCAAAATATGTGTCTGGCCAAATTAAATTGACACTTGAATATTCTTTAAAATTCTAAAAATTATTTTATGACATCATGATACCGCACTGTATTTACAGTCTATTTTAGATTTCGTTATTTTTGTGACTTTGTCATACAACAATATACCATAGTGGGTTGATGATCTATAGATCACATCCAACACTAGGTAATACTGCATTAATAACTCCATCATTTTTATCATCTTTGTACCAGGTTCCATGATGCATTGATGATATATAAAATATATTTTGATATTTTAAATAATTTTTTGTCTAACTGAAACAATTTGCGTAGACTTTTCTGTTAAACGGTTCAAAAATGTTTGAAAATCATTTTTAGAATTATCATATCGCAACAGGTAACGATGTGTCAGGGTCCCGAAGTCCACACATACACAATTGTAACTATGTTTTGAAGATAACCAAAAATTCATTTTTGGTGTTATCATGCCACAACAAGTAACGATGTGTCAGTGGTACGAAGCCCACTTCTACACAATTTTAACCATGTGTTGCTGATAACAAAAATTCATTTATATTTTTAAAGGCACATCAGTGCGAATTTAGCTTGATGTCAAAAATTTCAAAGTCTAGCATAGCTAGAAGATTTGGAATACCTATGCTTCCACCATCAACATCAATTTTTCTAATGATCAATTGCTTAATAATTCTATCTATTTCTATTATCCTCAATCCTTCATTCATAATTTTCCTATACCCCCGTATAGTTCATCAAACATACCACACGTTATGAGTTCAGGAACTTACCACAATCATATGGGTTTAGGAACTTATCCTAGTCAGACCAAAGTCATCCATTCGCTGAGGGGTTCCACCATACGATTATGAGTCACGAACTTACCATACGTATGAGTTTAAAGAACTCGTACCTAATCTTATATTCTCTACTTATTCGTTATACACATGAGAAAAAAATCATCTTCTCATCATACATATAGCGAATAACACAACACCGATATTTTAATGATTATCAAAATGATAAACTAAGTAGTCGTTAGACCAAGCACAAAACCCCCGCCCATACAAAGGTTTGTACAACTCAGCTATCACATGAGTCCTCAACTGAAATCCCACATATTCCTAGCTCCATCTTTGCTCAATACGAATTTTATTTAATCCGTATCTACAATTCACAACTCTTTCTTGAGTTTTAACAGTACAATTTCATAGTACCATATTCGTATAGCAATTCTGTTATAAAGTCTTCAATCAATAGATTGATCATCAGTCCTCTTATGACCTCATCAGATCACGTTGTAATATGATATTATAATCGTATTATATTACGATTCTTTTCTATGTTATGATTGTTTTGTTTACGATCTTCTTTCCCTTTATACTTTTAGTCTTTTAGACTCTATCTATTCATTACTACTATTTATCTTTATTATTAGAGTTAGGTAACTCTGGATCTTTATTACTTGTCAGGATTCTTCTTTGAATCTTATTGACTTACCAATACCTTGCCCAAATTCATCGCTTAGAACTTAAACTCTGTTTGAGTTTAGTCCTATTTCTTATCTCTGTGGTTATAGCCTAAGGTACCCCTACCTAAGGTTTATAACTTACAACTCTGAAACCAACTTTAGCGCCCCCGAATTCGGGTCCCCAGAACCTCGGACCTGGTACGTTACGATACATTATTTCTATAACTATTGCGGAAGGTATAAATATAAATTGTTTATACAATAACTTTTACAACATAATTCCCAAGGTCTGTAACCTTAACTTAGTACCTGCATTCAATATCCTACACGACATACAATGTCATTTGTATCCTATACTATTACCATTTCAACCGTATAATAATTCCATCCTGAAACTTGTCTTTGCCTTTGACTGTGTTTGAAGTTTCGTCTTTAATCTGAAATGTTTATCATGATATAGCAAGGGTGAGCAACAAATTTTTCCAGCAAGTTTTAAATACAAAAGAAGATATATCATGATTGAAAAGAAATAATAAGTTGACAAACTTTCAACAATATAATAATTGTGAAAGAACATGAATCAATAATGCTGAATAGCCAACAATGAACATGAATAAATTCAACTGAACCTTATGGTAATGAAGGTTATCAGCCTTTCATACCTGATGAACATATGCAACATGCACTAAGTGCGAATCAATAATCAGTATAGATGTGAATAATTAACAATAATTATTCACGAACATGCTTTGAAATATAACTCAAAGTTTGAGTTAGAGAAAACTTGTCTGAACCGTCGATTACTGCTACACAATCTAATTTAATCGCTTTATTGAAAAGACCTATCAGTTATATGATATATCTTTCAATTAGCATAACATATCTTATTCCATAATTCTATTACTATACTATGTAACATTTAAACACTTAGTCAAATATTAGATATCCTCAATACCATACATATACACAATTCTAAACGTAGCACACATCGAGTCTTTAATAATATTCAGTATAGTATACTGAGTGGTTTCCCACAAATAACTAACAAATTAGTTTCTGTCTAGTCTACACTATTTTTTACAGTGAGTTAGATCGGTTACTGATTCGTAGATCCCTTCCCCATATGAAGGAGTCGTTTAGCCCAGCTACTATACATCAACCATTAAAGGGTACGACTGTACTACCTTAGACTTAACACTACTATATCATATAACTTATGAATTAACACTTAGTATATCATTTTATAAGTCATTTATAATTAAGTAAGTTGAATTCCTAATCCAGCAACATGGATTCATACTGAATTTTAATATAGTAAACTATTTTCCAATCCAGCAGACTGGATTCAACTGACCTCCAATCCAGCAAGCCTGGATTCAAACTGACATCCAATCCAGCAAGCCTGGATTCACTAACCTCAAATCCAGTAAGCCTAGATCCATCAATCCTTTAATCCAACAACTTAGATTGTCTAAACAGACCAATCCAGCATCCTGGATTATCCAAACATCTCATCCAGCAACTTGATGGCCAATCCAGCAAACTAGATTGCAATCCAGCAAGCTGGATTCCTCTTTTTAACCAAATCATCTTATTTTTTTTTTATCTTTTGTCCATACATAAATACATGTATTTCATACACAAAAATAATTTTTCAAAAATTTTCAATTTACTTTAGTATTTTTCAAAAATCCATTTCTAGTTAATTCTTTAAGAAAATAACTACCTCACGCTTAACTCTAAAAATTCCCAACTCTTGGCGGGATCTTATAAATATTATCGTGAGCCTCTAGTTTAAATTTTGTGGCCATCAGAGTTATAGAACTCCGGTTATAGCATTTTTCGTCGAAAAACCCAAATATTGAAATAGTCATAACTTGCTCAATTTAAGTCGGAATAAGCTCATTTTTTGGACACAAGCTACTTTATAACATATATTTTCATGTCCCAAAAGATTGGAATTTATTTCACAATTTAACTAGACAAAACTGCCCCTGAAATTTCCGGACAACAAACTTTTTGTCATTTTCAGTTTTCACGTCCTTTGCTAAAAACTGTCCAGAAGGAAGTCTACAAGGACTTTTTTAGTGATTCCACATGGATCTGTTAGAAGACTTATAGATCTAAGTCCAAAAATTGACCACACTCAAAAATTCAAAATACACTAAGAGATATGGTTGTTTGAATTTCATGTTGCGTTTTTAAAAAATTTGATTTTCCAAACTCGGTTATTTCTAAGAAATCTTCCATGATCTCTTGATTAATCAAACATTAAACATCATAAACTATCATAATACATACTAATAACTCTAAGACTCATGGATCTACCATTTTCCATGATCTATTCCATCAAACTTCCACCAAATCGAAGCAAATCATAATCTATGCTAAGAAAAATTAGGATTTTTTAACTTTTGAAACCTAGTTTCCTTTTTCTTGCTTTTGGTCCAACTTTTGATCATTAAAAGTGATAAATCTACACATAAAACACTTATTAACAAGTAGATCTAAGGTTTTGGAGTTTTGAAACCTTAGATCTCCATTCAATCAAAACAATCTAAACAAAAAGAAAACAAATTAGTTTACGATATTTTATACCTTTTATGTGCAAGCTCTCCTCCTTCCATGGCTACCTCCTTCTCTCTCTTTGCCTCATACATGGCTGATCTCTCCCTATTTTCTCTTCTAAGTGGCGGGTGGGAGGAAGAGAAAGGTGAGAGAATACTGCTTCTTATTTCCTTTTTCCTTTAGTAGGTAAAAATGATTTTTTTTAGGAGAGAGAGAGAGAGAGTTTAGATGATTTGTAAAAGTGTATAGATATATCATTGGTATATCTATATTATCTTTCCACTTCTCTCTCTTCCTTCATTATTAAGTTGTTGCTTGTAAGCTTGAGTTTGCTTGGAAGAGTGGCTAAAATAAGTGGACTAGTCTTAAGGTGACGCATAGGTGGGTAGGTAAGGAGTTGGTGGGAGTTGGTATAATAGAATCATTACACCACATGGCCCTTCCCTCTCTCCTACTTTACTTGACCGAATATTGCCCTTCATTTTGCCCCTAATTGGTATATTTTCATTATAATATTTTATCCACTTAACAAATATCCCACCAAAAATCCCTTAACAATTGGGCTAAAGTCTTGGGCTCCAAATTAATTTTTTTGGGCTTGCTTAATTAACATAGTCCACTAATTTTAATTCTATTCTACACTAATTATTTAATTAGGATTTCTATTACACTAAATTATAAATCAAATCCTTATTCATGTAATTACTTAACCCAATTAGACTTGCTTTAATAAAATTAATTAATTGAGATAATAAACTTAATCTCTTAGTGTTAGTTAATATTCTAAATACTAACATCCTTACATATTATAACCCTTAAGTTATTTAATTCTCATACCTAATATATATATTGGGTTACATTAGTTTCTTTTATTTGCTTATTATATAATAAACAAATATAAGTAATCAAATATTATACAAACACATTCCAAATAATTTAATACTTTAAGAAATGTACCACAAATCTCATATTATCTTTATTCTTATCATTCATCTTGCTAAAATATATATAGCACATCACTAAATATACATATACATATATTAAGAATTCACATCAAACCATATAGGTTCTTTAACAATTTTTAAATTATTCCTTTAATTTTCAGCTAGGGTTTATTCCTTAACCTCTATTTTAATCATTTAAAATCTTATAAATTCTCGGATTGTCACATCAGCTAATTGTTTTGGCGAGACTAATATTTGTTAAAGCATGAAACGTTCTATATCTTATGAATTGATTTATTATTGGAAGATTTATGCCATTGATTTCGGCTAGATCAATATTGATTTTATTTATTGAAATCATAGTATTTTTTTAAAAGCAATCCAAACCATATTGTTGTGGTACAGACTCGTGATATAAGACTGAGATGAACAAATTTTATTGTCGTAAATCGACCTATGCACTATTATTGAGTATTATGCATAATATAGGGTACAAAAGAGTTGGCCACTCCAGGTACTTGCAGAGGAGTATAGTTTAGTTTTTATAACTAACTTATATTCCTGTGGTAATTTAGTTTTAATAACTAATGAATCCTCTATTAGTTCATGATCCTTTTGTGATCACTCAGCATGAAATCTGTGTATATCCCACTTTATTGAATATTGTTGAAGTATTGTTAATTCTACTTATTCAATTGAATATTATTGAATCTTTGAAAGAATTTTACTCTTCCATCCCTGATATATTATTCAGTATGAAATTTGAGAAAGTTTTATTATTGAGATTGAATTATTATTTAGCTACTTCGAAATTCTTTGATTATTGTTGAGGTTCTATAGAAGTTAGACTATTTTATTCATGATATATATATATATCCTTTATTGTATACTTTAACTTGCTGAGCAAACTCGTTGGTCACCCTTGCTTAAATAAAGCATTTCAGCTAATGCCGAGGTAGCAGAAAGTTCTAACAGGGACAAAGGCAAAGGCAAGGCTCAGGAGTAGTTATTGTTAACTTTTAATGGTTATGTTATATTATGTAAATTGATTATGTAAACCTTTTGGTTATATAAGGGTATGTAAGTTATGTCAAGGTTAGTTAACCTGGGATATTGTTATAAGTTGTATTAAGTAATATTATGAATGATGTTTTTTATTAATGAATGGGTAGTTAGATGTGATATATATGATGGATCGTGAGCACTAAACCCGAGGTTAGGGAACTTGAATTTGGGGGCATCACAACGTGAAGTGCAGATAGCTGTAAGTTGTTAAACTATTATTGGTAAACAACGATCAAGGCAAGTCTTTCAGTTCCTATTTGCTATGTGAACTTGATAATGAAATGTTTTAAATCTTTATTTCAAATAGCATGATGTGTTATATATGTGTTGAAAGTATGAAATGTTAAAGTCAATTTATGACTATGTTGATCGAGTAATGAATGTTAATTGAGTAAGGAACTCAATCTTTATACTTGTTATATGAACTGTAGTATGTATGTTATGTTAGTCCAATGTTTAAGAGATGTATGTTGAGCATGTTGTTATGTGCTATGTGATGCATGAAAACTGTTAGCTCTTGCTGAGCTGTCGAGCTCAATCTTGCAAATAATCACTTTTGCAGGTCAAGGATTCAAGGTAACGCTATGTGCTACTTGAAAGTAATGAATCAGATGTAATGCATGAAGATTTATATACTCTGGCTGAATTGTTATTATTTTGGATCATGTTTAAGGTTTCAGATAATGTATTTGATAATGTATGATGGTTAACCGATGTTGAGTTGTAAAGTTTAAATTTTATCTGATGTACAAAGGATATTGAACCTAGTTGTAAGTTTTAGTTTATAATAACTCTGACGAAGCGATTCATAAAATAAATTTGAATCAAACTTATGTAATGAGAAAGATTGAGATTCAGGGCAATAAAGAAAGAATTTATAAAAGTTTTAATTATTTCACATTTTTTAGTGATTTTAATATCGAATAATGATGTAAAGTTAGATTAAAGTTGTATTGTTAACGATCGAGAATGAGAATTATATTGTATGAATTTTGGGGGTCATTATAATCCCCTCAAATCTTATCTTGTTCTTTGCTCAATACAAATTTTATTTAATTTGTATTTCATCATCTATAACTCTTTCCGAGTTTTATTCTTGTACTATCTCATAGTACAATTTCCATACAGCCATTCTGCTATAAATTTTTAATCATTTGATTGATTAACTATCCTTCTTTGACTTGATCAGGCCACATCGTGATCTTATCTTATAATCGTATTATATTACGATCCTTTCTTATTCTATGATCATTTAATTTCTACGATCTTCTTTCTTTCTCTTCTAATCATATTATTTATGATTATTTGAATTAGGTGTCCCCTGATCCTTTACTCCTTGCCTTTTAAGATTCTTCTTTGAATCTTTACGTATTATCTTAACGCATTCTTAATGAATTTTCTAAATTCATTTAAGATCGTTTAATCCTCATTCGAGTTTACTCCTCGTCATTCTCATCTTCTTCTTATAGTATTTCTAGGAATTAACTCATCCTCTACATCTACGTATGTGAAAAGAATCACCTTTTCATCATACGTATTCATAGCTCTATACTCGGGGTACACATCGAGTCTCTAACAGCAATCAATATAGTAAGCTGAGTGGTTTCCCACAAACAACCAACAAACTAGTTTCCCGTCTCGTCTATAATGTATTTCACAACGAGTTAGATCGATAGCTAGTTCGTATATACCTCCGTTCTATGAAGGAATCGTTTAGCGCAGATACTATACATCAACCATTAAAGAGTACGACTATACCACTACTTAATCTTAACTTCCCTTTTTTTTCTTTTCATCTACCTTGCTTACGATTATAGCCTAAGGTTCACTTACCTAAGGTTTATAATGTAGTGCACCCAAATTCGGGTCCCCAGACCACGGACCTGGTACGTTACAATACATTATTTCTCTAACTATTGCGGAAGATATAAACATAAATTATTTATACAATAACTTTTACAACATAATTTTCAAGGTCTGAAACCTTAACTTAATACACATATTCTACACGACATACAATGTCACTTGTATCCAATACTATTACCATTTTAACTGTATAATAATTCCATCCTGGAATTTGTCTTTGCCTTTAACTGTGTCCAAAGTTTCGTCTTTAATCTGAAATATTTATCATGATATACCAAGGGTGAGCAACAAGTTTACCCAGCAAGTTTAAATTCAAATAAGAATATATCATGATTGAAAAAAATAATAAGCTGTCAAACTTTCAACAATATAATATTGGTAAAAGAACATGAATCAATTTACATAACTGAATGATCGAGACAATAATGATGAATTGCCAACAATGAACATGAACAAATTTATCTGAACCTTAGGGTAATGAAGGTGATCAACCTTTCATACCCGATGAACATATGCAACATGCACTACGTGCGAATCAATAATCAGTATAGATGTGAATAATCAACAATGATTAATCACGAACATGCTTTACAATAACAACTCGAGTTCGAGTTAGGAAACTTGCTCAATAAAAGTACGGTTTAGGAACCTGCCTGTACCGTCGATTACTGCTATGCAACTTAATTTAATCGCTTTATTGGAAAGACCTATCTGTTATAAGATTGATCTTTCAATTAGCATAACATACCTTATAAGTAAACTATCTAACATCTAAACACATAGTCAAATATTAGATAACCTTAACACTATACATATACACAAGTCTAAAGCTAGCACACATCGAGTCTTTAATAATATTCAATAAAGTATACTGAGTGGTTTTTCACAAACAACTAACAAATTAGTTTTCGTCTAGTCTACACTATTTTCACATTGAGTTAGATCGGTTACTAATTCGTAGATCCCTTTCTCATATGAAGGAGTCGTTTAGCCCAGCTACTATACATCAACCATTAAAGGGTACGACTGTACTACCTTAGACTTAACACTACTGTATCATATAACTTGTGAATTAACACTTAGTATTTTATTTTATAAGTCTTTCATAATTAAGTAAACTGAATACCTAATCCAGCAACCTGGATTTATATTGAATTTTAATTTAGTAACTAAGTCTAAATCTAGCAAACTGGATACAACTGAACTCCAATCCAGCATGCCTGGATTCAAACTGAATTTCAAATCTAGCAACCTAGATTATCTAAATAGACCAATCCAGCATCCTGGATTATCCAAACACTACATCCAGCAACTTGATGGCCAATCCAGCAAACCAGATTGTAATCCAGCAACTTGATGACCAATCCAGCAAGCTGGATTCTCCTTTTTAACCAAATCATCTTATTATTTTTTATCTTTTGTCCATACATAAATACATATATTTCATACACAAAAATAATTTTTCAGGAATTTTTTAATTTCCTTTCGTATTTTTCAAAAATCCATTTTTAGTTAATTCCTTAAGAAAATAACTACCTCACGCTTAACTCCAAAAATTCGCAACTCTTGGCGGGATCTTATATATGTTATCGTGAGCCTCCAGTTTAAATTTCGTGGCCATCGGAGTTATACAACTCCGGTTATAGCAATTTCCGTCAAAAAAACGCAAATATTGAAATGGTCATAACTTGCTCATTTTAAGTCAGAATGAGCTCATTTTTGGCCACAAGCTACTTCATTCCATATATGTTCATGTCCCAAAAGGCCTAATTTTATTTCACAAGTTAAGTGGACGAAATAGTCGTTTCAATTTTCAGACAGCTTGCTTTTTGGGATTTTCAGATTTGGCGTCCTTTGCTAAAAATAGTCTATACAGAAATCTACAATGAATTTTTCAGTGATTCCACCTGGAAAATTTAGAAGACTTATATATCTAACTATAGAAATTAACCACGCTCAAAAATTCAAAACACAATTAGAGATATAGGCATTTGAATTTCATGTTTCATTTTCTCGAAAATCTAATTTTCTAACTTTGTGTTTTGTAAGAAAGCTTTCATGATCTCTTGATTAATCTAACTTTTGCCATCATAAACCATCATAATACATACCCATATATCATAAACTCTTGGATGTACCATGATCCATAATCTATTACATCAAAACCCACCAAACTCAACAAAACCTAATTTGTGCTAAGAAAAATAAAAGTTTTCTAACTTTTGAAACATAGTTTCATTCTTCTTATTTTTGATCCAATTTTTGACACTTAAAAGTGATATATCTAAACATATTAGACTTATTAACATACAAATCTAAGGTCTTGGAGTTTTGAACCATAAATCCAAGTTTTGATTTAAATAACTAAGAATAATTTAAATAAAAGGTGGTTTATACCTTCTTGGAACATCTTCTTCCTTCTTCTTCCTAGAGTTTGTTTATGGGACTTTGATACTTTACAAAACTCTCTCCCTTTTCCTCTAAGGGCTGCCGAACTACCCCTCCTTCCTCTTTCTTTCTTTTTGTTTTCTAAGCTTGGAAGTGAGAGAAAATGAAAAGAAAATTAGTTTGTGGGTGTTAGCAAATAAAGAAGTAAGAGGAAAGAGAAATGAGATGAATTATGTTTAGATAACATATATTGATACATCCCCCTTTCTCTCTCTAAGTGGCCGGCTAATGGGGTAGAAAATGAAGAGACCCTATTCTTTTTCTTTCCTTTATCTTTTAGCAAATCTTATCAAATTTCTTCATATCTTTACCAAATCAATCCAAGATCTTATCATATCTTTCCAATATATTTTCATATCTATTAAATATCCTTCCAATATCTCACCCACAAGAATTAATCCACATGTTTCTTCTCCTTCCTAGCTTGGCCGGCCACTTGGGCCTTCCTTTGGCCTAAGTTTTTATTTTTCTTAATTCCTTAATTACTAAAGTCCATTAAGTCCCTTCTCCTATTTTCCCCCTTGCTTAGCTGAATTGGGCCTCCTTTGGCCCAATCTTGGCTTTTTTAAATGCTTAATTAACTTAATTAAGGTCCACTAAGGCCTCTCTCCCATAGGACTAATCTTGGACTTTTATTTTAATTCCTTTTGGGCTTGCACCTTTTTCTTGTTCGCTCAAATGTCCAAAAAAAATCCTTAACAATTGGGCTAGAGTCTTGGGCTCCCATTAAAAATTTTGGGCTTTCTATTATAAAATTAATAACTTGAGATAATAAACTTAATCTCTTAGTGTTAGTTAATATTTTCAATATTAACATCCTTTCCTATTATAACCCTTAGGTTATTTAATTTTCATACCTAACATATATATTAGGTTACAAAACTTCATTCTTAATTCTCTTTATCAATTTATAAACAATACACAAAACCATATAAGTCTTTCACAAAATTTTTAAATTCACCAAAATCCTTCACAAAAATATCAAATCCATACACTTATTTTCTGTCTAGGTCTATTATTTAACCTTTATTTAAACATTTAAGATTTTAATAAATTGTCTGAATTCTCGTGTTGTCACATATAATCCTTAGCTTTGATACCAGCTGTAACGTCCCCAACATCGAGACTAATTCTCTTCCCGATCTTGTGCGTTAATACTATCTTATTCTAGCTTTACAACATTATTCAATGTTAAAATAACTAAAATTACGAGATAATTTAAAACTTTTCTTTATGTCTTTCATTCGCTCCCTGAATCGCAACCTTTACGATTCTCTTCTATCTCAAAATCATATTCATTTTTATGATTTAGTTTATCAGAGTGAGATGAGTATATATAACTCATTGCTTAACTCATATCCTGTCCTATTCAGAATCATTTCTCTAAAACATCACTTTTTAAAGTAATTTCAAGAATGCATTTCAATATTAACACAACCATTCTCATTTGCACATATCAAAAATCGTCATTTCGATGTAATATAGTTCCTACTTAAAGGAAACAACTTTATTGCACACAGTCCTCTATTATTTTCCATCTGGATAGCAAGATATCGCATTCCATATCATACCTGGAAAAATTATATTTTTTGCAAGACTAAGCTCGACAGCCCAGCAAATCTAACAGTTTTCATGCTTCATATAACACGTAGTTTCATGCTCAACATATATCTCATAATCCTTTATACCATTCATGCATCATCACTTTAAACAATATATGTTCATATCAAATATCACATATATATTGAGTTCCATCACTCAATCAGCTTAGTCATATACTGACTTTCACAGTTTACAACATGTAACATGTAATTTAACATATTCTTAAAGATCTCATACAATAACCCATTCATAGAATCACAAAGAAACAAGAAGACTTGCCTGGTTCAATGACTATTGATACAAACTTTAGTTTAACTGCACTTCACGAATCCTTGTGCTTGCTTGATGCTTGATTACAGTTCGATTATGAACTCTATACTTAATTTCCCAACTATAACTTAACTCTTTGAGCTTTTATTTTCTATTCAATCAAGTAAAATAAGCTGGAGTTGGGTTTGGGAAATGGCGAGTTAAGAAAAAAATTGGGCAGGGAGGGTGGCGGTGGAGCTTAAAAGGAAAGGAAGAAAATGAAATTGAAAGGCTTGAATTTATAATAACCTCCTTCTTGCTCCCCACCAACTTTGCGTGGCCATCACTCCCAGAGTTTGATCTTCACGGAATAGCTTGGCCACATATTTAGGCCTATACTTACTAGGTGAAGGCAGCTCCTGCTTCATTAAGTTCTCACCTTAGCCAGCTCATGCTTGTATTACAACTTAGATATAAACTCAACTGACTTGGTTTATGTATAATGCTTAATATACTCCCGTACTCAACGCGAAGTATATTATGTATAATTTATACACACATAATATACTTTTAATATTAAAACGTAATATCCAAAAAAACTTTTCCATATAAATGCAAGTTATAGAAATATTATATTTAATGCCACCAATTTATCAGCTTAAAATAATTTAATATTATAAATTATTCTAATTTTACCCATTTCATTCCCTTTAATAAATTACTTCTACACTTTGCTTACATATAATAAATATATAACACTAATATATTTAGTATACACAACATCACATATTGCATAGCACATATTTCTTTGTGAACTACAATATCACATAACATATCATCTAATTTTTTTTTCTTTGTTTAATTCTTATTTTAATATTACCCGAAAATTTGGGTTGTCACATGTATTGAGCCACAGATGCATCATCTTGCCACTTTACAATGGTGGCAATCTCTTCCTCAGAGGCTGATTCTAGAACATTTCTAGGGACAGATGAATTTAGGACATAAAAATCTTTTCAGCATTGAGAACTATTCTCAGATTTCTTAACCAGTCCGTGTAATTCGGTCCGGTCAGTTTGTTAGCATCAAGTATGCTACGCAGTAAAATTAGTGATTTCGATATTTTTTAAATTTCTGTATGTGAAAAGACAATATTTTTGCAAACATTTATTTTATTAATTTTATATACCAAAATAAATTAGGTCTTATTTTAAATTGATATCTCTCACTATTTTTTTCAAACTATATTACCCTCACTTATATAGTTCAGCAACATCTAATTAAAGATTTGCTAGTGAGAATAAGGATCCAATTTTAAATGTATATAGCCTTATGTGTGCACAACAAATAATATATAAATAAATAGGTAGACAACTCTTGTCAATCACATCAATATGTGACTCCTTGTATTCTGCCTGTTAGATCATAATGGTCAAGTGTGTGCACCTCCGAACTAAAATGATTTAAGTTAAGTCCAACTTAATACTTCCATAAATTTAAAAAAGAAAAATATTGTCCTTGTGGATAGCACAACAAAATAATATTGTTCAATTTTCTTGATAAACATCAAATGTGATTAAATTAATATCTTAAATACGCAATACTTGCCTTGTGGATAGCACAACAAACAAGTATTAAATATTTAATACTCTATTAATTTATCATGCTAGAAGGCGACGTTCGATATTCCAAATATCTCTGAACACTTTAGACTTAATATAAATTCTTTGAGGGGTTTGTTATTATTTGTCACATCTTGTTTAGCGCATGCACACACACACACACACATATATATATATATATATATATATAAAATATGCGTCATTTTATTAAAACATGTGAAGCATGTTTGCATAAAATATAATATATATAATACTTAGCATGCACATATAGAATACTATATTCTACATGGATTGATTATGTACTTTTATTCTAGTTTGGTTCACTAAAGCCACTAAGTGAACCAAAATGTCAAATCTAGGAGTGCAAGAATTTAAATTTAAACGTAACTATTACATTTAAATACGGGCTCCATACAAACGGGTCTTCACGAGTTCTTTGCTCCTTGGTCTCCAATTTATTCAAGATAATTCTAACTATTTCTATTATATTAAACTATTTAATTTAAATAGAAACCTTGAGCAGCAGTTAAGGGGAGATACAATATAGTATTCTATACTTAACATGCACATATAGAATACTATATTCTATCCGGATTGATTATGGACTTTTATTCTAGTTTAGTTCACTAGAACCACTAAGTGAACCAAAATGTCAAACCTAGGAGTGCAAAAATTTAAATTTAAATGTAACTATTACATTTAAACATGGGCTCCATACAAACGGGTCTTCACGAGTTCCTTGCTCCTTAGTCTCCAATTTATTCAAGATAATTCTAACTATTTCTATTACATTAAACTATTTAATTTAAATAGAAACCTTGAGCAGCAGTTAAGGGGAGGTAATAAGAGGGAGATAGAATTTTTCATTAAGAAAAAATCAGAGAAGACGAGGTACGCAGACCCCATTTAATAAAATTCATTCATTCAAGCATTCAACTAAAAATAAAATCCAATCATATTGGTCAATAGTCTCATAATCAATCCCATTTATTATCATACATATCACAATATGCATCAATAAATAAATATTCATCTCATGAATTAAAATATTCTATATATATATATTTATATATATATATATATATGAGTATCATTTAATTGACAATTTTAAATTGCATGAAATCTAATTTCAAGATTAAAATAAACTCTTTATTTCATTTATAAAATTATTAAGAATATTATATATATATATATATAAAGTGTAACATATATATATATATATATATATATATATAATGTAAACGATTCAGGATCCTTTTTTATTTTAAAAAAAAAAAAACAAACCGTGGGTATAAAGTGAATCTTAACATTAGATCACCTTTTTAAAACCATCCATCAGGAATCCTATTTCACATATACTATATATATAATATATATGTTAACGTGAAAGCCTTCTGCTGAAGAAAAAAAAACGTGACAGCCTTTTAAATCACTCGGATCTACTGATTCGGCCAAAAAAAATAAATTTCGCCAATTTTTTTTCTTCACAGTTGCGAATTGTCCTTTTTTTTCTTCATAAAAAAATAATTTTATACAATAAATTATTCTAAATACATACCCATACATATATGGAATAAAAAATAATTAATAATTGCATAAAGGTTTGGCTCTGATACCACTGTTGGGTTTGTACGAAATCGTGACGCAATCAAATTGCAAAATAAGCGGAAGCATGGTATATCAGAGTTTAAATTTTTTTTTTACAAAATCATTACTCAGATCATCCTTTATGCAAATTATTAATTTAAAACGATAAATAAGAAGTTATGGAATTCATACCCTTGTAGAACGAAGCTTCCACAAGTACAAGTTCAACTCCTTGTTATTTGCGATCTCCTTGAATTATCCGGGTTAGATTCCTTCCTTTAATCAACGTTAGCCACCCAAGTATTTGGCCTCCAGAAGTGATCCACCAAGAAATAGTAATTATTCAAGAAGGAAGGTGGTTGGCTAAACCCTAGTTTTCTATCCTCTATAGAAAAGGAGTTGTAACACCCCCAAATTCGGGTACTTCAATTCCACGGGATTTGTTGTTCACTATACAAATATCATCTATCTATCTACCCATAAAAATGCAAGCCATGTAATAGATATGAATAAATCCTCCCCTTATGGGGTTACAACATCTGAATATAAATACATCAATCCCAAGTCATACTAACATTAAACATCTGTGCGGAACATAAATAATTAAATATGTCTTACACAACTTTAACATAAGTCTGAAACATAAACATATAAAAAAAATAAACAACAAGTCTTTATCACTTGTTGACCTTGCCCTTGCCTTTGCTAGTAGAAGGCTCGTCGGACCTTTCATTCTTAATTGCAATGTTATTATTACGCAAGAGTGAGCACGATTGCCCATAAGTATAATAATATGACAACAATATAATAACATGCGAGTGAATCAAAGACATCTGAATTAAGAAACTCAACTTTTGACTCGAGGATAAATAACAGGAATCAAAAAAACATCTGAGGGTCATAAGATCTTGAACTATGTCCTAGGTTGTAAAGTGTTTATACTTTAAACCTTTAACAGTCATAAGACAATGGACTCTACTTCTCGTACTTAGGGGGATCAGCCCTTAGTACCATACTGTGCACAATATCTCAACGCTAAAGAGTAAATAATCCCTTATACATGGTTGTTCATCTCAGTTTGACATCAGAGTCCGCACCAAAGGAAGTTTGGTTTGGATAGGCTCAATAATAGTTCTAGAATTTAGAACGCTCATCAACTATGGACTAGTCGAATCAATAAGGGTTCGCTAGTCTTACAAGGTTCAGCTATAAACGATATTCAAATTGAATAATAACTTCTCAAGAGTATACAATAGAATAAGTATTGTATAACTAGAATCATGCTTTTAAAGGTAATATAATATCTCATATGGAATCTCAACTTGATTAACAAGTATAAGAACTTGCATCATGATAGTATTTCAAGAATAAAAAATTTGCTCAATAAAAGTAAGGTTTAGAAACTTGCATAATCGTAAACGAGTTACGGTAAGAAAACTTGCCTCGTGCGCAAGCTACAAATCTAGTTACAATATAATTTCTCAACGTCCTACACATTACATTATGCATACGATGTCGATTAGTTTTCATAACTACAATGTTTAAATATTAAACTATTCACTTAAGTTGAACTTACAACTTGGTTTATAATATTACTCGATGACTAACCACATAACATGAATGTAAACTCACAACATGCATATCACACATGTATAACCCTTTAAACAATCATAATCAAGTTTTACAATCACAATATTCAAGTTCGCACTTAGTTTGTTAACTTGAACCTTCACATTATCTTATACATATTAATAACTTAGTTTATTAATCATAAACTTAAAATCATAAAATATTCATGTATTTAACTTAGAACAACATATTTTATTGTCGAGAGCACTACACTAGCTATGTGCATGTCCAACGCCCTCCGATTGCCTCTGAATACGCATTAGTCAAAAAGATGGCCATTTTGACCCATTTTAACGACTTCAAAATGAAAAACTTAAAGAATGAAAGTTTTAGGTCTACTCGTTATCTTTTTGAATCATCTTGAATCGCCTTAATCGAAGTTCGTATAAAAAAGTTATGTTTATTTTACTATAGGAGGTCAAAACATAAACTTTTCCTTGCACTACCCCCGCTGGGGCGGGGGTTAGGCCAGCTGGGGCGGGTGTGGTGCTGCATGGGGCCCTCTGACGTGGGTCTAGAGCCGCTGGGGTGGGCGTGCCTTGGCGTTTCAGCCGTAATTCGCGATTTTGACAGTTTTTAGCCCAAATACTCCAATTAAATGCAAATTAAACTAACACAGTGATTTCTATAAAGTATGAACTTCATAGAAACATCATACAATGTTACTAACATATTTTTAACATCTTAAATCATGCAGTTACTCAAATCAAATCATAAAATTTTACCGTTCTTGGTGTTCTTGACAGTTTTGAAGAAAAACACGAAAATCATCGTCACAGATTCGTTATAACTCCGAATCCGTCTGTTCAAAGTTTTTTTTTTTGTTTTAACATGTATAATCATAATCCATTATCAAATCTAAGTTAAACAACCAATTTAAATCATACAAATTGTATAGAAGGCCATATATACGTGTTCTTCATATTTTTTTATACTCTATAAATCATAAAACTCTGATTAAAACATGTTTACATGAAATTGATTGTTTTAAAACATGAATACATGATATAAAACATATTAAGAACATATACTAACATACACATCATCATATACTCAATAATTCATCCATACTTTAATTTCAAAGAGCTTTAAAAATAGTTTTCATGGAGAAAGTATAAAAACACGAACTTAGAATCTCAGATAAGGGATTACCCTTTGCTTGTTGATAAGATGATGATACGGAACTCTAGAACCTTAAGCCTTCTTCTTCAATTCTCAATCTCTCTCAAGTTTTTCTCTCTATTCTCTCTATTTAGTTCTCTGATGAAAAATAAAGTTTGATATGATATATATATATATATATATATATATATATATATATATAAGCCTGATATAAATATACGTACATTCAAACTGATGATGTCGTGGTCGGTTAATGCCCTTAGTGGATTAACTAGCCAACTCCTCTTAGGGCCATGTTTGGCTAACATCATATACATATTTTTCCATTAATTTAATTACTTCTTATCATATAGTTTAATAATGTCATACCTTTATTAATCAAATATTCTTATTTAAATCAATTAAATAAAATAGAATAATTCCACATTAAATCACATAGTCACATAATTAAATTCTCATTTATTAATTATGTCAAATCATTAAATCTCTTAATTAATTATTAAATTAATTAGAATAACATTATGTTTATTAAATAGTTAATTTAATCAAATAAGCTCAATTAAATTCATACTTTGAATAATAAAATTCTCCACATTAATTTAATCAATGTAACACATATAACTAAATTAATCTACCACAAATTTCATCAATTAATTATTTAATTCAATAATTAAATCATCAAAAAATATTTATTTAATTCAGTAAATATTCAAATTAAATTACAAAATCTCGTTCGTCACAAGAGTTCTCTCCAACAATTGGATTTGCATCAACTGATATCTATAATAAGACTCCTTTTATATAGATATTGGTCAACCCTTTTAATCCTATTAGACATGGGATTTCATTTAATTAATTAAATTTTTTAATTAATTTAGGCTTCCCACTACATTGGGAATAATTAATTAAATTCATTTAATTAATTTGCCTCCTAATCTTATTAGGAATAAATGAGAGTACTAATACTAAATTAATTTCTAAACTCCTTTAGAAATTAAAAATAATAATAATTATAAAAATATTAATAAGACTCCTCTTATTAATTTATATTTAATATTTTTAAAATATTAAATAATAAACATTAAGCTATTTAATTTATTCTATCATCATAACTCAAATTAATTACACTTAATGTATTATTACAATTATAGCATTACCTTCTTAAATAAATATTCTTCCTTTTATGGTGTGACCCTTTAGGTTCTCTATATTAAACCGGTTGTGAATAAATCAATTAAAATAATTCTAATCTTATTTAAATAAATAAATTAAACTAATAATCTATTTAAATAAAATAATATTTATTCTTACAATAGGGATAAGTCTCCCTAGCTATCAACGACTTTCTAGATAATATAGATTTCAATATTAATCATAAAAGAACCTGTGAGTAAATAGTTACAGTATAATTCAATCCTTTCACCATACAATGTCCCAATTAAATATAAGACATGGAATTACTGTCAAGTCTTATTTTATTTAATCATATGTATTTCGATTGAAAAATGCACAACTCCAAATAATGCAAATTAGAAACTCCTTTCTAATTTCATTCCGCCTTGGCCAAGGACTACTAGGTTGTCATTTAACGAATCACATAGGATATATCTCTTCTTTATCTAGAAGTGGTAGATTCTTTATTGATCATTCATTATCTCCATAAGTAACTCATTATACCCAAGCATACCCTTTGATATACCCTGTAATACCAGAGAAATTTTGAATATTATTAAATGAATATATTAATAAAAATGAATATTTATCTGAATATAAATATTTATGTGTTATGAGATTAGTTAATCCGAATGAATTCAAATTGAAATTATAATAATTAAGAAGAATGTGGAGTTTATGATACGCTCGTTAAATGCCACGTGAATAGAAACGTTGATGAGTTAATTAATGAAGGAATTACTACGTGAACAATTAATCAAATATTAATTATTATTTAATTGTTATAGAATACTAATGGTGATAGTATGATGATTCATTATTATTGCAAGTGATAGTAAGCAAATTATTTTTATTTAATTGTTGAGGAATGCGATAATTAATCGTATAATAATAAGTAAATTGGTTATAAATATAATCAGAATTATATTTATTAAATGGATGAGGAATGAGATAAATTGTTATATAATATTAATTATTATTATGGGCGATATACTATTATCAAGTAATTATTTGATAATATGTTGATTAATGAGTAAATGATTTATAAATATAATAAGATTTATATTTATTTAATGTGATAATAAAATCACATAAATGTTAATATTGTTATGAAGATTAATAAAGACAACAAGTAGATTATTAATATGATTATAATTGCTCGAGTAATTGTTATGTGCAAGCATGCGATAATTAAAAGTATAACATATAGTAGTTACACATATGTTATAAAAAGTGTAGTGCAACACTTAAGTGTGACCATACAATTATATATAAACTATATAGTAAAGTTATTGAGTTGTGAAAGCTACATGAATAATGCCTATGTGACAATGTGAGTGTGTGGACATTAAATTAATACCTCATGAATATATTATAAACAATTATTGATTAATAAATACTTAAATAATTTAATTGAATAACAGAATTGGGATAATATAATGTGATAATATCTAATTGAAGTACATTAGGTGTTAACAAAATGTACATGGATTATATATGGATGGGTGTAACCCAACTTGCTATATTGTAATATTGCTTCTTCATTTAAAACCATATTGTGAGACTAATGAAATTTATAGCCTAAGGGTATATAATATGTAATGTGTATAAGTGTGATAAACTAAGTATGTATATCTGCATGTTGCTGAGCTTTGTATTTGTTGTCCCAAAATAACAGTCATTTCTCTTCCTCACGTGAAATACTCCAAGGCTATCCTATTCCCTACATCCTCAAACTCAGCAACATAGATGGGATCAATGCAAGGGGAGTGGCCTCAATAGTGTAAATCAACCACTAATTACCAACTTCCTTATAACTACCATGCAATTCATTCTCCCGTTGGCTCAATTTGATGGATTATTGCATTGACTGTATACTCATTCTTCTATAAATATAGCCTCTTCTCCTTCTAATTTGATTTGCTGAGATTTTCTAAGAGTTGAATTGAGAGCATATAAGCATTCTAAGAGTTGGGAATTCACATAGCAACAAGTTCAGTTCACAGTTAGCAAGAGGTATAACACGTCTTGTTCTTCATTTTTCTGTTTTTGCAATTTTTGAGATTTCTTATATTCTTAATTTTGTGTAATTAGATGACAATTGAAATGAGAAATACTTGTTTAGTTGTTGTATTAGCTTACTAGCATGATAGAACTATAATGTAGCTTGGTTGCAATCAATTTGGTTGTAATTTTTGGTAATTGGCCTAAGCACTGCCGAAGCAGGCAACTCTCTAGTGTCGAACCAGACACGGCGTAGCTACGTTGGTTTAATACTGAGGCACAGCGCAGCTGCGCGGTCTCTGGAATCAATTTGTTATTTTCTGCAAGAACCTGTCATGTGTAATTTGTTATTATGACTTGAACAAAGCATGAAAACATGGGTAACAGGTATAAGCAAGTATATTGACATAGCATGAGTATGTTTGACCATGAGGATATACATTCTTGATGAAAAAGCTTATAGCTTGAAAAGGAACTTAAAGTCTTATAAACAAACTTTGACATGTTATATCCATATTGATGTTCTGACCTTGCAAGCATGTTATTATGACTTAGAAATGCACGAAAGACATGTTGACTTATATATATAGGTTCCATAATGTAACATGAGCATGTGGACCTCGCTAGTGAACATTTCTAACGAAAGTGTAAGTTTTGAAAATGAACTTTGACATGTAGGTATCATATATGCATTCTGATTTTGCGAGCATGTTTATATGGCCTATAAATACATGACGAACATATTAACATATGTATATATATAGCATGAACATGTTAGGCCTTATTAGTGAACTTTACTAATGAAAGTATAAGTTTTGAACGTGCACCTTGACACGTTACATTGAGATTTGGATTCTGATATTTATGGACATGTTTGATAGTACTCTTAGACTCACTAATGTATCATACATGTATGCCTACCATGTTAGATGTTGTGAAATCAAGTTAAGCATAAATGAAGCATGTTTTCAAACAAATGACGACACTAGTTACGCATTTAAGATGTAGAAACATGTGAGCATGCTTATTGATAGATTATATGACTGTTTCACATGTTTACACGGCGAGCACGATAGCTTATGTGATATCATGACATAATATGGCCGTAAATTTATTTGAGAGTTCATCTTAGAATTATTTCGTGAAGGGTTGAATTTAGAACGATTATGAAAGCATGAAAGGACCCTTTAACATGTATACATGTTATGTGAGTTGATACTTGAATCCGATTCTTGACAATTAACTTATATAAATGCTATAACTTACTAAATAAAATATGTTTGGTATTGATTATGGTCGTATGTGATAATAATGATATGAGAATATGTTTAACTCAAAAAGAGGAACGTTAAAGATAAAAGACAATAAAAGTTATATTAGTCGAGACTTGTGAATTTGTATGATACTATACATGGTATGATTGTATAGTAAGGTTAAAGACTTAACTTATATGTGGATTGTATATATAAGAATAAGTATGATGTTAAACTATATGACTAATGGATATCATATATATACGTAATTATATTACGATAGGGATTTGAAAGTGTTGATTAATTTATGTGGATAGACTACGCATATGGTAAGTTCTCTAACTTACACTCATTTACGGTGCAAGTATCCTATCCTTGTATTAACTTTATTCAAAGAATATTGAAAGCAAGTTTTCTTACTCGTTTAAATTGAGTTAGTATGCTTATTGAATACACTCTTATTCCATTTGAGTCTTATGAAAGCTATTATTCATGTTGAACTTGGTATTGTTCTTGAATATCATGAAAGTGTCTATGCCATTTGATTCTGCTAGACTATATGCATGTTTAGAAAACTATCCAAACCAATTGACTGGTGCGAAATCTTGAAAAACTGATCATCTATCGTACTTATTTCTTTTGGGTTATCAGTTTAATATTGATAATTCTAGTAGATGTTCAATAGTCCTTAGTGACATCTCAATATAAATTATTTTATCCAGTTGGATACGTTGTTAGCCTTGGAATTCATATATATCTGTTGGTCTGTAATGAATTATCGTTTCATATTCCAAGGATTTGATTTGAGAATTGTTGATATTCGTATTCATAATGTTATCCTTTAATTCTGAATTATCATCGATATTTCAAACTCGTGTTATAAAACTCTTCACCCTTATCGTATATTACTTGCTGGGCAATTTGTGCTCATTCTTGCTTATTTAAAACCTTTCAGTTAAGGCAGAACAGGGTGGACCTTAGGGCGTCGATAAGGGCAATGGCAAGACTACCGACTAGCTTATCCTTTTATGTTTTAAAATCTCCAATGTTGTAATAAGACTATTTCAGAATTATGTTTAAACTTAAGTAGGGGTATGTAATAAGTCTTTATTTGATATTATTATGTAATCCATTAAGTACTGTAGGTTGCGAGACTTGGGGGAATAAGTATAATAATTCATTGTATATTATTCTAGATTTTTCGTTGTGATTGTATAATTTTAGTTAGTATTGTATTATCGTAAGGAAATGACGAACCGAATTCGAGAGACCAGTGGTGGTCCGAATTTGGAGGCGTCATAGGTTGGTATCAGAGCTGTAGTTATAAACCTTAGGAGCGAGTGTTCTTAGATTATAACTTTGGGGAACTTAGGAAGTTAAAGGGATATAAAACTTATGTAAAGTTTTCCTTAAGAGACTTAGTATGTTATGAAATGTAACTTCATCATATACAATGAACTTATGTTTTATTTAACATTCTAATGGAGTTGCTGCTTGTTTGTCTTGTGTTTGTGATTGTAGGATGGCAGACACAGGAGTACCTAGTAGAGTGGCCGAGGAGGAGCCCAGAGATATACATGTAGTATACGAGGCACCTTTAGAGGCTGTGCCAGTGCAGGCAGTTGCACCATCCGAGTCTAGCTACGAGGATGAGATCGAGGTGGAGTTTGATCCAAAGGAGGACGATCCTGTTGAGGACGAGCCTATATAGGTGGAGCCCATAGAGGACTCCTACGAGCCTAATCTCGAGGAGCATATGCTGAGAGAGTACGAGGAGCGTATTTTGGAGTTGGACTGCAGAGTCCAAGAGCTGGAGGCCGAGGCCTAGGAGAGAGAGTCTGAGTTCCAGAAGCTGAGGGACGAGGACCACCAGAGGAAGTTGGATATGCAGGAGTTAGAGGTGGAGATTGCTTATTGCAAGGAGGCAGGGATCCAGATAGGAACCATATTCCATAGGTCAGTATCCAAAAATGTAGACTTGGCAGGAAAGTTAGAAGAGGTCGAGCAGAGGGAGTTGAGTGAGAAGACTGAGAAGGAAGCACTCCGTACTCAGCTAGAGTTGGAGGTTATGGATAGGATCCACATCGAGGAGAAGTGGGAAGTGGCTAACGAGAGAGCTGACGACCTAGAGGATGAGGTCAGATGCAAGAAGAGGAAGATGAACAAGATGGGGTATGTATTCCTGTTCAGCTTTTGAGAGGGTGATTGATGGTGTATACCACTACCCAGCAGAGTAGGACAGACCCTACATACCTTGAGCTAAGAGTTGATGGCGTAAATATCACAGATCGAGTACAAGAGCGCTGTGGAGTGCGGGATGATGGGATGAGACCCTTAGCTAGACTAGCAGTAGCTCTAGTGGTTTTCTTTTGTGATGTACGTGTTGTGCTGAAATCCCAACTTTTGTGTAAAGTGTGGGATAGATATGTAAACCCCTAGTAAGCTTTTGTTAGAGGGGTAATATGGTAGTACGTTAGAGTTCACCGTCTTTTGTGATATTAGGGGATATATGTGATAACATTTATAAAAATATGCTAGGAATGATCATGTAATGAAACGATTTGGCATATGAATATAAATTAAGCTTATTTCAGAAACATGTTATAAATATATTCTTTTTAGTATTAAAAGAAATACTTAAGTAATATAACTGAGCAATAATAAAATGAAAATTTGTGATGCAGATCATGACACCAAGACGTAGATTGACTGCACTCGAGGAATCAGTTAATAACGAGAGGGAACAAGTTGACTCGATCCAAAAATTAGACTTGTTAGGAGAAGCTCTAAGGGGAAGGAACAACGAACCAGTTCGCCAAACCCTTAAGTTGTCACAGTGATAAACTTCAAAGACTTTAGGAGTGTAGGACCCCCAGAGTTTGAGGGTACTACCGACCCGATCATTGCGCAGACCTGGATAAAAGAGATCGAGAAGGCTTTCACCATCGCTCGAGTGAGTGAAGACCAGAAGACGGTATTTGCTACATACATGATGAGAGGCGAAGCGAACTACTGGTGGGAGGCTAATCATCAGAGATTTAGAGAAGGGATGATAGCATGGGAAAGATTTAAGACGCTGTTCTTTGAGAACTACTTCCAAAAGAGCATGAAGAACCGAATGGAGGTGAAGTTCTTAGAACTGAAACAGGGTGATATGACGATGGCACAGTACGCAACTAAGTTTAATGAACTAGCGCGATTTGTAGAACACCAAGTTAGAGATGAAGAAAGGAAGGCGAGACGATTCGAACAAGGGATGAAGCCGTGGCTGTTTAATAAGGTATCAGTTCTTCAAATTGATTCCTTTGCGACATTGCTGGAGAAGGCAATCATTGCGAAAGGTGGCAGTGAGGCCTTAAGTCTGTACAACAAGGAGAAGAAAGGAAAGAATACCGGAGGAGAAAATCGTACTGGAGGAAACAGTAGTGGAGGAAGCAGTAGTGGAGGAAGCAACTTGGGTAAAAGGAAGTGGGAGAATAACAACAACACTAACAAAAACAACAACAATCAGTCGGGGAATTTTTGTGGAGGTTTCAAGAAGAAGGCAGAAGGATGCCCAAAATGTGGAAAGAATCATCAGGGACGAGTGCTGGAAGGGACACGGTACTTGCTACAACTGCGGTCAGGAGTGGCACATTTCACCCAACTGCCCAAAATCGAAAAAGATACAAGGATGCTTTGCATGTGGCTCGACGGAACACCGGATTAAGGATTGCCAGAAGAAGGGAAGTAGCGAAGGTAGCTAACAAGGGGGAAACAAACTGATGATCAGCGAGCCGGCACAATCCAACAGCTCAACCGCTAGGACCTTTAACATGACCGTCCAGGACGTAGTGGCTGCGAAGGACATGGTGTCAGGTATAATCCCAATCAATGATATAAATGCATATGTATTATTTGATTCCTGTGCCACCTGTTCTTTTATATCTGAAGAATTTGCAAGTAGATTAAATACATCCCAAGAAAGATTAGAAGATCCCTTGAACATAGAAGTTGCGAATAAGGAAGTAATCCCTGTAGAATACGTTTATGGAAATTATCGCGCAAACATTAGAAAACATGAACTGAGCATAAACTTGATTCTAATTAGATTGGAAGAATTTGACATAATACTGGGAATGGATTGGTTGTATAACCATGCAGCAATAATTGACTGTCAGAACAAATGTGTGAACCTTCAGACTCCGAGTAAGTCTAAGGTAGTGTTTTATGGTAGCTCATCGCTTAAGCAATCGTGTTGTCTTACGATGATGCAGGCCAAGAAATTGTTAAGGAAAGGGTGTGTAGGTTACTTAGCTTACATTGTTGATACTTAAAAAAAGGGAGTAGAAATTAAGGATATTTCCATAGTGAATGAATTCCAAGATGTATTTTCGGATGATCTGCCTGGTCTTCCGCCAGACAGAGAAATTGAATTCGTAATAGACTTAGTGCCGGGAACTGCACCGATTTAGAAAGCTTCATATCGTATGGCACCAGTAGAATTAAAAGAATTGATGATACAACTGCAAGAGTTATTAGATAAAGGTTACGTATGACTAAGTGTGTCTCTATGGGGAGCACTAGTGTTGTTTGTTAAGAAAAAGAACGGATCGATGAGGCTCTGTATTGATTATCGAGAATTGAACAGAGTAACGATCAAGAACAGATATCCGCTACCAAGGATAGACGAACCTTTTTGATCAACTGAAAGGAACAAAGTGTTTCTCGAAGATATACCTACGGACAAGTTATCACTAACTGAAGGTACGGGAAGAGGACATACCAAAGACTGCGTTTCGAACCCGTTATGAACATTATGAGTTTTTGGTAATGTCATTCGGATTGACTAATGCTCCAGCAACATTCATGGACTTGATGAACCGAGTTTTCAAGCCCTACTTGGATAAATTTATGGTAATTTTCATCGACAACATCTTGATCTACTCGAAGACGAAAGAAGAGCACGTCGAACATCTGAAGATTGTTTTGGAGGCTCTAAGGAAATAGAGAATGTATGCGAAATTTTCTAAGTGTGAATTTTGGATGGAAAAGGTTCAATTCTTAGGTCATTGTGGTGGATAAGAATGGAATCTCAGTAGACCTTGCAAAGGTCGAGGTAGTGAGTAATTGGGAGCAGCTGAGAACACCAATAGAGGTAAAAAGTTTCTTAGGATTAGTTGGGTACTATCAAAGATTCATCCAATATTTTTTTAAGATAGCAGCCCCGTTGACCAATCCTACGAGGAAGACGGTAAAATTCGTATGGATGGACAAATGCGAGGAGAGTTTTTAGGAATTAAGAAAAGGTTAAGCGAGGCGCCTGTGTTATAACTATCAGACGAGACGGGAGGTTTTGTGGTGTATAATGATGCATCACACAAGGGACTTGGCTGTGTGCTTATGCAACATGGCAAGGTCATTGCGTATGCATCACGACAATTGAAGGATTACGAAAAATGATACCCTACTCACGACTTAGAGTTAGCGGCAGTAGTTTTTGAGTTAAAGATTTGGAGGCATTATTTGTACGGAGAGAAATGTGAGATATACAAGGACCACAAGAGTCTGAAATATATCTTCACACAGAAGGAGTTGAATATGCGCCAGAGAAGGTGGTTAGAATTAATCAAGGATTATGACTGCGATATTCTTTATCACCTGGGTAAGGCAAACGTAGTTGTCGACGCTCTGAGCAGAAAAGGAAGGGAGAAACTGTTTCACTTGACAACTCAAGAGGAGTTAATAAGGGAAATGGAGAAATTGGAAATAGAAGTAAAAGGACCGGAGAGGTCCAAAGAAAAGTTGTTCGTAATGGAAGCTCGTCCAACCTTGTTGGATAAAGTAAAGGAAGCACAAGAGAAGGATGAAGAGTGCGAGAAAATTAGAAAGAGGATCGCAAAAAATAGAGAAGAAAGATTCTGAATGGACAAAGACGGTATCTTAAGATTCGAAGGGAGAGTGTGGGTACCAGCGGTAACCGAGTTAAGGGAAGAAATTTTGCACGAAGCACACAATACGACGTATTCCGTTCATCCGGGAGGCAATAATATGTACCGAGATTTGAGGCAACACTTTTGGTGGCCCAATCTGAAACGAGAAGTCGCAGAGTGCGTTAGTAGATGTTTAACTTGCCAACGCATTAAAGAAGAGCATCAGCGGCCGAGTGGTTTACTACAACCGTTGGAAATACCAGAGTGGAAATGGGAGCACATTACGATGGACTTCGTGGTGGGACTTCCAGTCATGCAGAAAGGATATGATGCCATTTGGGTTATCGTGGACCGATTAACTAAGACCGCATATTTTCTACTGATCAAGATCCGATACAGTTTGAACCAGTTAGCGAGCCTTTACGTAAAGGAGATTATTTCATGACATGGAGTGCCGGTGTCAATTGTCTTTGATCGAGATCCGGGCTTCACGTCAAATTTTTGGAAAAGCTTGCAAGAGAGAATGGGAACGCAGTTGAGGTTGAGTACCGCTTATCAGCCTCAGATAGACGGACAGAGTGAGCGACAAATACAAATGTTAGAGGACATGCTTAGGACTTGTGTGATGGACTTCAAGGGGAATTGGGACGACCACCTACCCTTAGTAGAATTCACATATAATAATAGTTACCATGCAAGTATCGACATGCCACCGTACGAAGCTTTTTACGGAAGAAAATGCAGAACGCCAATATGTTGGGACGAAGTCGGAGAGCGACTGAATACTCAGACCAGAGTTAGTACAACAAACCACAGATGTGGTGACAGTGATAAGAGCCAGACTAGTAATAGCTCAAGATCACCAGAAAAAGTACGCAAACTTGCATCGACAGGACCGAGACTTCAAGGTCTGCAGTTTCGTATCCTTGAAAGTATCTCCATGGAAGGAAAAAATTCGATTCAGCAAGAAAGGAAAACTGAGTCCAAGATTCATAGGACCATTCAAAATATTGTAGCGAGTAGGCGAGGTGGCATACAAGGTTGCATTACTACCCGAGTTGGAGCACATTCACAACGTGTTCCACATTTTCGTGTTGCGACTGTACAAGGCCGACTACAAGTACGTGATTTCTTATGAGCCTATTCAAGTGGAGAAGAATCTAGCGTATGAAGAAATTCTTGTCTAGATATTAGAAAGGAAAGAGCAAACCTTAAGAAATAAAGTTATTTCATCTATAAAAATACTCTGGCGTAACCACGATATCGAGAAGGCTTCGTGGGAATTAGAAGATAGGATGATGAGGGATTATTCCCATCTATTTGTGTAACCTTGTAGCAATTTCGAGGACGGAATTTTTATAAGGGGGGGGGGGGAGGATGTAATACCCGAGAAATTTTGAATATTATTAAATGAATATATTAATGAAAATGAATATTTATCTGAATATAAATATTTATGTGTTATGAGATGAGTTAATCCGAATGAATTCAAATTCAAATTATAATAATTAAGAAGAATGTGGAGTTTATGATAAGCTCGTTAAATGCCTTGTGTGGCACGGGAATAGAAACGTTGATGAGTTAATTAATGAAGGAATTACTACGTGAACAATTAATCAAATATTAATTGTTATTTAATTATTATAGAATACTAATGGTGATAGTATGATGATTCATTATTATTGCAAGTGATAGTAAGCAAATTATTTTTATTTAATTGTTAAGGAATGCGATAATTAATCGTATAATAATAAGTAAATTGATTATAAATATAATCAGAATTGTATTTATTAAATGGATGAGGAATGAGATAAATTGTCATATAGTATTAATTATTGTTATGGGCGATATACTATTATCAAGTAATTATTTGATAATATGTTGATTAATGAGTAAATAATTTATAAATATAATAAGATTTATATTTATTTAATGTGATAATAAAATCATATAAATGTTAATATTGTTATGAAGATTAATAAAACAAACAAGTAGATTATTAATATGATTATAATTGCTCGAGTAATTGTTATGTGCAAGCATGCGATAATTAAAAGTATAACATATAGTAGTTACACATATGTTATAAAAAGTGTAGTGCAACACTTAAGTGTGACCATACAATTATACAGAAACTATATAGTAAAGTTATTGGGTTGTGAAAGCTACATCAATAATGCCTATGTGACAATGTGTGTGTGGACATTAAATTAATTCCTCATGAATATATTATAAACAATTATTGATTAATAAATACTTAAATAATTTAATTGAATAATAGAATTGGTATAGTATAATGTGATAATATCTAATTGAAGTACATTAGGTGTTAACAAAATGTACATGGATTATATATGGATGGGTGTAACCCAACTTGCTATATTGTAATATTGCTTCTTCATTTAAAACCATATTGTGAGACTAATGAAATTTATAGCCGAAGGGTATATAATATGTAATGTGTATAAGTGTGATAAACTAAGTATGTATATATGCATGTTGCTGAGCTTTGTATTTGTTGTCCCAAAATAATAGTCATTTCTCTTCCTTACGTGAAATACTCCAAGGCTATCCTATTCCCTACATCTTCAAACTCAGCAACATAGATGGGATCATTGCAAGGGGAGTGGCCTCAATAGTGTAAACCAACCACTAATTACAAACTTCCTTATAACTTCCATGCAATTCATTCTCCCGTTGGTTCAATTTGATGGATTATTGCACTGACTGTATACTCATTCTTCTATAAATATAGCCTCTTCTCCTTCTAAGTTTGATTTGCTGAGATTTTCTAAGAGTTGAATTGAGAGCATATAAGCATTCTAAGAGTTGGGAATTCACATAGCAACAAGTTCAGTTCACAGTTAGCAAGAGGTATAACACGTCTTGTTCTTCATTTTTCTGTTTTTGCAATTTTTGAGATTTCTTATATTCTTAATTTTGTGTAATTAGATGATAATTGAAATGAGAAATACTTGTTTAGTTGTTGTATTAGCTTACTATCATGATAGAACTATAATGTAGCTTGGTTGCAATCAATTTGGTTGTAATTTTTGGTAATTGGCCTAAGCACTGCCGAAGCAGGCAACTCTCTAGTGCGAACCAGACACGGCGTAGCTACGCCAGTTTAATACTGAGGCACAGCGTAGCTGCGCCGGTCTCTGGAATCAATTTGTTATTTTCTGCAAGAACCTGTCATGTGTAATTTGTTATTATGACTTGAACAAAGCATGAAAACATGGGTAACATGTATAAGCAAGTATATTGACATAGCATGAGTATGTTTGACCATGATGATATACATTCTTGATGAAAAAGCTTATAGCTTGAAAAGGAACTTAAAGTCTTATAAACAAACTTTGACATGTTATATCCATATTGATGTTCTGACCTTGCAAGCATGTTATTATGACTTAGAAATGCACGAAAGACATGTTGACTTATATATATAGATTCCATAATATAACATGAGCATATGGACCTCGCTAGTGAACATTTCTAACGAAAGTGTAAGTTTTGAAAATGAACTTTGACATGTAGGTATCATATATGCATTCTGATTTTGCGAGCATGTTTATATGCCCTAGAAATGCATGACGAACATTTTAACATATGTATATATATAGCATGAACATGTTAGGCCTTATTAGTGAACTTTAGTAATGAAAGTATAAGTTTTGAATGTGCACCTTGACACGTTACATTGAGATTTGGATTCTGATATTTATGGACATGTTTGATAGTACTCTTAGACTCACTAATGTATCATACATGTATGCCTACCATGTTAGATGTCGTGAAATCAAGTTAAGCATAAATAAAGCATGTTTTCAAACAAATGAGACACTAGTTACACATTTAAGATGTAGAAACATGTGAGCATGCTTATTGATAGATTATATAACTGTTTCACATATTTACACGGTGAGCACGATAGCTTATGTGATATCATGACATAATATGGTCGTAAATTTATTTGAGAGTTCATCTTAGAATCATTTCGTGAAGGGTTGAATTTAGAACGATTATGAAAGCTTGAAAGCATGAAATGACCCTTTAAGCCTGAACGATTATGCAAGTATCCTATCCTTGTATTTACTTTATTCAAGAAATATTGACAGCAAGTTTTCTTACTCGTTTAAATTGAGTTAGTATGCTTATTGAATACACTCTTATTCCATTTGAGTCTTATGAAAGCTATTATTCATGTTGAACTTGGTATTGTTCTTGAATATCGTGAAAGTGTCTATGCCATTTGATTCGGCTAGACTATATGCATGTTTAGAAAACTATCCAAACCAATTAACTGGTGCGGAAAATCTTGAAAAACTGAGTTGAACAACCCTTATGGTAAGGGGAGTGTTTATTGTTGGAAGCCCCAACACACGTGTGAATTATTGTGGTGTTATGCATAACATAAAGTATTGTAGACTGATCATCTATCGTACTTATTTCTTTTGGGTTATCAGTTTAATATTGATAATTCTAGTAGATGTTCAATAGTCCTTAGTGACATCTCAGTATAAATTATTTTATCCAGCTGGATACGTTGTTAGCCTTGGAATTTATATATATCTGTTGGTCTATAATGAATTATCATTTTATATTCCAAGGATTTGATTTGAGAATTGTTGATATTCGTTATTCATAATGTTATCCTTTAATTCTGAATTATCATCGATATTTTCAAACTCGTGTTATAAAACTCTTCACCCTTATCGTATATTACTTGCTGGGCAATTTGTGCTCATTCTTGCTTATTTAAAACCTTTCAGTTAAGGCAGAACAGGGTGGACCTTCGGGCGTCGATAAGGGCAAGGGCAGGGCTACTAACTAGCTTGTCCTTTTATGTTTTAAAATCTCTAGTGTTGTATTAAGACTATTTCAGAACTATGTTTAAACTTAAGTAGGGTTATGTAATAAGTCTTTATTTGATATTATTATGTAATCCATTAAGTACTGTAGGTTGCGAGACTTGGGAGAATAATTATAATAAATCATTGTATATTATTCTAGATTTTTCGCTGTGATTGTATGATTTTAGTTATTATTGTATTATCGTAAGGAAGTGACGAACCGAATTTGAGAGACTAGTGGCGGTCCGAATTTGGGGGCATCGCATACCCTAAGGATTTTTAAGGAATAAGTCAAAGTATAAATCATTCCATACAAGATACTATGATGATCTCAAGTCCAAAGATCACTTGTACTACTATCACATTAGGAATTCCTATTGACAGGCAAGTAAAACTCCATTAGGTATTCCATAGCGAGTCACGTTTAGTGCACTTATTTTCCAAGAAGAACCTACATACTTGCTTTAGTGTCTCCACACAAATGATCATGAGATCAATCATCCTCATCCAATGAGCAAGCAACATATGTACCAATCTATTCAGATTTACTAATCCCCTTTTTAGTAATCCAACGATTGGGAACTATTTTAGTTTTAAGCTTTCTAAGAATTTAGATCTCATTAGTATGATCAACATCATGATTCTAAAGTATTGCTTAAAACTATGGGTTATTTACATATTTAAAAAAATAGCATCATGTAGATAATTAAACGCCTTTAATAAGTGAATACTTTTATTAATAAATAAATATGATCGTCTCCAAAGTATATGCTTTATCATCTTACATAATTGGCGTGTATGCATACTACTTTCATATATTGCGGACAACACAGCCCTCAGGTCATATACAGATAGCTGGTTGGAGAGATGAGTGCTTTCATTGAAGGTCACAGCGCCACTATGCAGATGGTTGTGGATGTTCTTGCTCGTATGGAGGTGGAGGGTATTGTGCTTGTAGCTACTCCTCCATCTTCAGAGAGATACGCCATATTGGCATTGGTGTCCCATCTGTCATTGGGTTCATAGACTAGCTTTATTTTCCCTGCACATACTAGATCAGTCATTTTTGTCATGTACAGGGCACCATGTATATATCAAACAGTATTATATATTAGAGAAATATATTTTGATTCACTTCCCTGTTGGATATGTATTGTAATTGCTGAGTGATTACCACTTCTTTCATGACTTGTTGTTGTTGATGTATCATGAGCTTCTCCTTGATGGGTTGACAATGAGATATCGGAGAATATCTCAGATGGGCCTGCTGACCAGGGAAGCTTGATAGTATTCAGTTTCTATAGGGTTTCGGTGTCTTGGGACTGGTTTATATTGATTTTTTATTTTTCTTTGAAGGTCATACCTCACCGTGAATGGCTACCTACATACTTCCGGGTGGAGGGAGATCAAGTAATTTGTAGTTCAAGTTTTTATGTGAGAGGTTTGAGAAGTGTCTCTTTTGAGTTTGGTTTGATAGGTTTTTGAATTTTTGTTTAGTCTGACTGCACCATGAAGGGCTGCCTACGTACTCCCGGGTGGAGGGAGATCAGGTCATTAGTAGTTCGTTCTTCTAGTGAAAACTGAAACTGATTTGATTGATTCGCAGTACCAGGATGATGGCTTGCATGTACTTTAGACATAGTATCTTTTTATGGTTTCTGAGTTGATGAGTTGGGGAAATTCGCTCCCGTCCATTTCTTGCAATCTTATAGTTCCTCCTGTCAAAACCTCTTTGACAATGAAAGGGCCTTCCCAATTTGGGGCGAACTTTCCTTTAGCTTTGTCTTGATTAGCCAAAACTTTCTTTACCACTAAGTCGTTCTCTTTGAATTGACGGATTCGGACTTTCTTGTTGTATGATCGAGAAATCCTTTGCTGATATAACTGCCCGTGGAAAATGGTTGTAGCCCTCTTCTCATCTACAAGGGACAGTTGGTGGTACCGCTCATTGCATCCACTGATATTATTCCAGCTGAGCGTCTATTAACACTCGCAAGGACACCATTTCTACTTCTATGGGAAGTATTGCTTCCATGCCATAGACCAATGAATAGGGGGTAGCCCTAGTAGAGGTATGCATTGATGTCTTGTAAGCTAACAGAGTCAGAGGCAACAGGTCAGGCCATCCTTTGTGATTGGCAAACATTTTCTGCATGATCCTCTTGACGTTCTTATTGGCTGCTTCGACAGCACCATTCATCTTGGGCCAGTAGATAAAAAAATTGAGATGCTTGATGTGGAACTTACTGCATAAGTCTCTCATAATCTGATTGTTTAGGTTCTTGGCATTGTCTGATATGATCACCTGCGGTTGTCCATATCGACATACGATATTGTTTCTGATGAAACCAATGATGACCTCTTAGGTGACTTTGGGAAAAGAGGTAGCTTCAACCCACTTGGTGAAGTAATTGATCACAGTGAAGATGAAAGGATGACCATTGTTGGCTTTGGGTTTTACTAGACCGTTCACATCCATTCTCCACATGGAGAAAGGCCATGGAGAACTCATGTTGTGCAGCTCATTTGGAGGAGCGTGGATGGCATTTCCATGGACTTGGCATTGGTAGCATCTCCTGACGTGATCATCACAGTCAGTTTTAAGAGAGATCCGATAATGCCCTGTTCTCAATATTTTCTTGGCCAGTAAATGACCGCTCATGTGTGGACCACAGACTTCACCATGGACTTCATCCATTAATCTGTAGGCTTGCTCCTTGTCGAGTCATCGTAACAGGCCTATTCCAGCATCCCTTTTGTAAAGTGCGTCTCCGCTCAGATAAAACTTCATAGCCATCTTGTGAATCCACTTTCGTTCAGCTTGGCTTGCCCTAGCGGGTGTGGATCCATCTCGAAGATATTCCTTGATGTCTTGATACCAAGGCTTCTTGATAGGAGGTATTTCATCTGATACTTCTCCAATGAAATTCCTATATGTTGGGGACTTTTGGTTTATAAATTTGATGTTGGGAATTCCCCTCCTACCAGATACGTTGATCAGGGAAGCCAATGTTGCCAATGCATCTGCAAAGTCGTTCCTTCCTCGAGGGATATGGATAAAGGTAATCTCTTCAAAATCTAAGGATATACAGATGACCTGCTAGGTGATAGGGTAGCAAATGCAACTCTTTGGTATGAAACGCCCCAATGGTTTGTCTGATAACCAACATAGAATCTCCAAAGACTAATAAACAACGGATACCCATGGACTGGGCTAGTTTCAACCCCATTATACAGCCTTCATACTCAGTTGTGCTATTGGTGTTGACAAACTGCAGCTTGGTAGCCACAGGATATTGTTCTCCTATACCAGAGATGAGGACTGCCCCAGCTCCGGCACCTTCCATGTTCACCGTACCATCGAAATATATTTTCCATGGTTGGACTGTATTTTCTTGTCTGATTTGTTGAATTGTCATGATCCCATCATCCGAGAAATAAATCTCCAAAGGTTCAAACCCTCCTGATGGTGCCTCGGCTAGTTGATCTGCAATGCCTTGACCTTTGATGGACTTCTGAGTCACGTAGACAATGTCGAATTATTGGAGGATCAACTGCCATTTGGACAATCGATAATTCAACATTGGCTTGTTGAATACGTATTTTAGTGGATTCATGAGGGATATGAGATAGGTCGTGTGCCCGTGTAGATAGTGTTGTAATCTCATGGCGGCCCATGTTAACGCACAACATATCTTCTCAATCAGGGTGTATTTCTGTTCCCCACATCTGAATCTTTTGCTGATGTAGTAGATAACTCTCTAGTTGCTACTATCATCTTTCTATCCCAACATATAGCCCATTGCATTGGTATTGAGGAACAGGTACATAAACAGGGGAACTCCATCCCTCGAGGGTACCAAGACAGGCGCTTTGATCAGCTGCTTCTTGATGGCAAGGAAGGCTTTTTGGAAATCCTCATTCCATTTCATGGAGGAATTCTTCCTTAGTAGCTTGAAGATGGGTTCACAAGTTGCTGTGAGCTGGGAAATGAATTGACTTACGAAATTGATCCTTCCTAGAAACCCGCGTATCTCCTACTCTGTTTGGGGTACTAGCATCTCAGTGATGGCTTTAATCTTGGCAGGATCCAGCTCAATGCCTCTATTGCTTACCAGAAATCCCAATAACTTGCCTGATTTAACGCCAAAAGCACATTTGGCTGGATTTAGCTTAAGGTTGTATTTAAGCAACCTGTTGAACAGCTTCCTAAGATAGTTAATGTGATCGTCCTCCTTCCGAGATTTGACGATGATGTCATCCACATAAACCTCTATCTCCTTATGTATCATGTCATAAAATAGAGCCATCATGGCACGCTAATACGTGGCACTGGCATTGATAAGGTCGAAAGATAGACGTCTGTAGCAGAAGGTTCCCCAGGGAGTGATGAAAGTTATTTTCTCCCTGTCCTCTCAAGCGACCATAATTTGATGGTAATCAGCAAAGCAATCCACGAACGAATATATGTCATACTGAGCTGTATTGTCTATCAGGATGTGGATAAAAGGAATGGGGAAATTATCTTTGAGACAAGCTGTGTTCAAATCCCGGTAATCCACGTATACTTGTACTTTCCCTCCACGTTTAGGCATGGGAACTATATTCGACAGCCACTACGGGTATGTTGATACCATGATGATGCCGGCTTTGAATTGTTTGACAACCTCTTCTTTGACTTTTAGACTCCATTCAGGTTTCAATCGCCTGAGCTTTTGCTTGACTGGCTTGAATCCATCTTTGATGGGGAGTCGATGGATGACAATATCAGTAGGCAAGCCAACCATATCTTCATGCGACCATGTAAACACATCCTAGAACTGTGTTAGGAGTTCGATCAGGTTGGCTTTTTGGTCTTTGGTGAGGTCTAGGCCTATCTGAATTTCTTTAAGGTTTTCTGAGGTTCCGATATTGACGGTGGTGGTTTGGTCGAGGTTTGATTTGGGTTTATCTTCGACCCATTCTTTGATCTCCTCGGGCACCTCATAGTCATCTTCCTCCTCTTGATCAATCTCCATCAAGTCGAAGTTCAGTTCTGCATCAAAGTTGTAGTCACTGTGACAGGTTGGCATCTCATCAGCAGGGACAAACAAATCTAATCTTGGAGTCCTTAAAAAAAATGCTTTCACTTTAATATATGAAACTATTTAAATATACAAAGAATTTAGCAAAGCATGACAAAAGTTAATGCTATAGCTGTGAAACCAAAATAAGCAGTAAATGAAACCATGTTACAGGACAGATGGACTCTCTACCCTTTTATGTTTTTTGAATGAGGCAAGGGACATTGCCCCATTTGCCCAGGGTTAGGTCCTAATGAATAGGGAGGACATAAGATTTTTGATTTTTTCGTTTCCCTTTTTGCATTCCCCCTCAGGCTCTGGGGCTTTTCTTTCATTTATCGGTATGACTGGAGGAAATAGCATGGCTGACACAACAGCAGAAATCTTTCTCATTGGTTTCACGAATTCGGCATCAGTGACGTTCTGCAGTAGTATAGTGGAAGCAGAAACCTTTGGATGCTTGTGTAGGTTCCGGTGGTTTGACCCGGATGTGTAGCCCAATCCGGCTTTCCCTGACTGACTCGAGATCTGCACCGGACTTTTGATTCCTTGTTGATTCTTCCCTAACCCTTCTCCAGGGAAAAAACCCAAAGATACCATCTCTTGGCCCACTATCATTACTTTAGGGGAGACCTTTGGTTTCAATGCTGGAGCCCCAATAGGTAGATACTTAGTATCGCTCACCTCTAATGCTTGAAAACTAGCAGGTTCAATCCTTGCATCCAAACTGATCACCGGTATATCTTCCTGTATGCAAACAGGGTATTCTGGTTCGGCATTGATTGTAATCAGGTTGCCATTGATAATGTACTTAAGTTACTGATGGAGGGTGGATGGAACTGCTACTGCCATATGGATCCACGGCCTTCCCAGCAACAAGTTGTATCCGGTAGTAATGTTGAGTACCTAAAAGGACACATAGAAGGTGTTGGGACCAATCTCCAATAGAAGCTCAATCTCTCCCACAGCTTCTCGGAAAGACCCATCAAAAGCCTGAATAACCATATGACTGGTTCTGATCCAGTTTGGGTTGATTTTCATTCTCTATAAGGTATCGTAGGTGCAAATGTTTAGAGACGATCCACCATTTATAAGCATACCTCCGATCACATACCTGGATGACATTACTGCTATATGTAGGGACTTGCGGTGACCCGTCCCTTCTGCAAGTATATCGTCGTCAGTGAAAGATATCACATTTCTGTTGAAGATGTGTTCTATCACATGATGGAATTTATCGGCATCAACTATCTTTGGCAGATGGGCTTCTTCCAGTACTTTCACTAGAATGTTGTGATGGTCCACCGAGGATAAAACCAGATCTAGGATGGACATCTTCTTGGGTGCATCCTTTAGGCTTTGCACTACCTTGATCTCGTTATGCCCCATTTTGCTGATGAATTCTTTGATTTTTTCTTCAGCCACTTTCTCTTTAACCTTGGTGACTGGATTGATCACCAGTTGGGGCAGGTATAGTGGATTATCCTTGGATACAATGGCAATGTTGTTTGAGGTGGAACCTTCATCCGTCCCATAGTTCCGTAGGACCCTCTTCAGACTGATGACATGATACTGCGGTCTGAAGGGCAGTATTAAAGGTTCAGGTGCAGCTATCTTCACAGGATTCTGCGTTTCTTGGACCCCTTTCCCTGGCAGTACTAAGGGTGTTCCGGCTAGTTCCTTCTTAAAGAAAATAACAACCACTATTCCCTGATTCCATGCCATGGGAATTAAAGAGTGTTTCCTCATCAGGGAGGCCATATTTTAGATTCCCTCTTATTAGCTCGCTGCTTTCAATCATATTCTGAATCAGGTGACAAAGTCCCCAGCAATCCTCGGTGTCATGACCGGGAGCATTGGAATGGTACTGACATATCCTATCAAGCTTGAATTTTCTGGATCGCGGGTTTATCGGGGGTAACAAATCTGTAACCATCCCCTCATTGATCAACATCTGAAGGATTTCCTTCATCGGCTAGTTCAAATTAGTGAAGTTCCTTTGAAAGGCAAACTCTTTATCTGGTTGAAACTTCTCCTCCTTAGCCACCTTATCGGCCCAGGTTCATGCTCATGAAATCGGTAATGGTCCCTCATAGTGATGGGGTTAAGTTCCGGTGTAGGCGAACTTGCTTTAGACTAGTTGTGTAACGATTGAGATTTTATATTTAATTTTAAATATTTATTGAATTAAATAAATATTTTATGTGATTTATTTATTGAGTTAAATAAATAAATTATGTGATTTATGGAGTGATTTAATTAAGTGTATATATTAATTAATTGAATGTGTAATGCTTATTTAATTAATGTATATTAATTTTATATTATAATTATAATTTAATTGAGATAATTGAATTAGATGATTTATGTGATGAAGTGTTACATGAATTATAATTAGCGAGTAATTATAATTATGTGGCAAATTTTATGTGATTAATGGATGTTAGATTTTAATTGATTAAATTAGATGATTAATATTTAATTGATTAAAATGTGACATTAAAGTATGCGTCAAATGATTTATTAAAATAAAGAAAAAAGATTTTAAATGATTTTAAATAAACAAGGCCCTTGCTTTTGTTTTAAAAGACTGTTGCCAAACAGGGCCCTTACACTAGCTTAAACCTAATTTACTTAAACCATGCCTAAGTTAGTAAACTAGTTTCTAATTTTCTTGTAGCCAAACAAGCCAAGTTGGTTTTTGAATTTTGTAACTTACGTAATTAGTAGTAGTTAGTGTATAATTATGATATGGGAGTTACCTATTCTATTATATGTATATTGTATATACGTTAGTGTTATAATCCTAAGTCTAAACAAAGAAAAGAGAAGGAGAGAAAGAGCAGAGAATATCAGAGAAGAAAAGAAGGAGAAAGAATTGGTAGAACGCAAGCTCATAATAATCTTTTCTTTACACTCATAGCTAGAAAGGTTAGAAATCCATATTCTTTATATTTTATTCTCTGTCAAAAATTTAGTTTTCATGAAAGTTGTAGTCATGAATTTCATATATATGATTGTGTTCATGTGTTATTGGTAGTAATTGTATGAAAGGATTTTCAGAAATCAAATTACTGTAGAAATATATTTTAACAAAGAATTTATATTTATATGAGTTCATATGGAATTTCATGAGTTTGGTAAAATTTAGTTGAGAAATTCATGCAATTGGTATGTGTTAATATGCTTCTTAAGTAATTACTTGGTGCTATCTTCAACTTAGTATGTAATGCATGTATATAAGTTCGAATTGATGGAGAAAAATAGTTACAGTAGATTATTTTTTTTAGAAAATATGAGTTTTCATGAAAATGGCTAAATTGGATTTTTGAAACTTGTGATTATCATTGTTTAAATGGTTTTGTGTTGTGGAAGCATGTTATATATATGTATAATTGCATAGGTATGATTTACAATGTTTAAGTTACTGTAAATATCCATTTGTTGGCTTGTATGGGTTAATTGGTGAAGTAGAGTAACGTGGCTGTCTGCGTCTGACCGAGTTGCTGCGCAGCTGCGCCGGAAGCAAGGCCAGGAGCAGCGCAGCTGCGCCGCTTGTCCTTCCCAGATTCCTTACCTGCGCAGCTGCGCCGGTTTAAAGGCAGCTGGCTGCGCAGCTGCGCCGGGCACAGTGCTTGGGCAGTGAGTTTTGCTTGCTTGTACAGTTTATTTTAAAGACCTTAGTTTAATTTTTCATGGATAAGGGGATATATATTTTGAATGATATAACATGTTGTTATATGATTATGATAATTTCATGTTTAGAAAATAAAAGAAATTTTGAAAACCTAATATGGTATTTAAAACTGTAATTATTTAATAAGTTACTTAATTATAATTTTATTAATTATAATTAAGAGTAAATGTGTAATTTAAATTATAAATTTTGTGAAATTATAAGGTATAGAAGTTTAATTATTTTAATTTAAATTATAATTTATGTAATTATAATTTAATAAATGCATGTTTAATTGTGAATTTTTAATTGATAATTACATAATTGATTATGAATTGTGTAATTATAATGCATGTTATAGTTTAATTAATTATTGATTATAATTGATAAATACATGATTAATTATAAATTGTGTAATTATAAATGCATGAATGTGGTTTAATTGATTTTAAATTATAAATTGTTTATAATTTAAAAGGTATTGAAAATTTATTTAATTATAATTTGATTAAGTGTTTGAATTATAATTGTTTAATTATAATTGAGTTAAATACATAATTAATTTAATTATGTGAGTATATGTGTGATGTGATTAACTATGTGATAGTTAATTATTATTGTTTATTTAATTAGAGTGAGTTAACCATGAGGGTTAACCACTTATGTGAATTAGTTATGTGTTAACTGATTTAGATTATTATAATTGAATGTGTATAGGAAGTATTAAAGTACGTGAATTATGTTAAGTATCTTGCGCTTGAGGCAAGTCTTCTAAACTCTAAACTCGTTAATTTTACGCAAGTCTTCTAAACCCTAAACTCGTTAATTTTACGCAAGTTTTCTAAACCCTAATCTTGTATTGATTTTATATGATCTCTTGAATTCATATATTCATTGTTGAGAATGTCCTTTCCATTTCAGTATTGGACAATTGTTTATTTAATTGAAATGGTCTTAACTTATTGTTCAAGTAAGATCCAGTTATTATTTTAAATGCTTTAAGTTGATTCTAAAGCATATGTTAATTCATAATTCTTTTATTTTGAATTATTGGAAGTCGATTCAACTAATCCTTAGTTGATGAACGTGAATTCTAAATTACCCTTGTAAGCTTATCAAAACCAAACTTTCTTTGGTGCGGACTTGAATTCAAATTACTGAGTTGAACAACCCTATTTACTAGGGGAGGTTACCACGCATAGCGTTAAGATGGTTGTGCACAATACATGGTACGAAGGGCTGATCCCCCTAAGTACGAGTTAAGGTCCATAGTCTTATTGACTGTTAAAGGTTTAAATAGAAATATTTATAGCCTAGGACAAGAGTTCAAAGGTCTTATGACCCTCAGATAAATTCTATATCCAATTTTAATATTGATAAAGAATTATTATTCAATTCTTTATTATTGAAGCAAGCTAAGTTGTTCAGATTTTCTTAAAGATATTCTTTCATGGCTATATTATTGTTAAACTCCAGTGAGCTGTGGTTTGCTCACTCTTGCATTAAATAACAATTTCAGTTAAGGTTGATAACGCTGATGCTCCGTCTACAAGTAAGGGCAAGGGAAAGCAAAGCAAGTGAAGACTTATTTTTTTTATTTAATTGAGAATGATTGTAATAATTGAATGTTATGTTTTATTTCCGCACTTTATTATATTCATGTCAAGGTTAGAGTAACCCTGTGATTGATTTTGAGAAGGTTGTAACCCTTGTTTTAAGGGAGATTTAGTTATTTTAATTTAAGTTGTAGTTTATTTTGCATTATTCATTGGGTAGATATATGTTATATTAGAAAGTGAACACCAAATCATATGGAAACGAAGTACCCGGATTTGGGGGTGTCACAGGTTGGACTGGTTTATCAGTTGCCTGGTTACCTGATGCTGACATACAACAAGATCCGCTAGCTGTCCAATCTGTTCCTTAATAGACTTGATTTCCTGTTATATCAGGAACCACCTTTTTGATAACTCAAAACTATTTGGGCTATTGTTGCTGGATTGAGTTGATTCTCTGATGTACCGGAGGTATTTGGATCCTTCCCCACTCCCTGTGCTAATCATGTTGACACTCTCCTCTTTGTGCTGAGGGAAAGGATTATCCTGCACATGTAGTTGCTCCGGTTTGGTCACCATAATCTCTCCATTGTCTATTAAGTCTTGGATCTTATACTTGAGAGACCAACAGTCCTATGTATTATGGCCTGGAGATTCAGAATGGAAGGCACACTTTTTACTTGGGTTAAAATTCCATCCCCATGTACTGGTTGGTGGAAGGAGCCGAACAATCTTCTTCTGTGCTGTCAACAGTTTCAGCACGTTCTCGAGTAAATCCCCTAAAGGGGTGAACGTTCTCCGACGTCTGGCCTCCAAAATTTTCTAAAATGGAGGGTTAGAAGGTTGGGCTGGAGCTTGAAAAGGGGAATAGTTTCTCCTTTGAATGGGCATGCTGCTCGATTCGCTTCTTTGCTTTTGTCCTTTTAATACTAAGGACACTTCTTCGTCTTTCTTCTTGTGTACTCTCCGGGGATTACTCCTCTAACTCCCGGACTAGATATGTTCGGCAACGGCTTCCAAGGCGGTCAGATCCTTTATCTTCCCAGATTTCAGCCCCATTTCAACCATATCTCCGTGCTTGATCATCTCCGAGAATGGTTTTCCTATGCCTGCTAGGACCCTTTCGTAGTACGGAGCTTCTTGGATGTCGATGAAGGTCATGACTATCTCAGACTCAGTCATAAGTGGTTTGACTTGTGCTGCTACCCTCCTCCATTGTTGGGCATACTCGTTAAATGACTCAGCGCTTTATTTCTTGATTTTGGTGATCTAGTATCTATCTGGAGCCATTTGAGACTGCAAGCTGTATTGAATGAGGAAGGTATGTGCCAGCTCTCCCCAGCTATGAATTTTGGAATTATCTAATCGGGCATTCCAGGGTCTAGCCTCTTCGGTTAATGTAAAGACCGAGAATTTCAAATGATTATATGTGTAATTTTTACGAATAATTTTTTTTTAAAAAGTACTTGAACCATATAAGGTATTTGTGGATTAAGCTAGAAAGTTAATTTATTAACTAATAAGTATACTTACTCATTTTCAAGGAAGAATAATATAAGTTATGTTAGAAATTAACATAGCTTGAATGTCAGCCTTGATTATTAAATTGAAAAGATTTACAATCTTTAAGTAATTAATTATTGATATGAGTATGTAAGTGTTTATAACTTATTAAGTCAAGTTGGGCTATTAAGTTAATAAACTAGGGGAATATGTTATGACATATGTGAATTATGTACGTGATTGAATAAATATGTATTATATAATGTGTATACATTTATTTTGTAAAGAGATTAAGAATAAAGTTTGGTAACCTAATACATACATTAGGTATGGTAAGTAAATAACCTAATGGGTTATAATAGAAGAGAATGATATTATTTAAAAATATAAACTAATCTTAGGAGATTTATTTTATGCATCTCAATTAATTAATTTTATAACCTAAGTAAGTCAAGTCTAATTGGGTTATGAAAGTAAAGTGGTATTCTTGATTTATGGGTATGTGTTATAGTTCAAGTAGTAAGTGTTACTAGTGGGCTAGCCCAATTGAATGATTAAATTAAGCCCACTAATTTTATTGGGAGATATAATTTAATGGCCTTAGTTAAATGAATTAACTTAGCCCAACTTGTGGAATTATAATAGTAGCCCAAGTAATATAAAAATAAACTTGACTACTAATAGCCCAAACTAATTAATTGCAAGCTCAAACATTAATTAAAAAGGCCCAACCTTTGGTCCATGGAAGAAAGGACAATTAATGATTATAGTATGTATATAACACAATAAAAAAATAAATCTATAATGGGTAAATAGGGATATGGCCGGCCACATGAGGGCAAAAGGGGGAGAAAAACTCAAATTTTAACAAAGTTTGGACAATATCTTGAATATAATCTTTGAGCCGAACACCCATGACAAGTGTCATCCTCTTAGCATGCCCAACACATATGTTTAGTGACTAAGCTTGCAAGTAATGATTAAGTTAGAAGTGAGTGGGATGCATGCTTATAATTTCAATTATACATATTCTCACTAACTACACTTCATTTGCACACTTACACTTGAAGCCCTTTTAGCTAGAGAAAGAAAGGAAACATAGAGAGAAAAAAGAGAGAGATTTTCGGCCAAGAGGAAGAAGAAGAGAGGTGTTGGGTTTGTATGTAACGCAATCATGCAATCAAATCACATAAATAGGGCGGAAGCGTAAAAACTAGGTTTTCAAAATTTATACAAACCCATAACCATGATCATGCTTCGTGCTTGTTATCAATAACAGAAAAGAGAGAACATGGAATTATACCTTTGAAGATCTGAGCTTCCTCAGGTACAAGTTCTACTCCTTTGATTCCTTTGATTCCTCTGATAGTGGCTCCTTCCCTTGAATAATGTCAGCCACCCAAATGTTTGGCCTCTAACGGTGATCCACCAAGGAAGATGAAGAACTCAAGAAGATGGGTTATTGGCTTAACCCTTGTTTCTATCTCTATAGAATATGTGTACTCCCAACTCTTGGAAAATTTCACATCCCTTATTTCTAATATAAGACTCTCTTATATAGATATTAGGTTAACCCTCATAATCCAATTAGAATAGGGTTTTATTTAATTAATTTATATCCTAATCTTTATTAGGATTGAGAGAGAGTACTGAAATTATATTAATTCCTAAACTCCTTTAGAATTAAAATAATAATAATAATAATAATATTAATAAGACTCCTCTTATTAATTTATATTTAATATTTCTAAAATATTAAATAATAAACATTAAGCTATTTAATTTATTCTATCATCATAGATTAAATTAATTATACTTAATGCATTATTACTATCATGCCATTTTCTTCTTAAATAATTCTTCTTCCTTTTATGGTGTGACCCTTTAGGTTCTCCATATTAAACCGGTTGTGAATAAATCAATTAGAACAATTCTAATCTTATTTAAATAAACAAATTAAACTAATAATCTATTTAAATAAATAACATTTATTCTACAATAGGGATAAGCCTCCCTAGCGATCAACGACTTTCCAGATAATATAGATTTCAACATTAATCATAAAAGAACCTGTGAGTTAATAATTACCGTATAATTCAATCCTTCCACCATACAATGTCCCAATTAAATATAAGACATGGATTTACTGTCAAGTCTTAATTTATTTAATCATATGTATTTCGATTAGAAAATGCACAACTCCAAATAATGCAAATTAGAAACCTCTTTCTAATTTCATTCTACCTTGGCCAAGGATTCCTGGGTTGTCATTTAACGAATCACATAGGACATATCTCCTCTTTTACTAGAGGTGGTAGATTCTTTATTGATCATTCATTATCTCCATATGTAACTCATTACACCCAAGCATACCCTATATATGCCTTAAAAGGCCTTAAGGAATTAGTCAAAGTATAATTTGTTACATACAAGATACTATGATGATCTCAAGTCCAAGGATCACATGTACTACTATCACATTAGGAATTCCTATTGACAGGCGAGTAAAACTCCATTAGGTATTCCATAGCGAGTCACGTTCACTGAACTTATTCTCCAATAAGCACCTACATACTTGCTTTAGTGTCTCCACACAAATGACCATGAGATTAGTTATCCTCATCCAATGAGCAAGCAACATATGTACCAATCTATCCGGATTTACTAATCCCCTTTTTAGTAATCCCACGATTGGGAACTATTTTAGTTTTAAAGCTTTCTAAGAATTTAGATCTCATTAGCATGATCAACATCATGATTCTAAAAGCATTGCTTAAAACTATGGGTTATTTACATATTATAAAAATAGCACCATGTAGATAATTAAATGCCTTTAATAAATAAATATTTTATTAATAAATAAATAAGATTGTTTACAAAGTATGTGCTTTATCATCATACATGATTGGCTTGTATGCACACTACTATCAATCTCCCACTTGTACTAAAGCCAATCGCCATGGTATCTCATACCCATCTTCTCTAAGTGACGATCAAACTGCTGTTGTGTTAAAGCTTTAGTAAATGGATCTGCAATGTTGTCTTGAGAGTCTACACGCTCCAAGGTGACATCTCCTCTTTCAATGATCTCCCTGATCAAGTGAAATCGCCGCAACACGTGTTTAGATTTCTGATGAGACCTGGGTTCCTTAGCCTGTGCAACCGCTCCGGTGTTGTCACAGTATACGGGAACTGCTTCTCCAATGCTAGGAACCACACCAAGTTCAGTTATGAACTTCTTCATCCAAACAGCTTCCTTTGCAGCTTCACTTGCAGCTATATACTCTGCCTCTGTCACTGAATCAGCAACCGTTTGCTGCTTGGAACTCTTCCAACTCACTGCACCTCCGTTCAAGGTAAACACATACCCTGAAATAGATTTACTGTCATCTTGGTCTGTTTGAAAACTTGAGTCCGTGAATCCCTCGAGTTTTAATTCAGACCCACCGTAGACAAGAAAAATATCTTTAGTCCTTCTCAAGTACTTTAGGATATTTTTCACTACCTTCCAGTGCTCTTCTCCTGGATTCGACTGGTATCTGCTTGTTACACTAAGTGCGTGAGCAACATCCGGTCTAGTACATATCATACCGTACATGATAGATCCTATTGCAGAAGCATAAGGGATCTTACTCATACGGTCTCTCTCCTCAGGTGTCTTTGGGGCCTGTTTCTTGGAGAGATTTATTCCATGGCTCATCGGCATGACACCTCTTTTGGAATCTTCCATGCTAAACCTCTTTAGCATCGTTTCAATGTAAGTTCCTTGGGATAAGCCGAGCATCCTTTTAGATCTATCTCTATAGATCTTTATCCCCAAAATATAGGATGCTTCACCCAAGTCCTTCATGGAGAAGTTTTTAGATAACCAGATTTTAATGGATTGTAACATAGGAATGTCATTCCCTATCAGTAATATATCATCAACATATAATACAAGAAATGATACTGCGCTCCCACTAACCTTCTTGTATACACATGGTTCATCCTCGTTTTTGATAAAATCAAACTATTTGATTGTCTCATCAAAACGAATGTTCCATCTACGAGAAGCTTGCTTTAACCCATAAATGGATCGTTGTAGCTTACAGACTTGATTTGTTCCAACTTTTGAAATAAATCCCTCTGGCTGTGTCATATACACATCCTCCTCAAGTTTCCCATTGAGGAAGGCCGTTTTCACGTCCATCTGCCAGATCTCATAGTCGTTGTAAGCTGCAATCGCAAGCAAAATTCGAATGGACTTGAGCATGGCTACTGGTGAGAAGGTTTCATCATAGTCAACTCCTTGTCTTTGTTTGAAACCTTTTGCAACCAGTCGGGCCTTATAGGTCTCTACCTTTCCGTCTGCTCCAGTCTTTTTCTTAAAAACCCATTTACACCCAATAGGTTTAATCCTTCAGGTGGTGAAACCAAAGACCATACTTTGTTTTCATACATGGAGTCCATTTCAGATTTCATGGCTTCAAGCCATTTCCCTGAGTCTTTATTACTCATAGCCTGTTCGTAATTCAATGGATCATCATCATTCATGATGTGTACCTCATCGTCATCCTCTATAACGAATCCATACCTCTCAGGTATCTTCGGTACTCTTCCAGATTTACGAACATGGTGTGGTACAGTAGGTTCTTCTACTTGGTTAGGTACCTGACTTTGGTCCGTGGTAACTTGTGGTTCTTGAACTTCTTCAAGATATATCTTACTCCCACTGACCCCTTCATGGATAAACTCTTTCTCCAAGAAGGTAGCATGTTTCGCAACAAACACCTTTTGATCAGTTGGATGATAGAAATAATACCCTACGGTTTCTTTAGGGTATCCCACAAATCTACACTTATCGGATTTAGTCTGTAGCTTATCATTTTCAAACTTTTTGACATAAGCTGGACAACCCCAAGTCTTAACATGCTTAAGATTTGGTTTCCTCCCTTTCCACATCTCATATGGCGTCTTTGGGGCGGATTTGGTAGGTACCTTGTTAAGTAGGTATGTAGCCGTTTCTAGGACATATCCCCAGAAGGAAATTGGAAGGTCGGTAAAACTCATCATGGATCGAACCATGTCCAACAGTGTTCAATTTCTCCTTTCAGATACTCCATTTAACTGTGGTGTACCTGGAGGAGTCCATTGTGAGATTATACCATTTTCTCTGAGACAATTGAGAAACTCACTGCTTAAGTATTCTCCACCTGGATCTGATCGAAGTATCTTAATACTCTTGCCCGTTTGTTTCTCTACTTCACTTCTGAACTCTTTGAACTTTTCAAATGATTCTGATTTGTATTTCATTAAATACACATATCCAAATCTTGAGTGATCATCAGTGAAAGTAATAAAATAAGAATACCCACCCCGTGCACTTGTCATAGGTCCACAAACGTCTGTGTGAATCAATGCCAACAACTCTGTAACTCTCTCCCCTTTTCCACTAAAAGGAGATTTAGTCATTTTACCCATGAGACAAGATTCACAAGTTGGATATGATTCATAATCAGATAGCTCGAGGAGCCCATCTTTATGCAACTTGGATAATCTTGTTTCATTGATATGACCGAGTCTACAGTGCCACATATAGGTATAATTAATATCATCTCTTTTCCTTTTCTTAATTTGTTCAATTTGAAATATATTTTCTTGCAAGTCAAGTGTATAAAGTCCATTTCGCAAATTTCCAATACCATATAAAACATCGTCTTTATAAATAGAACAACCATTGTTCTTTATAATAACGTCAAAACCTTCCATATCCAATACAAAATTGAAATAATGTTTTTAATAATATTCGAACATAATAACAATTATTAAGATAAATGGATTTGCCCGAAGGCATTGCTAAACAATAAGTTCCTACAGCTAATGCAGCAACTTTTGCTCCATTTCCCACTCGTAGGATCACCTCATCTTTGTTCAGCTTTCTACTTCTGACCAGTCCCTGCACAGTATTACATATGTGAGATCCACAGCCGGTATCCAATACCCAAGTAGAATTATGACTTTCAGAAAAATTAATTTCAATCATAAACAAACCTTGATTGGAAGTCGAAGCTTCTCCAAGCTTCTTCTCTGCTAGAAACTTCTTGCAGTTCCTCTTCCAATGTCCCGGCTCATTGCAATGAAAGCACATTCCTTTAGCTGGTTCAGGTTTCTTTTGCTCCTTTTCTTTCCCTTTTCCTTTAGCCTTCTTAGATTTCTTCTTTTCAGAAGACACCTTGGGCCTCTTCCTTTTATTGGAAGAATCCACCATTAAGACATGGTTCTTCTTGGATGAGAATTGACCTTCTGCAGTTTTCAGCATGTTAAGCAGCTCAGGTAAGCTGACATCTAGCTTATTCATGTGAAAATTAACCACAAACTGCGAGAAGGTCTCAGGGAGTGACTGCAAGACCAAGTCTTGACTCAACTCCCCATCCATGACGAACCCAAGCTGTCCAAGGCGTTCAATCAAATTGATAACCTTCAGAACATGAGTCTCGACGGTAGTGCCCTCGGTCATCCGAGATCGAAAGAGCTCCTTAGATATCTCATATCTAGCAGTCCTACTCTGTTCACCATACAACTCCTTGAGGTGAAGCAGCATAGCAGGAGCATCCATTTTTTTTCGTGCTGACGCTGAAGCTTGTTATTCATGGATGCGAGCATGATGCATTGAGCCACAGATGCATCATCTTGCCACTTATTGAAAGTGGCAATCTCTTCCTCAGAGGCTGTTTCTGAAACAGATTCAGGGATAGTGGAATTTAGGACATAAGAAATCTTTTCAGCAGTGAGAACAATTCTCAGATTTCTTAGCCAGTCCTCATAATTCGGGCCGGTAAGCTTATTTGCATCAAGTATGCTTCGTAGTGAGATTAGTGATTTTGACATTTTTAAAATTCTGCATGTGAAAAGATAACATTTTAGCAAACATTCATTTTATTAACTTTGCATACCAAAAGAAATTTAGGTCTTTATTTTAAATTGGTATCTCCCACTATTTTCATCAAACTATATTACCCTCACTCATATAGTTCGGCAACATCTAATTAAAGATTTGCTAGTGAGATTTAAGGATCCCATTTCAAATGTATATAACCTTGTGGATAGCACAACAAGCGATATACAAATAAATAGGTAGACAACTCTTGTCAATTACATCACCATGTAACTCCTTTTATTTTGCCTCTTAAATCATAATGGTCATGTGTGTGCACATCCGAACTAAAATGATTTAAGTTAAGTCCAGCCTCAGCACTTCCATAAATTCAAAAAGAAAATTTTCGTCCTTGTGGATAGCACAACAAGACTAGATCGTTCAATTTTCTTGATAAGCATCAAATGTGATTAATTAACATCTTAAATATTCAATACTCGCCTTGTGGATAGCACAACAAACTCATATTAAATATTTAATACTCTATTAACTAATCATGCTAGAAGGCGACGTTCGATATTCCAAATATCATTTGAACGCTTCAGACTTAATATTATTTCTTTGAGGGGTTTGTTATTATTTGTCTCATCTTTTAAGCGCGCATGCACATATATATATATAAAATATGCGTCATTTTATTAAACATGCGAAGCATGTTTGTATAAAATATAATATATATAATATTTAGCATGCGATATAGAATACTATATTCTACCCGGATTGATTATGGACTTTTATTCTAGTTTGGTTCACTAGAGCCACCAAGTGAACCAAAAGGTCAAACCTAGGAGTGCAAGAATTTAAATTTTAAATGTAACTATTACATTTAAACCCGGGCTCCATACAAACGGGTCTTCACGCGCTCCTCGCTCCTTGGTCTCCAATTTCTTCAAAATAATTCTAACTATCTCTATTACATTAACTTATTTTAAAATTAAATAGAAACCTTGATCAGCAGTCAAGGGGAAGTACATAGAAAGGAGATAGAATTTACATCGAGAATAAAACTAGAGAAGACGAGGTACGCAGACCCCATTTTATAAAACCCATACATTCAAGCATTCATCCAAAATAAAATCCAATCACATTGGTCATTGTCCATAATCAATCCCATTTATTATCATACACATCAACATATGCATCAATAAATATCCATTCATCTCATGAATAACAATGCTATTCCATATATGGATCGATGTTATTTAATGGACAAAAGTTTTGCTAAATTTTATTTTTGAAACAAAATAAACTCTTTTATTTTAATCAAAAATAAATCCAAATTAAACTCCTTTAATTTTAGCATTCTGAAATCATATTTCAGATAAAATAAACTTCTTTATTTTAAAACTTTATCAATTAAATAAACAGTTTACTTAATTAATTAAAATCAATTTTCAGGGTCTGTCCAGGTACCGGCGCAGCTGCGCTAGTAATGAACTGGGCATCTGCGCAGCTGCGCAGGTAGACGGAAGCAGCAGTTTTTGCAGACCGGAGCAGCTGCGCCAGTAATGAACTGGGAGGCTGCGCAGCTGCGCCGTTCGCCCCAGAAACTTGCAGAAAATGATTTTTGTCCAGAAAAACGATCCAATTCTCACATAAATTCATACATGGAATTATAAAATTGATAATTAGCACAAAGTTAGGCTCTGATACCACTGTTGGGTTTGTATGTAACACAATCATGCAATCAAATCACATAAATAGGGCGGAAGCGTAAAAACTAGGTTTTCAAAATTTATACAAACCCATAACCATGATCATGCTTTGTGCTTGTTATCAATAACAGAAAAGAGAGAACATGGAATTATACCTTTGAAGATCTGAGCTTCCTCAGGTACAAGTTCTACTCCTTTGATTCCTTTGATTCCTCTGATAGTGGCACCTTCCCTTGAATAATGTCAGCCACCCAAATGTTTGGCCTCTAACGGTGATCCACCAAGGAAGATGAAGAACTCAAGAAGATGGGTTATTGTCTTAACCCTTGTTTCTATCTCTATAGAATATGTGTACTCCCAACTCTTGGAAAATTTCACATCCCTTATTTCTAATATAAGACTCTCTTATATAGATATTAGGTTAACCCTCCTAATCCAATTAGAATAGGATTTTATTTAATTAATTTATATCCTAATCTTTATTAGGATTGAGAGAGAGTACTGATATTATATTAATTCCTAAACTCCTTTAGAATTAAAATAATAATAATAATAATAATATTAATAAGACTCCTCTTATTAATTTATATTTAATATTTCTAAAATATTAAATAATAAACATTAAGCTATTTAATTTATTCTATCATCATAGATTAAATTAATTATACTTAATGCATTATTACTATCATGCCATTTTCTTCTTAAATAATTCTTCTTCCTTTTATGGTGTGACCCTTTAGGTTCTCCATATTAAACCGGTTGTGAATAAATCAATTAGAACAATTCTAATCTTATTTAAATAAACAAATTAAACTAATAATCTATTTAAATAAATAACATTTATTCTACAATAGGGATAAGCCTCCCTAGCGATCAACGACTTTCCAGATAATATAGATTTCAACATTAATCATAAAAGAACCTGTGAGTTAATAATTACCGTACAATTCAATCCTTCCACCATACAATTTCTCAATTAAATATAAGACATGGATTTACTGTCAAGTCTTAATTTATTTAATCATATGTATTTCGATTAGAAAATGCACAACTCCAAATAATGTAAATTAGAAACCTCTTTCTAATTTCATTCTACCTTGGCCAAGGATTCCTGGGTTGTCATTTAACGAATCACATAGGACATATCTCCTCTTTTACTAGAGGTGGTAGATTCTTTATTGATCATTCATTATCTCCATATGTAACTCATTACACCCAAGCATACCCTATATATGACTTAAAGGCCTTAAGGAATTAGTCAAAGTATAATTTGTTACATACAAGATACTATGATGATCTCAAGTCCAAGGATCACATGTACTACTATCACATTAGGAATTCCTATTGACAGGCGAGTAAAACTCCATTAGGTATTCCATAGCGAGTCACGTTCACTGAACTTATTCTCCAATAAGCACCTACATACTTGCTTTAGTGTCTCCACACAAATGACCATGAGATCAGTCATCCTCATCCAATGAGCAAGCAACATATGTACCAATCTATCCGGATTTACTAATCCCATTTTTAGTAATCCCACGATTGGGAACTATTTTAGTTTTAAAGCTTTCTAAGAATTTAGATCTCATTAGCATGATCAACATCATGATTCTAAAAGCATTGCTTAAAACTATGGGTTATTTACATATTATAAAAACAGCACCATGTAGATAATTAAATGCCTTTAATAAATAAATATTTTATTAATAAATAAATAAGATTGTTTACAAAGTATGTGCTTTATCATCATACATGATTGGCTTGTATGCACACTACTATCAAGAGGATCTTGTGCTTCATGCATACCAAGTTTGTAAGCTACTTTGGCAATATAAGGAAGATAACAAGAAAAACTAGGTATTGATTCTCTTTATTTTTAAAGTTTGATTTCTTATTTGGTGGGTTTTTGATGAAACAAAAGTCTTAAGTTTGATCTTTGACAAACTCTTCATCCATTGGTGTATAAATATTTTATTTGATGATCAAAATATTTTTTTGAAGTTGAATATAAGATCAAAAGGGAGATTTGTACCAAATGTGTAGAGAAAAGCACATGCATGCATGCATTAGGTGATTGTATAATAGATTCTTTTGATGCATGTTGAATATGGTTAATATCATGATTATAGTGTTAGATCTTGAGTTTAACAAATGAGACTTGTGGATTTATATGAGTTCATATGGTGAGATTTGGAAAAAGGAAGTTAAATGGATTTTTGAAGGAATTTTTATTTAACTAGTATGCTTTATCATGTGCATATTGAGATCTACAACTGATATTTGAGGTTTTCTTTATTCGTATTCTAGATGCATGAGTTAAGGACTAAACCCATTTGGAATCACTCAAATATGTTTTAAAATGAGCAAGATATGGATTAAATCCCAAACTACCCAACTGTTAAAAATATGCTACTGATTAGTCACTTGTGGACTATTTTCAATATCCAAAACAAACTCAAATTTGGTATTTGATATATGAAAAACATATTTCGGGAAAATACGAATCCAACGATACCAAATGGACTCAAATCCGAGATGTAGATCTCGAGAGATGAACGTTTCCGTAAAGGACCTCAAATATGAAAAATGACTAAATTGTTGCGAATTTTCCTGCTGATCAGTCACTTTGGTACTGATTTCCGGGACCTAAAAAAACAGAATCTGATGTTTGATGAATGGAAATTAGAGTTCGGGAAGATAGGAATCCAACGCCTCTGACGGAACCAAAATCCGAGTTGTAGACTTCGTTCTACAGGCGTTTCCGTGAAGGACCATAAATCTGGAAATTTTGGGCGAAAATTTGAGTATCATTATGGAACGAAATGAAAGTAAGATATTGTAATAAATAACTTTAAGGCCACTAATGGACTATTAAGTTAAATACATATAAAATAAAATATAATTAATGATTTAATTATTACTTAAATGATGTTAATTAATAATTAAAATGGGTTAGTGTTAGTAAGATAACTACTTATTATTTAACTAAGCTTGAATAATGAATTGAGTTAATCAATTAATTAATTATTATTTAATTAATATTAAAGAATGATTAAAGTATAATTAACTAAGATTAAGTAATTACTTACTTATTTTGACATAAAAGTTTATAGAATTAATTATTTATTATTTGAATAATAAATAAAGATGAATGATAATTAATTATCCTTTTAAAATAATAAGGAATAATTAAAGTAGAATAAAGTGAATAAATCAAATATTACGTATTCAAAGATGAGGGAGTTATTAATTATTATTTAAAGACAAATAATAATTTAATTGTCTATTATTTAATTAGCATTAAATAATGATGAGTTATAATTGGTTATTTGTAAGTAATAACTAAAGGTAAATAGTTAATTACTATTTAACTAATATTAAATGGTAATCGAAGGAAGAGGGAGTTAACAATTGAACGAAATTAAATAACTCCTTAATTAAACAATTAAAATAAATTATTTAAAGATCTAATAAGTGTTAATTCATAAATTGTATGATATAGTAGTGTTAAGTCTAACGTAGTATGGTTGTACTCTTTAATGATGATTATGTGTTTACATGTTAGATAAATTATTATGAGTAAGATATATGATGCTAATTAAGAGATCGATCTTATTAATGATAGGTCATACAAAAGAAGTAACTTAAATTGCGTAGCAGTAGTCAACGAATCAGGCAAGTTTCCTAACTCAACTTGAGTTACTATTTTTCAAGCATGGTAGTGAATAATTATTGATAGTTATTCACATCTATAATGATTGGTGTTATTCGCACGTAGTGCAATTGATTCTTATTCTATTATTTGAACGGTTTATAAGTCATGTCTTAGCTAATTGTTTTGGCAAGACAAATATCTGTTAAAGCATGAAACGTTCTATATCTTATAACTGATTTATTATTGGAAGATCTATGCCATTGATTTCGATTAGATCAATATTAATATTATATGTTGAGATCATAGTATTTCTTTGAAAGTAATCCAAAGCATATTGTTGTGGTACGAACACGTGATGTAAGACTGAGATGAACAAACTGTATTGTCGTAAAACGACACTTGCGCGATTATTGAGTATTATGCATAATATAGGGTACAAAAGAGTTGGTCCGCTCCATGTACTTGCAGAAGAGTATAGTTTAGTTTTTATAACTAATTTATATTCTTAAGATAATTTAGTTTTAATAACTAATAACTGTAATACCCGAGAATTTTCATATATTATTAAATGAATATATTAATGGGAATGCAAATTTATTTGAATATAAATAATTTTTGGGTTATGAGATGAGTAACTCAATTATATTAAATTGAATATTTATGACAATTGAGAAAAATATGGAGTTTATAATAAACTCGATGAAATGCCTTATGTGGCACCGTGATGGAAAATAATAATGATTATATTAATTTAAGCAAACAATTAATCTATATTAATTGTTAATCGTAGAATATTAATTAATTGTCATCGTACAATAATTGTTATAGAATATTAATGGTGACTAATTAATAATATGTGGTTATTATTATTGCACGAAATATAATATTAATAATGAGCAACGTGTCTATAATATAATAAGATTTATATTTATTTAATGTGATATTTAATCATATAAGTGTTAATCGATTATTATGAAAATTAATAATCAATGAGGAATGGATTAATTAATATTATCGTTAATTAATCAATGAGATAAATAATTTATTTATTTGACATTAGGAATAATAAAATAAATAAGTAAGTTATTAATATGATGAGATTATATTGATTGTTATGTGCAAATGTGCAAGAAATAAATATAAAGTATATGGAATACAACCATAGTATATAGTGTAGAGAAACACTTATGTGTGACCATGCAAGTATATTTAAACCATATTGTATGATTGTACATATTGAAACTATATGTTATGAATACATCATGATACCTATGTGACAATATGTATGTAAGTATATATTAAAATGATATATCATGAATATATTGTAATCACTTGTTGATTGTAGAATTTAATAATAAAGAAGACAATATAGTGTGATAATATCTGAAAAGACTATGTTGGTAGTGATAAGAATGTACATGGATTATATGATGTAAGTACATAGGTAATCCCTAATTTTTCCTAATATAGTAATAATTGTACATTAAAACCCATTTTTGGAAAGTATAGTAACTAAATTGAACTAATTAATCACATTGCTAGAAATCTAAGCTCATCAGTTACACTCACAGTACATGAACAGTAGCCTAAGGCTAAATTACGTAACTTCCAAGCTGTGATCATTGGCTATGGGAATGGCTGATGGTGGGTGGTTGAGCAACGCACTGTAAACCAATGTGTTCTTCTTCTACACTTTGGTTTCAACTTCCATGTAAAACCTGTTGCCAATCCACCATTCCTCTACAAATTGGCAGCTATGTTACTAAGTTTACGTTGCTGTGTTTTGTATGACAAAACTCTGACAATTGAAGTTTGAGTGTTTGTTGTTCAAAGAAGAGTCTAACAATCTCAAAAAGTTAGAAGCTAAGCAAACTAAGTTTCAAGAGGTATAATTCTAAATTTCATATTCTTCATTATTGTTCACTATCAAAGTTTTAAATCTTGATTATGCCAAATTTGATGATAATTGGTTTTTTGAACACTTGTTTAGTTATTATAATAAACTTATAAGCATGTTGGAATACAATGTGGTTGTTTTCGTGAATGAATTTTTTGAATTGGGTTGCTGTCTACCGAAGCAGGAGCTTCCAGCTCTGTACAGGTAACGGCGCAGCTGCGCCCTGGTTATACTAGGGTGCTGCGCAACTGCGCCAGTGCTAGACTTGTGTTTTGTTTGCCAAGGCCCTACGCAGCTGCTCCAGTTTTGAACTGGGGCGCTGCGCCAGTCACTGGTTCCAGATTCTACTTCTGATCCAGGCTGTTACGTGCGAACTTATGATAACACTTTGGAACAAGTTTGAAAACATAAGTAGCATGCCTATAGGAGTACATGGAGTTAGCGCAAATATGTTTTACTATGATTTCATGCAAGATTAATGAAGCGACGTATAGCGTTGAAATAAACTTAAAGTTTCCTAAGCGAACTTTAACATGTGTGAACCATGACTATATTCTGACTTTTGAGACACGTTAGTCTGACCTAGAGACACATGAAGTGCATGTTAGCTTATCTATATTGGTTACGTAATAAAATATGAACATGTGAACCTAACTAGTGCTCATTCCTAACAAAAATGTAAGTTTGAATGTGGATATGATCATGTAAATGCTATATAAAATTCTGATGTTATGAGCATGTTTAGATGACTTTGAAATGCATGAATGAACTTTTAACTTATGTTTATATGGTTCGTAGGGAAGCATGAACATGTTAGACCCTATTAGTAACATTTACTAATGAAAATACAAGCTTTGCACGTGAGCATTGACACGATACGTGGAGATTTAAATTATGATGATATAGACATATGAAATGGTACTTTTTAGACTTACTCATGCACCATACATTTATACATACCATGACTAGATGTCGTGACTCAAATTTAACATAAACGAAGCATGTTTTCAACTAATAACTGTGATAGTCACATGTATGGAATGCGAATACTCATAAGTATGCTTAATATATATACCTTAAGTGTTTTGAAAGCGAGCATGATAGGTTTTGTGAATTTTATGACCTTGAATGACCGTAATTGTCGACCTAGAATCTATGTCACCTATGTTTGGAACGAGGAAAGGTTATACGAATATAAAAAGACTCTTTAACATGTATATATACTATATGATATATGTGAATCCGATTTTGACGGTTAACTTAGGAGAATGCCATAACTTGCTAAAATAAAATATATTTTAGTATTGCTTATAGTTTTATGTGATATTAATAATATGAGAGCATGTTTGCTAATTGTTGTGATCTTATATGATATGAGAATGTGTTTAAACTCTAAAGGAGGAACGTTAAGGATAGAAATTATATCCTATATAACTGTGTAGCTAGGTTAAAACTTAGCTTATGTGATGATCGTATATTCGAAGATAAAATGTGAAGTTAAATTATATGACTAATGAATATCATATATATACGTAACTATATTACGATAGGAATTCAAAAGTGTTGGCTAACTTTACGTGGATAGACTACGCTTAAGGCAAGTATCTAAACCTTATCTCTTTGGATGCAAGTTTCCTAACTTATACTTTTTTTACGGTGCAAGTATTTTATCCTTGTATATTGCGAGCTAGTTTCTTTACTTATTTGTTTGAGTTGAATTAGCATACTTGAACTCTTATTTCATTAAAGCTATTATTCATGATGAACTTAGTATTGTTCTTGAATATTGTGAAAGTGTCTATGCCATTTGATTCGGCTAGACTTATATTATTACAAAGCGACCCAAAACAATTGACTGGTGCGGGATCTTGTATTTGACTGAGAAGAACAAAATATAACTGTCAGAGAACCGACGCGCGCACTTGAGTATGATTGATTGTTATGCATAACGATGGTACTTTAGGCTGATCACCTGTTGTACCTATTTTTGTTGAATTTTCAGTTTAATACTGTTAATTTTAGTAGAAGTTCATAGTCCTTAGTGACTGCTCAGTATTTAGTTATCTTGAAATCTTGAATTGATTTATTATTGAATCACATTGATATTATTCTGTCTTTAGCGACCGTATTTGAAAACTGTTGATATTCTTGTTATCCTTGAACTATCAAACCTTGCTATACCCTTTCGAGAATTGAGAATTTTATTACTCACCCTTATTGTATATTACTTGCTGGGCAATTTGTGCTCATTCTTGCTTTCCCTAAAACACTTCAGTTAAGGCAGAGCATGGTGAACCTTCAGGCGTTGATAAGGGCAAGGGCAAGGCTACCAACTAGCTTGTGTCTTTTATGTTTTTAAATATTTTAATGTTGTATTAAGATGATGTAGTAAGACTAGATTTGATTATATTTAAGCTTAAGTTAGATTATGTAATAAGTCGTTAATTGATATTATTATGTAATCTATTAAGTACTGTAGGTTGCGAGACTTGGGGGAGTAATTATAATAAATCATTGTATATTATTCTAAATTAGATATTCTGCTGTGAATGTGTGATTTTAGTTATTATTGTATTACCATGACCACGTGACTAACCGAATTCGAGAGACCAAGTGGCAAGTCCCGGATTTGGGGGCGTCACAGGTTGGTATCAAAGCTGTAGTTATAAACCTTAGGAACGAGTGTCCTTAGACTATAACTTAGGCGAACTTAGAAGTTGGAAAGGAGATAAAACTCACATAGAGTTTTCTCTAGAGCGAGACTTAGCGTGTTATAAAATGTAACTTCATTCTATACAATGAACTTATGTTTTATTTAATATTCTAATGGAGTTGCTGTTTGTTTGTCTTATGTTTGTGATTGTAGGATGACAGACACAGGTGTATCTAGTAGTGTGGCAGAGGAGGAGCCCAGGGATATACATGTAGTATACGAGGCACCTCTAGAGGCTACACCAATGCAGGCTATTGCATCGTTCGAGTCTGACAACGAGGACGAGATTGAGATAGAGTCTGATCCAGAGGAGGAGCCGATGGAGGAGGAGCCGATGGAGGATGAGCTAGTACAGGACTCTGATGAGGCTACTGTAGAGGAACAGATGTTAGGCGAGTATGAGGAGCGGATTCTAGAGTTGGACTGCAGAGTCCAAGAGTTGGAGGCCGAGGCCCATGAGAGAGGGTCCTGAGTTCCAGAAGTTGAGGGACAAAGACCACTAGAGGAAGCTGGCCATGTAGGAGTTAGAGGTAGAGATTGCTTATCGTAGGGAGGCAGGGATCCAGATGGGAACTTTATTCCACATGTTGGTAGCGAGAAATGTAGATATAGCAGAGAAGTTGGAAGAAGTAGAACAGAGAGAATTGAGTGAGAAGACTGAGAAAGAGGCACTCCGTACTCAGCTAGAGTTGGAGGCTGATGGATAGGATACACTTCGAGGAGAAGTGGGAAGCGGCCAATGAGAGAGATGACGACCTAGAGGACAAGGTCAGGTGCAAGAAGAGGAAAATGAACAAGATGGGGTATGTGTTCCGTTCAGCTTTTGAGAGGGTGATTGATGGTGTGTACCACTACCCGGCAGAGTAGGGACAGACTCTACATACCTTGAGTTGAGAGCTGGTTGAGTATATAGCGCAGATGGAGTACAAGAGAGCAGTGGAGCGCGGGATGATGTGATGAGATTTCCTTAGATGGTCTAGTGGTAGTTTAGTAGAATTTATCTTTACGTATTGTATATACTATGTTGTAATCCCAACTTTTTGTGTAAAGTATGGGATAGTGATGTAAACCCCCGAGTTAGCTTTTGTTAGAGGGGTAGTATGGTAGCAGGTTAGTATATTCTCCGTCTTTTGTGATATTAAGGGATATATGTGATAACATTTATAGCAGTATGCTAGGAAAATCATGTAATGAAACGATTTGGCATATGAATATAAATGGAGTTTATTTAGAAACGTGTTATAAATTTATTCTTTTAGTATTAAAAGAAATACTTAAATAATATACTTGAATAATAATAAAATGAAAATTTGTGATGCAGATAATGCCGCCCAGACGTAGATTGACTGCACCTGAGGAGTCAGTGAATAATGAGAGGGAACAAGTAGACCCGATCCAGAAATTGGTAGACTTGTTAGGAGAAGCCTTAAGGGGAAGGAACAATGAACCCGTTCGCCCAAACCATCAGGCTGTGCCAGTAACAACCTTTAAAGACTTTAAGAGTGTAGGACCACCGGAGTTCGAGGGAACTACCGACCCATTCGTCGCACAAACATGGATCAAGGAGATCGAAAAAGCTTTCACTATAGCTCGCGTAAGCGAAGATCAGAAGACGATATTTGCCACATACATGATGAGGGGCGAAGCGAACTACTGGTGGGAGGCTAATCAACAAAGAGCTAGAGAAGGGATAATAGCTTGGGATAAGTTTAAGACGCTGTTTTTCGAGAATTACTTCCCGAAAAGCATGAAGAATAGGATGGAGGTGAAATTCCTAGAGTTAAAACAAGGGGAGATGACGGTGGCGCAATACGCGGCTAGGTTTAACGAACTAGCGCTATTTGCGGAGCACCAAGTTGGTGATGAAGAGAGGAAGGCTAGACGCTTCGAACAAGGGTTGAAGCCTTGGCTATTCAATAAGGTGTCAGTTCTTCAGATCAATTCTTTTGCAACACTGCTGGAAAAGGCTATTATTGCCGAGGGAGGAAGTGAAGCTTTGAGCTTGTACAACAAAGAGAAGAAAGGAAAGATTGCTGGAGGAGAGAATCGTACTGGAGGAAGCAGCAGTGGAGGAAGTAATTTGGGAAAGAGAAAATGGGAGAATAAGAACAACAACAAAAACAACAATAATCAACTAGGGAAATTTCATGGAGGTTTCAAGAAGAGGGCTGAAGGATGCCCAAAGTGTGGGAAGAATCACCAGGGCGAGTGCTGGAAAGGACGTGGCACTTGCTACAATTGCGGACAGGAAGGGCACATCTCGCCCAACTGTCCAAAACCAAAGAAGATACAAGGATGCTTTGCGTGTGGCTCGACGGAGCACCGAATTAAGGACTGCCCAAAGAAGGGAAGTGGCGGGGGTAGCAATCAGCAAGGAGACAACAAGCTGATGATCAGCGGGCCGGCACAATCCAACCGCCCAACCGCCAGAACTTTTAACATGACTGTCCAGGACGCTGTGGCTGTGAAGGACGTGGTGTCAGGTATAATCCCAATCAATGATATAAATGCTTATGTATTATTTGATTCGGGTGCCACCTGTTCTTTTATATCTGAAGAATTTGCTAGTAAACTTAGTACACCCCGAGAACGGTTAGAAAATCCTTTGAACATAGAAGTTGCTAATAAAGAAGTGATCCCTGTAGAATACATTTATCGCAATTGTCGCGCAAACATTAGAGAACATGAACTGAGCGTAGACTTGATTCCTATTAGACTGGGAGAATTTGATGTGATACTGGGAATGGATTGGTTGTATAACCATGCAGCGATAATTGATTATCAAAACAAATGTGTGAACCTTCAGACTCCAAGTAAGTCTATGGTAGTGTTTTATGGTAGCTCATCGCTTAAGCAATCGTGTTGCGTTACGATGATGCAGGCCAAGAAATTGTTAAGGAAAGGATGCGTAGGTTATTTAGCTTACATCGTAGATACTTGAAAAAAGGGAGTAGAAATTAAGGATATATCCGTAGTTAATGAATTTCAAGATGTGTTTTCGAACGATCTGCCTGGTCTTCCGCCAGACAGAGAAATTGAATTCGTAATAGACTTAGCACCGGGAACGACACCGATTTTGAAAGCTCTATATCGTATAGCGCCAGTAGAAATGAAGGAATTGATGATACAATTGCAAGAATTATTGGATAAGGGTTACATTCGACCTAGTGTGTCTCCTTAGGGAGCACCAGTGTTATTCGTTAAGAAAAAGGACGGATCGATGAGGCTCTGTATAGATTATCGAGAATTAAATAGAGTAACGATCAAGAACCGATATCCGCTACCAAGGATAGACGACTTATTTGATCAACTGAAGGGAGCAAAGTGTTTCTCAAAAATTGACCTACGAACAGGATATCACCAACTGAAAGTGAGGGATGAGGACATACCAAAGACTGCGTTTCGAACCCGTTATGGACACTACGAGTTTTTGGTAATGTCATTTGGATTGACTAATGCTCCGGTAGCATTTATGGACTTGATGAACCGAGTTTTCAAGCCATACTTGGATAAATTTATAGTAGTTTTTATCAACGACATTTTGATCTACTCGAAGACAGAGGAAGAACACGCCGAACATCTGAAGATTGTTTTGGAGGCACTAAGGAAGGAGAAGATGTATGCGAAATTTTTAAAGTGCGAATTTTGGATGGAGAAGGTTCAATTCTTAGGCCACGTGGTGGATAAGAATGGAATCGCTGTAGACCCTGCAAAGGTTGAAGTAGTAAGTAATTGGGAACAACCAAGAACACCGACGGAGGTGAGAAGCTTTTTAGGGTTAGCTGGGTACTATCAAAGATTCATCTAAGATTGTTCTAAGCTATCAACCCCGTTCACCAATTTGACTAGAAAGACGGTGAAATTTGTATGGACCGACAAATGCGAAGAGAGTTTTCAAGAACTGAAAAGGAGATGGAGCGAAGCACCTGTGTTATCATTCCCAGATGATGCGGGAAATTTTGTGGTGTTTAGTGATGCATCGCATAAGGGACTTGGTTGTGTACTTATGCAGCACGGCAAAGTCATTGCGTATGCATCACGACAATTGAAGGATTATGAAAAACGATACCCTACTCACGACTTAGAGTTAGCAGCAGTAGTTTTTGCATTAAAAATATGGAGGCATTATTTGTATGGGGAAAAATGTGAGATATACACGGACCACAAGAGTCTAAAATATATCTTCACACAGAAGGAGTTGAATATGCGTCAGAGGAGGTGGTTAGAATTGATCAAGGATTATGACTGCGATATTCTTTATCACCTGGGAAAGGCAAACGTGGTTGCCGACGCTCTGAGCAGAAAAGGAAGGGAGAAATTGTTTAATTTGACGACTCAGGAAGAGTTGATAAGAGAGATGGAGAAATTGGAAATAGAAGTGAGGGGACCCGAGAGGTCTGAAGAAAGGTTGTTCGTGGTGGAAGCTCATCCAACATTGTTGGATAGAGTAAAAGAAGCACAAGAGAAAAAAGAAGAGTGTGAGAAAATCCGAAAGAGGATCACAGAAAATGAGGAAGAGAAATTTCGAATGGATAAAGACGGTATCTTAAGATTCGAAGAAAGAGTGTGGGTACCAGCGGTAACTGAGTTGAGGGAAGGGATTTTGCACGAGTTACACAACACGACATATTCCGTTCATCCGGGAGGCACGAAGATGTACCAAGATCTAAGGCAACATTTTTGGTGGCCCAATTTGAAACGGGAAGTCGCAGAGTGCGTCAGTAGATGTTTAACTTGCCAATGCGTTAAAGCAGAGCATCAACGACCGAGTGGTTTACTACAGCCGTTGGAAATACCAGAGTGGAAATGAGAGCATATTACGATGGACTTCGTGGTAGGACTTCCAGTTACGTAGAAAGGTTATGATGCCATTTGGGTTATCATGGATCGACTTACCAAAACCGCACATTTTCTATCGATCAAGATCCGTTACAAGTTTGAATCAGTTAGCGGGTCTATATATAAAGGAGATTGTCTCACGACATGGAGTGCCGGTATCAATTGTCTCTGATCGAGATCCGCGCTTCACGTCCAATTTTTGGAAGAGTTTGCAAGGGAGAATGGGAACGCAGTTGAGGTTGAGTACGACTTATCATCCTTAAACAGACGGACAGAGTGAGCGAACAATACAAACGCTGGAGGACATGCTTAGAACTTGCGTGATGGATTTCAAGGGAAATTGGGATGACCACCTACCCTTAGTCGAATTCGCGTATAATAATAGTTACCATGCGAGTATTGGCATGCCACCGTATGAAGCTCTTTACGAGAGAAAGTGCAGAACGCCATTATGTTGGGACAAAGTCTGAGAACGACGAATACTCGGACCAGAGCTAGTACAACAAACCGCAGACGTGGTGCCAATGATAAGAGCCAGACTTGTAGCAGCTCAAGATCGCCAGAAGAAATACGCAGATTTGCATCGGCAGGACCGAGACTTCAAAGTCGGCAGTTTCGTATTCTTGAAAGTATCTCCATGGAGGGGAAAGATCCGTTTCGACAAGAAAGGAAAATTGAGTCCAAGATTTATAGGACCGTTCAAGATATTGAAGCGAGTGGGCGAAGTGGCATACAAAGTTGTGTTACCACCCGAGTTGGAGCACATCCACAACGTATTCCACATTTTTGTGTTGCGACCGTACAAGGCCGACTACAAGCACGTGATTTCATACGAGCCCATTCAAGTGGAGAAGAACTTGGCGTATGAATAAATTCCTATCCAGATATTAGATAGGAAAAAGCAAACCTTAAGAAATAAAATTATTTCATCTTTAAAAGTACTTTGGCGTAACAACGATGTCGAGGAGGCAACGTGGGAGTTAGAAGATAGGATGATGAGGGATTATCCCCATTTATTTGTGTAACCTTGTAGCAATTCCGGGACGAAATTTTTATAAAGGGGGGAGGATGTAATACCCGAGAATTTTCATATATTATTAAATGAATATATTAATGGGAATGAGAATTTATTTGAATATAAATGATATTTGTGTTATGAGATGAGTAACTCAATTATATTAAATTGAATATTTATGACAATTGAGAAAAATATGGAGTTTATAATAAACTCGATGAAATGCCTTGTGTGGCACCGTGATGGGAAATAATAATGATTATATTAATTTAAGCAAACAATTAATCTATATTAATTGTTAATCGTAGAATATTAATTAATTGTCATCGTAGAATAATTGTTATAGAATATTAGTGGTGATTAATTAATAATATGTGATTATTATTATTGCACAAAATATAATATTAATAATGAGCAATGTGTCTATAATATAATAAGATTTATATTCATTTAATGTGATATTTAATCATATAAGTGGTAATCGTTTATTATGAAAATTAATAATCAATGAGGACTGGATTAATTAATATTATCGTTAATTAATCAATGAGATAAATAATTTATTTATTTGACATTAGGAATAATAAAATAAATAAGTAAGTTATTAATATGATGAGATTATATTGGTTGTTATGTGCAAATGTGCAAGAAATAAATATAAAGTATATGGAATACAACCATAGTAGATAGTGTAGAGAAACACTTATGTGTGACCATGCAAGTATATTTAAACCATATTGTATGATTGTACATATTGAAACTATATGTTATGAATACATCATGATACCTATGTGACAATATGTATGTAAGTATACATTAAAATGATATATCATGAATATATTGTAATCACTTGTTGATTGTAGAATTTAATAATAAAGAAGACAGTATAGTGTGATAATATCTGAAAAGACTATGTTGGTAATGATAAGAATGTACATGGATTATATGATGTGAGTACATAGGTAATCCCTAATTTTTCCTAATATAGTAATAATTGTACATTAAAACCCATTTTTGGAAAGTATAGTAACTAAATTGAACTAATTAATCACATTGCTAGAAATCTAAGCTCATCAGTTACACTCACAGTACATGAACAGTAGCCTAAGGCTAAATTACGTAACTTCCAAGCTGTGATCATTAGCTATGGGAATGGCTGATGGTGGGTGGTTGAGCAACGCACTTTAAACCAATGTGTTCTTCTTCTACACTTTGGTTTCAACTTCCATGTAAAACCTTTTGCCAATCCACCATTCCTCTATAAATTGGCAGCTATGTTACTAAGTTTACGTTGCTGTGTTTTTTCTGATAAAACTCTGAGAATTGAAGTTTGAGTGTTTGTTGTTCAAAGAAGAGTCTAACAATCTCAAAAAGTTAGAAGCTAAGCAAACTAAGTTTCAAGAGGTATATTTCTAAATTCCATATTCTTCATTATTGTTCACTATCAAAGTTTCAAATCTTGATTATGCCAAATTTGATGATAATTGGGTTTTTGAACACTTGTTTAGTTATTATAATAAACTTATAAGCATGTTGGAATACAATGTGGTTGTTTTCGTGAATGAATTTTTTGAATTGGGTTGCTGTCTGCCGAAGCAGGAGCTTTCAGCTCTGTACAGGTAACGGCGCAGCTGCGCCCTGGTTATACTAGGGTGCTGCGCAACTGCGCCAGTGCTAGACTTGTGTTTTGCTTGCCAAGGCCCTACGCAGCTGCGCCAATTTTGAACTGTGGTGTTGCGCCAGTCACTGGTTCCAGATTCTGCTTCTGATCCAGGCTGTTACGTGCGAACTTATGATAACACTTTGGAACAAGTTTGAAAACATAAGTAGCATGCCTATAGGAGTACATGGAGTTAACGCAAACATGTTTTACTATGATTTCATGCAAGATTAATGAAGCGACGTATAGCGTTGAAATAAACTTAAAGTTTCCTAAGCGAACTTTAACATGTGTGAACCATGACTATGTTCTGACTTTTGAGACATGTTAGTATGACCTAGAGACACATGAAGTGCATGTTAGCTTATCTATATTAGTTTCGTAATAAAATATGAACATGTGAACCTAACTAGTGCTCATTCCTAACAAAAATGTAAGTTTGAAGGTGGATATGATCATGTAAATGCTATATATACATTATGATGTTATGAGCATGTTTAGATGACTTTGAAATGGATGAATGAACCCTTAACTTGTGTTTATATGGTTCGTAGGGAAGCATGAACATGTTAGACCCTATTAGTAAGATTTACTAATGAAAATACAAGCTTTACACGTGAGCATTGACATGATACGTGGAGATTTAAATTATGATGATATGGACGTATGAAATAGTACTTTTTAGACTTACTCACGCACCATACATTTATACATACCATGACTAGATGTCGTGACTCAAATTTAGCATAAAGGAAGCATGTTTTCAACTAATAACTGTGATAGTCACATGTATGGAATGCGAATACTCATAAGTATGCTTAATATATATACCTTAAGTGTTTTGAAAGCGAGCATGATAGGTTCTGTGAATTTCATGACCTTGAATGACCGTAAGTGTCGACCTAGAATCTATGTCACCTATGTTTGGAACGAGGAAAGGTTATACGAATATAAAAAGACTCTTTAACATGTATATATACTATGTGATATATGTGAATCCGATTTTGACGGTTAACTTATGAGAATGCCATAACTTGCTAAAATGAAATATATTTTAGTATTGCTTGTAGTTTTATGTGATATTAATAATATGAGAGCATGTTTGCTAATTGTTGCGATCTTATATGATATGAGAATGTGTTTAAACTCTAAAGGAGGAACGTTAAGGATAGAAATTATATCCTATATAACTGTGTAGCTAGGTTAAAACTTAGCTTATGTGTTGATCGTATATTCGAAGACAAAATGTGAAGTTAAATTATATGACTAATGAATATCATATATATACGTAACTATATTACGATAGAAATTCGAAAGTGTTGGCTAACTTTACGTGGATAGACTACGCTTAAGGCAAGTATCTAAAACTTTTCTCTTTGGGATGCAAGTTTCCTAACTTATACTTTTTTTACGGTGCAAGTATTCTATCCTTATATATTGCGAGCTAGTTTCTTTACTTATTCGTTGGAATTGAATTAGCATACTTGAACTCTTATTTCATTAAAGCTATTATTCATGATGAACATAGTATTGTTCTTGAATATTGTGAAAGTGTCTATGCCATTTGATTCGGCTAGACTTATATTATTAAAAAGTGGCCCAAAACAATTGACTGGTGCGGGATCTTGTATTTGACTGAGAAGAACAAAATATAACTGTCGGAGAACCGACACGCGCACTTGAGTATGATTGATTGTTATGCATAACGATGGTACTTTAGGCTGATCACCTGTTGTACCTGTTTTTGTTGGATTTTCAGTTTAATACTATTAATTCTAGTAGAAGTTCATAGTCCTTAGTGACTGCTCAGTATTCAGTTATCTTGATATCTTGAATTGATTTATTATTGAATCACATTGATATTATTCTGTCCTTAGCGACCGTATTTGAAAGCTGTTGATATTCTTGTTATCCTTGAACTATCAAACCTTGCTATACCCTTTCGAGAATTGAGAATTTTATTACTCACCCTTATTGTATATTACTTGTTGGGCAATTTGTGCTCATTCTTGCTTTTCCTAAAATATTTTAGTTAAGGCAGAGCATGGTGAACCTTCTGGCGTTGATAAGGGCAAGAGCAATGCTACCAACTAGCTTGTGTCTTTTATGTTTTTAAATATTTTAATGTTGTATTAAGATGATGTAGTAAGACTAGATTTGATTATGTTTAAGCTTAAGTTAGATTATGTAATAAGTCGTTAATTGATATTATTATGTAATCTATTAAGTACTGTAGGTTGCGAGACTTGGGAGAATAATTATAATAAATCATTGTATATTATTCTAAATTAGATATTCCGTTGTGAATGTGTGCTTTTAGTTATTATTGTATTACCATGAGCACGTGACGAACCGAAATCGAGAGACCAAGTAGCGGTCCCGGATTTGGGGGCGTCATAATAACTCCTCGAGTAGTTCATGATCCTTTTGAGATCACTCAGCATGAAATCTGGGAATATCCCACTTTATTGAATATTGTTGCAGTATTGTTAATTCTTCATATTCACTTGAATATTATTGAATCTTTGAAAGAATTTTGCTCTTTCATCATTGATATGTTATTCAGTATGGAATTCGAGAAAGTTTTATTATTGAGATTGTGTTATTATTCAGCTACTTCGAAATACTTTGATTATTATTGAAGTTCTATAGAAGCTAGACTCTTCTATTCATGATATATATCCTTTATTGTATACTTTAACTTGCTGAGCAAACTTGTTGCTTACCCTTGCTTAAATAAAATATTTCAGCTAATGCCGAAGTAGTAGAAGGTTCTAACAGGGACAAAGGCAAAGGCAAAGCTCAGGAGTAGTTATTGTCAACTATTAATGGTTATGTTATATTATGTAAATTTATTATGTAAACCTTTTGGATACATAAGGGTATGTAATTTATGTCAAGGTTAGTTAACCTGGGATATTGTTATAAGTTGTATTAAGTAATGTTATGAATGATGTTTTTCATTAATATATGGGTAGTTTGATGTGATATATATGATGGATCGTGAGCACCAAACCTGAGGTTAGGGAACAAGGATTTGGGGGCATCACAGGTATCAGAGCTGTAGGTTATAAACCTTAGGTGGGGGGGGGGGGAAAAGCCTTAGTAATATAACCATAAACATGATAGAGAAAACTCATATAGAGTTCTAAACGATGGATTGAGAAAATTCATCAATAGTTAGATATGTGGACACTTAGTGTCTATAGATTGTGTTTAATGGTGAAGTATTAATTAAGTTGTTTAAAACTGATTAAAGGATATCAGTAGATGATGAAATTAAAGAATAGAAGGAGATAAAACTCATGTAGAGTTTTCTTGGAGAATTAGTTGTGTTATGAAATATATTTTCATTCCCTACAATGAATTTATGTTTTATTAAGAGATATTAATGGAATTTGTTTGTTGTCATATGGTTGTAGGAAGTCAGAGATTGGTGAACATAGTAGAACAATGGAAGAGGAACCATGTGACATATATATGGTGTATAAAACACTCCGAATAGTCGAGCCCACTTCTGTTGTAGCCCTAGATGAGGAGGAGATGTTGCCAGAGAGGGAGTCAGAAACGGAGTCCGAACGGGGATCCACATCAAGAGGTTTCTATCAAATATGGACGCATATGGATAATTTAGCGATTCAGAACTTTGAGAAGGAGAATAAAATTAGGAAGTTGGAGGCAAAAATTTGAGACCTTTAGATTTGTAAAGAAGTGATACAATCCTGCTGGGAGGATGAAGTTAGGAATTGATTAAGGATGGAAGATCAAGTGGAAGCCCTAAAATAAGAATTAAGGAAGACAGGTGAAGGAAATGAACCAAAGAATAATTAAGTATGTGAAGTAGAACCTTTCTAAGTAAGATAATATTTTAGTAATATAGTATCGTAGACAATGAGTAGGTATATGTAAATATATATATATATATATATCTATATGAATGTAATTCTCATTTTTGGTATGAATATCAAGATAACTTTTGTAAGTCTCAACTTTTTGTATAAAGTTGTAGTAATGAATCCCGACTTTTGTGGCAAAGAGATAGTAAATATTTATAGCAATATGCACTGAGGTACGAAAGGCGCGAAGGTTTGAGAATGGGCTGAAGTCAGGGATATATAACAAGGTAGCTGTGTTGCAGATTAAGACATTTTTGGCTCTGTTGGAAAAAGCGATCATCGCTGAGGGAGGAAGCGAAGCCGTATCAGAGTACGATTAAGAACAAAATAATAAGGAGGCTGAAGGAGGTAATAAGGTAAATAATAGTGAAGGCAGAAACTCTAACAAGTGTAAGTGGATTGACAACACCCAATCGGGAAATAAGTTAGGAGAAAGTAGGAAAAGAGGTGAGCCGTGTGCAGTTTGCAGGTAAGAAACATTAGGGAATATGTTTGGAAGGAAAGGGCTTGTGTTTTAACTGTTGTCAAGAGGGACACATCTCTCCCAATTGTCCAAGTCCGAAGAAATTTCCAAGTTGTTTTTCGTGTAGCTCGTTAGACCACCATGTCCTGTAACTGTCTAAAGAAGAATGCAGAGAAAGGAAACAATGACAAAGGAAACAACAGTGAAACACTAAGGATTAAAGAACGAACTCAGCCAGGAAGTCCAACGGCACACACGTTTAACATGACGGTTCAAGACGTAGTGGCCGCAAAAGAAGTGGTGACAGGTAAAGATTTTCGTTAATAATATAAACGTATGCGATTTAGTTGATAGATATCAATGCGAGGAACTATTCCATTACAGGTCCAAGTCACATGTTGATATATGAGTTATAGATTGGTATTATGTAGATAGAAATAAAGAAATTGATGATACAACTTTAAAAAAATTTAGTAGAACACGAGTATGCCCATGTGATCTTTGGTAACCCTTAGAGGTTCCATAATAGAGTGAGAGAAAGCACAAGTTGCTTAACATATTGAAGGAATGCCATTTTGAATATAATGTTGATACCTAATTATAACAGGTAAATATGAGCTATGCAAAGTCAAATGAGACTTGAAATAAGCTAAGATTTTTTGCCTTAAATTGGGATAGGAAAGAATAAATGAAGTAATAAATACTAGGAGAGTAATTCAATAAAATTGATTGATTAATAAATGAGTGTATAAGGATAGACTTAAATTAAGTTTATGGGAATGGTGATTCCGGGGACGGAATCCTTATAAGGAGGAGAGAATGTAAAGACCGAGAATTTCACATGATTATATGTGTAATATTTACGAATAATTTTTTTTTAGAAACTACTTGAACCATATAAGGTATATGTGGATTAAGCTAGAAAGTTAATTTATTAACTAAGAAGTATACTTACTCATTTTCAAGGAAGAATAATATAAGTTATGTTAGAAATTAACATAGCTTGAATGTTAGCCTTGATTATTAAATTGAAAAGATATACAATCTTTAAGTAATTAATTATTGATATGAGTATGTAAGTGTTTATAACTTATTAAGTCAAGTTGGGCTATTAAGTTAATAAACTAGGGGAATATGTTATGACATATGTGAATTATGTACGTGATTGAATAAATATGTATTATATAATGTGTATACATTTATTATGTAAAGAGATTAAGAATAAAGTTTAGTAACCTAATACATACATTAGGTATGGTAAGTAAATAACCTAATGGGTTATAATATAAGAGAATGATAGTATTTAAAAATATAAACTAATCTTAGGAGATTTATTTTATGCATCTCAATTAATTAATTTTATAACCTAAGTAAGGCAAGTCTAATTGGGATATGAAAGTAAAGCGGTTTTCTTGATTTATGGGTATGTGTCATAGTCCAAGTAGTAAGTGTTACTAGTGGGCTAGTCCAATTGAATAATTAAATCAAGCCCACTAATTTTATTAGAAGATATAATTTAATGGCCTTAGTTAAATGAATTAACTTAGCCCAACTTGTGGAATTATAATAGTAGCCTAAGTAATATAAAAATAAACTTGACTACTAATAGCTCAAACTAATTAATTGCAAGCCCAAACATTAATTAAAAAGGCCCAACCTTTGGTCCATGGAAGAAAGGACAATTAATCATTATAGTATGTATATAACACAATAAAAAAATAAATCTATAATGGGTAAATAGGGATATGGCAGGCCACATGAGGGAAAAAGGGGGAGAAAAACTCAAATTTTAACAAAGCTTGGACAATATCTTGTATATAATCTTTGAGCCCAACACCCATGACAAGTGTCATCCTCTTAGCATGCCCAACATATATGTTTAGTGGCTAAGCTTGCAAGTAATGATTAAGTTGGAAGTGAGTGGGATGCATGCTTACAATTTCAATTATACACATTCTCACTAACTACACTTCATTTGCACACTTACACTTCAAGCCCTTTTAGCTAGAGAAAGAAAGGAAACATAGAGAAAAAAGAGGGAGAGATTTTCGGCCAAGAGGAAGAAGAAGAGAGGATCTTATGCTTCATGCATACCAAGTTTGTAAGCTACTTTGGCAAGATAAGGAAGATAGCAAGAAAAACTAGGTATTGATTCTCTTTATTTTTAAAGTTTGATTTCTTATTTGGTGGATTTTTGATGAAACAAAAGTCTTAATTTTGATCTTTGATAAACTCTTCATCTATTGGTGTATAAATGTTTTATTTGATGATCAAAACATTTTTTTGGAAGTTGAATATAAGATCAAAACGGAGATTTGTACCAAATGAGTAGAGAAAGACACATGAATGCATGCACTAGGTGATTGTATGATAGATTCTTGTGATGCATGTTGAATATAGTTGATATCATGATTAGAGTGTTAGATATTGAGTTTAACAAATGAGACTTGTGAATTTATATGAGTTCATATGGTGAGATTTGGAAAAAAGGAAGTTAAATGGATTTTTGAAGGAATTTTTGTTTAACTAGTATGCTTTATCATGTGCATGTTGAGATCTACAAGTGATATTTGAGGTTTTCTTTTTTGGTATGTTAGATGCATGAGTTAAGGACTACACCCATTTGGAATCACTTAAATATGTTTTAAAATGAGCAAGATATGGATTAAATCCCAAACTACCCAACTGTTGAAAATATGCTACTGATTAGTCACTTGTGGACTATTTTTGGTAACCAAAACAAACTCAAATTTTGTGTTTGATATATGTAAAACATAGTTCGGGAAAATATGAATCCAACTGATATCAAATGGACCCAAATCCGAGATGTAGATCTCGAGATATGAGCGTTTCCGTAAAGGACCTCAAATCTGGAAAAAGACTAAACTATTGCGAATTTTCCTAAACAAAACAGAATTTGATCTTTGATGAATGGAAATTGGAGTTCGGGAAGATACGAATCCAACGCCTCCTACGGAAACAAAATCCGAGTTGTAGACTTAGTTCTACGGGCGTTTCCGTGAAGGATCCCCAAATTTGGAAATTTTGGGCGAAAATTTGAGTATCATTATGGAACGAAATGAAAGCAAGATATTGTAATAAATAACTTTAAGGCCACTAATGGGTTATTAAGTTAAATACATATAAAATAAAATATAATTAATGATTTAATTATTATTTAAATCATGTTAAGTAATAATTAAAATGGGTTAGTGTTAGTAAGATAACTACTTATTATTTAACTAAGCTTGAATAATGAATTGAGTTAATCAATTAATTAATTATTATTTAATTAATATTAAATAATGATTAAAGTATAATTAAGTAAGATTAAGTAATTACTTACTTACTTTGACATGAAAGTTTATAGAATTAATTAATTATTATTTGAATAATAAATAAAGATAAATGTTAATTAATTATCCTTTTAAAATAATAAGGAATAATTAAAGAAGAATGAAGTGAATAAATCAAATATTACTTATTCAAAGATGAGGGAGTTATTAATTATTATTTAAAGACAAATAATAATTTAATTGTCCATTATTTAATTAACATTAAATAATGAGGAGTTATAATTGGTTATTTGTAAGTAATAACTAAAGGTAAATAGTTAATTAATATTTAACTAATATTAAATGGTAATCGAAGGAAGAGGGAGTAACAATTGAAGGAAATTAAATAACTCCTTAATTAAATAATTAAAATAAATTGTTTAAAGATCTAATAAGTGTTAATTCATAAATTGTATGATATAGTAGTGTTAAGTCTAAGGTAGTATGGTTGTACTCTTTAATGATGATTATGTGTTTACATGTTAGATAAATTATTATGAGTAAGATATATGATGCTAATTAAGAGATCGATCTTATTAATGATAGGTCTTACAAAAGAAGTTAACTTAAATTGCGTAGCAGTTGTCAACAAATCAAGCAAGTTTCCTAACTCAACTTGAGTTACTATTTTTCAAGCATGGTAGTGAATAATTATTGATAGTTATTCACATCTATAATGATTGTTGTTATTCGCACGTAGTGAAATTGATTCTTGTAATATTATTTGAACGGTTTATAAATCATGTCTCAACTAATTGTTTTGGCATGACAAATATCTGTTAAAGCATGAAACGTTCTATATCTTATGAACTGATTTATTATTGGAAGATCTATGCCATTGATTTCGGCTAGATCAATATTAATATTATATTTTGAGATCATAGTATTTCTTTAAAAGTAATCCAAACCATATTGTTTTGGTACGAACTCGTGATGTAAGACTGAGATGAACAAACTGTATTGTCGTAAAATGACCCTTGCGCGATTATTGAGTATTATGCATAATATAGGGTACAAAGGAGTTGGCCGCTCCAGGTACTTGCAGAAGAGTATAGTTTAGTTTTTAGAACTAATTTATATTCTTGAGGTAATTTAGTTTTAATAACTAATAACTCCTCGAGTAGTTCATGATCCTTTTGAGATCACTCAGCATGAAATCTGGGAGTATCCCACTTTATTGAATATTGTTGCAGTATTGTTAATTCTTCATATTCACTTGAATATTATTGAATCTTTGAAAGAATTTTACTCTTTCATCCTTGATATGTTATTCAGTATGGAATTCGAGAAAGTTTTATTATTCAGATTGAGTTATTATTCAGCTACTTCGAAGTCCTTTGATTATTGTTGAAGTTCTATAGAAGCTAGACTCTTCTATTCATGATATATATTATTTATTGTATACTTTAACTTGCTGAGCAAACTCGTTGCTCACCCTTGCTTAAATAAAACATTTTAGCTAATGCCGAAGTAGTAGAAGGTTCTAACATGGACAAAGGCAAAGGCAAAGCTCAGGAGTAGTTATTGTCAACTTTTAATGGTTATGTTATGTTATGTAAATTTTATATGTAAACCTTTTGGATACATAAGGGTATGTAAGTTATGTCAAGGTTAGTTAACCTGGGATATTATTATAAGTTGTATTAAGTAATGTTATGAATGATGTTTTTCATTAATAATGGGTAGTTAGATGTGATATATATGATGGATCGTGAGCACCAAACCTGAGGCTAGGGAACCCGAATTTGGGAGAGTCACACTTACACTCTTCTGGAACAATAACATTCTAAGCTTTTCGTCCCCTACATAGGATCCAAGCTCTCCAATAAATACCTTCAAATGGGTGTAGGGGTCACCCAATCCATCGTATTTCTCAAAGTCAGGGACTTGAAATTCTTCAGGGTAACGAGCCCCGGGGAATATACATAAGTCTGAGTAACTGACACTCCCAAATGCCCTAATCCCTTTGATGGACCGGATGGTTTCTTCCATCTGTTGGTCCTTATTCAGAATATCACCCGCTTCCTTCTCTTTGTTGAGGTTGGTGATTTCAGGGGTTTTGTTGGTAGGATCATGGTTCTGTGGTTCAGGAATCTGATTGTCTTTCTTTTTAGTCTCTTGACTGCCACATGGTGTACCTTGTTCTGTATGACCCTGCGCTTGTTTCCCTTTAAGAGCTTTACTTTGTTCTCTTAAGAAAATAGTCAATTCGGCAATCTGGTTCTTTAATCCTTCAAACTCCTCCCTAGAGACGGGGGTGGATTCAGGCTGAAGCACTTGAAGTCATGTCGGAAGATGGCCTTAGTGCTTTCTTAGACTTTGATATGGTTACAGGACCAATTTTTTTACCTACAACAAACGTAGGTGTGTTAATTTCCTAACGTATGTGTTGGTCGGATGCATGCCATGCAATGTGTTTATTTATGAGGTTTTTTAATCTTATCCTGTAAAATAGAGGATAGTGGTTTTAATGACAGGATAGTATAACAGGCTTTACAAGATATGGAATGTACATTGTAATATTTACATTGGAATTTGAAAACTTGACATTGAATTGAAAGAGGAAGGCATGAAGAAGCTTCCCTTCCGGGTTTGGTTAATTAGAGGCTGACCTATCTTAGGCTACTCTCGTGACTTTTCGGCATGAAGGTCCCCAGATCATCACAGTCTACTAGAGGAGAAATTAATCCGATCTTTCAATTAGAGCGAATCTGAGTGGTTCGTTTCATGAGCCTCGCAGACTTAGTCGCCTTTGAGTCCATTACTCAAACACCGACGGTTGCCTCCTGGTGGAGGAATCACACAACATACATTCACATACATCGTGTCTCACTATATCCATATGATGGCATGGTGCGAAGCACTAATATAAAGCAGGAAAGCATTCATTCACATCCATTCAATGTAAAGACGCAGCATTTTACACTTACACTAATAGAAATGGGAAATGTTGAAAAGATTTGAACGCGGCCTAAGCCCTCTACTGTCCCCAGCAGAGTCTCCACCTGTCGACGGTCGGTAGGAAAAAATCGCGGGTCGAGTCGGAACCCTAGATCTTTCTCTCTTTTCTTAAGTCTTGTGTCTACCCCTATTTTATCTTATTTATGAAAAAGGTTAAAGGGGTTTTTTAGGAAATGGCCAACATGTATCATGTCGACGATTTGAACGTTTTACAGAGTCTCCAGTTGGTAGATTTGAAATGGTTGTACCAACTCAATCGAGTTTTATTTGAAAGTAGGCCCAATTGTTGGACACTATCGAAACTGAATCTTTGAAACCAAAGTTCTAAGTTCGGGGGCTTGGTTAAGTGTGGGGAAGGTGTTAGGCACCCCACAACTCCCGTATAAACACGATACCGCATCTTTTTAATATTTTTCTTTTAAATCTGCAATGTGTCTGTGTGAATGCTAGAAGAAATTGGGCCTACACTTGATTGACTTGAAAGTATGGACGTGCTTCGTTGAACCTATATACGAAAGGTTTGATTTTATTTGCAAAAGTCCTTTTTTAGATAAGATATTTGAAATGATGTTTGAAAATAGATTTTCAAACTCTTACGCTCGCATAGGAATTAAAGCAGGTTGATACTTTAATTTATATCTTTTCATCCTTTGGGCTTAATTGAAATGGTGATTGTCGGGCTGCGAAGCATCCTCGACCACAAAATTTATACAAGTGTCAGTCTTCTCATGGGCATGACATCCATTGGAGTGACTCTGGCACTGACAAACCATTATTTTATTATTTTGAGACCTTAAACCCGGATAGCCGTTTGAAGGTCTTTCGGATGTACATTTTTTATAAAAAAAAACTAGCAAGGTACATTTGTAATGTGGAGTTTTTCCATCATGAGAATTAGATTTTGATCAGTTTGATCGAGAATCCCACGATTCCTAGGCTCACATGAGGAAGCCAAGAAAACCTGCACAGCTCAAATATGCACAGAAAATAGATATTTACATCTAGACGTCGCAAGAATCAAGGATTCATCAGTAAATCCTGGCATGCGTATATCTAAAGCTTTTCATTCCCAATAGATAGCGATCTAAGGGTCGCGAGGTTGCTCTAAAATGAATAAAACTTGAAAGAAAGCTAGATTTAAATAAATCTCTGCCATTCTAGCTTCCCGGTTCAGATTGTATCTATTTTGAACCGTTTGAAAGATAGAATTGGCGAGATTTAAAGAAATCTGGTTCGCCCAAAGAGATGTCAGGGCCGATTCATATCAAATGAATATTTACAGCAGAAATTAATCACAATGAATAAATGATATATATATAGTTATCTATATACGAAAGATGTAAAGGGCGATGAGTTTTTACTCCGATGCCCGGACTGGAATGTAAATATATATATATATATATATATATTTATAAAATCTGTAAACAACCACTGAGTAATCCAGGCTTGATAGAATGGAATTATATATATATATATATATATATATATATAAGCTATAAATGGCGATGGATTTTCACTCCGATGCCTGGACTAGAATGAAAATATATATATATTTATAAAAGCTGTAAAAAGCCACGGAGTGATCCAGGCTTGACAGAATTGAAATGTATATATATATATATATATATATATATATATATACATTTCAATTCTGTCAAGCCTGGATCATTCTGTGGCTTTTACAGTTTTTTATATATATATAAATTTCAATTCAGTCAGCCTGAATCATCCCGTGGCTTTTATAGCTTATATATATATATAAAGTTGTAAAACCCATAGAATGATCCAAACTTGACTGAATTGAAATATATATATATATATATATATATATATATATATATATAAAGCTATAAAGGGCGACGAATCTGTACTCCTATGCCCGGACAGAAATATAAATATATATATATATATATGTATTTATATAAGCGATAAAAAGGCCATGAAATGATCCAGGCCAAACTGGAATGTAAATATTAATATATATAGTTAATATATATATATATATATATATATATATATTAAATCAATAAAAAGGCCACGAAGTAGAAATCTAAGCCCAAATAAGTCAGAAAAATTATATATATATATATATATATATAGTTATATATATAAAAGTGGTAAACTACCACAGATTTGACATCCGGGCTTGACAGAATTGAAAAGTTAGTATATATATAGTTAAATATATACAAAATAAAGTCAAGCCGAGACTGGGAAGATAAATAATAATCTATTTAAATAAATAATATTTATTCTATAATAGGGATAAGCCTCCCTAGCGATCAATGACTTTCTAGATAATACAGATTTCAACATTAATCATAAAAGAACCTGTGGGTAAATATTTACTGTACAATTCAATCCTTCCACCATACAATGTCACAATTAAATATAAGACATGGAATTACTGCCAAGTCTTATTTTATTTAATCATATGTATTTCGATTGGAAAATGTAAAACTCCAAATAATGCAAATTAGAAACTCCTTTCTAATTTTATTCCGCCTTGGCCAAGAACTACTGGGTTGTCATTTAACGAATCACATAGGACATAGTCTCTTCTTTTACTAGAAGTGGTAGATTCTTTATTGATCATTCATTATCTCCATATGTAACTCATTATACCTAAGCATACCCTTTGATATACCCTAAGGGTTTTTAAGGAATAAGTCAAAGTATAATTCATTACATACCAGATACTATGATGATCTCAAGTCCGAGGATCACTTGTACTACTATTACATTAGGAATTCCTATTGACATGCAAGTAAACTCTATTAGGTATATTATAGCGAGTCACGTTCAGTGAACTTATTCTCCAATAAGCACCTACATACTTGCTTTAGTGTCTCCACACAAATGATCATGAGATCAATCATCCTCATCCAATAAGCAAGCAACATATGTACCAATCTATCCGGATTTACTAATCCCCTTTTTAGTAGTCCAACGATTTGGAACTATTTTAGTTTTAAGCATTCTAAAAATTTAGATCTCATTAGCATGATCAACATCATGATTCTAAAAGTATTGCTTAAAACTATAGGTTATTTACATATTATAAAAATAGCATCATGTAGATAATTAATTGTCTTTAATAAATGAATATTTTTATTAATAAATAAATAAGATCGTCTACAAAGTATATGCTTTATCATCATACATGATTGGCTTGTATGTACATTACTTTCAATCTCCCACTTGCACTAAAGCCAATCGTCATGGTATCTAATACCCATCTTCTCTAAGTGACGATCAAACTGCTGTTGTGTTAAAGCTTTAGTAAATGGAGTTGCAATGTTGTCTTGAGAGTTCACTATCTCTAGTGACTTCTCCTCTTTCAATGATTTCTTTAATCAAAGTGCCACAACACATGTTTGGGTTCAAGATTAGACTTAAGAACTATTCCTAGTTCTGTAATGAACGTTTCATCCGAAACATCAACTTGCAGCTTCACTTACAGTTATATACTTTATCTTTGTCACTAAACCATTAACCTTTTGCTGTTTGGAACCTTTCCAATTCACAGCACCACCTTTCTAGGTAACGATTTACCCTAAAGTGGATTTGTTGTTGTCTTGGTCAGTCTGAAAACTTGAGTCTATGCAGTCCTCTAGTTTAATTCAGACCCATCATGTGCCATGATGACATCCTTAGTGTCAGTTAAGTGCTTCAAGATGTTTATCACTGTCCTACAGTGATCTTCTCCAGAATATGACTGATCAACATCAAGTCTCGTATATTTCATTGCATACATGATAGTAACTCATGCGATCTCTCTTTTATTGAGGACAATTATAGAGAGATAAACTCCATGACTCATCATCATGAGACACCTTTAGGAGTTTCCCATACTAAACGCCTTTAGCATCTAATGAATATACATTCCTTGGGTTAAGCCAAATATCCTTTTAAATCTATCTATGCAGATTTATATCCCCTATGTACGATGTTCTACCCAAATCATTCATGAAGAAATGTTTAGAAAACTTTATGTTGATCAACATATAATACTAGGAAAGTTCACAGCGCTCCCACTGACCCTTTTGTACACACTAGGTTCATTCTCGTTTTTGATAAAATCAAACTCTTTTGATTGTCTCGTCAAAATGAATGTTCCATCTTTGAGAAGCTTGCTTCAATCCATAAATTGATTGTTGTAGCTCATATACATGATTTGCTTCAACTATTGAAACAAATCCATCTGGTTGTATCATACATACATTCTCCTCTAATAAGTATATCATCCATTTTTCCAGATCTAGTAATAATAAGCTGTAATCAAAAGTAAAATCCAAATGGTCTTGTGCATTACTTCAAAGATTCATTTTAGATTTTATGGTCATCTACCATTTTTCTAAGTCTTAATTACTCATAGACTGTTCGTAATTCAATAGATCATCATCATTCATGACGTGTACCTCATTGTCATCCTCTATGACGAATCCATGCCTTTCAGGTATCTTCAGTACTCTTCTAGATTTACGAATAGGGTGTTGTACAGTAGGTGTCTCTACTTGGACAGGTTCATCTAATTGATCTGTAGTGGTTTGTGGTTCTTGAATTTTTACAAGATCTATTTTTCTCCCACTAGCCCCTTCAAGGATAAACCCATTTTCCAAGAAGGCAGCGTGTTTCACAACAAACACCTTTTGCTCAGTAGGATTGTAGAAATAGTATCTTAAACTTTCTTTAGGATATCCCACAAACGTGCACTTACAGATCATGTCCCAAGCTTATTATTTTGAAACCTTTTCACATAAGATGGACATCCCAAATCTTAACAAGCTTAAGACCATGTTTCCTCCCTATCCACATCTCATATAGAGTCTTGGGGACAGATTTCGAGGGGACCTTATTTAGTAGATATGTATCCGTTTCTAGGGTATGATCCCAGAATGAAATTAGAAGATCGATAAAACTCATTATGGAACGAACCATGTATAACAATGTTCGATTTCTTCTTTAAGATACTCCATTTAACTGTGGTGTACCTGGTGGAATCCATTGTGAGATTATACGATTATCTTTGAGACAATTGAGAAACTCACCGCTTAAGTATTTTCCACCTCGATCTGATCGAAGAATCTTAATACTCTTGCCCGTTTGTTTCTTTACTTCACTTCTGAACTCTTTGAACTTTTCAAATGATTCAGATTTGTATTTCATTAAATACACATATCCAAATCTTGAGTGATCATCAGTGAAAGTAATAAAATAAGAATACCCTCCCCGTGCATTCGTTGTCATAGGTCCACAAACATCTGTGTGAACCAACGATAACAAATCTGTAACTCTTTCTCCTTTTCCGCTAAAAGGAGATTTAGTCATTTTACCCATAAGACAAGATTCACAAGTTGGATATAATTCATAATCGGATAGCTCTAAGAGCCCATCCTTATGCAACTTTGATAATCTTGTTTCATTGATCTGATCGAGTCTACAGTGCCACCTATAGGTATATTTAACATCATCTCTTTTCCCTTTCTTAGTTTGTTCAATTTGAAATATATTTTCATGCAAGTCAAGTATATAAAGTCCATTTCGCAAATTACAAACACTATATAAAACATTATTTTTATAAATAGAACAACTGTTATTCTTTATTATAATGTCAAATCCATCCATATCTAATACGAAAATAGAAATAATGTTTCTAATGATATTCAGAACAAAATAATAATTATTTAAATAAATGGACTTGCCTGTAAGCAGTGCTAAACAATAAATGCCTACAACTAATACAGCAACATTTGCTCTATTTTCCACTCGTAGGACAACCTTATCCTTGTTCAGCTTTATACTTCTGACCAGCCCCTTCACAGTATTACATATGTGAGAACCACAGCCGGTATCCAATACCCAAGTAGAATTTTGACTTTCTGAAAAATTAATTTCAATCATAAACAAACCTTGATTGGAAGTCGAAGCTTTTCCAAGCTTCTTCTCTGCTAGAAACTTCTTGTAGTTCCTCTTTTAGTGACCCAGCTCGTTGCAATGGAAGCACATTCCTTTGCTAGATGGATCAGGTTTCTTTTGTTTCCTTGTGTTCACCTTGCCCTTAGCCTTCTTAGATTTCTTGTTTTCAGAAGATTCCTTGGGCCTCTTCCACCTCTTGGAAGAATCATCAACCATTAAGACATGGTTCTTCTTGGATGAGAAGTGACCTTCTGCAGTTTTTAACATGTTAAGTAATTCAGGCAAACTGACATCTAACTTATTCATGTGAAAATTAACAATGAACTGCGAGAAAGTCTCAGGGTGTGACTGCAAGACCAACTCTTGACTCAACTCCCCATCCATGACAAACCCAAGCTTTCCAAGACGTTCAATTAGATTGATCACCCTTAGGACATAAGTCTCAACGGCAGTGCCCTCGGTCATCCGAGATCAAAAGAGCTCCTTAGATATCTCATATCTTGCAGTCATACTTTGTTCACCATACAACTTCTTGAGGTGAAGCAACATAGTAGGAGCATCCATATTTTTATGTTGACGCTGAATCTCGTTATTCATAGATGCGAGCATGATGCATTGAGCCACAGATGCATCATCTTGCCACTTCACAATGGTGGCAATCTTTTCCTCAGAGGCAGTTTCTGGAACAGTTCCAGGGACAGATGAATTTAGGATATAAGAAATCTTTTCAGTAGTGAGAACTATTCTCAGATTCCTTAACCAGTCCGTGTAATTCGGTCCGGTCAGTTTGTTAGCATCAAGTATGCTACGCAGTGAAATTAGTGATTTCGACATTGTTTAAATTTCTGTTTGTGAAGAGACAGTATTGTAGCAAACATTCATTTAATTAATTTTATATATACCAAAATAAATTAGGTCTTATTTTAAATTGGTATCTCCCACTATTTTTTTCAAACTATATTACCCTCACTTATATAGTTCGACAATATCTAATTAAAAATTTTCTAGTTTGATTAAGGATGCCATTTCAAATGTATATAGCCTTGTGTGTGCACAACAAACGATATATAAATAAATAAGTAGACAACTCTTGTCAATCACATCAACATGTGACTTCTTGTATTCTGCCTCATAAATTATAATGGTCAAGTGTGTGCACATCCGAACTAAAATAATTTAAGTTAAGTCCATCCTAGCACTCCATATATTCAAAAAAGAAAAATATTGTCCTTGTGTGTGCACAACAAAACAATATTATTCAATTAACTTTATAAGCATCAAATGTGATTAAATTAATATCTTAAATACGCAATACTTGCATTGTGTGTGCACAACAAGCTCATATTAAATATTTAATATTCTATTAATTTATCATGCTAGAAGGAGACGTTCGATATTCCAAATATCTCTGAACGCTTTGGACTTAATATAATTTCATTGAGGGGTTTGTTATTATTTGTCTAATCTTGTTTAGCGAGCATGCACACACACACACACACACACACACACACACACACACACATATATATATATATATATATAATACTTGTCATTTTATTAAAACATGCGAAGCTTGGTTGCATAAAATATAATATATATAATACTTAGTATGCACATATATAATACTATATTCTACCAAGATTGATTATGAACTTTTATTCTAGTTTGGTTCACTAGAGCCACCAAGTGAACCAAAAGGTCAAACCTAGGAGTGCAAGAATTTAAATTTAAACATAACTATAACATTTACATTAATAAATAAATATTCATCCCGTGAATTAAAATATTCCATATATATCTATGAGTATCATTTAATGGACAATTTTAATTGCATAAAATCCAATTTTAAGATTAAAATAAACTTTTTATTTTAATTACAAAATTATTAAGAATATTATATATATATATATATATATATAATATCTTATATGTCGACGTCGGGAAAAAATTCAAGTCGGGTAAAATTCGGATCTTTCTCTCTTCCTATGTTTTGTCTACCTTTATTCTTTTTATTGTGAAAAACGTTTTGAAGGGTTTTTTTAGGAAAAGGTCAACATGTATCATGTCGACGATTTGAACGTTTTACAGAGTCGCCAATTGGTAGTTTTGAAATAGTTGTACCAACTCAATCGAGTTTGTTTGAAAAGAGGCCCAATTGTTGGACACTGTCGAAACTTGATCTTTGAAATCGAAGTTTTGAGTTCGGGGGCTTTGTTAAGTGCGGGGAAGGTGTTAGGCACCCCACAACTCCCATGTAAACACGGTACCGCATCTTTTTCAATATTTTGCTTTTAAATTTGCAATGTATGTGTTAATGCTGGAAGAAAATGGGCATATGTTTGTTTGATTTGAAAGCATGGACAAGCTTCGTTGAACCTATATACGAAGGGTTTGATTTGATTTGCAAAAGTCTCTTTTTTTTAAGATAAGATTAATAAAATGATGTTTTGAATGCAGGTTTTCAAACCCTTACGCTAACATAGGAATTGAAACATGTCAATACTTCCGTTTTATCTTTTCAGCATTAAGGCTCAATTTTGAATGGTGATTATCAGGTTGTAACGCATCCTCGACCACATAATATATACAAGTATCGGTTTCCTCATAGACATGAAAGCCATCGGAGGGACTCTGACACGACAAATCATTTTCTCATTACGTTGAGACCTTAAACCCGGATAACCGTTTTAAGGTCTTTCGGATGTACATTTTACAAAAAAATCGGCAGGGTACATTTGTAAAGTGGGGTTTGTCCATCGTGGGAATCATATTGTGATCAGTTTGATAATGAAACCCACGATTCCTAGGCTCACAGAGGGAGGCCAATAAAAACCTGCATAGTTCAAATATGTACAAAAATATATATTTACATCCAGACGTCGCTAAAACCAAGGATTCATCAGTAAATCATGGCTCGCATATAGTCGAAGCATCTCGTTCCCACTAGATAGCGATCTAAGGGACACGAGGTTGCGTTCATAACTGAAACTAGAAAAATTGCTAGATTTAAATAAATCTCAGCCATTCTAGCTTCCCGGTTCTGTCTAAACCTATTTTGAACCATTTGGAAGCTAGAGTTGGCGAGATTTAAAGATATCTAGTTCGCCCGCAGAAATGTCAGTGCCGATTCATATCAAATAAATATTTAAAGCAACAATTTAATCAAAATGAGTAAAGCAATATATGTATAATTATATATATACGAAAGCTGTAAAGGGCGATGGGTTTTCACTCCGGTGCTCGGACTGGAGTGTAAATATATATATATATATATATATATATATATATATATAAATATTTATAAAAGCTATAAAAAGCCACGGAGTAATACAGGCTTGACAAAATGGAAATCTATATATAACAAACTGTAAAGGGTGATAGGTTTTCACTCCGATGCCCGGACTGGAATGGAAATATATATATATATATATATATATATATATATAAAAGATGTAAAAAGCAACGGAGTAATCCAGGGTGGACAGAATTAAAAAATATACATATATATAAGCGATAAAGGGCGGTGGATTTTCACTCCGAGGCCCGAACTGGAATGAATATATATATATATGCTGTATAAAAGCCACAAAATAATCCAGGCTGGACAGAATGTAAATATATATATATATATATATATATATATATATATATAAAAGCGGTAAAGGGCAGCGGACATTCTATCCTTTGCCCGGACAGAAATGTAAATATGTATATATATATATATGTGTGTGTATAAAAGCAGTAAAAAGGCCACAGAATGATCTAGGCAAAATTGGAATGTAAATAATAATATATATAGTTAATATATATATATATATATATATATTAAAGCAATAAAAAGGCCACGAATTATAAATCTAGGCCCAAATAAGTCAGAAAAATTATATATATATAGTTATATATATATAAGTAGTAAACTACCTCGGATTTGACATCCGGAATTGACAGAATTGAAAAGTTAGTATATATACAGTTAAATATACACATTAAAAAGCCAAACCCGGACTGGGAAGATAACCCAGTCCGGCGAAGTTGCTAGAAACAGAGATATATGTATATTAAAGCTGTTAGAAGCGACGGATCGATGATCCGTGTTGTAGAAATGCCAAAAAATGAGTTTATGTACTAAAATGTACGAAAACAAAAGTAAAATGGCTACAGAACTGAGTTCCGGGCATATTCAAAAAGTAAAACTTAACCTGCAAGTGTATAAAAATGCAATGAAGTAATATGAACTTATGACAGGTGCTGACTGGAGATCCCGGTATTAAGACCGGGGTTGACCTAACATCCCAGTATTGAGATTAGGGTTGACCTGATGGCCCGGTATTGGGATCGAGGTTGATCGGATGGCCCGATATTGAAACCAGGGATGACCTGAGGTCCCGGTATTGGGACTGGGGTTGAACTGGAATCCCGATATTAGGATCGGGGTTGAACTGGCATCCTGGTATTAGGACCGGGGTTGAACTGGCATCCCGGTATTAGGACCGGGGTTAATCTGGCATCCCGGTATTGGGACTGGGTTGAACTGGCATCCCGTTATTAGGACCGGGGTTGAACTAGCATTCCAGTATTGAGACCGGAGTTGATATGGCATCCTGGTATTAGGACCGGGGTTGATTTAGTATCCCAGTATTGGGACCGGGGTGGGTTGAACTGGCATCCAGGTATTAGGATTGGGGTTGAACTAGCATCCTAGTATTGGGACCGGGGTTGATCTGGCATCCCGGTATTAGGACCGGGGTTGAACTGGCATCCCAACATTAAGATCGGGGTTAATCAGGCAACCCGGTATTGGGACCGGGGTTGAACTGGCATCCCAGTATTGAGACCGAGGTTGATCTGGTGTCCAGGTATTGGGACCATGGTTGAAAAGATGGTTTTTCCCTCCTGCAGGGTTAGTAACAACAAAACAAAATTTTGAGTGTCTACAGATGCCCTTCTTTATCATGTTTATGCAATGCAATGGAATGAACATGATAAAGATTTACTAGACACTTGAATTACGACAAGATATATTTTTAATGATGCAAATCACAATGCAATGAATGTCAAAATGTTTTCGCAAATTGCATTTCATAAATCGCATATCGTATCGCAAATCGCATCGCATCGTAAATCGCATCGCAAATTGCTTACCCTGACCGGTCACGGATGAGGCCTGTGCTGGGGGCTGATTTCAACGGTTGATTTTCATCAGTGCTGCTGATGTCTATGCTGGTGTTGACTGTAACGGTTTGATTTCCATCTATGTTACCGATGCTTATTTGATGAGGATAAACTGAAATGTTTTCCACATTTCTGCTAGGGTTGATGTTGAAATTATCAAATCTTCCCGATGTTTACACTGGTAGTTTATAACGGTGCCTTACCTGATGGTAGCTGACACCAATGCCTACGCTGCTGGTAATTGACAACGGTGCCTACCCTGATCGGAGTTGGCCACAGTGCCTACCCTGATGGTAGTTGACAACGGTGCCTACCCTGTGGTAGTTGACAACGGTTGATAATCGAACTGTCTAGATGCCTACTCGAACGGTAGTTTACAAAGCTTTATCTTATCGAACTATCTCGATGCCTACTCGAACGGTAGTTTTTAACAGCGGAATCTTTCTTAAGTCTGGGTACTTAATGCATATGCATATTTAACTCTAATGGGTAAGCATGCTTAATTTTTAATGGAGATGTGCACTGATATAGAGATTGTTGCACATGTGCAGACCAGGCATGATCTGATGATCTTAATTTGTTCTAGGCTGATGCATATGCTTAATTGAATGGATGTAGAACTATACCTCACCATTTTTGAGGTGATTTGGATTTTTTTTTCAGGCATGGATTTCGATAGGACTATCAGCTTCAACTCCCATATGGCTCCTTTTGTCATTCGCATAGCAGATTCAGATGTTACCCTTTCACATGTCAATTTTGGTGGGGATCTTGCAGAGGCTGCCATTTTTCTTTCTGAATCGGGACCTGACGCTGGTCCCTCTAGAGGTTCAGACACTGATGGCTTTACTAGTGAGATATCCTGATATATTCGCTTAAGTAGTGTTCAATGGCGATTGTCGGGCTGCGACGCATTCTCGACCACAGAATATATATAAGTGTCGGTCTCCTCATGGGCATGATAGCCATCGGAGGGACTCTGACATGACAAACCATTTTCTCATTACGTTGAGACTTTAAACTCGGATAACCGTTTTAAGGTCTTTCGGATGTACATTTTACAGAAAAATCGGCAGGGTACATTTGTAAAGTGGGGTTTGTCCATCGTGGGAATCAAATTCTGATAAGTTTGATCAAGAATCCCACGATTCTTAGGCTCACAGAGGGAGGCCAATAAAAACCAGAACAGTTCAAATATGTATAAAAATATATATTTACATCCAGACGTCGCCAAAACCAAGGATTCATCAGTAAATCCTGGCTCGCATATAGTCGAAGCGTCTCGTTCCCACTAGATAGCGATCTAAGGGCCGCGAGATTGCTTTCATAACTGAAACTAGAAAAATTACTAGATTTAAATAAATCTCAGCCATTCTAGCTTCCCGGTTCTGTCTGAACCTATTTTGAAACGTTTGAAAGCTAGAGTTGACTAGATTTAAAGAAATCTAGTTCGCCCATAGAAATATCAGTGCCGATTCATATCAAATGAATATTTAAAGCAAAAATTTAATCAAAATGAGTAAAGTAATATATATATATATATATATATAATTATATATATACGAATGCTATAAAGGGCGATGGGTTTTCACTCCGGTGTAAGATCCCAAATTTTATAAATAAAGATTTTTTTTTATATATTATTTTAAACAGTAAGGTGTTGTCTTGATAAATGTGGTAAGTTATGGGAGAAATGTGCAAATTTTTCAAAGTTAGAAAGTGGTAATAAAATATTCATTGTTGTCGGGGAATATTCATTTGGTCGAGGAATATTCTTGTTGTCGGCGAATATTTGTACGATGGCGCAGCCATTTGTGGGCCCCACAACAGAATAACTGTCGGATGAAGAAAACGACAAGAATGAGTTTTCTAAAAATAACGGCGTAGTTGTTACCGTTAGAACTGTTGAAATACCCGGTGATTAAAATACAGTAATATTCGGTGTTGCACAGTAGCACACGGTATTGCACAGTAATTCAAATTATTGGTTCTTACGTAAGAAGTCACTTACTCAATAATTGTTACAGTAATTACTGTTCAATATTTTATATTGTTGATTTAATAATTGCTACGTTGATATTTTATATTATTGATTCAATAATTATCATTGCACAATATTTTAAATTATCAAATCAATAATTCATATTATTTGAATAATATTATTAGATAGCATTATTGGCAATGTATAAGGAAGTTCTGTCTAGAAAAGGGGTTGGTTAATTGCGCGCCAGTAAGGAGAAATCATTATCGGAAGGCCCCTTCTTTCCTGGGAACGACCTGGTTGACAATGTTATAGCTCTGTAAAATTATTTATGAACAATTAATTGTTGATATATATGATAAGGAAATATTTACTCAATGTGGATTTAAACGGAGGAATTTTTAGCAAAAGTGATAATTATGAGAATGAATATTTTATCTGTTCTGATAAAATAATTCATTCAAATATATTATTATAATATTATATTATAAGTGTATAATGTGGTAATATAATAATATAATAGTGATGATATTTTTTACAACAAATTCACGATATATAAACATGTGGGTTGGAAGAATTATTGGTCATTTGTGGTGGCTGCTTGGTTTTCAAAGAGTGGAGTGTGGAAAAATAATCCGTATGTAAATTTGGGTCATTTTTTTCGTTCGGAATTTGGAAAAACATTCTTCTACAAAGTTGTAGAGAATTAAATTTTATATAGCATGGACATAAGGTTTGTATTTTTCTGATAAAAGGGCTATTTATTATGAATTATTGAAGTTTCGAAAATAAAAGATTATTAAAAACATGGGTGGGCCCCACTTTTATTTTTTGTGGAAAAATGCTGAATTCTAAGCTGGTGTGCGTTCAATTTTCAAACGGTGAAAGCCTTCGGTTGTAGGTTTGTCAGAGCTAGCGTTCTGGCATTTTCTTATAAATAAGGTGCTTAGTTAGAAATGAAAATCACACCAGAATCAGAAAATTTTCTCGTTATAATATCGAGCGTATTTCTTGTGAGTATTTAGATACTTTAAGTATTGATAACAGTGCAAGTTTTCTTCCACATAATATCCGATATTCCAGCCAAAAATATTCTCCTGTTAAGGTAAGGGATGTTATTTTCTTTCGTAAATGATGTTATTCATTTCAATATCATTATACCAAAATATTGGCATGAATTTTTATTATGAAATTCTTACTTTTTCCGTCGGGGTTACTATTCACGTATACGACACTATTCACGTATATGGCACTATTCACAAAAAAATTAAATTTTCTTTTATTTGTCCAAGTTGGCTATTATGGGTCCAATCTTTGATTGGATCCAAGTTTTAATCTTTATTCTTGAATTTTGCTCCACAATTGATTATTACGAAGTATTATTGAACTTGGATAAACTAAATTACGAATCCCTAATCTTTGTCCTTTATCTCACTAGATTCGTTATTTATATTATTTTTCATCATCCTCAGTCCTAAATGGTGATATAACTGAATATCTTTGGCCTGTAGAGCAAAGATGAATGATTATCTGATGAATATCTTTGGCCCGTAGTACAAAGATGGACAGGTGTTGAGATGAACATGACCACTGGTGATACAAATAAATATCTTTGGCACGTAGTGCAAAGTTGAATATTTGATTTGAGATATATATTAATTGATATTACAGGGATAAAATATTGATGATGAACTTTTAAATCATAGAAGATAGTAGACTTCATTCTCTACGTAACTCTTCTAATGAATTGATATTTTTGCTGCAATTGTTAATCTAAAACTTGTTGTCCGTAATATTTTATCTGATTTGTTGAAGACTAACGATAATTTATTTTCCATTATCTTAGTCATAATATTCTTTACTAGGCTAGTTGAGCTCACCCTTTTCTTCCATTGTTCTCTTTAGGAAATGAGAATATCGCGGGGACTAGTCGGGGAATAGTGAGATGATCAGAGTTTGTGACGCCCCCAAATCTGGATTCCCTAACCTCGGGTTTAGTGCTCATGATCCATCATATATATCACATCTAACTACCCATTTATTAATGAAAAACATCATTCATAATATTATTTAATACAACTTATAACAATATCCCAGGTTAACAAACCTTGACATAACTTACATACCCTTATATAACCATAAGGTTTACATAATAAAACATAACCATTAAAAGTTGCCACTAACTACTCCTGAGTCTTGCCTTTGCCTTTATCCCTGTTAGAACCTTCTACTACCTCGGCATTAGCTGAAATATTTTATTTAAGCAAGGGTGAGCAACGAGTTTGCTCAGCAAGTTAAAGTATACAATAAATGATATATATATATATATATATATATATATCATGAATAGAAGAGTCTAGCTTCTATAGAACTTCAACAATAATCAAAGGATTTTGAAGTAGCTGAATAATAATTCAATCTCAATAATAAAACTTTCTCAAATTTCATACTGAATAACATATCAGGGATGAAAGAGTAAAATTCTTTCAAAGATTCAATAATATTCAATTGAATAAGCAGAATTAACAATACTGCAACAATATTCAATAAAGCGGCCAACTCCTTTGTACCCTATATTATGCATAATACTCAATAATAGCACATAGGTCGATTTACGACAATAAAGTTTGTTCATCTCAGTTTTACATCACGAGTCTGTACCACAATAATATGGTTTAGATTGCTTTTAAAGAAATAATATGATTTCAATAAATAAAATCAATATTGATCTAGCCGAAATCAATGGCATAAATCTTTCAATAATAAATCAGTTCATAAGATATAGAACGTTTCATGCTTTAACAAATTTTAGTCTCGCCAAAATAATTAGCTGAGACATAACTTATAAACAGTTCAAATACTAGAACAAGAATCAATTGCACTATGTGCTAACAACAATAATCATTATAGATGTGAATAACTAACAATAATTATTCACTACCATGCTTGAAAAATAATAACTCAAGTTGAGTTAGGAAACTTGCCTGATTCGTTGACTACTGCTACGCTATTTAAGTTAACTTCTTTTGTAAGACCTATCATTAATAAGATTGATCTCTTAATTAACATCATATATCTTACTCATAATAATTTATCTAACATGTAAACACATAATCATCATTAGATAACACCATACGAATACACAAGTCTAAACCTGGCACACATCAAGTCTTTAATAATATTCAATATAGTATACTGAGTGGTTTTCCACAAACAACTAACAAATTAGTTTCCGTCTCGTCTACATTATTTTCATAGTGAGTTAGATCGGTTACTAATTCATAGATACCTTTCCCATATGAAGGAGTCGTTTAGTCCAGCTACTATACATCAACCATTAAAGAGTACGATTGTACTACCTTAGACTTAACACTACTCTATCATACAACTTGTGAATTAACACTTAGTCTTTCATTTTATAAGTCCTTTATAATTAAGTAAGCCGAATACCTAATCTAGCAACCTAGATTCAAATAACTTGTTGTTTGAAAACTTACTTAACTAATCCAGCAACATGGATTCAGATTGAATTTAAATTTAGTAAACTATTTTCCAATCCCGCAGACTGGATTCAACTGACCTCCAATCCAGCAAGCCTGGATTCAACTGTCATCCAATCCAGGAAGCCTGGATTCAACTAACATCTAATCCAGTAACCTGGATTATCTAATAGACCAATCTAGCATCTTGGATTATCCTAACATTTCATCCAGCAAGCCGGGATTCATTAATCCTTCAATCCAGCAAGCTGGATTCCCCCTTTTAACCAAATTATCTTATTATTTTTTTATCTTTTGTCCACACATAACTACATATATTCCATACACAAAAATAATTTTTCAGAAATTTTTTAATTTCCTGTAGTATTTTTTAAAAATCCATTTCTAGTTAATTCCTTAAGAAATTAGCTACCTGATGCTTTACTCCAGAAATTCCCAACTCTTGGCGGGATCTTACACATGTTAACGTGAGCTTCCAGTTTAAATTTCATAGTCATCGGAGTTTATACAACTCCGGTTATAGCGATTTTCATCGGAAAAACGCAAATATTGAAATAATCATAACTTGCTCATTTTAAGTCAGAATGAGGTAATTTTGGGACACAAGATACTACTTTATCTCATATATCTTCATGTCCCAAAAGATTGGATTTTATTACATTAATTAAGTTGCCAAAATTGCCCTTACAATTTCCGGACAACCTACTTTTTTGACTTTTTCAAATTTTGCTTCCTTTACTAAAATCAATCCATACGAAAATCTATAACATATTTTTTAGTGATTCCACTTGGATCTATTAGAATACTCATATATCTAACTCCAAAAATTGATCACACTCAAAAATTCAAAGTAGAACGAGAGATATGGTTGTTTCTATTTCATACTTCGTTTTCTCAAAAATTAATTTTTCAATCATTGGTGATTTTTAATAAAACTTCCATATTTTCACATAAAACCAACATAGCTCATCTTAATACTTAAAATAACTCATATACAGGTATACCATGATCCATGATCTATATCATCAAATAATCATCAAACACAAGATCAAACATAATCAAGGTTAAGAAAAATTAGATTTTCCATCTTTTGAAAAATCTAACTTCTATTTCTTAGTTTAGATTTAACTTTTGATCTATAAAAGAGTTGGATCTAAACATAAAACACTTTTTAACATATGGATCTAAGATTTTTAACCTCAAGATCATAAGTTTACAAAAATCAAAACTTAAATAAAATCAAGAAGAAATTATACTATATAAGTAGGGATTTTGTTATACCTTCACTTGTTTTCCTTCCCTCTTCTCCCTAAAATTTATTAGAGAACTATGAAACTAACAGAAGCTCTCCCTCTTTCTCTTTTCTCTTGACCAAAAATATCACTCACACTCTCTCTATATCTTGCTTGCTTTGTTTGCTAATGAGGAAAGAGAAAAAAAATAAGATGAAATTTGATTTTGTGGGTTAGTAGATTAGATAGATATATTTTGTATATATCTTATACATCCCCCATCAACTCTCTCTTTCTCATTATTAAAAGCTTACTTGCACACTATAGATTACTGGCAAACATGGTTAAAGTGGTTGGGTAAGTGATAAGGTGACACATAAGAAGAGTAGGTGAGAGTGGTTGAGGATAATGATGAAGTCACATGCCCAAATTCTTCTCCCCTTATTCCCTCCTTGCTATTTTCGGCTAAGAGGCCTTCTTAGGCTCCTTTTGCTTTCCTTTTCAAGGCCCAAATAGCTTGTTTAATGTCCAATGAGTCCTTACCCAATTGGGCTAAGAGTTGGGCCACTCAATTAATTCTTTAGGCTATCAAATTTTAATTCTTGGGCTTGCAATTCAACATAGTTCCATACTTTTAATTTTTATCTTACCCTAATTATTTAGTTAGGGTTTTCATTACACACCTAAGCAAATTATTTCCTTAGTCATATATCTTTAATTTCATAACCCAATTAGACTTGTTTTACTTAGGTTATAAAATTAACTAATAGAGATGCATAAAATAAATTTCTTAGGGGTAGTATATATTTTAAAATACTATCATTCTCTCATATTATAACTCAATAGGCTTTTAATTACCATACCTAATATTTGTATTAGGTTACATAACTATATTTTTAATTCTCTTAACCAAATAAATGTATACACATTATATAATGTATATTTATTCAATCACGTACATAATCCGCATAAGTCATAACATATTTATCATTATTGATAAATCCTTGTTATATTTAAATACTCACATAATCATATAATCACTTCACATAATCCATATCGATAATTAATTACTTAAAGATTATAAATCTTTTTAATATAATAATCAAGGCTAACATTTAAGCTATGTTAATTTCTAACATAACTTATATTACTCTTCCTTGGAAATGATTAAGTATACTTCTTAGTTAATTAACTATCTAGCTTAATTCACATATACACTTATACGATTTAAATAGTTTCTAAAAAAAATTATTCGTAAAAATTACACATATAATCATGTGAAATTCTCGGTCCTTACATTCTCTCCTCCTTATAAGGATTCCATCCCCTGAATCACTATATCCTTACTCTCAATTTATGTCTATTCTTATACCCTCATTTATTAATCAATCAATTTTATTAAGTTACTCTCCTCTTTCCTATCCCAATTCAGGGTGGAAAATCTTAGCCTACTTCAAGTCTCATTTGACTTGGCATATCTCATATTTACCTGTTGTATTTAGGTATCAACATTATATTCATAATGACATTCCTTTAATATATTAAGCAACTTGTGCTTTCTCTCACTCCACTATGGAACCTCTAAGGGTTACCATATACCACATGGGCATACTCGTGTTCTACTAACTTTTTAAAGTTGTATCATCAATTCTTTCAAATTTATATACGTAATACGAACCCTATAACTCATATATCAAACTGTGACTCGGACCTGTAATGGAATAGTTCCTCGCAGTGATATTTATCAAATAAATCGCATACGGTTATATTATTAGGTTAAATCTTTACCTGACACCACTTCTTTTGCAGCCATTGCGTCTTACACCGTCATGTTAAACGTGCGCGCCGTCGGTCTTCCTGGCTGAGCAGGTCTTTTGATCGTCAGTGTCCCACTGCTGTTTCCTTTATTGTTGCTTCCTTTCTTTGTATTCTTCTTTGGACAGTTACGAATTTGATGATCTAATGAGCCACACGAAAAACAACCTTGTATCTTCTTTGGACTGGGACAATTGAGAGAGATGTGTCCCTCTTGTCCATAATTGAAACGCACTCCTTTTCCCCTAAAACATACTCTCGGATGCTTTTTACCGCAATTTGCATATGGCTCACCTTTCTTCCTATTATCTCTTGACTTGTCTCCAAATTTGGTATTGTCCTTCCATTTACACTTATTAGAGTTACTTCCTCCACTGCTACCTCTTTCATTCGTCTTTTTCTTCTTCTCTTGATGATATCTTGACACAGCTTCACTTTCTCCTTCAGCGATGATTGCTTTTTCCAACAGGGCTGAAAATGTCTTAATCTGCAACACAGCTACCTTGTTATATATCATTAGCTTCAGTCCATTCTCAAACCTTTGTGCCTTTCGTACCTCAGTGTTCACCTGATGCGGAGCAAATCTCGCTAGTTCGCTGAATTTGGTGGCGTTTTTTGCAAACGACATACTCTCATGTTTCAACTCTAAGAAGTTTACCACCATTCTTGCTTGCATATTTTCTGAGAAATAATTTTCAAAAAATAATTCGTTAAGCCTTGTCTAGGTTACTACTGCTGTACCAGCTCTAGCCTTGTTTGTCTCCCACCAGTAATTCACCTCACCCTTCATCAAATAGGTAGCAAAATCTATCTTTTGCTCCTTTGCTACTCTAGCAATAACAAAAGCTTTCTCCATCTCCTTTACCCATGTCTGGGCTTCTATAGGGTCAGTGGTTCTCTTGAATTTCGGCGGTCCTACAGCCTTAAAATCTTTAAAGTTTGCCAATTGATTAGCTGTTCGATTTCTTGCTGCTGGGGCTCTAGTTTGCATAGCTTGAGCTAGTATGTCTACAAAATTATGCATTGGATCTGCTTGATCTCCTTCATTATTCACGGACCGTTACTCTCTTTGGTTACGATTTTGTCGTCTTGGTGGCATTATCTAATGAAATAAAGATTTACATTAATACTTTGTATTTATGCCATATTTTATTAGTAGTAAAATAAAAATTTTAATACAAAATTTTAAACTTAGTCCAATTCAGCTTGCTAAATTTACGAATTCATCAGATAAACATCTTACTAATCATGTCATTGCATTTAATCATGTCATTGCATTTATATTCATATTCATGTAAATAGTATATAGTACTTTACATTACATAGCGCATACTGCTTAAACAGTTACTATACCTTTGTGACATAAGTTGGGATTCATTACCACAACTTACAGAAAAAGTTGAAACATACCAAAAGTTATCTTGATATTCATACCAAAGCGAATATTATACTCCAAAAGATTATGCTCCTCACACTTAATCTTTCTTTCGTCCACGTCCTTCACATGTCTTCATTTTAGGACAATTCTTAACCCTATGACCCATTCCACCACATGAAAAAGTCCTCCTTTCATGGGTTTAGGACAATTTGGTGATATATGTTCTCCTTTTCCGCAATTATAACACACATTTTTACCCTTCATACATTCCCCGAAATACTTCTTTCCGCAGTCAATACATGCCTTCTTCCTTAGTAGTATTCTCTTGTTGGTCCCCCGAGTCACTGTCGTTGCTTTTTTTCCTTTTATTATTATTTGCCTTCTCCTTATTGCTTACAACTTTAGACGATACATTGCCCTCAACTCTCATACCATTGATTTGTGCCTTCAGATCATTTCGTTCTTCTGTCATCTCGCTTAATGCTTTTATCAAATAGTCATTTGATAAGCTTTCCGCATTCCACATTTCCTCCAAGAAAAACACCTTATCTTTTAAATCTTGAACTTCCACTGAAGCTTGATCTTCTTCTATTACTACTATGCCTTTTTCCCCATCTTCGATCTTTGTTTCTTGGATCCACCATAGTTTCTTTGGAATATAATTGTTCTTCTTCATTCAACTCCATCTCGGGGTATTCGTCATGATCACTTGTCAGATTTACCGCACGTTCGTCTATTAAAACTTCCTCAACTAATTCACTCTGAGCTGGCACCTCGGCTAATAGCGTTGGTGCAGCTGCTAACATCTCCGTAACTATGCCATCATCTCCTAACATCCTGTCACCAATTTTAAATAACTTCATTAGTACATCACTATCAAACACAATCCATAAACACTAAGTGTCCACATATCTACTATTGATGAATTTTTCCTAATTCATCACTTAGAACTCTAAATGAGTTTTCTCTATCCTGTTTATGGTTATATTCCTAAGGCTTTCCCCCCACCTAAGGTTTATAACCTACAGCTTTAATACCAACTTGTGACGCCCCCAAATTCGGGTTCCCTAACCTCTGGTTTAGTGCTCACGATCCATCATATATATCACATCTAACTACCCATTCATTAATGGAAAACATCATTCATAATATTACTTAATATAACTTATAACAATATCCCGGGTTAACTAACATTGACATAACTTACATACCTTTATATAACCAAAAGGTTTACATAATTAATTTACATAATAAAACATAACCATTAAAAGTTGCCACTAACTACTCCTGAGCCTTGCCTTTTCCTTTATCCCTGTTAAAATCTTCTGCTACCTCGGCATTAGCTAAAATGTTTTATTTAAGCAAGGGTGAGCAATGAGTTTGCTCAGCAAGTTAAAGTATATAGTAAATGATATATATATCATGAATAGAAGAATCTAGCTTCTATAGAACTTCAACAATAATCAAAGGATTTCGAAGTAGCTGAATAATAATTCAATCTCAATATTAAAACTTTCTCAAATTTCATACTGAATAACATATCAGGGATGAAAGAGTAAAATTCTTTCATAGATTCAATAATATTCAATTGAATAAGAAGAATTAACAATACTGCAACAATATTCAATAAAGTGGGATATACCCAGATTTCATGCTGAGTGATCACAAAAGGATCATGAACTAATAGAGGAATCATTAGTTATTAAAACTAAATTACCACAGAAATATAAGTTAGTTATAAAAACTAAACTATACTCCTCTACAAGTACCTGGAGCGGCCAACTCCTTTGCACCCTATATTATGCATCATACTCAATAATAGCGCATAGGTCGATTTACGACAATAAAGTTTGTTCATCTCAGTCTTACATCACGAGTCTATACCACAACAATATGGTTTGGATTGCTTTTAAAGAAATAATATGATTTCAGTAAATAAAATCAATATTGATCTCGCCAAAATCAATGGCATAAATCTTCCAATAATAAATCAGTTCATAAGATATAGAACGTTTTATGCTTTAACAAATATTAGTCTCGCCAAAACAAATAGCTGAGACATGACTTATAAACAGTTCAAAACTAGAACAAGAATCAATTGCACTATGTGCTAACAACAATAATAATTATAGATGTGAATAACTAATAATAATTATTCACTACCATGCTTGAAAAATAATAACTCAAGTTGAGTTAGGAAACTTGCCTGATTCGTTGACTACTGCTACGAATTTAAGTTAACTTCTTTTGTAAGATCTATCATTAATAAGATCGATCTCTTAATTAGCATCATATATGTTACTCATAATAATTTATCTAACATGTAAACACATAATCATCATTAGATAACACCATACGAATACACAAGTCTAAACATAGCACACATCGAGTCTTTAATAATATTCAATATAGTATACTGAGTGATTTTTCACAAATAACTAACAAATTAGTTTCCGTCTCGTCTACACTATTTTCACAGTGAGTTAGATTGGTTACTAATTCGTATATACCTTCCCCATATGAAGAAGTCATTTAGCCCAACTACTATACATCAACCATTAAAGAGTACGATTGTACTACCTTAGACTTAACACTACTATAACATATAACTTGTGAATTAACACTTAGTCTTTTATTTTATAAGTCCTTTATAATTAAGTAAGCCGAATACTGAATCCAGCAACCTAGATTCAAATAACTTGTTGTTTCAAAACGTACTTAACTAATCCAGCAACCTGGATTCAGATTGAATTTAAATTTAGTAAACTATTTTCCAATCCAGCAGACTGGATTTAACTGACCTCTAATCCAGCAATCCTGGATTCAACTGTCATCCAATCTAGGAAGCCTGGATTCAACTAACATCTAATCCTAGTAACATGGATTATCTAACAGACCAATCCAGCATTCCTGGATTATCCAAACATCTCATTCAGCAAGCCGGGATTCATTAATCCTTCAATCCAGCAAGCTGGATTCCCCCTTTTAACCAAATCATCTTATTATTTTTTTTATCTTTTGTCCACACATAACTACATGTATTCCATACAAAAAAATAATTTTTCAGGAATTTTTCAATTTCCTTTAGTATTTTTCAAAATCCATTTCTAGTTAATTCCTTAAGAAATTAGCTACCTGATGCTTTACTCCAGAAATTTACAACTATTGGCGGGATCTTACACATGTTAACGTGAGCTTCCAGTTTAAATATCGTAGTCATCGGAGTTATACAACTCCGGTTATAGCGATTGTCGTTGAAAAAACGCAAATATTGAAATAGTCATAACTTGGATCATTTTAAGTCGGAATGAGCTCATTTTTGGACACAAGCTACTTTATCTCATATATTTTCATGTCCCAAAAGATTGGATTTTATTACATTAACTAAGTTGCCAATATTGTCCTTACAATTTCCGGACAGCCTACTTTTTTGACTTTTTCAAATTTTTCTTCCTTTACTAAAAGCAGTCCATACAAAAATCTACAACATATTTTTCAATGATTCCACTCGAATCTATTAGAAGACTCATATATCTAACTCCAAAAATAGACCAAACTCAAAAATTCAAAGTGGAACGAGAGATATGGTCGTTTCCATTTGATACTTCATTTTTCCAAAAATAGATTTTTCAATCTTTGGTGATTTTTAATAAAACTTCCATATTTTCACATAAACCCACAATAGCTCATCATAATACTTAAAATAACTCATATACTCCTGGATATACCATGATCCATGATCTATATCATCAAATAATCATCAAACACAAGATCAAACATAATCAAGGCTAAGAAAAATTAGATTTTCTATCTTTTGAAAAATCTAACTTCTATTTCTTAGTTTAAATTCAAATTTTGACCTATAAAAGGGTTGGATCTAAACATAAAACACTTTTAAACATATGGGTCTAAGGTTTTTAACCTCAAGATCATAAGTTTACTAAAATCAAAACTCAAATAAAACCAAAAAGAAATTATACTATATAAGTAGGGATTTTGTTATACCTTCGCTTGTTTTCCTTCCCTCTTCTCCCTAAGATTTATTAGAGAACTATGAAACTAACACAAGCTCTCCTTCTTTCTCTTTTTTCTTGATCGAAAATATCACTCACACTCTCTCTATATCTTGCTTGCTTTGTTTTCTAATGAGGAAAGAGAAAAAAAATAAGTTGAAATTTGATTTTGTGGGTTAGTAGATTAGATAGATATATTTTGTATATATCTTATACATTCCCCATTAACTCTCTCTTTCTCATTATTAAAAGCGTACTTGCACACTATAGATTACTTGCAAACTTGGTTAAAGTGGTTGGGTAAGTGATAAGGTGACACATAAGAAGAGTAGGTGAGAGTGGTTGAGGATAATGATGAAGTCACATGCCCAAATTCTTCTCCCCTTATTCCCTCCTTGCTATTTTCGGCCAAGAGGCCTTCTTAGGCTCCTTTTGCTTTCCTTTTCAAGGCCCAAATAGCTTGTTTAATGTCCAATGAGTCCTCTCCCAATTAGGCTAAAAGTTGGGCCACTCAATTAATTCTTTAGAATAGCAAATTTTAATTCCCGGCCTTGCAATTCAACATAGTTCCATACTTTTAATTTTTATCTTACCCTAATCATTTAGTTAGGATTTTCATTACACACCTAAGCAAGTTAATTCCTTAGTCATATATCTTTAATTTCATAACCCAATTAGACGTGCTTTACTTAGGTTATAAATATAACTAATAGAGATGAATAAAATAAATCTCTTAGGGTTAGTATATATTTTAAAATACTATCATTCTCTCATATTATAACTAATTAGGTTTTTAATTACAATACCTAATATATGTATTAGGGTACATAACTTTATTTTTAATTCTCTTAACCAGATAAATGTGTACACATTATATAATGTTTATTTATTCAATCACGTACATAATCTGCATAAGTCATAACATATTTATCATTATTGATAAATCCTTGTTATATTTAAATACTCACATAATCATATAATCACTTCGCATAATCCATATTGATAATTAATTACTTAAAGATTATAAATCTTTTTAATATAATAATCAAGGCTAACATTCAAGCTATGTTAATTTTAAACATAACTTATATTACTCTTCCTTGAAAATAATTAAGTATACTTCTTAGTTAATAAATTAACTATCTAGCTTAATTCACATATACACTTATACGGTTCAAATACTTTCTAAAAAATATTATTCGTAAAAATTACACATATAATCATGTAAAATTCTCGGTCCTTACATTCTCCCATCCTTATAAGGATTCCGTCCCCGGAATCACTATATCCTTACTCTCAATTTATGTCTATTCTTATACCCTCATTTATTAATCAATCAATTTTATTGAATTACTCTCATCTTTCCTATCCCAATTCAGGGCGGAAAATTATAGCTTACTTCAAGTCTCATTTGACTTGAAATAACTCATATTTACCTGTTGTATTTAGGTATCAACGTTATATTCATAATGGCAATATGTTAAGCAACTTGTGCTTTCTCTCACTCTACTATGGCAACCTCTAAGGGTTACCATATATTACATGGGCATACTCATGTTCTACTAACTTTTCAAAGTTGTATCATTCAATTCTTTCAAATTTATATACGTAATACGAACCCTATAACTCATATATCAAACTGTGACTCGGACCCATAATGGAATAGTTCCTCGCAGTGATATTTATCAAATAAATCGCATATGGTTATATTATTTAGTTAAATCTTTACCTGACACCACTTCTTTTGCAGTCACTGCGTCTTGCACCGTCATGTTAAACGTGCTCGCCGTTGGTCTTATTGGCTGAGAAGGTCCTTTGATTGTCAGTGTCCCACTGCTGTTTCCTTTATTGTTGCTTCCTTTTTTTGCATTCTTCTTTGGACAGTTACGAATTTGATGTTCTAGCGATCCACACGAAAAACAACCTGGTATCTTCTTTGGACTTGGACAGTTTGGGGAGACGTGTCCCTCTTGTCAACAGTTAAAACACACTCCCTTTCCCTTCAAACATACTACCGGATGCTTTTTACCTCAATTTGCACATGGCTCACCTCTCTTTTTATTATCTCCGGACTTTTCTCCAAATTCGGTATTGTCCTTCCACTTACGTTTATTAGAGTTACTTCCTCCACTGCTACCTCATTCATTCGTCTTTTTCTTCTTCTCTTGATGATATCTTGACACAACTTCACTTCCTCCTTCGGCGATGATTGCTTTTTCCACAAGGGCCAAAAATGTCTTAATCTGCAACACAACTACCTTGTTATATATCACTGGCTTCAGTCCATTCTCAAACCTTCGCGCCTTTCGTACCTCAGTATTCACCTGATGCGGAGCAAATCCCGCTAGTTCGTTTAACTTGGTGGCGTATTTTGCAACCGACATACTTTCCTGCTTCAACTCCAAAAAGTTTACCTCCATTCTTGCTTGCATACTTTCTGAGAAATAATTTTCAAAAAATAATTCATTAAACCTCGTCCAGGTTACTACTGCTATTCCGGCTCTAGCCTTGTTTGTCTCCCACCAGTAATTCACCTCACACTTCATCAAATAGGTAGCAAAATATGTCTTTTGCTCCTCTGCTACTCTAGCAATAACAGAAGCTTTCTCCATCTCCTTTACCCATGTCTGGGCTTCTATAGGGTCAGTAGTTCCCTTGAATTCAAGCGGTCCTACAGCCTTAAAGTCTTTAAAGTTTGCCAATCGATTAGTTGTTCGATTTCTTGCTGTTGCGGCTCTAGTTTGCATAGCTTGAGCTAGCATGTCTACGAATTTCTGCATTGGATCTGCTTGATCTCCTTCATTATTCACGAACCTGTTCCTCTCTTTGGTTACGGTTTTGTCGTCTTGGCGGCATTATCTGATGAAATAAAGACTTATATTAATACTTTGTCTTTATGCCACATCTTATTAGTAGTAAAATAAGAATTTAATACAAAATTTTAAACTTAGACCAATTCAGCTTGCTGGATTTACGAATTCAACTTGCTGAATCTACGAATTCATCAGATAAACATCTTAATAGTTTAATTCTCAAAATTTAATTACTTATTCAGACATATAATCATATCATTGCATTTATATTTATATTCATGCAAATAGTACATAGTACTTTTTAGTACATAGCGCATAATGCTACAAACAGTTACTATCCCTTTGTGACAAAAGTCAGGACTCATTACTACAACTTTACATAAATAGTTGAAACATACCAAAAGTTATCTTGATATTCATACCAAAGAGAATATTAGACTCGAAAAGATTATACTTCTCACACTTAATCTTTCATCCGTCCACTTCCTTCACTTGTCTTCGTCTTAGGACAATTCTTAACCCAATAACCCATTCCACCACATGAAAAACTGTCCTCCTTTCCTTGGCTTAGGACAATTTGGTGATATATGTCCTCCTTGTCCGCAATTATAACACACATTCTTACCCTTCATACATTCTCCGAAAATACTTTTTCCGTAGTCAATACATATCTTCTTCCTTGGTAGTGTATTCTCTTGCTGGTCCCCCGAGTCACTGTCGTTGCTTCTTTTCCTTTTATTAATATTTCCCTTCTCCTTCTTGCTTACAACTTTAGACGATACATTGCCCTCAACTCTCATACCATCGATTTGTGCCTTCAGATCATTTCGTTCTTCTGTCATCTCGCTTAATTCTTTTATCAACTGGTAATTTAATAATCTTTCCGCATTCCACATTTCCTCTAATGAAAAACACCTTATCTTTTAAATCTTGAACTTCCACTGATGCTTGACCTTCTTCGTTTACTACATTGCCTTTTTCCCCATCTTCGATCTTTATTTCTGGCTCCACCTTAGTTTCTTTGGAATACACTTCTTCTTCTTCATTCAACTCCATCTCGGGTTATTCGTCATGATCACTTGCCAGATTTATCGCAGGTTCGTCTCTTAAAACTTCCTCAACTGATTCACTCTGACCTGGCACCTCGGGTAATAGCATTGGTGCAGCTGCTAACATCTCCGTAACTATCTCATCATCTCCTAACATCCTGTCACCAGTTTTAAATAACTTCATTAGTACATCACTATCAAACACAATCCATAAACACTAAGTGTCCACATATCTTACTATTAATGAATTTTCCTAATCCATCACTTAGAACTCTAAATGAGTTTTCTCTATCCTGTTTATGGTTATATTCCTAAGGCTTTCCCCCCACCTAAGGTTTATAACCTACAACTTTGATACCAACTTGTGACGCCCCCAAATCTAGGTTCCCTAACCTCTGGTTTAGTGCTCACGATCCATCATATATATCACATCTAACTACCCATTCATTAATGAAAAACATCATTCATAATATTACTTAATACAACTTATAACAATATCCCAAGTTAACTAACCTTGACATAACTTACATACCCTTATATAACCAAAAGGTTTACATAATTAATTTATATAATATAACATAATCATTAAAAGTTGACGATAACTACTCCTGAGCCTTGCCTTTGCCTTTGTCCTTGTTAGAACCTTCTGCTACCTCGGCATTAGCTGAAATGTTTTATTTAAGCAAGGGTAAGCAACGAGTTTGCTTCAGCAAGTTAAAGTATACAATAAAAGATATATATATATATATATATATATATATATATATCATGAATAGAAGAGTCTAACTTCTAAAGAACCTCAACAATAATCAAAGGATTTTGAAGTAGCTGACTAATAATAAAATCTCAATAATAAAACTTTCTCAAATTTCATACTAAATAATATATCATGGATGAAAGAGTAAAATTCTTTCAAAGATTCAATAATATTCAATTGAATAAGAAGAATTAACAATACTACAATAATATTCAATAAAGTGGGATATACCCAGATTTCATGCTGAGTGATCACAAAGGATCATGAACTAATAGAGGATTCATTAGTTATTAAAACTAAATTACCACCGAAATATAAGTTAGTTATAAAAACTAAGCAATACTCCTCTGCAAGTACTTGGAGCGGCCAACTCCTTTGTACCCTATATTATGCATCATACTCAATAATAGCGCATAGGTTGATTTACGACAATAAAGTTTGTTCATCTCAGTCTTACATCACGAGTTTGTACCACAACAATATGGTTTGGATTACTTTTAAAGAAATACTGTGATTTCAATAAATAAAATCAATATTGATCTCGCCAAAATCAATGGCATAAATCTTCCAATAATAAATCAGTTCATAAGATATAGAACGTTTTATGCTTTAACAAATATTAGTCTCGCCAAAACAATTAGCTGAGACACGACTTATAAATAGTTCAAACACTAGAACAAGAATCAACTGCACTATATGCTAACAACAATAATCATTATAGATGTGAATAACTAACAATAATTATTCACTACCATGCTTGAAAAATAATAACTCAAGTTGAGTTAGGAAACTTACCTGATTCGTTGACTACTGCTACGCAATTTAAGTTAACTTCTTTTGTAAGACCTATCATTAATAAGATCGATCTCTTAATTAACATCATATATCTTACTCATAATAATTTATCTAACATGTAAACACATAATCATCATTAAAGAGTACAACTATACTACCTTAGACTTAACACTACTATATCATACAACTTGTGAATTAACACTTAGTCTTTCATTTTATAAGTCCTTTATAACTAAGTAAGCCGAATACCTAATCCAGCAACCTAGATTCAAATAACTTGTTGTTTCAAAACTTACTTAACTAATCCAGCAACCTGGATTCAGATTGAATTTAGAATTAATAAACTATTTTCCAATCCAGCAGACTGGTTTCAACTGACCTCCAATCCAGCAAGCCTGGATTCAATTGTCATCCAATCCAGCAAGTCTGGATTCAACTAACATCTAATCTAGTAACCTGGATTATCTAACTGACCAATCCAGCATCCTAGATTATCTTAACATCTCATCCAGCAAGCCTAGATTCATTAATCCTTCAATCCAGCAAGCTGGATTCTTACTTTTAACCAAATCATCTTATTATTATTTTTATCTTTTGTCCACACATAAATACATGTATTCCATACACAAAAATAATTTTTCAAGAATTTTTCAATTTCCTTTAATATTTTTCAAAAATCTATTTCTAGTTAATTCCTTAAGAAATTAGCTACCTCACGCTTAATTCTAGAAATTCCCAACTCTTGGCGGGATCTTACACATGTTAACGTGACCCTCCAGTTTAAATTTCGTGGCCATCGGAGTTCTACAACTCCGGTTATAGCAATTTTTGTCAGAAAAACGTAAATATTGAAATTCTCGGTCCTTACAGAGTTAGATCTGTAGAAGTTCTCACTATTCTATAAAATAATGGGACAATAATTTTAATGAATAAGGAATGAATTTGAGTGTTTCTATTTCGTATTATATACGATTTTTATTGGAACTCACAGTTATGTGGTCGTATTTTGCACGACCGTATGTTATAAAAGATTGTATTTGGATTCTATACCATGTATTTGGCGACTCAGAATGGGTTGAGTATTGAACCTATTTTGTGGGCGTCACAGTTGGTATCAAAGCTTACGGATATAGTCTCTGGCGGAGATCTGGGAATAAAACTAGGAGGGGAGAGACGAGTAAAACCTTCACTAGTGTGTCCTACCTAAGCTTATTTGTTATTTAATTGGTCGTTTGGAACATAGGGTTAATATGTGATATGTTAATTTGTTTGATTAACCCTTATTTTATGGCAGTATTTGAGAATGGCAGCTGAAAATCTAAACAATGGAGTGAATGAGACCATTGAGACACCTTTAATCACCAACCAGGAGAACGTACAACAGGAAGGCTATATTCCTCTTATAAACAACCCTACCGAAGAAACAATGAATGATGGGATGTTTAGAAGCTTTTTGCAGTTCATAAAAAACCTAGACGAGGGAGACTCGTGTTCATAATACAGGTGGAAATAATAACAACTCGCGGCTTGTCACTACCAAGTAGTTCAAAGAGTTGGGACCACCAGAATTTCAGGGAAAGCCAGATCCAATCAAGGCAGAAACGTGGGTTAACCAAATTGCTAAGATATTTGATGTCTTGGGATGCACGGAGGAACAGAAGGTCCCATTCGCCACCTTTATATTCCGTGGAGAGGCAGATTACTGGTAGGAATCTGTGAAGCGTACCCAGCCTGCCGCACTCAAGATGTCTTGGGAGGCGTTCCAGAAACTTTTCAATGACAAATACTTTCCAGATAGTATTCGTCACATGAAAGAGGTAGAGTTTATTAGACTGGAACAAAACAACATGACGGTATCCCAGTACGAGGCTAAGTTCGCGGAGTTATCCCGGTTTGCACCTCATTTGGTGGAGAATGAGAAACGTATGACGCGGATGTTTCTGAGAGGTTTAGGAACCAGAAATTCATCAATATCTCATTTCTCACAAATTTTCTCTATATTCAGATGTAGTGAACAGGGCCCAATTGTTAGAACGTGATAATGATTATGTTCAACCAAGGGACAACAACCAAGGTCGTACCGGTGGCAGCAGTCATCGAAACAATGACAACCAGCAAGGAGGAAAGTATCATGACAGAAATAATAACCACTCCGGTGGTAATCGTGGCCATAATAATAGAAGAAGTGAGTCGGGGGGAGATTTAAAGAAGAGAAGGTACAAAAATGAGAACGTGAAAACGTCGACAGCAGCACCAGCATCAACTGTTTCTAGGGGAGGAGAACGACCGCCTGTCGTATGTAACGATTGAGATTTTATATTTAATTTTAAATATTTATTGAGGTAAATAAATATTTTATGTGATTTATTTATTGAGTTAAATAAATAAATTATGTGATTTATGGAGTGATTTAATTAAGTGTTATATATTAATTAAATGAATGTACAATATTTATTTAATTAATGTATATTAATTTTATATTATAGTTCTAATTTAATTAAGATAATTAAATTAGATGAGATATGTGATGAAGTGTTACATGGATTATAAGTAGCGAGTAATTATAATTATGTGATAAATAATTTTATGTGATTAATTGATGTTAGATTTTAATTGATTAAATTAGTTGATTAATATTTAATTAATTAAAGTGTGACATTAAAGTATGTGTTAAATAATTTGTTAAAATAAAGAAAAAGATTTTTTAAAATAATTTTTAACCAAACAAGGCCCTTATAATTGTTTTAAACCTATTTCTACCAAACGGGGCCCTAACTATCAAAAAGCTATTTAAATAAACTGTTTACCAAACATGGCCTTAGCATTAATAATCTATTTTTGAAAATAACCTTGTTTTGCCAAACAAGGCATTGTGGCTTTTTGAAATTTGTAACTGACATTATACTTAATATATTTGTCAGTTATACTATATAATTAAGCCTATATCTATTATTACGTATTATATTATACGTTAGTCTAAACTACGTTAGAAAGAATCTCAGTGTAAGAGAGAAAAGAAAGAACAGAGGAAGAGTTAGAGAAGAGAGAAGAAGAAGAAAAGGAAGAGCTTAAGCATCATCAACTTCTTCACTAACGATTAGCAAAAAGGTTATCATCTATAATTTTACTCTTACAATTATAGAACTCAATTCATATGTTTCATGTATTTTATTCTCTGTCAAAAGTTGAGTTTTCATGGAAGTTGTGAAATCATGAATTTTATATGTATGTATTGTATCCATGTGTTGATTGTGGTAATTGTATGACATAAGAGGATTTTCAGGAATTAAATTACTGTTAAAACAAGTTTCATGGCAAAAGTTTTGTTCATATTATTTTATGTATATTGATTGGTTTTAGAATGGAAAATTTAGGAATTTGTATGTGTTAGTATGTCTAATTAGAATTGGTTATGATGTTATATTCAATTATGAAGAGATTTCATGTGTTATAAGTTGAATTACTTGAGGAATTCTATTACAGTAGATTATTTTATGGAAAAATATGAGTTTTCATGAATATGGCCAAATTGGATTTTTAAAACTATTGATTCTCGTTGTTTAAATAAGTTTATGTTTTGAAAGCATGATAGATATATGTATTACAGCGTATATATGATTTACAATGTCTATGTTACTGTATTTTTGGCTTGTATGGGTTGTCCGGTAAAGCAGAGAGCCGTGGCTGTCTGTGTCTGGCCGAGCTGCTGCGCAGCTGCGCCGCTTGCTTTTACTAGAGCCTTTACCTGCGCAGCTGAGCCAGGTTTTAAGGCAGCTGGCTGCGCAGCTGCGCCACTGGCTGTGCAGAGGCAGTGAACTTGACTCATTTTGTGCAGTTTGGTTTTTAGCCTTAGTGAGTTGCTGCAATGTTAATATTTGTGTATCTAGTTGCAACTCCATATCATCAACATGAATTGGACAATTTCATAATTGGGAAAGAAAGGGATTTTGAAAACCTTAAAGTATTATGTGGATTATTATGAATTGATTAATGTGTTATGTGATTATAATAGATATATTCAAAGTAAAGGTTGTATCTAAATTATAATGAATATTAGTTGATTTATTTTAATCAATTTGATGATAATTTAAATTATAATTTATGTAATTATAATTTAATAAATGCATGTTTAATTATGGATTATAAATTGATAATTGCATGATTAATTATAAATTGTGTAATTATAATGCATGATATAGTTTAATTGATTATAAATTATAATTTGTTTATAATTTAAAGGTAATTATAATTTAAGTGATTATAATTTGATTAAGTGTTTAAATTATAATTGTTTGATTATAATTTAGTTAAATACATAACTGATTTAATTATGTGAGCATGCCTATATGATGATTAATTATTATTTATTTATTTAATTAGAGTGAGTTAACCATAAGGGTTAACCATTTATGTGAATTAGTTACGTGTTAACTAATTTAGGTTATTGTGATTAAATATATATGTGTATAGGAAGTGTTTAAGGACGTGGTTGAGTTAAGTAGCTTGCGCTTAAGGCAAGTCTTCTAAACCCTAAACTCGCTATTTCTACGCAAGTTTCTTTGAGTTCATATATTCATTGTTGAGAATGTTCTTTTCATTTCTGTACTGGACAATTATTTACTTAACCAAAGAGATCTTGACTTATTGTTCAAGTAAGATCCAGTTTATTAATTTAAATGCTTTAAGTTTACTTCTAAAGCATATGTTCATTCATAATTCTTTTATTTATGAATTATTGAAAGTCAATTTAACTAATCATTAGTTGATGAACGTGAATTCTAAATTACCCTTGTAAGCTTATCCAAACCAAACTTTCTTTGGTGCGGACTTGGATTCAAATTACTGAGTTGAAAACCCCTATTTACTAGGGGAGGTTACTATGCATAGCGTTAAGATGTTTGTGCACAATATATGGTACAAAGGGCTGATCCCCCTAAGTACGAGTTAAGGTCCATAGTCTTATTGACTGTTAAAGGCTTAAATAGAAATGTTTATAACCTAGGACAAGAGTTCAAAGGTCTTATGACACTCAGATAAATTCTATTTTTGAATGTAATTGCGATGAAAGTACTATTATTCAATTCTTTATTGTTAAAGGAAATCATATTATTCAGAATCTTCGAAAGATATCCTTTCATGTATATATTCTTGTTAAACTCCAGTGAGCTGTGGTTTGCTGACTCTTGCATTAAATAACAATTTCAGTTAAGGTTAATAACGCTGATGCTCCGTCCATAAGTAAGGGCAAGGGAAAGCAAAGCAAGTGAAGACTTGTTTAATGTTTTTGAAATGATTGTAATAAGACTCTGCACTTTATTGTTATGTCAAGGTTAGAGTAACCCTGGGATTGAGTTTTGAGAAGGTTGTAACCCTTGTTGTAAGGGAGATTTATTTATTTTAATTTAAGTTGTAGTTTATTTTGCATTATTCATTGGGCATATGTGTTGTCCGATTTATGTAGCGACAATTAACGCGCAAGTATACACGGTCAACAAGTAATATAAGATAAGTGAAGTGTCGTACCCACGAGGACGAAGTCTTAATTGTAAATTAAGTACTAATGTAAGTTCTATACTGTCTTATCTAAACAAGTGATTGGAGATGGTATGTTAAACTATGCGATTACAACTAAAAGAGGTGAGAGAAATAGATGTACTAGGGAGACAAGCTAGGATTACAATTCCCCTAATGCGTCGCCTAATCTCCTAACTCTCCACATTACAAACAAATCAAGGAATGGTCAGCCGAGAATATAACTACGCATATGCTTCTGTCGAAGACCAAATGCACATCCCTAGCTAGATGAATCACAATATGTCTATTGATGAAAATAACTAGACTCTGGGTCATTAAGCTCAGTCTCAAGGCTACACAAGGCAAATAGAGATATGTCTATCCTATTAAGCAGTTTATGCACACATTCCCTTAGGCAAGGGCATAACAAGCGTAATTGTATTAAAAAGCCAGATATTAATGTCCAATTTTCAATATCCATTAATATCACTACCAAAAACTCTGTCTAGCAATCAGTTAATAAGCAAGAAATACAACAACCCATTCCCAAAATGATTCATTAATATAAATAGGAGAGAAAGTTAATTAGGCTAAACACTAGGTTACATTGCAATCCTAAAAAGGAATTAGTTCATAACCATGGTGCTAATACACATTTCTATAACATTCAACATTGCTCAGTAATACACAAATAACTGAGAGATTTGGAATAAGAAAACTCCTGTTGTGAGGTTTTCTGTCCCCAAGTCTTCTCTTCTCCATGTAATTCGTGAGCTGTGTAGGATGCAATCACTATTCTCTCCTAAAAACAGCTTCTTTTTCTCGTCTAGAATCTAATATCTTTTTCTCTGTTATCACTGTCTGTAATAAATATCCTAGCCACCGTACTCTTTTTCTATCCCTCTGCCTCCTTTTCTTTACTCCTTTTTCATTAGGTCATTAAGGCACCGGAGGTGGCGCTGCGGCACGGAGACATAGCTGTTGGGTGGCGCTGCGGCGACACTCACGCTGCGGCGCGAACACAAGGAGTATAAGGGACGCTGCAGCGGCAGATAACATCAGCATGGACAAGGAAGCAGCGCTGCGGCGCGAGGAGAAGGCTAGGCTCTGGCGCTGCGGCTCCAAAGCACAATACATGACATAAAATAAGCAGCGTCTTAAGCTTTTGAGAATCTGATTCGCGATATAAATACCACTTATCAGATACCCCCAAGCGTAAGCTTTTGCTTGCCCTCAAGCAAACTATCTAACATCCACACCTACATTACTGAAAGATGCGAATGAAAACTACTACTATAGAATAATACCACGGCTTCTAAGCGTAATTATAGAGCCACTTCGAGAATAGGACAAACACTGACATGAAAGGGGGCTCAATCTCAAATTTACAAGCATGATACTGTACTCGATCCATTCTATGCGTGTGTGTAGACCAACCATCCTAACTAATCATAGCACAAATAAACTCGCACAGTCGATTGCTAAAACCAATATGCACACTTCGCAACTTAAACAATAAACAAGCATTAAGACTAAGATGCAAGCACAGGAAAAGATCAAAAGGCTCTAGCATGAAGACAGTAAAATCTGACTCGGACAGTCCTTAATTACCTTAGGCTAAACAGAGCTACCCATTAATGAGCTTTTGATTAGTGACTCACAAGCCAGATGACTTTAGGGCACTAGATGTGGAACACCCCTATGAATCTAATAACTCGAGCAGCAAAGGCCACGTAATCAACATAAGCCAAATTAGACTTTACGACATCTGAAGATTATTTGACGAGTGCATTTTATGCTCCATCTCAACATCGGTCTTGCATTTATGGGCGAGTGCATTTTACGCTCCATCTCGACCCACCGCAAGACTTTCGATATTCAATCTCCTTTTCAATTTATTTTATTTTATTTTTTTATTTTATTTTTTACAACATGCCAGAGCCCAAGATCCAAAACTGTAAAAGCACCTAAGCCCTTTATTACCTTGTAGAAATGAAAGATTATAAGAATGAACATACTCTCAAAGCAATAAACGAGCGAACTAAAATCGAAAAATAACTAGTTAACACAGTTGGACGGTGCTTGCTAAGAAGGACGGATCAATAACAGTCTCAACTTATCGATTAACAACCCCTAACTCATACATGCTAACACGACTCTAAGAGACAGCCATAACTACTTGGGGCCTGTCATTAGCCACGATCAAAAATTAACAGCTATAACACCCTCACCCAGCATATTTACAGTTACAAAAAGGGTAAAAGGGGGTAATCAAAACAATTTAGGCATGAAGTAACAAAAGAAACAGCACCCTGCCCAAATAAGGAAAAACCATAACCCATGGCATCAAGAAATTCAATTATCTGCACAATCCCCAAAATATGGCTATAAACACAACAACCAAAAATGACATGATAGCTAACGCGAACGCAAAATACTATATACAAAATAAAGCAAAAGTATTCAAATATTATAAACCAAAACATTCATATATATATTTAATAAAACCAACGTACCAATGTATCTTAACATGCATCCCATAATAAACCAAAAACATCCACAAACACAGCATAAATAAAACATAGTCTGGGGCTATACCGCCCAAAAGAAACATAACAGCAATTCATATATAATAATACTTAAAAAGGAATCTCCCCCAAGCTTGAAATCTGCCAATGCCCTCACTGGCCTTCACCCTCTACAGCATCATCGTCACCGCCATCATCATCTCCATCATCATCGGCACCCGCTGGCTCCTCCTCGCGATCCTAACCTCTGGCCAGAAATGGCGGTGGATAAGGTGCAAAAATTGGAGGCTTTGGAAATTGAAAGGGCATGGACTCTGCATCATCTCCTCCTTGGGAATAATAGATACTGGAAACTGTATTCGCGAACTCCGCATGATAGTGATTGAATTGGCTCTGCCATTGAGCCACCGTATCAACCTTGCAATGGAGAAAGTTAAGGCTGCTCAAAATCTCTGCCAGGGCACCGGGTGGCATAGCCTCAGAAGAAGGGGGCTCAAGCGCTTGAGCGGAGGTACCTGCCTCAGATGAGGGAGGCGGCAGAGGTCCCGGTAAATAGCCCTGACCCTTTGGGTGCGACGGAGGTCCCCCATCCCATACTCCATATCGGGCTATAACGTGATGATCAATGACAGCCATAGGCGACTGAGTGATATCGTCTTTCTCCCAGACCACACCAGCCCTTTTGCATAGACGTGTGATCAAAGACGGGTGAGGGAGTCCAGAATTGACGTTGCTCCTGATGGCCTTTTTAATTGAATCCTGGATAAGAACCCCCACATCTACCTTCAGCCCCATGACAATTGTATACAGCAGAACTGCCCTCTCTCTTGTTACATCGCTCAGGTGGCGTGTTGGCATGATATTGGCATAAATGAAAGAGTACCACGCCTTACCATAACGACTTAAAGCTTGATGGGGGAAAGAGGTCTTTTCACCATGGAATTCATTGGTTTTCCAAATGGTACCAGGATTACAGAGCTTGGTTATAATCTCATCTGTACTGTAACTCCGTATCCCAGATTCCAGATAATCCTTACCATCGTAGTTTGGAGTCCCATACACCGTATTGATAGTACGACTGTCAAATTTGATCAACTTACCCCGAACCGGCACCGTTGCAGGACCATCAGCATTAGCATTTGCGTAGAATTCCTTTACGACTGAAATGACTGCAGATTCGGGTGGCTTGGTGAAGTGAATCCATTTCATAGTGATAATCATGGAATTCATATCACCGTCCGTCTTGTCATCTGGCCTTAGCCCTCTTTCAGGCACCAAACTCGTCTTTGAAAAAATTTGAGCATATCGCTTCCAGGCTTCCTCACTTGGGAATTTTACAGCATCCCAAAGGGGAGGAGGGGTTCTGGATGACGGAGGAGGACCTATACTAGTGCGAGGACGCTTTGAACCCATTGCCAACAACACTCCAAGATTTTAACAAAGGAAAACCAAGTCTGGCTCTATGAAGAATTTCTTTACCAGATAGCACATATAAATAGGATGAAGAAGAGTAACTGCACGACGGTTGATGCCCCGAACCGTCAGAAACTGAAAGAGGCGACGGTTGATTTGCCGAAGTGTTTGGAAGAAAGGAGATGTGTATGAGAGAAAAGAGGGGAGTATCACGAATTGCTGCAAACTGAATCCCAAAAGACTGATTTAAACTCAAAAACACGCTACTGGCGCTGCGGCTTGGCGCTGCGGCTCGAGAAAGATCTGGCCTGGCGCTGCGGCGTCATTGTATGCGCTGCGGCGTGACATCTTAGCGCTGCGGCGCGAAGAATGGGTAAGACCTCAATGCTGCAGCACAACTTTCCAGTAGCTTCCAGCATGTGCCAGTGCCACGGCGGGAAAATTTGTAAAGGGACTGGCACTGCGGCAAGATAGAGAATTTTGGAATAATGAGCGTGGCACTGCGGCGCGAAACTTAGCTAAGCATCTGGCGCTGCGGCGCGGACTTCTGATTTCCTGCACAGCAAACATCCTAATTACTGAATCAACACAAACTAATCATACTAACAATTATACTAACCATTACACTAATGATAAGGAAAACCAAGTGCACTAAAATTATAAGGAAAACCAAGTGCACTAATGATAACTAAAGACATCAACACTGAAGGAAAACAATAAGGAGATTTTTTTTATACTGAGATGGGGTTGCCTCCCCATCAAGCGCTTGATTTAGAGTCGTCGGCTTGACTTTCACCCCGTCTTACACCGGTTCTCCCAAGGTGATGGAGGTGTTTTGCCGGCCGACCTCGCTGCCCCAATAGTGTTTCAAACGTTATACATTGACTTTGAAGGTTTTGTCTGAATGAGGGTCTTCGACCTCAATAGCCCCATGAGGATACACCTTAGCAATTGTGAACGGCCCCGACCATCGGGACTTCAACTTCCCCGGGAATAATTTCAGCCGAGAGTTAAAAAGAAGCACCTTCTGGCCCTGTTCGAAGTTCCTTTCGACAATTTTCTTGTCATGCCACCGCTTTGTCTTTTCCTTATACAACTTAGCATTTTCGTATGCATGCAGACAAAACTCGTCTGATTCATTGAGTTATAATAGCCTTCGTTCACCCGCTGCATCCATATCGAAATTAGCTTCTGGATGGCCCAATATGCATTGTGCTCTAGCTCCACAGGAAGATGACAAGCCTTGCCATAAACAAGCCTATACGGAGACATTCCGATAGGCATTTTATAAGCGGTACGGTATGCCCACAAGGCATCATCAAGCTTCTTTGACCAGTCCTTCCGATTAGGGTTAACAATCTTCTCCAAGATACGCTTAACTTCTCGATTAGAGATCTCTGCTTGGCCACTTGTCTGCGGATGATAACCTGTGGCTATTTTATGGGTCACCCCATACTTAGCAAGAAGGGCTTCAAAATATTTGTTGCAAAAATGTGACCCTTCATCACTGATTATTGCCCGAGGAGTGCCGAAACGAGTGAAAATATTTTTCCTTAAGAAATTAAACACCACCTTAGCATCATTAGAAGGCAAGGCGACTGCTTCTACCCATTTGGAGACATAATCAACCGCAACAAGAATATAGAGATTGTTGTAGGAAGACGGGAATGGACCCATGAAGTCAATACCCCATACATCAAAAAACTCTACTTCAAGGATATTCTGCAGAGGCATTTCATGCCTTTTTGAGATGGTTCCTACCCTTTGGCATCTATCGCAGTGCGACACATATAGGTGTGCATCTTTGAACAGGGTAGGCCAGTAAAACCCAGATTGGAGCACTTTAGCAGCAGTTCTTTGTCCCCCAAAATGTCCTCCATAATTTGAGGAATGGCAATGATGGAGCACACCTTCGATTTCCTTCCTCTGGCAAACATCTCCGCGGAATCTGATCTGAACACTTTTTGAATAAAAAGGGCTCGTCCCAAAAGTATTGTTTTACATTATTTAGGAATTTCTTCCTCTGTTGATAGCTCAAGATGGGCGGAAGCACTTGACAAGCGACAAAATTAGCAAAGTCCGCATACCAAGGGGCTTTTCTTTGGACGCCAAACAGTTGTTCATCCGGAAAGAAATCATTGATGTCTTTGATTTCATCTTCCGAATAAGGTGGGTTTTCCAACCTCGATAAGTGATCTGCTACCTGGTTTTCTGTCCCCTTTTTGTCGCGGATCTCCATATCGAACTCCTATAGAAGAAGGACCCACCTTATTAGCCTAGGCTTTGCATCTTTCTTCTCTATCAGATATTTAATGGCCGAATGGTCTGTGTACACGGTCACTTTTGTTCCAATGTGGTAGGAACGGAATTTGTCGAAAGCATAAACCACTGCCATCAGTTCCATCTCGGTTGTGGTGTAATTTAACTGAGCATCAGTTAATGTTTTGCTGGCATAGTATATCGTGTGGAACACTTTGTCCCGTCTCTATCCCAACACTGCCCCAATAGCAAAATCGCTGGCGTCACACATGAGCTCAAATGGGAAAGTCCAGTCAGGAGCTACCACAATAGGAGTTAAAATGAGTTTTTCCTTCAATAGTTCAAAAGCTCTGAGGCAGGCTTCATCAAACTGAAAAGGCATATCCTTTTCCAATAGTGAACATAGCGGTTTGGTTATCCTTGAGAAGTCCTTGATAAACAGCCTATAGAATCCTGCATGTCTAAGAAAACTCCTAACCCATTTCACTGATGTAGGCGGTGGTAGACTATTGATGACATCAATTTTAGCCTTGTCTACCTCGATACCACTATCAGATACTATGTGACCCAAAATAATGCCCTCCTTGACAATGAAGTGGCACTTCTCCCAATTCAATACAAGATTAGTTTCAACACATCTTTAGAGAACGGCAGTCAAATTCACCAGACAGTTATCAAATGAACTCCCGAATACAAAAAAATCATCGATAAAAACCTCGAGGGTCTTTTCGACCATGTCAGAGAAGATGAACATCATGCAACGTTGGAATGTTGCAGGAGCATTACACAACCCAAAGGACATTTTCCGAAAGGCAAAGGTCCCATACGGACATGTGAACGTTGTTTTCTCCTAATCTTCGGGAGCAATAGAAATTTGATTATATCCAGAATAACCATCTAGCAGATAATAGAAAGCATGCCCAGCAAGTCTATCGAGCATCTGATCAATAAATGGCAGAGGGAAGTGATCCTTACAGGTGGACTTGTTCAACTTTCTGTAGTCCATACATACCCTCCATCCGGTCACCGTTCTGGTTAGAATCAACTCGTTATTCTCATTGGCTACTACCGTCATGCCTCCCTTTTTTGGCATGCACTGAATGGGACTGACCCAAGGACTGTCCGAGATAGGGTAGATAATGCCCGCATCTAGCAGCTTAATGATTTCCTTCCGGACCACCTCTTTTATTATTGGGTTCAACCGCCTCTGATGTTCAATGGTCGGCTTGGATCCTTCCTCCAGTAGAATTTTGTGCATACAAAGGGATGGACTGATCCCTTTAATGTCTGAAATCGACCACCCCAGTGCCGTTTTATACTGTTTAAGCACTAGCAGTAGCTTCTCTTCCTGGCCTTCATCTAACGATGCAGATATTATAACAGGCAAAGTGGATGATTTCCCTAAGTATGCATACCTCAGATGATTAGGCAAGGGCTTTAACTCGAGGACATGAGGTTCTACAATTGATGGCTGGGCCTTGGAAGTAGATGCTTCTGGATCATTCAGAGACTCAAACTGTCTTTGGAACTGTGTAGATCTCTGGGGTGCATCCAGCTAGTTAGCACATTCATCATGGGTGGCCTCTTCCATAGTACTGGTACCTGTTAGTGTAGCTTCTAAAGGGTCCGTCATGTATGTTTCTGAGAATACTTCCCTGACTGTGTCATCAATCACTTTAATCTGGAAGCAGTCTTCAGGAGTGTTAGGATATTTCATTGCCCTAAACACATTGAAAGTTACTTCCTGATCCTGTACTCTCATAGTCAGCTCCCCTTTCTGCACATCTATAAGGGTTCTCCCCGTTGCTAAAAATGGTCTGCCCAGTATTATCGGGACCTCCCTGTCTTCCTCAAAGTCCAGGACAATAAAGTCCGCTGGAAAGATTAACTTGTCCACCTTGACAAGCACATCTTCTACTATCCCCTTCGGGTAAGTGAGGGATTTATCCGCCAATTGCAAAGTAACACTTGTGGGTTTGGCTTCATTTAGCCCAAGCTTCTTATATATTGACAGAGGCATCAAATTTATACTCGCCCCCAAATCACATAAGGCCTTGCCAATGAATTGGTCCCCGATAGTGCATGGAATCGTGAAACTTCCAGGATCTTTTAGTTTTGGCGGGAGCTTGTTCTGTAGAATAGCACTGCATTCCTCAGTCAGAGCCACTGTTTCATAATCTCCCATTTTCCTCTTCTTCAACAAGATGTCTTTCATGAATTTGACATAGCTCGGCATTTGCTCCAACGCCTCTGCAAACGGGATGTTTATGTGAAGCTTCTTGAACACTTCTAAAAACTTAGAAAATTGGTTATCATATTTTTGTTTCTGCATGCGCTGGGGGAATGGAAACTGTGGGATAGGAGGACTAGCTGTGTTCACTGTAGGGGTTGGTGATGAAGGGCTTTCTTTAGTATTTACCTCACCCCCAGACTAATCATCACTCTGTTCCACAATAGGTTCCTCTCTAGTCACTTCTTGCACTACAGGACTCTCCACCCTTTTCATTTATAGTTCTCCCACTCCGGAGTGTAACTGCTTTGCAGTGTTCCTTCCCATCCCGTTTTGGGTTGACATCAGTGTCACTCGGCAATGTGCCTTGAGGTCGACTGTTCAAAGCAGAGGCCAACTGTCCCATTTGGACTTCAAGGTTCCGGATGGAAGCTTCTTGATTACTGCTCCTTGTCTCATTTTGGGCAATATATCATGACAGGAGATCTTCCAAACTAGGTTTTCTTTCCTGTTGAGGTGGTGGATGGTGGAACTGATTATGGGAACTCTGTGGTTGTTGGTTGTACTGATTTTGAGCTTGAAAACCCGTAGGGTTTGAGACATTAGGCCTGGTGGTCGGAGGTTGTGCTTGATTGCTATTTGTGTTGTCCCAAGAAAAGTTTGGATGATTCCTCAAGCCCAGGTGATAATGAGTAGGGAGACTTGCATTTTGCTGCCGCCCGTAGTTGGAAACAAATTGAACTGACTCGGGGCTTATGGCACACTGATCAGTTGGGTGGCTCCCTTGACACAATTCACACGACACTGCGACACTCTGAACATTCTGCACAGCTTGCACTCCCATGGTGTCGAGTCTTTTTGTTAGCGCTGCAACCTGAGCCGCTAATTATGTGACTGGATCAACCTCATATATTCCTGCTGCTCTTCTAGGGACCTGCCTATCATTTGGCCATTGATAATTATTGGCCGCCATTGTTTCCACCAATTCATACCCCGCTGTGTGATGCTTAGACATGAATGCTCCTCCAGAAGCGGCATCAATACTCGAACGAGTAGCTCCGGATAACCCATTATAGAATGTCTGGATGGGAAGCCATTCTGGCAGTCCATGGTGGGGGCATTTTCTCAGAAGATCCTTGAATCGCTCCCATGAGTCGTACAAAGACTCTGACTCAAACTGAATAAAAGAGGTAATTTCGTGCCTAAGCCTGGCTGTTTTAGCTGGTGGGAAGAACTTTGCCACAAACTTTTGAGCCAAGTCATCCCATGTGGTAATGGAACCTGACGGAAGTGAATGTAGCCAGCTCTTGGCCTTTTCCTTCAAGGTGAATGGAAACAATCGGAGTCTGATGGCGTTGTCAAACACTCCATTGCACTTAAACGTATCGCAGATCTCCAAGAAGTTCATCTAGTGATCATTGGGGTCATCATTTGGTAATCCCCCAAATTGAATATTGGAGCACATTTGGATGGTGCCCGGCTTGATCTCAAAATTATTTGCTTGGATTGCGGTCTTGAGAATGCTCGCTTGCAAATATGCGATGTGAGGCATAGCATGCTCCCTTAAAGATTTTTAAAGTTCCTCAGCCATTGTAACAGGAGTATGTATGTCCCGAGCTTTTTCTCTCTGCAGGCGTCTGTACGTCCTATCAACCTCGGGATCGAGAGGTATTATGTTCCGACCCCTTCGAGGTGGTATACGCCGTAGAGATCACCTGAAAAGAAAATTAAACAGATAATATTAGTCTAAATTAAGATCGTATTAACTTAGATTTAATATTGATAACAAATAGTACTAAGTCCTCGGCAGCGGCGCCACATACTTGTTGACCGATTTATGTAACGACAATTAACGCGCAAGTATACGCGGTCAACAAGTAATATAAGATACGTGAAGTGTCGTACCCATGAGGACGAAGTCTTAATTGCAAATCAAGTACTAATGTAAGTTCTATACTGTCTTATCGAAACAAGTGATTGGAGATGGTATGTTAAACTATGCGATTACAACTAAAAGAGGTGAGAGAAATAGATGTACTAGGGAGACAAGCTAGGATTACAATTCCCCTAATGCGTCGCCTAATCTCCTAACTCTCCACATTACAAACAAATCAAGGAATGGTCAGCCGAGAATATAACTACGCGTATGCTTCTGTCGAAGACCAAATGCACATCCCTAGCTAGATGAATCACAATATGTCTATTGATGAAAATAACTAGACTAGGGTTATTAAGCTCAGTCTCAAGGCTACACAAGGCAAATAGAGATATGTCTATCCTATTAAGCAGTTTATGCACACATTCCCTTAGGCAAGGGCATAACAAGTGTTATTGTATTTTAAAAGCCAGATATTAATGTCCAATTTTCAATATCCATTAATATCACTACCAAACACTCTGTAAAGCAATCAGTCAATAAGCAAGAAATACAACAACCCATTCCCAAAATGATTCATTAATATAAATAGGAGAGAAAGTTAATTAGGCTAAATACTAGGTTACATTGCAATCCTAAAAAGGAATTAGTTCATAACCATGGTGCTAATACACATTTCTATAACATTCAACATTGCTCAGTAATACACAAATAACTGAGAGATTTGGAATAAGAAAACTCCTGTTGTGAGGTTTTCTGTCCCTAAGTCTTCTCTTCTCCGTGTAACTCCTGAGCTGTGTAGGATGAAATCACTATTCTCTCCTAAAAATAGCTTCTTTTTTCTCTTCTAGAATATAATATCTTTTTCTCTGTTATCACTGTCTGTAATAAATATCCTAGCCACCTACTCTTTTTCTATCCCTCTGCCTCCTTTTCTTTACTCCTTTTTCATTAGGTCATTAAGGCACCGGAGGTGGCGCTGCGGCGCGGAGACATAGCTGTTGGGTGGCGCTGCGGCGCGAACACAAGGAGTATAAGGGATGCTGCAGCGGCAGATGACATCAGCATGGACAAGGAAGCGGCACTGTGGCGCGAGGAGAAGGCTAGGCTCTAGGCGCTGCGGCGCCAAAGTGTAGAAAATGACAATTTTGCCACTTTAAGCTGGAAATGACCTAAACAGCCCTGCATCATATAGGATAAGCATAATAACAACAAAATATATATAAAAGCACAATAAATAACATAAAATAAGCAGCGTCTTAAGCTTTTGAGAATCTGATTCGTGATATAAATACCACTTATCAATATATCTGTTATATTAGAAAGTGAACACCAAATCATGTGAAAACGAAGTACCAGGATTTGGGGGTGTCACAGATTGGTATCAAAGCTATAGGTTATGAAACCTTAGGTGGGAAAAACCTTAGGTAGTAGCCTTATCCACGGGGAATTGTCGAAGACATCTTGGTAAAAGTGGACAAATTACTCTTTCCAGCATACTTCATCATCCTCGACTATGAAGAAGATAAGGATATTTCTGTAATCCTTGGGCGACCATTCTTGGCCACTAGCAGGACTCTCATCGACGTTCAGAAAGGAGAGTTGACCATGAGGGTGCAAGACCAACAAGTCACCTTTAATGGATTCAAGGCCATGAACTTTCCCAAGGAAGATGATGAATGCTACCCGGTGGATATGATTGACACGAAGGTGGATGATGAGCAACTTTGGATACTAAATACTGACCCACTAGAATTAGCATTGATGGAAGATTGTGATGAGGGGGATGCCGAAATAATAGAGTATCTACAGCTGTTAGAGGCTCATCCGAGAGCGAATAGATTCACACTACCAGTTGAGCCTTTGGAAATAGTAGGAGCTTCATCAAAAAAGATGAAGTCATCTCTCCAGGAACCACCTAAACTTGAACTAAAGCCCTTACCTAATCACATCAGGTATGTGTATTTAGGCAGTTCATCTACTTTACCTGTTATTATTGCATCTGCACTTAACCAAATGCAGGAAAGTAAGTTGTTGAGAGTGTTGAGGGAATATAAATCTGCAATTGGCTGGACAATCGTCGATATTAAAGGGATCAGCCCATCATTCTGTATACACAAGATCCTGATGGAGGAGGATAGCAATCCCACAGTAGAACAACAGAGGCGGCTCAATCCTATAATGAAAGAAGTTGTAAAGAAAGAGATCTTGGAATGGTTAGACGCGGGAATCATCTACCCATTTTTAGACAGTGCTTGGGTGAGCCCAGCCAAATGTGTACAGAAAAAGGGTGGTATGACAGTGGTGAAAAATGAGAATAATGAAATGATACCGACAAGAACAGTGACCGACTGGAGAGTATGCATGGATTACAGAAGACTGAGTAAGGAAACTAGAAATGATCATTTCCCCTTGCCTTTCATTGATCAGATGTTGGATAGACTGGCTGGCCACGAGTATTATTGCTTGTTGGATGGATACTCCGGGTACAATCAAATCGTCATCGCACCTGAAGATCAAGAGAAGACAATGTTCACATGCCCATATGGCACCTTCGCCTTCAGAAGGATGTCATTCAGACTGTGTAACACACCAGCGACATTTCAGCGCTGCATGATGGAGATCTTCTCAGATATGGTGGAGCGTAGTGTTGAGGATTTTATGGATGATTTCTCAGTATTTGGGGAATCGTTTGATAGGTGCCTCAAGAATCTGGTATTTGTATTGAAGAGATGTGTCGAGACAAATCTGGTACTCAACTGGGAGAAGTGCCACTTTATGGTCCAAGAGGGGCTAATTCTTGGCCACAAAGTTTCTGCAAAAGGTTTGGAAGTCGACCGAGCAAAACTGGAAACAATTGAAAATCTGCCACCGCCGACATTAGTAAAGGGTATTAGAAGTTTTCTCAGACACGCTGGATTCTACAGGCGGTTTATCAAGGACTTTTCGAAGATCACTAAAACACTCTGCAGTCTATTAGAAAAGGATGTCCCATTCAAATTTGATGAAGACTGTCGAGTGGCCTTTGAGCAATTAAAGAAAAAGTTAACCGGATTGGACCAAGCCATTTGAACTCATGTGTGACGCGAGTGATTTTACGGTTGGAGCAGTACTTGGACAAAGACAGGATAAAATCTTCCATGCCACCTACTATGCGAGCAAGACTCTGACAGATGCACAGTTAAACTACACAACCACGGAAAAGGAACTACTTGCAGTTGTGTATGCATTTGATAAGTTTCGATTGTACTTGGTGGGAACAAAGGTGGTGGTGTACACAGACCATTCAGCGATCCGTTATTTAGTTAAAAAGAAGGATGCAAAGCCAATGCTTATTCGTTGGGTTCTTCTCCTGCAAGAATTTGACTTAGAAATAAAGGACAGAAAAGGAACAGAAAACCAGGTGGCCGACCATCTCTCAAGGCTTGAAAATCCACAGCTGGACAAAACAGATAAGTTAGCAATAAATGAGTCCTTTCATGATGAGCAGCTATTTTTGATAGACGGCCAGTTTCCATGGTACTGCGGATTTCGCTAATTACTTGGTCAGTAACATCCTCCCACCAGACTTAACTCGCCATCAAAAGAGAAAATTTCTACATGATGTAAAGTGGCATATGTGGGACGAACCATATCTAGTTCGCCAGTGTACGGATAAAATGATTTGGCGATGTATACTAGAAAGTGAAGTGGAGAGCATCGTACCAGCATGTCACGCATCACCATACGGGGGACACTATGGGAATGCGCGCACAGTCTCAAAAGTTCTTCAATTAGGGTTCTTCTAGCCCACGTTGTTCAAAGACGCACTTCAGTGAGTGAAAAACTGCGACCGATGTTAGAGAGTGGGGAATATTTCGAAGCGGAACGAAATGCCGCTAAATATGATCTTGGAAGTCGAGATTTTTGATGTATGGGGAATCGACTTCATGGGGCCATTTCTGTCGTCATTCAGCAATTTGTACATTCTGTTGGCTGTAGATTACGTCTCCAAATTAGTTGAGGCTATTGCATTACCGACAAACGATGCAACGATGGTTTTAAGGTTCTTGCAAAAGAATATATTCACCCGTTTTGGCACCCCAAGAGCAATCATTAGTGATGAAGGGAGCCACTTTTGCAACAAATACTTCACTACTCTATTGGCGAAGTATGGGGTCAAACACCAGATTGCCACAGCCTATCACCCTCAAACAAGTGGGCAAGAAGAGGTGTCTAACCGGGACGTCAAGTGAATATTGGAAAATGTTGTCAATCCGAATCGAAAGGACTGCTCAGTGAAGTTAGACGATGCTTTGTGGGCATATCGGACTACATATAAGACTTCGATAGGCATGTCTCCCTATCAGCTTGTCTACAAAAAGTATGTCAGCTGCTGGTAGAACTCGAGCTCAGAGCTTATTGGGCAATCAAGAAGTTGAATTTTGACCTATCAGCAGCAGGTGAGAAGCGATTGTTACAACTCAACGAACTAGACGAATTTTGCCTGCAGGCGTATAAAAATTCAAAGTTATATAAGGAAAAGGTGAAGAAATGGTATGATCAAAAAATAATGGACCGAAACTTTGAACCGGGTCAATCAGTACTACTATTCAACTCTTAGTTGAAATTATTTCTCGAAAAGCCGAAATCTAGGTGGTCAGGACCTTTTATTATCAACATAGTGTTTCCATATGGCGCCGTTGAAATATACAGCAGACATTCGAACGAAACATTTAAAGTCAACGGTCAAAGGTTAAAGCACTATTGGGGCGATGAAATCGATCGCCAAGTAACCACGGTCGATCTGGCCGAACCAAAATGAAACACAAAAGGAGTCAGGCTAAAGACTTAAAATTAAGCGCTCGATGGGAGGCAACCCATCGGTTATTTTATTTTTATTTTTTTAGTTGCATCAATATCAGTTAGCTGTAATAGTGTATAATACTTGGTAATTTTTCGTCATCATACATGTCTAACAAATTAATGGTGTGTGTTGATACAGGACATGTGATAAGTAGGTGTTGTACCTACTTATTGGATATCAATGTGCTTTGATTATGGCTTGAACTTGAGCATTTTAGTGTCTTTTTATATGTTTTGTGTTTGTTTTGCATATTTCAGACAGGAAACTCAAGTGGGCATGGAATGGCATGAAAATGGCATGGAATGGCTTGAAAATGGACAAAATGGTATGGAGCTGGCAACAAGGCATGAAAGGATGGCATGATGATGGAGTGGGAAGGAGAAAGCATGAAGATGGCATGAGGCAAGGCATATGATGATGGTGCTAAAGCAGCAAAAGTGAAGGAATTAGAAGCATGAAAGAAGGCAAGAATGCAGCATCAAACTAGCAAGACTCCAGCAGAAAAAGCAGGCAAGCGCGGCCGCGCCAAGGATACAAGGGATAGTCGCGCGCCCGCGCCGAGCGCCAGGGCCAAAGGACTGCTCTGGAGGAGCGCGCGGCCGCGCCGCTGTTGAGGCTAATGCCCGCACGCCGGCGCCGGTCATGTTCACTTGATTTTTACCTTAAATTTTTGGCTGAGAGTTTTGTATAAGGGTTGGCTGTATTGAACGAATCTGATGGATCACTTATCAGACTTAACATTTTTATTCCTAAGTTCCTATTTTTCTAGGGTTAGAGAACTAAGGAGGGTTTGGAGCTTATGTTCTTCTTCCTTCTAGTTCTAAGTAAATTTCTTTTCTAGGGTTATCTTTGGTTGGGTTTGTGGTCTAAACTTGAGCATTGAAGGCTTCTATTGGAAAGAGAACCACCATGATTTGCATTTCCATTCTCTCTACTCTATTTCTTTCATAGTTGTTTAAATGCTTGGTTTAAATCCCATAATGGTTTGTGGTTCAGAGATGAACTAACTACCATTATGGGTTTCTAATGGATTTTATTGCTTAGTCTAGGGTTTTATGCCTCTTTGAAATGTATGGATGAAAATGCATGGTTTGCCTAGCATGGTTGCTTTGTATGTTTAGATGCCTGATCAACATCTACTGTAATAGTTTATATGGACTTGAAAAATGAAGTGTAAACTTAGATTTTGCCATGCTAGCATATGTTCGTGAAGCTTGCACTCGATGAGTTTTGTGATTCGTAATCCAGATAAAAATATACCGTATTGCCTTATGTAGTCAATAGGGAGCTTGCACTTAAATCGGTTTAGCTTGTAAATTGCATAGTCATATAGTGATTTAGGTTTTATTGATGTTCATGTGATTTCTATCTCTTTTGTGGATATTATATGATATGGACTTGGTTTATTGACAAATAGCCTTATCTCACATTCGTGCTTCCGGCTAGCATTCCTATGTGATTATTTGTACTTGACTTGAGGTGTTGTTAACCTCGATGATGCAATAGATGAAGTTAGGATCCTATATTTCTCTAAATTGAACCCCTTGTCTGTTAATTAATTAAGTTTATGTTAAAATCAGTCTAGTTATTTAAAGAACACTTTGATACACGTTTGAGCAGACGAAAATAGCAATAGGACTGTTGCATGATAGTTTAAGCCTGACTCCTTTCTCCGTGGGAACGATCTCGACTTATCAAATTTATTACTTGTCGACCGTGTATACTTGCAGGTGTTTTGTGCCCTATTTTGTGAGCACCGAAACGGTGCAACAACACGTGCACTATCAATAAAACAGGACATCAAAGTGAGGCCACATAATCACATAAGGGGAGGCAAAGACATTTACAAGATCAACCCACTCAAACATCACATCACAATCATCAAATCAAAGTTGGGAGTGCACCTACGCTTTGCTTATGAAGGAGAATGAAAGCAGCAATATAATCCAACTTCCAGCATGCACAGGACATGACCACCCAGCTGGGGCTGGTGCACCACACATAAATATCCCGTCGGGGCGGGTAAAGACACTGTCGAGCAGTAAGTTCTCCCGCTGGGGCTGGTAAAGGTAGGTAATACACCGTGCTGGGGCGGGAGAGCGGGAAGTCTGAAGTCAAGTTTAAATTGACAAGGCTTATTCCTCTCAACCACTACCAAATTCCCTTCCCATTCCCACGGCTCCATCAAATTGAGATCCTAACCCACTACCGAATTCCTATATCTGAACCTTTCCCCCCCCCCCCCACTAACCTATATACAAATGCATCCACCTTATCTCTTGTACTCCCAACATAAAGCAAATCCCACTTCAATTGCAACTCATATCCACCCCACGAATTAAACAAACACATCAAGTCCTACCGATTACTACCTCCAAATCCAGATTCAAAAGGAAGTTCAAGCACCACCAAATTTTAGCAACCTAGCATCACCAAGTCCTTTAATGCACCACACCATTGTTCAACATCAAACTAAGGTAATTGCTTTAATTGGGTGGACATTTTTGACGAAAAATTGGGAGTTAGTATTGTTTGTCTAGAAATTACTATTTAAATGGTGGAGATTTATGCTATATTGTTATTGATTGCTTGGGTTGAGTACGCAAATTTGGGAAATCTATAGTCATCAAACTCACTCAACACCCTGCCAAGTTAACAACGCCCACCAAGTGTTCGCCGAAAGTACTAAACCAAAAATTCTTCACGAATTCGATACCTTTGAGCACGGAAACAATATGCCGCCACGCCCACAAAAGAAGCAAAAAGGTGAAGGGTCATCCTTCGTCCCCGTTCCACATTTTGACATAAAAATATTTTGAACCTCAGTCGTCGCCAACCGATTTGAGTATGTAGCAGGCAAGGCACTCATCTAAGAAAGAGGCCTCAAACCAAAGCAGTCGGATGGCCAAATGAGAGATCAGATTAGAGAGCGACATTGGGATACCGGCTTCACAGAACAATCAAAACCAGCAGTGGTCACATTGGTGAAAGAATTCTACGCCAACGCGGAGGACACACTGCCGTTTAAGGCGTTCATAAGGGGCAAGCTAGTCGACTTTAGTGCAGAAGCTATCAATGAGTTCTACATTGTCCCACCACCGTTGGTATGTCAGTATTTAGAATTACGAGATGTCGGAATGGACTATGACCAAATCATCACAAAAATTTGCAAACCAGACACTGTATGGGTAAAAGATAGTCGAAAAGGAACAATCATCCCAAGCTCCACGCTGAACAAGTATGGGAAAATTTGGTACTCCTTCCTCTGTGCAAAACTGTTCCCATCAACACACACCAGCGACATCACTAAAGAAAAGATCTCTGTATTGTGCAATTGCAAAGATCTCAGCATCAATATTGGGACGATCATTAATTTTTCAATTTGCCGGTGTTTGCATGGTGGAATAACAGGAGGACTACCACACCCGTCACTCATCATGGGGTTGTGCCTATAGTCAGGAGTCCCATGGGCCGACACGGAGCTGGTGCAGCTGCTACTGATGGTTTTAGACTCTAAGCTTATGAACCGTTTTGAACCATGGCAAGGGGCACCGTCACATCCTTGTGGCCTTGGTTTTATTTTCCCAGACTCAGATGAGGGGGAAGATGGGGTAGGGGACAAGGACTATCGGATGTCCGAGGAGGAACTGGAAGCACCCTCACTGTCATTCTCTATAAGTACAATGTTCAGACGCCTTCAGCGAAGGCTTGATAGAACGACGGAGAGATAGAGTCACATGTTTGCTACACAAAACAACTTTAATGTCGTTCTTACTGAGGCCTTCGCACGCATCACCACCGCAGCTGATCCATTGCAGTTCCCTGCTCCACAGCCACTCCCACCATATCCACCATCTGACTCGGACACAAAGGAGGGTGGTGGACCAAATGCTTGACTGAACAGGGAAGTCCTCGACATGTAAATTCTTTATTTTCACAATGAGGACATTGCTTAGTTTATGTTTGGGGGTGTGAGTGTTTGTTAATCATCAAAATTTTGTTAGCGTGATTGCATGAATAGTATAGGGTAGAATAATTTGCATAATAGATTAGTTTTCTTTGTTTTAGTAGCGTTAGTTAAGTTTTATGCTTATAAATAAAAAAAAGAAAAATTATAAAAGACCAAAAAGAGTTGTTAATTAGATTTATATAAGTCAGTATGTCAGTGGTAAGAAATAACTTTAGCCTGTGATGAGACTGGACTTACATAAGAACATAAATATGATGATAACTAGAATGTTGATGTGTATTCAGACCTTTGCTTGAGTTTGTACCTGTTTGACATTATTGCACCGGTTAGCACAATAGACAACAATTTAGTCAACTCAGTTCAAATAGTCACATAATTGTCATCTTGAACAGAAATTAGGTTGTAATGATGGAAATTCAGTAAACTGGTATTAATAACTAAGTAGACTAAAACCTAAGTTTGGGGGAAGATATGAGAGCTATCTAAAAGAAAAAAATATGAGAAAAAGGAAAAAATTACAAAATATGAAGGAAAAAAAATAAACACCGTGACTAGTTGAGTTTCGTGGCCTTTGATATTTGAGTAAGTACGCCCTAGGGGATGTCTTGACACCCAACGCCCTGAAGCCATTCGATTTAGAAGTCATTGGTCGAAAGATCGCTACATGGGTATCATTGAAGAGCCTAAGGGAACTAGACATTGCACAATCATGAGGAAATTTGAGATACAAAAAAGAGCAAAATGCCTCCATGAATAAAGAAAGATAGAAAATCTCCCATATTAACTTCCGATTTGGTTGACGTTCACTTGAGTTCATTGTACCTTGTTTACGAAATTTCTTAAGTTGAACTCGGATTGCATTCTAAGACGCGTATTATGTGATATAATTGATCTGTAGTTGAGTTTATTGTTGTTAAGCACACACAGAGCAAGGTGTTGACAGGTATAAATTCATTGAATGGTTTGATGCGCGGATCGGTCTTTAGTTGGAGTTATTGTTTATATCTGCTATGAATTCTCTAAGGCAGTATTGCTTATATTCTTGCTATCTGACAGTTGCATTAGCGAGCATTGTATATTTTTGCATATTCATGATTTTTGCTTGAGGACAAGCAAAGTCTCAAGTTTGGAGGTATTTGATGAGTGGATTTCATACCTACGAATCGGTAGTTGTTATAGCTTGATTCTGAATGTTTTCGAGTAAATTGCCTATCATTTCTACTAGACGTATACATTTATGTGCAAATAATGAAATGGAGGTGAGAGTAGCTTTAAGGGACAACTTTGCATGTTATATGTCTATTCTTTAATGCTTATTATTTTTATTGTGTGCCTAAATATACTCATTATTGTTGTATGTTTATTTTAGGTACAATTGAAGAGTTTCATGATGTTGGAAACAAATTGGAGGAAAAGTTAAGCATTATGGATTATTAAAGTTGCCTAGATGATTTGGGTTTGATGATGGGCCACGCTTGCAAGCAGAACTATGATCAAATGGGGCCGGAGATAGCAGCTTAGGGGTTATTCGAATGGGCCACGAATTTGGTGATGGAGTAGCCTACAAAATTATAATAATAAGATACCAAGTGGGCCAAGGTTAAGATGGGATTCATATGCTAGCCTTTCAATTAGATCAAATCCATTCAAGTTTCGTGAGTCAAAGTGGATCAAGCATGCAAGTAATATATTGTATAAGGTGGGCCAGGGAGATATTGAATGAGCAGCTTACTAGAAGGTATCTATAATAAAGAGGATCCAGGCGTGTTCCATGCAAAGAAATATGGTGGGCCAGCTATGCAACACATGAAGCAACTGGCAATAGGAGCAAATAGCAATGAGGAACAAGGAAAAGAAATGGTTGAACAGTGTGTTAACCCGCCGGGGCGGGGCACATGGGCAAGAACTCCCCGCTGGAGCAGGGAGGCGCGCACGCAAGGAGTTGTTCCTACTTTAATTTGGACGCGGCAGCAAGTTTATGGAGAGAGGATGAGGGCTGTTGATAGGAGGATATAAATAAAGAACTTGTATGCTTATAAAATACCGAGCCACCATAGACTAGAGCATTGGATCTAACGTTGACAGAGAATTGAATCATCAAGTGAACATGAATAACGCAAGATTGGAGCGAAGATTGATGATACAATTCTGGATTTTATCATCTATTTTTCTTTATATCTTGTAATCATAATGTTTTATATGATGACGATTGTGAGTTTTTATTCATTTGCTATGAACTAATTACTTATTTAAGCTTATGACGAATTTTATTATGTAATAGATGATTAATTATTCTTATATTTAGTTTATGGATGTTATTCCTAGATTATTTGCTATGTTTGTGCTTAATCTATATAATTGCATGATCAACAATTATCTGTTATCCCTTATGAACTTGAGAAAGGACATATAGGATTAGAACTAGCCATAGTGACATATGTTTGTGATTTTTGCGTAGATGAAATTCATGATTCGTGTTTAGGGTAGAGATATGCCTTTATGCTATATGTAATCTTATAGAGAACTTGATATTAAACTCTCTTTAATTGTAATTCACATAGAGATATAGTGAATTAGTTAATTAGGGTGTCTTGCTTAAATCTATCATCTGTGGATGTGTGTGAGTATGGATATTATGCATCGAGAGGTGGTTTTATCTGCATTAGTGTTCTTGATTAATAATCTGGGATAATTGAAATAAACTGGGGAAAAGGATATTATCTGAAATAATAAGTGAAGTTATAGGCTTAATTCTCTCAAACTTGTGAAAATCTTGTTTAGTGTCGCGATTGGTTTAAGTAGGGATTTAGTTATAAAAACATCTTTTAATTGTTAGTTTGATAAACTGAGCTATTCTAAAGTTGGTAATTATTTGATTAAACAATAATTATTGTCTCTGTGGGTACGATATCTAATTTATCATTATATTACTTGTTGACCACGTATACTTGCGTGTTGCAACAATATACACACATATATATATATAAGCGGTAAAGGACGGTGGGTTTTCACTCCTAGGCCCGAACTTGAAAGGAAATATATATATATATATATATATATATATATATATATTTATAAAAGCTGTATAAAAGCCACGGAATGATCCAGGCTGGACAGAATGTAAATATATATATAAACGCGATAAAGGGCGGCGGACATTCTATCCTTTGCCTAGAGATAAATGAAATCTATATATATATATATATATATATATATATATATATATATATATATATATACGTATAAAAGTAGTAAAAAGGCCACAGAATGATCCAGGCCAAACTGGAATGTAAATAATAATATATATAGTTAAATATATAGATATATATATATATATATATATATTAAAGCAATAAAAAGGCCACGAAGTATAAATCTAGGCCCAAATAAGTAAGAAAAATTATATATATATATATATAGTTATATATATAAAAGCAATAAACTACCTCGAATTTGACATCCGGGCTTGCAAAATTGAAAAGTTAGTATATATACAGTTAAATATACACATTAAAAAAGCCAAACTCGGACTGGGAATATAACCCAGTCCAGCGAAGTTGCTAGAAACGAAAATATATATATAAAAGCTGTTAGAAGCGACGGATCGACGATCGGAGTTGTAAAAATGCTAGAAAATGAGTTTATGTACTAAAATATACGAAAACATAAGCAAAACGGCCACGGAACTGAGTTTCGAGAATATTCAAAAAGTGAAACTTAACGTGTATAAAAATGCAATGAAGTAATATGAACTTTCTGGTCATAAAAATACTCATAATGGACTGTTACACGGGCTTTTTGCCAGATCGTAGGCTTTAAACGTCCGTTTCTACCAGTTAATTTTTGATATGTGGTAGTATGTGGGTGTATCTACGTGCTAGAGTAAAAAAATTTGGGTTTTGAGGACAAGAATATGATTTAGAAACCAAACGGGCATAGATTCAAAGCGTTTTCGATTGATTTTGGCCTGCGGGTGCACTCATATATATAGACCACGAGGAAACGGGTCTAACCACGGCTGCCTCCACTTTACCTATGGCTCCAAGTGGCAGGTAAGGGTGGTGGGCCCCGTTGTATTGAAGTCTGTGCACTCCGAGCAATGCAAGGTCAGATTCAAAACTTTTTAACTTTTGATCAGAGCGTCCGTTTGAGGTGTGCTATATCTTTACGAAAAGTTCTTGCCGAGAGTGTCACAATGACATGGGATTAAACCTTTTCTGAGTTCTGGAAGACGGGTTCATAACCAGGTTTTTGTTTCCTCGCAGTTTGTCCGTTGAGCTGTCTTGCACTGTTTCCATTCGGGATCACCGTTATGGTTCTTCCGGACCTTCATGGCATCAATTCGACTTGAGTTTGACCGAATCAACTTTAAATTGGTAAAATGACCATTTTACCCCTCCCTGGGTTATTTTCTGTGGAATTGGCTTCCCATGGTTGTCTCTGCGGCTAAACTGGATCTTTCGATTGTGCTAGGGGCTTAACCGTACCTTTCGGGTTGTGAGAAGTGCTGAGTGGAGATCCCGGTATTAAGATCGGGGTTGACCTGACATCCCGATATTGTGACTAGGGTTGACCTGATGTCCCGGTATTGAGACTAGGGTTGACCTGATAGCTCGGTATTGAGACCGAGGTTAAACTAATCGCGCTGTATTGGGACCGGGGTTAATCTAATGGCCCGGTATTGAGACTGAGTATGACCTGAGGTCCCATAATTGGGACCAGGGTTGAACTGGCATCCCGGTATTAGGACCGGGGTTGAACTGGCATCCCGGTATTAGGACATGGGTTGACATCCCGGTATTAGGACCGGGGTTGATCTGGTATCCCGGTTTTGGGAACGGGGTTGAACTGGCATCCTTGTATTAGGACCTGGGTTGAACTAGCATCCCGGTATTCGGATCGAGGTTGATCTGGCATCTCAGCATTAGGACCAGGGTTGATTTAGCATTCCGGTATTGGGACCGGGGTTGCACTGGCATCCCGGTATTAGGACCGTGGTTGAACTAGATCCCGGTATTGGGACCGAGGTTGATTTGGCATCCCGGTATTAGGACCAGGGTTGATTTGGCATCCCGGTATTGGGACCGTGGTTGAACTAGCATCCCGATATTAGGACCGGGGTTGAACTGGCATCCCGGTATTGGGACCGGGGTTGATTTGGCATCCCAGTATTAGGACCGGGGTTGAACTAGCATCCCAGTATTAGGACCGGGGTTGATCTAGCATCCCGATTTTGGGATCGGGGTTGAACTGGCATCCCGGTATTGGGACCAGGGTTGAAAAGACGGTTTTGCCCTCCTGCAAGGTTAGTAACAGGAAAACGAATTTTTGAGTGTCTACATTATATATATATATATATATCAAAAAGTTAGTTTTAGTAATTCTGCAAAACCGTCCAGAAATCCTGCAAAACCGTTACTATAATATATATATATATATATATATATATATATATATATAATAGCTTACGTGGGAGTGGAAGTAATCCTGGGATTTTTTTAAATGACCCAAATCACTTACGTGGGAGTGGAAGTAATCCTGGGATATTTTTAAATGACCCAAATCATTCACTTTCCTTTTTCTAATAAAGGAATCCCACAACGAACGAAAAGAGAAGAAAAAAAATTTCGTTTGTTTCGTTTTTTTTCATAAAAAAATTAATTTTATACAACTAATTATGCCCAATAAATTATTCTAAATACAACTCATATAATATGGAATCAAAATAATTAATAATTGCATAAAGGTTTGGCTTTGATACAACTGTTGGGTTTGTACGAAATCGTAACGCAATCAAATTGCAAAAATTAGCGGAAGCGTGATATATCAGAGTTTAAATTTTTCTACAAAACCATTACTCGGATCATCCTTTATGCAAATTATTAATTTAAAACGATAAATAAGAAGTTATAGAATCATACCCTTCTAGAACGAAGCCTTTACAGGTACGAGTTCAACTCCTTGTTCTTCGTGATCTCCTTGAATTTTTGGGTTAGATTCCTTCTTTTGATCAACGTTAGCCACCCAAGTGTTTGGCTTCTAGAGGTGATCCACCAAGGAATATGAATTATCAAGAAGGAGTATGGTTGGCTAAACCCTAGTTTTCTATCCTCTATACAAAAGGAGTACTCTCCAACAATTGGAATTGCATCAACTAATATCTATTATAAGACTTCTCTTATATAGATATTGATCAATCCTTCTAATCCTATTAGACATGAGGTTTCATTTAATTAACTAAACTCCTTTGATTAATTTAGGCTTCCCACCACATTGGAAATAACTAATTAAATTTATTTAATTAATTTGCCTCCTAATCTTATTAGTAATAAATGAGAGTACTAATATTAAATTAATTCCTAAACTCGTTTAGAAAATAATAATAATTGTACTAATATTAATAAGACTCCTCTTATTAATTTATATTTACTATATCTAAAGTATTAAATAATAAACTTTAAGCTATTTAATTTATTCTATCAACATAGATTAAATTAATTACACTTAATGCATTATTACGATTATGCCATTACTTTCATAAATAATTATTCTTCCTTTTATGGTGTGACCATTTAGGTTCTCCATATTAAACCGGTTGTGAATAAATCAATTAAAATAATTCTAATCTTATTTAAATAAATAAATAAAACTAATAATCTATTAAATAAATAATATTTATTCTATAGGAATAAGCCTCCCTATCGATCAACGACTTTTCATATAATATAGATTTCAACATTAATCATAAAAGAACCTATGAGTAAATAGTTACCGTATAATTCAATCTTTCCACCATACAATGTTTCAATTAAATATAAGACATGAAATTACTATCAAGCCTTATTTTATTTAATTATATGTATTTCGATTAGAAAATACACAACTCCAAATAATATAAATTAGTTACTCTCTAATTTCATTCTGCCTTGGCCAAGAACAACTGGGTTGTTATTTAACGAATCACATAGGACATATCTCTTCTTTTACTAGAAGTGGTAGATTCTTTATTGATCATTTATTATCTTCATATGTAACTCATTATACCCAAGCATAGCCTTTGATATACCCTAAGGGTTTTTAAGGAATAAGTCAAAGTATAATTCATTACATACAAGATACTATGATGATCTCAAATCCAAGGATCACTTGTACTACTATCACATTAGGAATTCCTATTGACAAGCAAGTAAAACTCCATTAGATATTCTATAGCGAGTCACGTTCAGTGAACTTATTCTCCAATAAGCACCTACATACTTGCTTGTAGTGTCTCCACACAAATGATCATGAGATCAATCATCCTCATCCAATGAGCAAGCAACATATGTACCAATCTATCAGAATTTACTAATCCCCTTTTTAGTAATCCGACGATTGAGAACTATTTTAGTTTTACTCTTTCTAAGAATTTAGATCTCATTATCATAATCAACATTATGATTCTAAAAGCATTGCTTAAAACTATAGGTTATTTACATATTATAAAACAGCATCATGTAGATAATTAATTAGTCGTTAATAAATGAATATTTTTATTAATAAATAAATAAGATCGTCTACAAAGTATATGCTTTATCATCATACCTGATTAGCTTGTATGCACACTACTTTCAGTGCTATACCTTTCCGGAAAGCCCTGGCCGAGAGTGTCACAATGACATGGGACTAAACGTTTTCCAAGTCCTAGAAGACGGGTTCATAACCGGGTCTTCGTTTCCCCGCAGTTTGTCCGTTGAGTTGTCTTGCGCTATTTCCACTCGGTATCAATGTTGTGGTTCTTTTTGACCTTGATGGCATTAATTCAGCTTGATTTGGATCGAATCAGCTTCGAGTTAGTAAAATGACCATTTTTCCCTCTAGGGGTTGTCTCCTGTACTGGCACGGTCTTCTGCTGATTTCCCAGGATTGTCTCCAAGGTTTGCATCCCAGCCGATTTTGTTTGTCCTCAAGGTTGTCTCCGAGGCTGACTTGGTGTCTCCAAGGTTATCTTTGGCGATGATGTGATGCTTCAGGGTTGTCTCTGAAGTCGACCTGTACCTCCCGGATTGAGATCGGGGCTGACCTATACCTCCCAGGTTGAGACCGAGGTTAACCTGTACCTCCCGGGTTGAGACCGGGGTTGACCTTTACCTCTCGGGTTGAGACCGGGGTTGACCTGTTCATCCCGAGTTGAGACCAGGGGTTGACCTGTACCTCCCGAATTGAGATCGGGGTTGAACTGTACCTCCCGAGTTGAGACCGGGGTTGACCCATACCTCCCGGGTTGAGACCAGGGTTGATCTATACCTCCCGGGTCTTGACCGGGGTTGACCTGTACATCCCAGGTTGTGATCGGGGTTGACCTGTACCTTCCCGGTTGAGACCGGGGTTGACCTGGCATCCTAGTATTGAGACCATGGTTGAACTGACATTCCGGTATTGAGACCGGGGTTGACTTGACATCCCGGTATTGAGATCGGGGCTGATCTGACATCTCGATATTGAGACCGGGGCTAAGTTGACATCCCGGTATTGAAACCGGGGTTAAAATGGCATCCCGGTATTGAGACCGGGGCTGAGTTGACATCCCGATATTGTGACCGGGGTGGAACTGGCATCCCATTATTGAGACTGGGGTTAAGTTAAAATCCTAGTACTGAGACTGGGGTTGAACTGGCATCCCAGTATTGAGACCTGGGGCTGAGTTTCAATCCCGGTATTGAGACCGGGGCTGAGTTTCAATCCCGGTATTGAGACCGGGGTTGAGCTGAAATCCCGGTATTGAGACCGGGGTTGAATTGGCATCCCGGTATTGAGACTAGGGTTGAGTTGACATCCCGATATTGAGACCGGGATTGAATTGGAATCCCAGTATTGAGATCGAGGCTGAGTTAACATCCCGGCATTGAGATCGGGGCTGAGTTGACATCCCGGTATTGAGATCGGAGCTGAGTTGACATCCCGATATTGAGATTGGGGTTGAAATGGCATCCCGGTATTGAGACTGGGGTTGAGTTGACATCCCGGTATTGATATCGGGGTTGAATTGGCATCCCGATATTGAGACAGGGGCTGAGTTGACATTTCGGTATTGAGACCAGGGTTGAACTAGCATCCCGGTATTGAGACCGGGGGGCTGAAAAGACGGTTTAGCCCTCCTACAGGGTTAGTAACAGGAATGCACAATTTTGAATGTCTACAACAGGACTGAAGAAAATTTCGAGTGTCTACAAAACATAATAACAAACAACGAGGTACTTATAAAAGAGTTTGATAAACTCGAGATTGAGGCAAGAGTTCCAACTATCTCTACCCAAAAATTGTTCATTCTAGAGGGTGTTTCGACCCTATTAGAAATAATTAAAGAGATGCAAGAGAAGGATGGTGGGTGTCAAAAGAATAAATCTGAAATAACTCACACAAAGAATATCAAATTCAGAGTAAATAAAGAAGGGATACTAATATATAAAGACAGAATTTGGGTACCATCAGATCAAACAATAAAAGATGAAATCTTAAATGAAGCCCATAATTCTAAGTCTGTCGTGCACCCAGATAGTACAAAAATGTACAAAGACTTAAGTCAACATTTTTGGCGGTCAAATATGAAAAGAGAAATAGCAGAATGGGTAAGTATATGTCTCACGTGTCAAAGGGTTAAGGCTGAACATCAAAAGCCGAGTGGATTACTACAACCCTTACCAATTCCTAAGTGGAAGTGGGAACACATAAGCATGGACTTCGTGGTAGGCTATCGTGCTACACAGAAGGGCCGCAATGCCATTTGGGTAATAGTTGACCGACTTACTAAATCAGCTCATTTCCTACCTATCATAGTTACCTATAACCTAGATCAACTAGCCAAGTTATACATAAATGAAATTATCTCTAGGCATGGGGTTCCTGTTTCTATAGTGTCAGATAGAGATCCAAGATTCACTTCAAACTTTTGGGGGAGTCTTCAAAAATACTTAGGAACTCAGTTGAGATTAAGGACATCATATCACCCACAAACAGATGGGCAGAGTGAAAGGACCATTCAAACCTTAGAGGATATGTTGGGAATTTATATCATAGACTTCAAAGGGAGTTAGGAGGATCAGTTACCTTTAGTGGAATGTGTTTACAACAACAGTTATTATGCTAGCATGGGTATGCCAACCTAAGAAGCCTTATATGGTAGAAAGTGTAGAAAATTTTTGTGCTGGGACGAGATTGGGGAAAGACAAATGCTAGGACCCAAGATAATCCAACAAACCACCGAGAAAATTTGAGTTATAAGTAAGAGATTACAAGCGTCTCAAGATCGACAACGAAGTATGCTGATCCACACAGACAATAATGAAATTTTAGTGTTGAAAGCCACGTATTCTTGAAAGTGTCCGCTTGGAAGGGCAAGATACGTTTTGGCAAGAAAGGAAAATTGAGTCCAAGATTCATTGGACCATTTGAAATTTTGAGGAGGATAGGTGAGGTAGCTTATGAAATAGCTCTACCTCCTGAATTAAACCATATCTATAATGTGTTTCATGTGTCCATATAACGACTGTCTAAACTCGAATACAAACACGTTATAAATTACGAACCTATCCTAATCGAGAAGGATCTATCTTATATAGAAGAACCTGTTCAGATCATCGACCGGAAAGAGAAAGTCTTAAGAAACAAAGTGATAGCATCGGTTAAGGTGATCTGGAGAAATTAGAACGTTGAAGAGGCTACATGGGAGCTCGAGAGTAAAATGCAAGAGAACTATCCCCAATTATTTACTTAACCTTACTATAATTTCGAGGACCAAATTCTTATTAGAAGAGGTGAATGTGAAACCCTAAAATCCTAATAAGACTCGGTTATGTAAATTATGTATTTATCAATAAAATCTCTCCGTTTTGAATGCGTATTGTGTTATTATATACTCTATTGAAGAATTAGGTCAAATAAAATTTTTTCAAAAAAACGACGTGCTTACAAAATTTCGTTCGTATTCGGATTTTTTCGGAATATTATTTTATCAAGATGCTTTGTCGTGCTTACACTGAAAAAACGCTTTGCCGTGTTTCGCCTAAATTATATGTTAAACCCTAAATTAAGAAACCCTAATACTAGATTAGGAAACCCTAACCTTAGATTACAAAACTCTAACCCTAATCATGAACCCTAACCCTAATTATGTTATCTTAAACCCTAATTATGCTAACTAAACTTAAATTAGGTGTTAATTACATCATTAAGTTATCCTAAATCATAAAATCCAAAACACTAATCTAATTAGTGTGGATTAGGGCATAATTAAGCTTACTAACTAAATATAGTAGCTCACAAGCATGAGCCACCACCACCACTCTTGCCCCAATGTGATCAGGTGATCTGATATGTGATTATAGCAGCACAAGTTCAATAGCTAGGATATTTGTGGAGGCAAGTTAGCAAAAATGACCTAAAAACCTTAAGTTGCAAATTCTATAAATATCAGCCTCATATCTGTCCAAGACCATGAATTTCTATAACCACTACACTTATATTACATGCCATAAGAAGCCCTAGCAGTAGCAAGATCAGAATCAAAGCATAGAAATTAAATTTTGCTCAAGAAAGGTACAAACCCTAATTTTACTCTAGATCTTTGATGCTTTGTTAGGTTTGTTGTTTTATTGTTTAATTATGTGTAATAACATGTTAGTAAGTGTTATGGGTTGATAGATCATGCTTCCATAACATCTAGATGCATCAAAATGGTGTTTTAAGCAATCTAGAAATTTCGTAAAAACAAGCCTGACAGCCTAATGTCAGAGCCCCTAGATCTTTATGTGTTAATGTTTTGGTCTATTATTTGTATCATAGTTGTAGTATTACATGAGCTTAACAACCTAGAACCAGTATCATGTTCATTAGATTAGTCTACTGAAAGTTATAAGTGGTAAAAGGTCGTTGACCGATCACGAATCTCTGATTTCTGAAAATACCAGAAATTTCTCAGAAGGCTCTAACAGCCGTTTGACCGACTCAGATCTTCAATTTGAATTATTGTTAGGCTATAAAAGTGTCATGTTAGTGTACCCTGACATATATACTACATATCTATGACACTCTAATTCTTAATTAATGCATAGGATGACCAGAATTATTAGTCAAATATCGTTGACCATTCAGAGTTTCATTTTCTAGGCAACCCAGAAAATGAAGAACACCAAGAACAGCCATCTGGCAATAGTTTGACTAGCCTAGATTGGTACCTTCTGAGGTTACTCAGACCAAACCAGTGTCACACTTTTGTACTTTGATATATAGACTACAAACTACAACAATTAAAACACACATCTATTACACAGATTGAAAGATATTAAAGTTTTAAAGTCGTTGACCGGCATTTACCAGTGTTTCTGGGTGGGTTACCCAGAAACACAAAAATAGCTCTGACAGCCACTTTGAATCTTAATAACTTCTTGTTACGTTACGGTTAAAGTCTAAACTTTGTACAATGTTGTAGTATTCTATAAACACTACACCATTGAAACACTTAGAGCTCAAAACACATAACAAGTTAGGAGATTAAGCTAGGTAAAAGCAATCACTAGGCATTGACCAAGTTGTTCTTCAAGGCTGAAGAACACCTATAGCCACACATACCGTCGTTATAACCCTTTAGCGACAGACAGAAACAAAAATAAATTAAATAAATTAAAATAATTAATAAATAATTATAAATTAAGTTTTAAAAATTATTTTAAGTCATAAAAATTAACTTTTAATATTTTGGCATAAATTCCATAAACTTTTATTTATTTAATTATTATAAATAATTAAATTGATTAATAATTTAATTAGATAAATAATTTATAAATAATAATTAATTATTTAAAAAAGATATTAATGTTCTAAAAATCATATTAAATGGTTATTAATTATTTATAAATAAAACTAAGGTCTTAAATATTATTCTAAGTAAATATTAATTATCTAAAAATAATTTCAATGCTTTAAAAATTATTTTAATGGATAATTAAATACTTAAAAATTATTATAAGATTCTAAAAATTATTATAAATGATAAATAAATTATCTAAAATTATAATAAAGCTTATAATTAAAGTCTAACCGAGTTGTCTACTTGATAAATACCCGGTAAGATTTTAGGACACCGAAATCTTGTCAAACATAGACCAACCGTAAATAGTTTGAGTAGTTATGTATTGTTATCGATACTAACGATCTATATAAATATGTTTAACGTATTTAGGTATCATAAACACTTCGAATAGCAAAATATAAATGTTCTTCGCACAGGAAAGTGTTATATCCTTAACTTATTACTTTAAACAAGTTCTTGAACCCTACTTTTACTTTAAGCAAGATTTCTATCTTGAATTCTTTTCGATATATTATACCAAACCAATTTGTTACCCATTTATTGTGAAGTTAATGTTATTGTTGCAGCATGACTTAAGAAATGAATTACTTATTCATATGATATTGAACTATTGTTTATCAAGCATAAACTGTTGTGTCAAACTAAATTTTTTTGGTAAGACATTTTAAACTGAGTTAAATTTACCCTTGATGAGACTTAAACTGTGACTACAAATTGACACTAGAGGTAGGATGATATGCATACTCCAAGGATTATGAATGGGTTGATCCCCTATATCATATCTGAATCGAACATATTTCTAAATCTTTGTGACTGACAGAAATAGTTGATATAAAAATTCCAATAATGGTCATCAACCCTCAGTGAAGTAAAATTGTTGAACTATCATTTCTTCAAGTCAAACATTGTGTTTATAAATATAAACTTGCTGAGCATGTCATAACTCATTCTTGCAAATCATTTCGTTTGTAGTTTTAGATGGTAATCCCGGAACTTTTGGAATACATAATGGAAAGGCTATGTTTAGATTAGCTTTAAATTATTGTCTTTATTAATGTAAGTCTTATAAGACTTTTGTAATAAGAACTTAATGTTGAGAATCATGTAACCGAACTTATTATATGAAATATATTATCATTTTTTATTTTTGCATTCGTGTACTTTACATTCTAGATGATTTAGCAGTATTGTTGAACTAATACAGTATCCTTAGGAACTATACATCTTAGTGAGGGTATTGACAATATGGACTGATCATGTTATTGATGATACTCTTAATTTCGGATAAATAGGTACTATTGATATGAAAGTGATATTCATAAGATACAGTCTATACATCAAAGTGAGGGTATCCAAACACAGCAACAGTTCTGACGAGAATTATTATATGTTATAGGATACTGTGAACCTTGGATAGATAGGAAATATATCTTATCAAATATTTATAGTTAAATCAATTAGTTGTGAGCACCAAATCGGATACCATGGGTGTATAAATTTGGGGCGTCACCTTAATTGAATAGTCGTGAGCACTAGATAAGATACCACGGGTGTATAGATTTGGGGGCATCACATTTTGGTATCAAAGTCGTCGGCTATAGCTCTAAGGTAGAGGTGTCTTAGGATATAGTCTTTGAGTCCGTAAAAATATTTAATTACACATAAAATAACTTTAAAAGTTTTATGTTTTGTGTAGAGCTTCTTAAAATATATTCAAGTAATGAAAGAAATTTCTTTTGTAGAATGGCCAACTCAGATGCAAAGGATATGCCAGTAGTCACCAATCCACCCCAGATAGTGTCAGAGCAGAATAGTGACCCTGAGGAAGAGGAACTGCTACATGACCAAGAACTATTAGATGCTAAAGAGGATGAATATCATATATTAGGGCAGTTAATGAGAATACAATAGCATAAGGAGGCACTTGCTAGAATAGTTCAACAATCTGAAATCAACATTGTTAATGCTGAATTTAGGGGCATGTATGGCTGAGGATATGTTGGAGCATTAAAGGGAAATCTCCACCCAATTGAGGATGCTGCTGCATAATGCTCAGAGGGAAAGGCAGGAGGCACATATACGATTAACTATATTTTTTTGAAGAGCTCGGGGTTCGTTCGACGGTCAGTAGCGTTGAGTGATCAGATATGCAGTAGAGGATAGAAAGATCCCCTATCTTATACATTAATCAGTGGTATGCCAAATGATCCAGGACTCCTATGATGAAACTAGAGATTTCTTAATTATATTATAGAAATCTAAGTGCTCAGCAACTAGTAGTAATAGGTAATACAGAGCGAATTTTGATGTGTTAGCTAGTGGTAGTATATAAACCACTGGTCGGATATGTAACCTACTGTTTGTGTTATATACAAGTTCTATTTGAAACATAAAATTTCTTACTATGTGTATTGGTTATATTTGTCTTTGTTTTGATTATAGAATCATGCCACCAAGAAGGAGACCTCAATCAGAGATTGATAATGATCTTACCCAACATTTTGTAGACTTATTGTTAAGAGCTATACAAGGTAGACTAGCCAATGGAAACACACTGTTTAAAGACTTTAAATTAGTAGGTCCACTAGTGTTTTGGGGTATCGCAGAGCCCGTTAAGGCCCAAATTTGGATCACCGAGATAGATAAATTCTTTCTACTGACCAATGTTAGTGAGAACCAGAAAAAAGTCTTTGCAACCTTTTTCTTAAAAGGGGAAGCAAACTATTGGTGGGAATTTACTAAAGTTCGTGCAAGAATTGAAATAATTTCTTGGGATAGATTCAAAGAGTTGTTATTTGAAAATTATTTTCCCCTGTCATTAAAGGATCGTTTGGAGGTACGATTCCTGGAACTAAAACAAGGAGAACTTACTGTATCCCAGTATACAGCTAAGTTTAACGAATTAGCAAGGTTTGCTTCGCATAAACTTTATACGGAGGCTAGGAAAACCCGAAGGTACGATGAGGGTTTAAAACCCCAGATTCGTAGCAAACTGTTTGTGTTCCAGTTAAAGACTTTTCCTGAAATTCTCGAGAAGGCTATTATAGCCGAGAATGAGAATCTCATTAAATTCCATAAAGATAAAAAGAGTCATACAGAGGGGGGAAATTTAAGGGAGAACCTAGTTCAGGTTGGTTTAATAAAAAATGAAGTAGGATACCACTATTTCAAACAGCTCTGGGAGGAAGGTAAATAATTTCAACAACAACAACAATTACAATAACAACAAAATTGACCCTTATGTCATCTGAGACAAAAGTCATAAGGGTATGTGTCTAAAGAATAAATGTTTCAACTGTGGTCAGGAGGGACACTATTCTCCTCAGTGTCCTAACCCGAACAAGAGTAGATATTTCAACTGTGGTTCATTGCATCATATAAATAAAAATTATCTAAAACCCAAGAACCAAGAAGGAGGGGGAAACCGGGCACCAAATAATAATAAGCCAATAGTAGCAGGAGCTGGAGGTCAGGGTCGTCCAACTGCCAGAACATTTAATATGTCGTTGAGGGATGTTGTTGCTTCATATGAAGTGGTGACAGGTGCAATTAAGGGAATTGTATTCCTATGTCCTAATCATCTCGTAATCAATATCTGTCAGTTAGATTCCTTATTATTTAATTTTATTTAAATCAAATTTCACAAATCAACTGGAGTGACTTTTTAAGTGGGTTAAATTGGTAAAAACTTGATAATTAGAGTAATTGTGAGCATCTGTTCCCTGTGGGTTCAACATCCTTCTTACTTCTATATTACTCGATTGACCGTGTACACTTGCGCGAATTGTTAGTATATAAAACAGACAACAATATGTGAGTACTCTTCCAACTATTGGAAGTTTGTCTAATTGTCTAACCTTAACTATAATAACCATTCTCTTATTTATAGATATAGGCAACTCTCCTAAACTATATAGGAATAGATTTTTATTTAATTAAACTCTTTCAATTAATTAAACTCCTAATCTGATTAGGAATTTATGAGAGTACTCTTATTAATTAATTTCTAAACCATTTATAAATTAAACAATACTAATAGTAATAATATTAATAAGACTCCTCTTATTAATTTATATTTAATATTTTCAAAATATTAAATAATAAATTTTAAGCTATTTAATTTATTCTATCATTATAGATTAAATAAAATATACTTAACATATTATTACGATTATGCCAATTACTTCTTATATAAATATTTTTTTTTCGGTGTGACCCTTTAGGTTCTTTATTTTAAACCGGTTCTGAATAAATAATTAGAAAAATTCTAATCTTATTTAAATAAATAAATAAAAATGTTTAATTTATTTAAATAAATAATATTTATTTTACAATAAGGGTAAGCCTTCTTAGTGATCAACGAATTTCCAGGTAATAGAGATTTCAACATTAATCATAAAAGAACCTTTTAGTGAATAGTTACCGTACAATTAAATTCTTCTATCATACAATGTCTCAATCAAATATAAGACATGAAATTAATGTCAAGCCTTATTTTATTTGATTATATGTATTTCGATTCTTAAATGCACAACTCTAAATAATGCAAATTAGAAACACCTTTCTAATTTCATTCTACTTTGGTCAAATACTACTGAGTTGTCATTTATCGAATCACATACAACATTCTCTCTTTTTACTAGAAGTGGTAGATTATTTGTTGACCATTCACCTATTTCCATGTACAACTTATTATAACTAATCATACCCTTTGATATATCCTAATGGTCTTAAGAGACATGTCAAAGCATAACTCATCATACACAAGATATTATGATATTTTCAAGTCCAAGGATCACTTGTATTATCACTATAGGAATTCCTATTGACAAGCGACTAAAACTCCATTAGGTATCCCTTTAGAGAGCCACTTTCAGTGAACTTATTCTCTAATAAGCACTTACATACTTGCTTTAGTGTCTCCACATAAATGATTATGAGATCAATCATCCTATTTCTAAGAGCAAGCAAAGTATGTTCCATCTATCCGGATTCACTACTCCCCTTTTTAGTAATCCAACGATTGGGAACAATTTTAGTTTTAAGCTATCTAAGAATTTAGATCTCATTAGCATAATCATCATCATGATTCTAAAAACATTTCATAAGACTATGGGTTTATCACATATTATATAACAACATTATGTGGATAACAAAAAATGTCTTTAATAAATTAATTGTTTTATTAACAAACAAATAAGATTACAAAGTATATGCTACATCATATCAAATATGATTGACTTACATGCATATTACTTTCAATCTCCCACCTGCGCTAAAGCCAATTGACATGGTATCTAATACCCTTCTTCTCTAACTGAAGATCATCTTGCTATTGGATAAAGCTTCAGTAAATGGATATGCAATGTTTTTCTTGAGATACACCATATCTATAGTGACTTCTCCTCTTTCAATAATTTCTCTAATCAAATGAAAGTGCCAAAACACATGTTTAGATCTAAGATGAGACTTAGAAACTATTCCTAGTTTTGTAGTGAACTTTTCATCCAATAAATCAACTTGAAGCTTCAATTACAACTATATACTTTGTCTTTGTCACTAAACCAATAACTTTTTGCTGTTTGGAACTTTTCCAATTCACTGCACCATCATTCGCGGTAACGATTTATCCTAAAGTGAATTTGTTGTCGTCTTGGTCAGTCTGAAAAACTTGAGTCTGTTTAACCCTTTAGTTTTAATTTATTCCTACCATGAATTATGAATACATAATTAGTGTCGGTTAAGTACTTTAAGATGTTTTCACTGTCTTACAGTGATCTTCTCTAGAAGATGACTGATCAACATTAGGTCTCGTATATTTCGTTGCATACATGATAGTAACTCATACGATCCCTCTTTTATTGAGGACAATTTAAAGAGATACAATCCATGACTCATCATCATAAGACCTCTCTTGGATTTTGTCATGCTAAACACCTTTAGTATCGAATGAATATACGTTCCTTAGGTCAAGTCGAACATCTTTTTTTAAATCTATTTATATAAATTTATATCCTCAATTTATAGGATGCTCCTCCTAAATCATTCACGGAGGAATGTTTAGACAATTTTATCTTTACTGATTGTAGCACTTGTATGTCATTCCTTATCAGTAGTATATCAACATATAATACTAGGAATGTCACAGCGCTCCCACCGACCCTTTTGTACACACTAGGTTCATTCTCGTTTTTGATAAAATCAAACTCCTTTAATTGTCTCATCAAAAATGAATGTTCCATCTTTGAGAAGCTTGCTTAAATCCCTAAATGGATTGTTGTAGCTCAGATACATGATTTGCTTCAACTATTAAACAAATTCATCTGGATGTATCATACATACATTCTCTTTAATATATTCATTAAGGAAGGGCGTCTCCATGTCCATTTGCCAGATTTAGTAATAATAAAATACAATCAGAAGTAAAATCCAAATGGACTTGAACATTACTACCGGTAATAAGGTTTTATCACAATAGTCTTCTTGACTTTATTTGAAACCTTCCAAACAAGTATGGTCTTATAGGTCTCCACCTTACCATTTTCTCTAGTCTTTCTCTTAAAGACCCATATACACCCTTTAGGCATTATGCTTACAATAGGGTTAACCAAAGTCCACACTTGGTTTTTTATATATGGAGTCCATTTCGGATTTTATGGCCATCTGCCATTTCTCTAAGTGTCTACAACTCTTAGCTTTATCGTATATAACTGGATCATCATCCTCTATGATGCGTACCTCGTCATCATCATCTATGATGAATTCATACCTCCCAGGTATCTTTGGTACTATTCCAGATTTACGATTCAGTTATGGTGCAATAGGTCTATCTACTGGTTCCTCTATTTGACTTATAGTGCATTGTGGTTCTTGAACTCATTCAAGATCAACTATCCTCCCACTAGCCCCTTCAATGATAAATACTATTATCTTAGAAGGCAGCGTGTTTTGCTAGAAACACCTTTTGCTTAGTTGGGTTATAGAACATATACCCTAAACTTACTTTGGGATATCCCACAAATATGCATTTGTCAAATTATCCCAAGCTTATCTTTTGAAACCTTTTCACATAAGTTAGACAACCCCTTATCTTAACATACTTAAGATTAGGAATCTTCCTTGTCTATAACTCATATTGAGTCTTGGGGCCGGATTATTGAAGTTTGTAGATATGTAGCCATTTCTAGGGCATAACCCCAGAATGATACTGGAATGTTGGTAAAAATCATTATGGACTTCACCATGTCCAACATGGTATGATTTTTCCGTTTAGATACCTCAATCAATTATTGTGTATCAGGAAGCGTCTATTATGATAAAATACCATTTTGAGATGATCCAGAAACTCATTGAACAAGTATTCCTTCCTCGATCTGATCAAAGAATCTTAATAAATTGCCAATTTGTTACACTTTTGAATTCTTTAAACCTTTCAAATGATTCAGACTTGTATTTCATCAAATACCTATATTCAACTCTTTGAATAATCATCTTTTTTTCTTTTACTAGTTTATTCAATTTGAAAAATTATTTTCATGTAAGTCAAGTATGTAAAGTCCATTCAGTAAATTGCCAACACCATATAAAATATTTTATTATAAATAGAACAATTGTTGTTCTTTATTATAATATTAAAACCATCCATATGTAATACATAAATTAAAATAATAATTCTTGTAAGTGTTGGAACATAATAACAACTATTTAAACTAATGGACTTGCCTGTAAGCAGTGCTAAATGATAAATTCCTACGGCTAATGGACCAACCTTTCCTTCATTCCCCCACACAGGATTACTTATCCTATGTTTAGCTTTCTACTTCTGCTTGGTCCCTTCATAAATCTATATATATGTGAACCACAACCGGTATCAAATACCCAAGTAGAACATTAACTTATTGAAAGATATAATTCAATTATGAATAAACTGGTATTTGTAACAAAAGCTTCACTAAGCTTCTTCTGGTTAGCCTTTACAAGATTCTTCTTGCAATTCCTTTTCCAATGTCCAAGCTTATTGCAGTAGAAGCAAACTCATTTCCTCTCCGTATCAATTTTGTTCTTATTATTCTTTAATTTTGCGTTTCTTTATACCTTCTTTGAATTGTTCTTCTTTTTAGAAGATCCTTTGGCCCTCTTATAGCGCCCCCAAATTCGGGTCCCCAGAACCTCGGACATGGTGCGTCACGATAAATTATCTTCATACATATTCTATAAACTAATGCGGAATATATAAACATATATTATTTATTTCACAAGATTCTATATCATATCCCAAGGTCTGTTAACATTAACTGAATACACACCTTAAGTAATTAAAAAGGTTTACAACATTACTTGCATCAGATAACTAATAGTTATAATTGTATATAATCTACTCTTGGAGTTTGCATTTGCCACTGTCTTTCTTCGAGCATTCGTCTTATTCTGAAAATTTTATCATGATATAGCAAGGGTGAGCAACGACTTTGCTCAACAAGTTTAAATACAACAAGGATATATCATGATTAAAAGAAAGAATAAGCTTTTGAATTTTCAACAATATAATAATTGTGAAAGATCATAAATCAGAGTTTCAATAAATGAATGACTGAACCGAATAATGTTTAATGTCAACAAGGACCATGAACAACTTTAACTGAACCTTAGGGTAATGTAGGTGAACAGACTTTAATACCTGATGAACATATGCAACATGCACTAAGTGCGAATCAATAATCAGTATAGATGTGAATAATCAACAATAATTATTCAATACCATGCATTGAAAATATAACTCAAGTTTGAGTTAGAAAAAACTTGCTCAATAAAAGAGTATAGGAACTTGCCTGTATCGTCGATTACTGCTACGCAATATATTTTAATCGCTTTATTGAAAAGACCTATCAATTATAAGATTGATCTTTAAATTAGTATAACATAGTTATCTCATAATACTATTACTTTAAAAGTAAACCATCTACCAGTTAACCACATAGTCAAATATTAGATATCTTTAACACCATACTTATTTACAAATCTAAACCTAGCACACATCGAGTCTTTAATAGTATTCAATATAGTATACTGAGTGGTTTCCCACAACCAATCAATAAATTAGTTTTTGTCTCGTTTACACTGTTTTCAAAGTGAGTTAGATCGGTTACTAATTCGTATATACCTTCCACATATGAAGGAATCGTTTAGTCCCAGCTACTATACATCAACCATTAAAGGGTACGATTGCACTACCTTAGACTTAACATTTACACGTTCATTTATAAGTTCTTATTCTTACTCCGGTAAACTATTTCATAAGACTTAATATATCATTTCAGTAAACTAAAACCAAATTGTCATCCCTTCCTAACCTTTTTAGTTTCCATTTCAGCAAGCTGAAACAAAACTGACTTCTCTTCCTGACATTTCAGTTTCCATTTCAGCACCTTGAATTGTTCATTTCAGGAAGATGAAATATCCTTTTCACAAAAATACCAAATTATTTTATTATTTTTCTATTCTTTTCCAAACATATAAACATATATTTCATACACAAAAAGAATATTTCTAGAATTTTTAAACTCCCTTAAGTATTTTTCAAAAATCCATTTATAGTTAATTTCGTAAGAAATTAGCTACCTCACGCTAAACTCAGAAATTCCCAACTCTTGGCGGGATGTTACACATATTAACATGAGCTTCCAATTTAAATTTCGTGGCCATCAGAGTTATAGAACTCCGGTTATAGCAATTTTTGTTGGAAAAACGTAAATATTAAAATGGTCATAACTTGCTCAATTTAAGTCGGAATGAGCTCATTTTTGAACACAAGCTACTTTATCTCATATATTTTCATGTCCAAAAATATTGGAATTTATTTCAATTTTTAAGTGGACAAAACTGCCCCTGCAAAATAGTGACAGTAGCTTTTTGGCTATTTTTAGATTTAATATCCTTTGCTAAAATCAGTACACACGAAAATCTATAAAGGAATTTTTCATTGATTTCACAAGGAAAAATTAGAAGACTTGTATATCTTACTCCAGAAATTGACCACACTCAAAAATTCGAAATACACTAGGAGATATGGTCGTTTGAATTTTATGTTGCGTTTTCTTAAAAACTGATTTTTTCCATCTTTGATGATTTCTAAGAAAACTTCCATAACTCATATAATAACCAACATAACCCATCATTAAAACATCATAACATATACTAATATCTCATATACCCATGGATCTACCATGACCAATGATCTAATACCTCAAATAATCATCAAACACAAGATAAACACAATCAAAGCTAAGAAAAATTAAGTTTTCTTACTTTTGAACAACTTATTCCTTATTCCATACTTTAGATCTAACTTTTGATCATCAAAAGGTTTAGATCTAATATGACAAACTATTAATCACATATACCTAAGGTTTTAACCTTAAGATCAAAACTTTATAAAAATCAAAACTCAAATCAAACCAAAAAGGAAATTAGACTATACAAGTAGGGATTTTTGTTGTACCTTAGCTTTTCTTTCCTCTCATTCTTCCTAAAATTAATTAGGGAATTATAAAGTTTGCTTATCTTTTCTCTCTCTAACTTTTGTTTTGGCTAGATAAAGAAATAAGTGAGATGAAAGAGAAATGAAAGAGATGGAAGATATATTTTGTTTTACTTAATATAAAAAGTATGGATATATGATATATCTCTATACAAATCACCACATGCTTGCACCTCTCTCTCTCTCTCCCTCATAAAGTAAGTTAATGCTTGCAAGAAAGAACAAGTGTGTTGTCTCCATAAATTAAGTGACACCTCAAAAGTAAGTTAACAACTAAAGTAGCTAACAATCATCAAATTCTTCTCCCCTTTCTCCTCTCTTCCTTGTCCGGCCACTTGGCCTATTCTCCACTCAATTTTCTTGTTTTATTCATGCCTCAATTAATGACTATACTACCCCTCTCTACTTGGGCTAAAGTCTTGGGCTTGTAATTATTCTTTTGGGCTTGCCAATTTTACTTAGAATGCGTATTAATTAAAATTAACTTGGGCTCCCACCCATAATAAAATGGACCATTATTTTACTTGTCCCGTACATGATATATTAGGCTAGTCTAATAACTTAATTGCTATTAAATCACTTAGCTACAAGTCAAATGCTTAAATAAACAATTGGGCTACAAATTGGGCTACTTAAATAATTCCTTGGGCCATAAAATCAACTTAGTTTCATACTCTCTAATTTTTTATCATATTCTAATTATTTAGTTAGGGTTCCATTACACACCTGTAAATAAATTCATTACTCATATATCTTTAATTTCATAACCCAATTAGACTTGCTTTACTTAGGTTATAAAATTAATTATTAAAGATGTACAAAATAAATCTCTTAGAGTATTTAATTACCATACCTAATATATATATTAGGTTATATAATCTTATTCTTAATATTCCTTCAAATACACTCCATTTTTAGGGTTTAGAAATTTTATAACCCATATTTTCTCTATTCTCATTCAAATAGTAAACCTTATAGGTTCTACTTAAATTTTTTAATAAATCCTCAAATTTCCATTTAGGTTTTATTATTTTAACCTTTATTTAAATCATTTAAAATCTTATAAATTTTTGGATTGTCGCACCTCTTCCTATTCCTGGAAAAATCATCTACCAGTAACACTTGGTTTTCTTGGTTGGAAATGTAACTCTCAGCATTTTTCAACATGTTAGGCAAATTAATGAGACTAACATCTAGCTTTTTCATGTGAAAATTCACAAAAAATATGAAAAGGAGTCTGAAAGTTACTACAAGATCAAATCTTGGCTCAACTCTTCATCCGTGACAAAACCATGTTGTCCTAATTGTTCAATTAAATTGATAATTTTGAGAACATATGTTTTTATTATAGTACCATCGGTCATTCTACATCGGAAGAGCTCCTTAGATATTATAGAGACTTGAAATTTTGCTTTCCCTGGACTAACTTTATAGGAGGGTAAAAGTATAATTTCACCTCAGAAACAACCCCAAGGGAGGGCAGAAGAATCATTTCACCCTGAAGACAATCTCGTGGAGAAATCAAAGTGCAACGATGCCCAAACAAAATGTGGTTAGAACGGGGTTTATAAAGTTGAGAATGTGGCCACAAAAAGTCACCACAACAACTGTTGAACTATGAACTATCCAAGACGATGATCCTCGGGAACCGGAAGATACCTTTCAGCTAATTGCATCATCTTCCCGGAATCCGATTCAGTCAGACTCAACCTTATTTTGCCACCTTGCCCAAGGATATTTTGGGATTTTTGGGTACGAAGCTCAACTTTCACCTGATCAACACCCAAGGAACAAACTTTGAGGTGGCAAGGCTCACGGGGCCCACTTATAGCTGGATCCCATCCCTTTATCCAGCAGTCAGCAGCTTATTTGAAAAAAAAGTAGAGAAGTAAGAGAGAGAAGCTGATTCTAGAGAGAGAAACCCTTGGGTCTTAACATTTTACACTACATTTGAGTTGTTTAATCTTCCATCCTGTAGATCGTAAGTGTTTAGATTGATATATCTTGATCCCAAGATAAAAGAAACTTGTTCCTTTGATCCGCAAGGTTAAAAACACTTATTTTGGTCATTTCCTTTGTAAATGTAGTTCAATATACTAGATCTATGTTATATATTTTATGAATCAAGTTTAACTTGTTGTTTTACATATATTTTACACAGTAGTTGGTAGATCTAAAGATTTTACCTGTTATTTTGTGTGTATATAGTTGAAAATCAAGTCTGGAGACCAGATCTAAGCCGAATCTAGCCCTTTAAACGGTTATGGAGCTTGAAGCTCTAACCTATATGCTAGATCGGTTTAGATCTATGGTAGATCTAGAGGTTTTAATGCTTTTGGTCAGTCCCGGTCACCCCGTAGAGCCCTAGATCTATATCTAGAGGTGAGGGGGTCATAATGGCTCGGGATAGGGATTTCAACCAATGAAATCACCAAATCTCGAGTCTAGGATATCTTGTATATACATGTTTAAGTATATTAATGTGAGCCTAGGAATCCCAGAGGTGCAATCTAACAATTGCATCTCGACTAGATTCCCACGATGGACTTTCGTTTATGATGTAATATTTAAATAACGGTAAAATCGATGTATATGTAATTTTGGATCTTAAAACGAGTTCGAGGGGTTTGTCCCAAGAAATTAGATTTAAGATCCCGTGATAGTGAAAATTTATGATTATGGGTGTTCGGGTTCATTGAGATGGCTTTCATGCCAGATGATGATCCGACCCTTTTTGGCGCTTTCTTGTATGCATTATCACCCTAAAAGATTTTCTAATAAAAAACATACAAAGAGCTTTCATAGAGAATAAAGAGATCCAAGGATAGATATATTTAGGTTTAACAATTGGAAGTATCAAAGAACCTTAATTCCTATTTGATGAAGGATTCGAAAATCTTTTTTTCCAAAATATCTTTCCTATGTATATTTATCTTAAAAATGAACTTTTATCTTAATTGAATCCTTCGTGCATAGGTTTAAAGAAGTACAACACTACTTTTAAAATAACATTATAGATTCAAGAATAATGCTATCTAGGGATATATATTTAGGTTTAACAATTGAAAGTATCAAATATCAAAGGGCCTCAATTCCTATGTGATGAATGATTCGAAAATCTTATTTTCCAAAACGTCATTCCTATGTATATTTGTTCTAAAAATGAACTTTTATCTTAATCGAATCCTTCGTGCATAGGTCCAAAGAGGTGTTGGATTTGTATGAAATCATAGGCGCAATCAAATTACAAAAATTAGCGGAAGCATGGTATATCAGAGTTTAAAATTTCTACAAAACCATTACCCGAATCATCTTTATGCATATTATTAATTTAAAACGATAAATAAGAAGTTATGAAATTCATACCCTTGTAGAGCAAAGCTTCCACAGGTACAAGTTAAACTCCTTATTCTTCGCGATCTCCTAAAATTTTCGGGTTAGATTTCTTCCTTTGATCAACGTTAGCCACCCAAGTGTTTGGCCTCTAGAGGTGATCCACCAAGGAATTAATATAAATTATTCAAGAAGGAGGGTGGTTGGCTAAAACCTAGTTTTCTATCCTCTATAGAAAAAGTGTACTCTCCAACAATTGGAATTGCATCAACTGATATCTAACATAAGACTCATCGTATATATCTAATGGTCAACCCTTCTACTCCTATTAGAAATAAGGTCTCTTTTAATTTAATTAAACTTCTTTAATTAATTAGGCTTCCCAATATATTGGAATTAATTAATTTAACTCCTTTAATTTATTTGCCTCCTAATCTTATTAGGAATAAATGAGAGTACTAATACTAAATTAATTCCTAAACTCCTTTAAAAATTAAAATAATAATAATTGTAATAATATTAATAAGACTCCTCTTATTAATTTATATTTAATATTTCTAAAATATTAAATAATAAATATTAAGCTATTTAATTTATTCTATCACCATTGATTAAATTAATTACACTTAACATATTATTACGATTATACCATTACATTCTTAAATAATTATTCTTCCTTTTATGGTGTGACTCTTTAGGTTCTCCATATTAAATCTGTTGTGAATAAATCAATTAGAACAATTCTAATCTTATTTCAATTAATAAATTAAAGTAATAATCTATTTAAATAAATAACTATTTATTCTACAATAGGGATAAGCCTCCCTAGCGATCAACGACTTTCTAGATAATATAGATTTTAACATTAATCATAAAAGAACCTATAAGTAAATAGTTACCGTACAATTCAATCCTTCCACCAAATAATATCCCAATTAAATATAAGACATGAAATTACTGTCAATTCTTATTTTATTTAATTATATGTATTTTGATTAAAAAATGCACAACTCCAAATAATGCAAATTAGGAACTCCTTTCTAATTTCATTCTGCCTTGGCCAAGGACTACTAGGTTGTCATTTAACAAATCACATAGGATATATATCTTCTTTTACTAGAAGTGGTAGATTCATTATTGATCATTCATTATCTCCATATGTAACTCATTATACCCAAGCATACCCTTTGATATACCCTAAGGGTCTTAAAAAATAAGTTAAAGTATAATTCATTACATACAAGATACTATGATGATCTCAAGTCCAAGGATCACTTGTACTACTATCACATTAGGAATTCCTATTGACGGACAAGTAAAACTCTATTAGGTATTCCATAGCGAGTCACGTTCAGTGAACATATTCTCCAATAAGCACCTACATACTTGCTTTAATGTCTCCACATAAATGATCATGAGATCAATCATCCTCATCCTAATGAGCAAGCAACATATGTACCAATCTATCCGAATTTACTAATCCCTTTTTAGTAATCCCACGATTGTGAACTATTTTAGTTTTAAGCTTTCTAAGAATTTAGATTTCATTAGCAAGATTAACATCATGATTCTAAAAACATTTCTTAAAACTATGGGTTATTTACATATTATGAAAAATAATATCATGTAGATAATTAAATTCCATTAATAAGTTAATACTTTTATTAAAAAATAAATAAGATCGTCTCCAAAGTAGATGCTTTATCATCATACATGATTGACTTGTATGCATACTACTTTCAATCTCCCACTTGCACTAAAGCCAATCGTCCATGGTATCTCAAACCATCTTCTCTAAGTGACGATCAAACTGATGTTGTGTTAAAACTTTAGTAAATGGATCTGCAATGTTGTTTTGAGAGTCTACACACTCTAAGGTGACGTCTCCTCTTTCAATGATTTCTTTAATCAAAGTGCAGCAACACATGTTTAGATTCAAGATGAGACATAGGAACTATTCCTAGTTTTATAATGAAATTTTCATCCAAAACTTGAACTTGTAGGTTCACTTACAGTTATATACCTTGTCTTTGTCTCTAGACAACAACTTTTTGCTGTTTGGAAACTTTTCAATTCACTGCACCACCTTTCAAGGTAACGACTTACCCTATAGTGGATTTGTTGTCGTCTTGGTCAGCCTAAAAACTTGAGTTTTTTTAGTCCTTTAGATTAATTTAGACCCATCATGTGTCATGATGACATCCTTAATGTCAGTTAAGTACTTTAAGATGTTTATCATTGTCCTACAGTGATAATCTCTAGAATATGACTGATCAACATCAAGTATCATATATTTCATTGCATACATGATAGTAACTCATGTGATTTTATTGAGGACAATTTTAAAGAGATACACTCTATGGCTCATCTCAATGAGATATCTCTTGGAGTTTGCCATACTAAACGCCTTTAGCATCTAATAAATATACGTTCCTTGGGTTAAGCCAAACATCCCTTTCAATCTATCTATACAGATTTATATCCCCAATGTAGGATGTTCTACCCAAATTATTCATGGAGGAATGTTTAAACAACTTTATTTTGATCGATTGTAGCATAGGAATGTCATTCCCTATCAGTAATATATCATCAACATATAATACAAGGAATGAAACAGCGCTCCCACTAACCTTCCTGTACACACATGGTTCATCCTCATTTATGATAAAATCAAACTCTTTGATTATCTCATCAATAAGGATGTTTCATCTACGAGAAGCTTGCTTCAATCCATAAATGGATCGTTGTAGCTCATATACATGATTTGCTTCAGCCATTGAAACAAATCCATCTAGTTGTATCATACATACATTCTTATCTAATAATGTATATTTGAGGAAGGGCGTCTCCATGTCTATTTTGCCAGATTTAGTAATAATAAGATGCAATCGCAAGTAAAATCCAAATGGACTTGAGCATTACTTCAAAAATCTATTTTAGATTTTATGGTCATCTACCATTTCATTGAGTCTTTATTACTCATAGCCTGTTCATAATTCAATGGATCATCATTATTCATGACGTGTACCTCATCGCCATCCTCTATGACGATCCATACCTTTTAGGTATTTTCGGTACTCTTTCAGATTTACGAATAAGGTGTTGTACAGAAGGTGTTTCTACTTGGACAGGTTCATCAACTTGATCTGTAGTGGTTTGTGGTTCTTGAATTTCTTTAAGATCTATTTTCCTCACACCAGCCCCTTCAAGGATAAACTCCTTTTCCAAGAAGGCAGCGTGTTTCGCAACAAACACCTTTTGCTCTGTAGGATTGTAGAATAGTATCCCAAACTTTCTTTAGGATATTCTACAAACGTGCACTTATTAGATCTTGTCCCAAGCTTATCATTTTTAAACCGTTTCACATAAGCTACCCCAAATCTTAATATGCTTAAGACCAGGTTTCCTCCGTGTCCAGATCTCATATGGAGTCTTGGAAACGGATTTTGAGGGGACCTTATTTAGTAGATATATAGCCATTTCTAGGGCATGACCCCATAATAAAATTGGAAGATCGGTAACACTCATCATGGAATGAACCATGTCCAACAATGTTCGATTTATCCTTTCAGATACTCTATTTAATTGTGGTGTACCTGGTGGAGTCCATTGTGAGATTATACGATTATCTTTGAGACAATTGAGAAACTCACCGCTTAAGTATTCTCCACCTCGATCTGATCGAAGAATCTTAATACTCTTGCCTGTTTATTTTCTACTTCACTTATGAACTTTTTAAACTTTTCAAATGATTTAGATTTGTATTTTATTAACTACACATATCCAAATCCTGAGCGATCATAAGTGAAAGTAATAAAATAAGAATACATTCCCCGTACATTCGTTGTCATAGGCCCACAAGCGTCTGTGTGAACCAACGCTAACAACTCTGTAACTCTTTCTCCTTTTCCACTAAAAGGAGATTTAGTCATTTTACCTATGAGATAAGATTCAGAAGTTGGATATGATTTATAATCGTATAGCTCTAAGAGTCGATCCTTATGCAACTTGGATAATCTTATTTTATTGATATGATCGAGTTTACAGTGCCACATATAGGTATAATTAACATTATCTCTTTTCTTTTTCTTAGTTTATTCTATTTGAAGTATATTTTCATGCAAGTCAAGTATATAAAGTCCATTTCGCAAATTACCAACACCATATAAACATTATTTTTATAAATAGAACAACTGTTGTTCTTTATTATAATTTCAAAATCCATCCATATCTAATACAGGATTTGAAATAATATTTCTAATGATATTCGGCACAAAATAACAATTATTTAACTAAATGGACTTGCCCGTAGGCAGTGCTAAACAATAAGTGCCTACAGCTAATGCAGCAACCTTTGCTCCATTTTCCACTCGTAAGACAACCTCATCCTTGTTTAGCTATCTATTTCTGACCAGTCCCTGCAAAGTATTACATATGTGAGAACCACAGCCGGTATCCAATACCCAAGTAGAATTTTAACTTTCTAAAAAATTAATTTCAATCATGAACAAACCTTGATTAAAAGTCGAAGCTTCTCCAAGCTTCTTCTCTGCCAAAAACTTCTTGCAGTTCCTCTTCCAGTGACCTGGCTCGTTGTAATGGAAGTACATTCCTTTCCTAGCTGGATCAGGTTTCTTTTGTTCCTTTATGTTCACCTTACCCGTAGTCCTTCTTAGATTTCTTTTTTTCAGAAGATACTTTGGGTCTCTTCCTTTTCTTGGAAGAATCCACCATTAAAACATGGTTCTTCTTGGATGGGAAGTGACCTTATGCAGTTTTCAACTTGTTAAGTAATTCAGACAAGCTGACATCTAACTTATTCATATGGAAATTAACAACGAACTGCGAGAAGGTCTTAGGGAGTGACTGAAAGACTAAGTCTTGACTCAACTTTCCATCCATGACGAACCCAAGCTGTCCAAGGCATTCAATCAGATTGATCACCCTTAGGACATGAGTCTCAACGACAGTGCCCTCGGTCATCCGAGATAGGAAGAGCTCCTTAGATATCTCATATGTAGCAGTCCTACTTTGTTCACCATACAACTCCTTGAGGTAAAGCAACATAGTAGGAGCATCCATATTTTCATGCTAAAGCTAAAGCTCGTTATTTGTGGATGCGAGCATGATGCAATGAGCCCAAGATGCATCATTTTGCCACTTTACAATGGTGGTAATCTCTTCCTTAGTAGCTGTTTCTGGAACACTTCCAAGGACATGTGAATTTAGGACATAAGAAATCTTTTCAGCAGTGAGAACTATTCTCAGATTCCTTAACCAGTCCGTGTAATTCAGTCCTACTAGTTTGTAAGCATCAAGTATGCAACGCAGTGAATTTAGTGATTTTGACATTTTTAAATTTCTGTATGTGAAAAGATAACATTTTAGAAAACATTCATTTAATTAATTTTATATACCAAAATAAATTAGGTCTTTTTTTAAATTGGTATCTCCCACTATTTTCTTCAAACTATATTACCCTCATATATATAGTTCGACAAAATCTAATTAAAGATTTGCTATTGAGATTAAGGATCTCATTTCAAATGTATATAGCCTTGTGTGTGCACAACAAACCATATATAAATAAATAGGTAGAAAACTCTTGTCAATTACATCGACATGTAACTCCTTGTATTCTGCCTCTTAGATCATAATGATCAAGTGTGTGCACATCCGAACTAAAATGATTTAAGTTTAGTCCAACCTAACACTCCATATATTCAAAAAAGAAAAATATTGTCCATGTGTATGCACAACAAAATAATATTGTTCAATTAATTTTATAAGCTTCAAATGTGATTAAATTATATCTTAAATACTTAATACTTGCCTTGTGTGTGCACAACAAACTCATATTAAATATTTAACACTCTATTAATTTATCATCCTAGAAGGCGACGTTTGATATTCCAAATATCTTTGAACGCTGTAGACTTAATATAATTTACTTGAGGGGTTTGTTATTATTTGTCTCATTTTGTTTAGCGCGCATGCACATATATATATAAAATACGCGTCATTTTATTAAAATATGCGAAGCATGTTTGCATAAAATATAATATATATAATACTTAACATGCACATATAGAATACTATATTCTACCCAGATTGATTATGGACTTTTATTCTAGTTTGGTTCAATAGAACCACCAAGTGAACCAAAAGGTCAAACCTAGAAGTGCAAGAATTTAAATATAAACATAACTATTACATTTAAACCTGGGCTCCATTACAAGAGGGTCTTCATGCGCTCCTTGCTCCTTCGTCTCCAATTTCTTCAAGATAATTCTAACTATCTCTATTACATAAACTATTTAATTTAAATAGAAATCTTGATCAACGGTCAAATGGAAGTACATAAGAGAGAGATAAAATTTTACATTAAGAAAAAATCAGAGAAGACGAGGTACGCAGACCCTATTTAATAAAACTTATTCATTCAAGCATTCAACTAAAAATAAATCCAATCACATTGGTCAATAGTCCCATAATCAATCCCATTTATTATCATACATATCATCATATGTATCAATAAATAAACATTCATCTCATGAAATAAAACCATTCCATATATATATATATGAGTATCATTTAATGGACAATTTTAAATTGGATTAAATCCAATTTCAAGATTAAAATAAACCTTTTTTTTAATTATAAAATTATTAAAAATATAATATATAAATGTATATATATATATATATATATAATATAACCGTATAGATTATATATAACTGTTATTATATAATATATGTGATACCTCTCCTTTTAAAATCTTCCTGCAGGTTCATTCAGAAACCATATATATATAATATTCGTTAATATATATATTTATATGTATATATATATATATAAAAAGGTGGCGTGACTCCTTCCTTTTGAAATATGTAAGCTTCGGTCACTATCCACCTTTTAATAACCCACTAGTATACTTGAATCACGATGACTATATATATATATATATATGTATGTATGTAACCTGACTTAAAAAAACTTATAGGTTACCCACGAAAAACCACTGATAACAGCAGCGAAACGGAGAAAGCTTTTCATTTTTTTTTTCATTTTTTTTCTTAAAGAAAATATTTTTATACAATTAATTATGCTCGGTAAATTATTCTAAATACATACCCATATGTATATGAAATCAAAACAATTACTAACTGCATAAAGGTTTGGCTCTGATGCCACTATTGGGTTTGTACGAAATCATGGCGCAATCAAATTGCAAAAATTAGCAAAAGTATGGCATATCAGAGTTTAAAATTTCTACAAAATTATTATCCGGATCATCATTTATGCATATTATTAATGTAAAATGATACATAAGAAGTTATGGAATTTATACCCTTGTAAAGCGAAGCTTCCACAGGTATAAGTTAAACTCCTTGTTCTTCACAATCTCCTTGAATTTTTGGGTTATTTTTCTACCTTTGATCAGCGTTAGCCACCCAAGTGTTTGACCTCTAGAAGTGATCCACCAAGGAATTAATAGGAATTATTCTAGAAGGAGGGTGGTTGGCTAAAACCTAGTTTTCTATCCTCTATTGAAAAGGAGTACTCTCCAACAATTGAAATTGCATCAACTGATATCTAACATAAGACTCATCGTATATATCTATTGGTCAACCTTTATAATCCTATTAGAAATAGGGTCTCTTTTAATTTAATTAAACTTTTTTAATTAATTAGGCTTCCCAACATATTGGGATTAATTAATTAAACTCATTTATGTAATTTGCCTCCTAATCTTATTAGGAATAAGTGAGAGTACTAATATTAAATTAATTTCTAAACTCCTATAGAAATTAAAATAATAATAATTGTAATAATATTATTAAGACACTTCTTATTAATCTATATTTAATATTTTTAAAATATTAAATAATAAATATTAAGCTATTTAATTTATTCTATCACCATAGATTAAATTAATTACACTTAATATATTAGTACGATTATGTCATTACCTTCTTAAATAATTATTTTTCCTTTTATAGTGTGACCCTTTAGGTTCTCTATATTAAACCGGTTGTGAATAAATCAATTAGAACAATTATAATCTTATTTAAATAAATAAATTAAACTAATAATCTATTTAAATAAATAATATTTATTCTACAATAGGTATAAGCCTCCCTAGCGATCAACGACTTTCCAGATAATATAGATTCTAACATTAATCATAAAAGAACCTATAAATAAATAGTTACCGTACAATTCAATCCTTCCACCATACAATATCGCAATTAAATATAAGACATGGAATTACTATCAAGTCTTATTTTATTTAATTATATGTATTTCGATTAGAAAATGCACAACTCCAAATAATACAAATTAGAAACTCCTTTATAATTTCATTCTACCTTGGCCAAAGACTACTGAGTTGTCATTTAACGAATCACATAGGACATATCTCTTCTTTTACTAGAAGTGATAAATTCTTTATTAATCATTCATTATCTCCATATGTAACTCATTATACCCAAGCATACCCTTTGATATACCCTAATGGTCTTAAGGAATAAGTTGAAGTATAATTAATTACATACAAGATACTATGATGATCTCGAGTCCAAGGATCACATGTACTACTATCACATTAGGAATTTCCTATTGACAGGAAATTAAAACTCTATTAGGAATTCCATAGCGAGTCACGTTCAGTGAACTTATTCTCCAATAAGCACCTACATACTTGCTTTAGTGTCTCCACACAAATGATCATGAGATCAATCATCCTCATCCAATGAGCAAGCAACATATATACCAATCTATCCAGATTTACTAATTTCCTTTTTAGTAATCTCACGATTGGAAACTATTTTAGTGTTAAGCTTTCTAAGAATTTAGATCTCATTAATATGATCAACATCATGATTTAAAAAGCATTGCTTAAAACTATAGGTTATTTACATATTATAAAAGCAGCATCATGTAGATAATTAAATGTCCTTTAATAAGTTAATACTTTTATTAATAAATAAATAAGATCATCTCCAAAGTAGATGTTTTATCATCATACATGATTGGCTTGTATGCATATTACTTTCAAGAGGTACAACACTACTTTTAGAATAATATTATAGATTCACGAATAATAATTAAAATTGTCAAAGGATCTTGATTCTTATTTGACGGAGTATTTGGAAACTTTGTTTTCCTAAAACGTCACTGCTATATTCTTTTGTCTAAAATGAACTTTTCATTCAATCAAATCCTTCATGTATAGGTTCAAAGATGTACAACACTACTTTCAAATAACTCAAAATGAGGCTTAAAATAAACTTAATAAAATTAAAGCACTTAGTATAATAAAAGCCACACACACACACACACACACACACACTCACTTTATGCTTAGAAAATCAATAAGATGCGATAACCGTGTTTTCACGGAAGTCGGGGGGTGTCTAACATCTTCCCCTTACTTAAGTAATATGTTTGATGATAAAGCATATAATTTGTAACAATCTTATTCATTTATTAATAAAAATATTATTTAATTAAAGACATTTATTTATTTACATGGTGTTGTTTTTATAATATGTGATAAATTCATAGTTTTAAGCAATGCTTTTAAAATCATGATGATCATGCTAATGAGATCTAAATTCTTAAATAGCTTAAAACTAAAATAGTTCCCAATCGTTGGATTACTAAAAAGGGGATTAGTGAATCAGGATAGATTGGTACATACGTTGCTTGCTCATTGGATGAGGATGATAGATCTCATAATTATTTGTGTGGAGACACTAAAGAAAGTATGTAGGTGCTTATTGGAGAATAAGTACATTGAACGTAACTCGCTAATGAATACCTAATAGAGTTTTACTTTCCTATCAATAGGAATTCCTTTACTGATAGTAGTATAAATAATCCTTAGACTTGAGATCATCATAGTATCTTGTGCATGATGAGTTATGCTTTGACATGTTCCTTAAGACTCGAAGGGTATATCAAAGGGTATGCTTGGGTATAATAATTTATACATGGAGATAATAAATAATCAATAAAGAATCTACCGCTTCTAGTAAAAGAAGAGAATGTCTTATGTGATTCGATAAATGGCAACCCAGTAGTCCTTTACCAAGTCAGAATGAAATTAGAAAGGAGTTTCTAATTTGTATTATTTGGAGTTCTGCATTTTAGAATCGAAATATATATAACTAAATAAAATAAGACTTAATAGTAATTTCATATCTTATATTTAATTGGGACATTGTATTGTGGAATGAATGAATTGTACGGTAACTATTTACTCAAAGGTTCTTTTATGATTAATGTTGAAATTTTTATTATCTGAAAAGTCGTTGATCGCTAAGGGGGCTTACCCTTATTGTAGAATAAATGTTATTTATTTAAATAAATTAATAGTTAATTTATTTATTTAAATAAGATTAGATTTGTTCTAATTGATTTATTCACAGCCGGTTTAATATGGAGAACCTAAAGGGTCACACCATAAAAGGAAGAATATTTATTTAAGAAAAAAATGGCATAATCATAATAATAAGTTAAGTGTATTTAATTTAATATATGATGATATAATAAATTAAATAACCTAATAGTTATTCTTTAATATTTAGAAATATTAAATATAAATTAATAAAGGAGTCTTATTATTATTATTACTATTATTATTATTAGTTTAATTAATTCTTAAAGGAGTTTGGGAATTAATTAATGATAGTACTCTCATATATTCCTAATAAGATTAGGAGGCGAATTAATTAAAGGAGTTTAATTAATATTCCTAATGAGATTATTAAGCCTAATTGATTAAAGGAGTTTAATTAATTAATTAATGAAAAACCCATATCCCAAATGGTTTAGTAAGGTTACCTACATCTATAAATAAGAGGAGCCTTATTTGGATTTGGGGTTAATGATCTTTCCAAGAGTTGAGAGAGAATATATTTCTATAGAGATAGAAACTAGAGTTTTAGCCAAACACCCATCTTCTTTAATTATTGTTCTTCCTTGGTGGATTACCTTTAGAGGCCAAATACTTGGGTGGCTAACGTTGACCAAAGGAAGGAACCAAAACCGGAGAACTAAAGGAGAACGCGAAGGATTTGGAGTTGAACTTGTACCTGTGGAAGCTTAGTTCTACAAGAGTATGATTCTATATTTTTTTATCTTTTGTTTAATGAATAATTATGCATAAAGGATGATCTGGGGGTAAGGTTTGTAAAATTTTAAAAATTGGTTTTACCATGCTTTCGCTACTTTGATGCCATTTGATTGTGTTCATGAATCTTACAAACCTAATAGTGGCATCAGAGTCAAACCTTTATACGAGTTATTAATGGTTTTGATTCCATATATGTATGGGTATTGTCGACGTCGGGAAAAAATCATGTCGCGTTGGACGGAATCTTTCTCTTTTCCTAACTCTTTTGTTTTCTACCCTTATTTCCTTATCTGTTTTGTTAAGGGTGAAAAGGTTTTTTTAGGAAAAGGCCAACATGTTTCATGTCGACGATTTGAACGATTTACAGAATCGCCAGTTGGTAGATTTGAAATGGTTGTACCAACTCAACCGAATTTTGTTTAAAAGTAGGCCAAATAACTGGACACTGTGGAAATTAATATTTGAAATTGAAATTCTAAGTTCGGGGGCTTGGTTAAGTGGGGGAAAGGTGTTAGGCACCCCCCAACTCCCGTTAAAACACGGTACCACATCTTTCTAATATTTTTCTTTTTATTTGCAATGTGTGTGTATGGATGCTGGAAGTAATTGAAGCCTACGTTTGATTGATTTGAAAGTAGTGCATTGCTTTGTTGAACCTATATACGAAGGGTTTGATTTGGTTTGCAAAAGTCCATTTTTAGACAAGATATGAAAATGATGTTTTGAAAGGTGGTTTTCAAACCCCTTAGGCTCTCATAGGAATAGAAGCCTTTTGATACTTCTATGTTTATTCTTTTTAGCCTTTGGCTCAATTTATATGGTGATTGTCGGGCTGCAAAGCATCCTCGACCACAAAATATATACAAGTGTCGGTCTTCTCATGGACATGACAGCCATCGGAGTGAGTCTAGCACGACAAACCATTATTTCATTATGTTTAAGACCTTAAACCTGCATATCCGTTTTAAGGTTTTTTAGATGTACATTTTTACAGAAAAACTGGCAGGGTACATTTGTAATGTAGAGTTTGTCCATCGTGAGAATCAGATTCTGATCAGTTTGATCATGAATCCCACGATTCTTAGGCTCACAAAAGGAGGCCAACAAAACCTACACAGCACAGATACTTATAGAAAATGTATATTTACATCCAGACGTCGCAAAAAACCAAGGATTCATCAGTCAAATCCTGGCATACGTAGCCAAAGCTTCTCGTTCCCAATAGATAGCGATCTAAGGGTCACGGGGTTGATTTCATATTTAACAAAACTATAAAGAAAGCTATGTTTAAATAAATCTTAGCCATTCTAGCTTCTCAGTTCCGGTTGGACCTATTTTGAACCAGTTTGAAAGATAGAAAAGGCTATATTTAAAAAAATCTAAACCATCAAATTTATATTAAACAAATTCATATCAAATGAATAATTAAAACAAATATTTAATCACAATAAATAAAGAATATATATATATATATATATATGTAATTATATATATAAAAGCTATAATGGGCGACGGATTTCCAATTTTATGCTCGAACAGAAATGTAAATATATATATATATATATATATATAAGATTTTGGCAGGTTAGTATACATCCCAGTGATAGGTACAAATCTGCTTTTACAGCTCCTTTTGGTCATTACGAATGGATTGTTCAACTATTTGGACTAAAAAAATGCTCCTACTAAATTGCCAGAATATCTTGAACGATATTCTAAACCCATTTAGTCATTTTATCATTGTTTATATTGACGACATTCTCGTTTTCTCCAAGTCAATTGATGAACATCATAAGCATTTGAGTTCATTTTTTAAAACAATCAAAGTTAATGGTCTGGTGTTATCCCCTACTAAATGCAGTCTTTTCCAGACTAGAGTCAAATTCATTGGTTATGATATTAATCATAGTCTTGTCTGACCCATTCAGCGTGTCATTCAATTTGCAGATAAATTCCCTGATAAAATCATTGATAAAACTCAACTTCAGCGATTTTTAGGATCTCTGAACTATGTCGGTAAATTCTATCAAAATCTCAGAAAAATTTGTAAACTTTTGTTTCAACATTTACAAAATAATCCCCTTCCTTGGACTGATGAACACACATCTCTCGTCCAACAAGTCAAAAAGTATGTTAATGTATTGCCTTGTCTTGGCATCTCTAATGAGTCTGCCTTTAAAATTGTTGAAACTGATACTTCCAAAATCGAATTTGGAGGTATTCTGAAGTAGAAATTAACCCCTGCTTCTTCTGAGCAAATTGTTCGGTTTCATTCCTGTGCATGGAATTCAACCCAAAGCAATTATAGCACGATTAAAAAAGAAATTTTAGCATTAGTTTTATGCATTAATAAATTTCAAAATGATTACTAAACCAAAATTTTTTAGTCTGAATTGATTGCAAATCTGCTAAATATATTTTGGAAAAGGATGTTAAAAATATAGCTGCTAAGCATATTTTTACTAGATGACAATCTATATTAAGTATTTTTGATTTTGTTATTGATAACAGCAGTTTACTAAACAATGATAAAATGACTAAATGGGTTTAGAATATCGTTCAGGATATTCTGGAATTCACTAGGAGCATTTTTGAATCCGAATGGTTGAACAATCCATTCGTAATGACCAAAAGGAGTTGTAAAAGCAATTTTGTACCTATCACTAGGATGCATACTAACTCGCCAAAATCCTGACTTAAGGTCAAATTTACTAAAAATGGCAGCATTACTAATTCTACTGAGTAGATCTTCTTTGTTAGGCAATGGTTACCTAATCCATTCTATGACCTTGTTTAATGGTTTATAATTGATGACTAGTCTAGGGACACCTCTCCCCTTCTCAGCTTCGCTATTAACATAAAAAGCAGGACAAGACCAGGGTGACTTACTAGGTTTAATTAATCCTTTTAAAAGCAAATCATTAATTTCTTGCTTACAAAGTTCCATTTGTTGATGATTCATTTGTATAGGTCGAGCCTTAGTAGAAATTAAATGTTCTTTAAATTCCTTAGCATAAGGTAACCTTACAATATGCTTTCTTCTGTGCCAAAAAACTTTTGGTGAATCAGAACAAAGGTTTTTACTCATAAAACTCTTAAGGTCTTCTATTTTATTCTAAATTTTTTCATGTAGAAGAAGATTTTCAACCTGTTTATATTTAATTTCTTCCTTCAAGAATTTTAACTGAGTTGTTTTGCAATTTAATAGATTTAAAGATTTTGAAATAGACTCATCTTGAATAAATTTCAAATCTCTCTCTTAGGGTTGAGTAATAAATTTAAATACTACTTCTTGACCCAAATGTTCAGTGGTTAGTCCACTATTATTAGTAAATGGATATAATAAGTATATAAATGGAAGACCCAAAAAAACCTTATCTGTCAAATTGCGAATTATAACAAAAGTGATTTTAAAACACATATTATCTTGACAAATATGTACTTTAGAAAGTTTATATTTTATTCCAACTTACTACCATTAGAAGAGTTTAATCTCTCACCAGTTTTCTTATAAAACTTAGTAGGAATTAATCTTTCTTGAATTCAATTAAGATCTGCACCAGTATCAACTAAAGCAGGAAGCTCAATTGTAAAAGTTTTATCGATAACTAGCTTAATGATGATATACTATTTTTGAATGGTAACATCCTTTAATCTTTTCAAAGAGTAACCTTGAACCATAAGAATTGATTCCTTTTTAGCGGTAGAAGATTCAGAGCTTTCTTCCACTACTGATGATTCAGAGATATGAAGATCTGATTCTTTAGTTGCTAATTTGTTCATTTCGTTTCTTAAATTAGAAATTTCAGTTTTAAGACTTCAATTTTTTTTAAGCTTGTTGACTTCTTGATGTAATTAAGGAAGGGTAACTTCTCTATTAGGAGTTTTAAATCTTTCTAAGATTTTATTAAGACTGATAACGGGTTTTTCTTTACCTTTAACAATCTTATTTTTCTCTAAATTGGTTTTAGTCAACAATTCCTTTAACTGTTTCATATATCGTGATTTTAACTCAGGATCAGTAATTTTACTGATTAGGTCAATTAACAAGGAGCTCTCTTCATCTTCTTTATTAAGAACATTAATCGTTGTATTGCAGCAATCAGATCTGCAATTATCTGTGCATAAAGTGACTTCATTTTCTTCACATTCAGTTTCCTTATTATTATTGCTATCAGAAGAAATAAATTCCCACAGTCATCATCAGATGATCATTCATCCGACAAAGTAAAAAGCAGAAGTAAAGATGCCCAGACAACTTTACTTTAGCTTTAGTAAAAGTAATTTTCTTTCGTAAATGTAAAAGTAATTAACTTTAACTTTAGTTAAATGTTTTACTTTAGATAAATGTTTTTACTTTAGTTAAATGTTTTTACTTTAACTTTAGTAAATGTAAAAGTTATTTCAGTAAATGTAATAGTAACTTTTAGTTGTATTTAAAGGAACTCAAGTGTTAGAGTTCCATAGGTTCACTACCTCAGGTTTCATTTCTATGAAACCTCCCAGAGGTCTCTCCTCCATCTCTCTATCTTCTAGTAAGATGAAGAAGAAGTTCTTATCCATCTCTCTTCCATATTGTAATCCAGTTAAGATGTAATCCTTCCTCAAATGTTTATAAATAAAAGAAAGAGATTACTTTACCGATACACCGGTCATCTTTTAGGTTTCTTTTGTCTTTTAAAGAATTTATTTTAAACCTTAAATTCGTAATTTAACACAACCTGAAATTGTTGAAATACTAACTAATGGATTTACTGGTGTCCTTAGTTCTTGGTGGGAGAAACACTTTGATGAAGATGCAAGGCACTCTATAATTCATGCGGTTCAATTGGATGATGAAGGCCATCCAATCTTCAGAGAAGATATTGGTTTTGGTCCTCTTGATGCAGTAAATACAGTAAAATTCACCAGAATAAAACATTTTATAGGAACTCCCAGTAATATTACTGAGAGAATTCATGATCAGTTAAGTAATCTCACTTGTCCCACTCTAAGTGATTTTAGATGGTTCAAAGATGTTTTTATTTCTCGTGTCATAATGAGGAACGATAGTAACAAGCCTTTCTGGAAAAAAAAGTTTATTAATGGTCTTCCTAATTTATTTGCACACAAAATTAAAGAAGAACTCAGTAAAAATTTAGGATATATTGATTATGATAACTTAACTTATGGTGATATAATTAGTTATATTCAAAAAATTGGTTTGAAAATGTGTATTAATTACAAGTTTGCTAAACAAGATAGTAAAGATAAAAATAAAGCTAAATACGAACTTGGAACTTTCTGCGAACAGTATGGTTTACCCCCGTTTTCTCCCTCTAGAAAAAAGCATCGAAAAAAATATATTGAAAAAAGCAGAAGAATAAGCATCATAAGAAAAGATCTACTCAGTCTAAAACACAAGATAATTATTATGAAAAACCCAAATCACGTAAGAAAATTCATAATAAAAAATCAACCCAAAAATCTAAAAAATATGACAAGAGTAAAATCACTTGACATAATTGTGGTTAGAAAGGTCATTATAAAAATGAGTGTAAGATTAAACAAAAATTGAGTCAGTTAAATATTTCTGTTGAAGACACTGATAAGCTTTTAGAATTAATAAGGGTAGAGAATGACGTTGACAGCAACGAAAATTCTGATATTCCTTGTTCTTCTGATAGCAATAATAATAAGGAAACTGAAAGTGAAGAAAATGAAGTCACTTTATGCACATATAATTGCAAATCTGATTGCTGCAATAAAATGATTAATGTTCTTAATAAAGAAGATGAAGAGAGCCCCTTGTTAATTGACCTAATCAGTAAAATTACTGATCCCAAGTTAAAATCACGATATATGAAACAGTTAAAGGAATTGTTGACTAAAACCAATTTAGAGAAAAATAAGATTGTTAAAGGTAAAGAAAAACCCTTTATCAGTCTTAAAAAATCTTAGAAAGATTTAAAACTCATGATAGAGAAGTCACCCCTCCTGAATTAAATCAAGAAGTCAACAAGATTAAAAAAGAAATTTTAAGTCTTAAAACTGAAATTTCTGATTTAAGAAATGAAATGAACAAATTAGCAACTAAAGAATCAGATCTTCATATCTCTGAATCATCAGCAGAGGAAGAAAGCTCTGAATCTTCTAACGCTAAAAAGGAATCAATTCTTATGGTTCAAGGTTACTTTTTGAAAAGATTAAAGGATATTACCATTCAAAAATGGTTTATCTTCATTAAGCTAGTTATCGATAAAACTTTTACAATTGAGCTTCCTACTTTAGTTGATACTGGTGCAGATCTTAATTGTATTCAAGAAGGATTTCCATTCTTAGGCCTGGACACAAATGTAAATATATATATATATATATATATATATATATATATATATAAAAGTTGTAAAGAGCCAAGGAATAATCTAGGCTAAGCTAAATGTAAATATATATATAGAAAAGCTGTAAAGGGCCGCGGATTTTCAATCCCAAGCCCGTACAGAAATATAAATATGAATATATATAAATATATATATATATATATATATATATATATAAGCGGTAAAAAGGCCATGGATTTCTAATCCAGACCAAACTGAAATATAAATGTTAATATATACAGTTAGTATATATATATATATATATATATATATATATATATTAAAGCAATAAAAGCTACGAATTTAGCAATCAAGGCCAAACAAAGTAAGAAAAATTTATATATATAATTATATATATAAAAGTAGTAACGGCCATGGATTTGCAATCCGGGCTTGACAGAATGAAAAGTTAGTATATATAAAGTTAAATATATACATAATTAATTTGAAAAGGCCACAAATCAGCAATCCAGGTCATGAAAGTTAGCACATATATGTATATATATATTCATAAAAGTGAGTAAAAGTCACGGATCGTCAATCTAGACTGTGCAAATGCAAAAAACGTATATATGTACTAAAAAGTACTAAAAAGTAAAAAAAAAAGGGCCACAGAACTGAGTTAAACTGAGTTTCAGGCAAAAACAGAGGATGAAACTTTACGTGCACGTGTATAAATACGTAATGAAGTATGAAACGAGTTTTGATCATAAAAATACTTACAATGGACTGCTATACAGCTTTTTGCCACTTCATAGGCTTCAAACGGGCGTTTCCACCGGTTAATTTTTGGTATGTTATAGTATATGAGTATATTTATGTGTTTGAGTAATAAAATGTAGGTTTGGAGTACTAGAAGTCGGGCTAGAAAACGAAATGGGCGGAGTTTCAGAGCGTTTTCTATTTTTTTTTCTTTTGTTGGCAATGGGGAGGCTTGTATTTAAAGACTCGATGGGAGCGGGTATACCTGCGACAGCCGCGAGTCTACCTGTGGGTCCGTGTGGCAGGCACCACTTGGTGGGTCCCGTTATCTCAAAGTACGTGCACTCCAAGCAATGCGATGTCAGGTTCAAAACTTTTTAACTTTTGATCGGAGCGTTCGTTTGAGGCGTGTAATACCTTTTCGAAAAGCCCTCGCCGAGAGCGTCACAATGACATGGGACTAAACCTTTTACAAGTCCAAGAAGACGGGTTCATAATCGAATCTTCATTTTTTTTGCAGTTTATCCGTTGAGCTGTATTGTGCTGTTTTCACTCGGGATAAATGTTATGGTTCTTTTTGACCTTGATTGCATCAATTTGGCTTGATTATGATCGAAATTGCTTCAAGTTGGTAAAATGACCATTTTGCCTCTTCAGGGGTTGTCTCTTGTACTGGCACGGTCTTCGACTGTTTTCCCGGGGTTATTTTCGAGATTTTTATCCCAGTCAATTCTGTTTATCCTCAGTGTTATCTTCGAGGCTGACTTGGTTTCCCCGGGTTGGCTCTGGGGATGATGTGATGCTTCGGGGTTGTCTCTAAGGTTGAATTGATCTCCCGGTGCTATCGTCGGGGCTCTTGTACCTCCCGGGTTGTGACCGGGGCTTAACTTGACATCCCGGTGTTGTCGGGGTTTGACTTAACATCCCAGTGTAGTGATCGGGGTTGAGATTGACATCTCGGGGTTGTCTCTGGGGCTGCTTAACATCCTGGTCTTGTCACCGTGGCTTCAGCTGACATCCCGATGTTGCCGGGGTCTGACTTGACATCCCGGTATAGTGACCGGGGTTGAGCTTGACATCCTGGGGTTGTCACTGGGGCTGCTTGACATCCCGGTATTGTCACCAGGGCTTCACTTGACATCTTGGTGTTGTCGGGGTTTGACTTGACATCCCGATATAGTAACCGGGGTTGAACTTTCCATCGCAGGGTTGTCGCCGGGGCTGCTTGACATCCATGTATTGTCACCGGGGCTTCACTTGACGTCCTGGTGTTGCCGGGGTCTGACTGACATCCCGGTGTAGTGACCAGTGTTGAGTTTGCCATCCCGGGGTTGTAGCCGGTGCTGCTTGACATCCCGGTATTGTCACCGGGGCTTCACTTGACATCCTAGTGTTGTCATCGAGGCTTCACTTGACATCCCGATATAGTGATCGGGTTTGAGCTTGACATCCCGGGGTTGTCGTCGGGGCTTCTTGACATCCCTGTATTGTCACTAGGGAAAAAGATGGTTCTACCCTCCTGCAGGGTTTATAACAGGAATGTAAAAATTCGAGTGTCTACAAATGCCCTTCTTTATCATGTTTATTCAATGCAATGAAATGAACAGGATAAAGATTGCTAGACATTGGAAATATGATAGATGCAAATGTAATGCAATGCATGGCATAATATTTTATGAATGTTAGATACCTTTGAGGGGGTAGGGCTATCATTGGTTGTTTATGTTATTTTCTGCTGGGGATAACGTTATCCGTGATAACCCTTGGTGCTAGGCTATCATTGTATGTTTACGACATTTTCTTATGGGGATGACGTTATCCATGATAGCCTCTCTTTTTTTATGAAGATTTTCTCTTGCCTGATGCCATGCGATATTTCTGAACTCGACGTTGGGGTTGTCATCAACACTCTTCCCCTTCAGATAAGCTTTCTGACTTCTTTCTCCGCTGAGGATATTCTTTTTATGATGAGTTATCTTATTGGAGATTCTCGATGCCTATCCTGATGATAGCTCCCACCGGTTAACATCATCAGACCTTTCCTGACGCTACGTTGGAGTTGTCGCCAACAGTTTTGAATTATCATTCAGTTGATGCCTATGTTCCTGTGGATGACTATACGACTGATAGTTTACACTGGTCTATTGACCTTGACTCGATACCGACTCGAGCGGTAGTTTACAGAGTTTGACCACCGCCAAACCTCCTCGGTGCCTACTCAAACGGTAGTTTGCAATGGTCGGTTGAATTGTCTATCCTTCTCGATGCTTCCTCTATTAATTTGTATAATAGATTCCATCATCTATCCTCTATGGGGATAAACTTATACATTATTTTCATTACTGGCTCATTCCCGATGCTTCGCTGGAGTGATCGCCAACGGTTGATAGTGTCATACCTTCTAACATTCGCTGAAGTAGCCTTCAACGGCTGGTATCACCGAACCGTTCCCGATGCTTCGCTGTAGTTGTCGCCAACTGCTGATTGTTTCAGACCGTTTGACCTTCGCTAAAGTAGCCTTCAATGGCTGATACCACCGGACCGTTCCCGATGCTTCATTAGGGTTGCTACCAACGGTTGATAGTGTCAGACCCTTTGACCTTCGCTGAAGTAGCTTTCAACGGCTTATGCACCAGATCGATCCCGATGCTTCGCTGAAGTTGTCGCCAATGGCTGATAGTGTCAGAACTTCTGACCTTCGCTGATGTAGCCTTCAACGGCTTCATCACCTGATCGTTCCCGATGCTTCACTGGAGTTGTTGCCAACGGTTGATTGTGTCAGACCCTCTGACCTTCACTGAAGTAGCCTTCAATGGCAAATATCATCGGACCATTCCCGATGCTTCGCTGGATTTGTCGCCAATAGGCTGATAATGTCTGTAAGAACCCAAATTTTCAAAAATTATTAATAATAAGAATTTAATTAATAAAATTCTTAAGGCATGAGATGGGTTCGAATAGGAATATATATATGTGTGATATGAGGTATGTAGTATTGTGTTACATAGGGTAATATGAACTATGTACTATGTGATTTTTGGTGTTTAATAAATATATTATTAATATATATTTGTTCATAAAGAGGCAAATTATTGGGATTGAGAAGACGGATAAGAATTATATATCAATATTAAATAATTTATAAAAATTTTTTTATCATAGTAAGTTAGTGACATTAAATATCTTTGACGAATAAGCACCATCTTCTTGAGTATATATGCTAGTGATGAGTATTATTGTAATATATATTATTATTAGTGCTTAAGCTATTTATGGATGGAGTGAGATAGTAAAGCATGAATTAGTTGGTTAAGGGAATTAACTAATAAGTATAAATATTGGTTAATCGAATAATATATAGCCTTGTGTGGCAATGGTAAGGAATGAGAAAGAATTAGTTCACTTACATAATACGGTGAATTAATATTTGTGTTTAACCTAAGAAAAATAAAATGAATATTTTGATATTATTAATATATTACATAGTATTGTAATATATAATAAGGTTAATATGTGGAAGATAAGTGAGTAATCAAGGAAGGGAACCAATATATTTATAGATAAATATTGGTTAGAGACGGAGGTATTATATATAATATGGCTAAGAGAAAAGATTAAAGAAATTATTTTGGAGACAATTTAGTGAAAGGGAAGAGAAATAAATATTGTATATTTTTGATAAAGGATATTAAAATAATTTCTAATATTAAATTATTTTAATAAAAGAGGGAATGTTATTTTTAATAATAATAATACCTTATATATTTTTGTATGAGGTAATAGGTATGATTAATTAATATGGTAAATATATTAAAACATATTTGCTATATGTAAATAAATTGATGAAAATAATTTACTAAAATAGAAAATAAACTTATTATCTATTTTCTATATATAATATGTGTACATGTGTGGTATATGCAGCTATTTCAAAAATGCTTAGATATTATATTTAAATAATATCTTAAGTAAATGAGTAAGTCACTTTATTGTGATTAATGCCTCTATTGAAGAAAATGTAATAAGAACATTTTATATCATGTTATGCCGGAGTACATAATTCTTATAATAGCAATGTATTTCCAATAGAGTTTAATTTATAAAAGAAAACTAAGTTATTTTAATAACTTGAGATGCTATATTACCGTAAGTGTTATAAGTAATATTTGAATATTTCTATTCGCGATATATTTATATATGTGAACCTTGTGATTTAATAGTTCTAAGTAAATTGAACATGTGGTGGGTAAGTAATGTGGTGGAAATGAATAAGTATTGAGAATGAAAAATAAGCTTAATGTAAGCTTGTGAGATATACCTAGTGTGGAAATGTAGTAGAATGAGCATTCATTAAATAATTTAATGAATGAATAGTTAAAGGAATTAATTAGTATTATTATAGCAATGATATGAAATGGAGTGTAACACTTCAAGGTAGCTATGTAATATAGAAACTATATGGTAAAATGAAGGGAGTCACATGGATTACATAAATAATGTGACGAATTGTTATATACATTAGAAATGTACCTTGTGCAACGTTATCTTAGACTAAATAAATCATAATTATTTCAATAAGTAAATATAATTGAAATAATGAAGTCTGTAATAATGTGAAGTGATAGTACTCAATTCAAACATAATTTGATATTATCAAAATGTACATGGAAAATTATGGGTTGAGAATACCCAACTAAATTATATGTAACCCAATTAAAATATTAATTTAACCAATGTACATGAAGTACATTATTATACACATGGGTATACTTTTTATATGTGGGTGTACATATATGTAGATTTGTGTATATGTGACATAACGTTATTAGTGTAGCAAGATTAAGTTGTTAAAATTGACTTAATAAGAAATAAACCTATGTATGCTTGCATGAATTTGCTAAAGCTGAGTAAACAAAAGGCTTGTCCCAATTAGATAGTCCCATTGCTCTTCACACGTGAATAGGCCTTTGGCCTATCCTATATCTAAGTCTCAAACTCAGTGAATTGCAAATGGTAGTGATGATGAAAGGGGAGTGGGCATCATGATGGAATCCACCAACTATCAACAACTCTCCCTTGACCAATGTATTCTTATCATTCCCGTTGGTTTGAAATGTTGGAGAATAGCAATGTCTGTGTAATGCATTGTCTATAAATGGAGCTCATTTCTTCTCATCTCTAATTGCTAAAATTTCTATTAAGTAGAGCTTGTGTGAGAATTGAGAGTAAGTATATATATATATATATATATATATATATATATATATCATAGTAGTGAGAGTCTGAGATTGAGGAAGATTGAAGCAGCAAGTTCAATTGGCTAATTGCAAAGGTATAAGATTGCTTCTTGTTCTTCATTAATGTTTACTGTCAAGTTTTAGATTCTTGAATTTAACATGAATTGATTAATTGTTGAGTTAGAATAAGTTTGTTAAGTGTTTTATGAGTTATATACATGTTAGAACTATTATATAGTTGCTCAGAATCGATTTACTGTGGAAAATTCTGAGTTTGGGCTGGTTTCTGCTAAGCATAACAGTTTCTGGCCAGGCCAGACAACGGCACAGCTGCGCCAGTTTTGTACTGGGCAGCGGCGCAGCTGCGCCAGGCCTTGAGCCTGCCTTTTTATTTTCTGTTGCAGTCTGTTCATTCTAGCTCGGTTGTTACCACTTAGAGAAAACATGAGGACATGATAATATGCATATATGAATATCTTGGCGTAGCATTATGCATGTATAACCATATCAATATGTATTATGGAAGAGAAACTTATATTTTTTAAATTAAACATACAGTTTCAAAAATAAAATTCGACATATACGTGTGACGTGTATATGCTGACTTTTGAGCATGATTGTATGGTTTAAATATGCATGTAATGTGAATCTAAAGTAACATGCATAACTATGTTAATACACTCTATTGAATAAAAATGTTTATAATTTAGAAGTGAACTTAGAACGGTTAAAGTGAACTTCGTCACAAACATATCATGTGAGCATTCTAATTTTTGTGAACATGATCATATGGTCTATATTGACATGAAAACTACGTTTAAAGTGTGTTCACACACTAGCATACGTGATTGCAAGATTCAGACGATTTCGAAATGAGAAACTTAAGACTTTTAAAAACAAACTTGACAAAGACTTGAGTCTTTTTGATTCTGACCATTTGAGAATGTATATGTGGTTTATATATGAGTTCTAAGACATGCGAGTTATGAGCACAAGGCACTTAACATGTATTATGATTCCTTGTTGACTTAGTGTGACTTTCAATGAGAAAACCTAGAATGTGAATGGTAATAACATCAAGCATTGTGTGAGTTACATTATGATCATGCAAGCATGTATATTAGGATTTCATTATGCCTATAGACAAGTTGACATAAGCATCATGTGATGAAACATGGATTTCACCTATGCACGCATATCCAAGAAAATAAATTTCTAAGGCATGAACTATGTGATTAATGTATACATGTGTAGTATACGCACAAGCATGACTACTTAAACATTGTTTGGTCTTGTTAAGTGGTAACATGACTTTAGTAGCTGACCATGAAGCATGGACTTGATTTACTTAAGGTATATGAAAGTCCGGCATGAAAACCATGTAACTTTGAATTGGATTTGAATGTACATGCTAGGTTTCAAACTTGAGTTAATGACCCTATAGACATATGTACGTAATGGATATCAGTAATCTGAATGCTAGTGAATAACCTCGGGTTATCCAGCAGCATGAAATGTCATTTCTGGTTTGACCAGTGAGTGGTGCAGCTGCGCCACTCTTAAGGCCAATACCTACGCAGCTGCGCCAGCCTGTTTTCAAGAGTTGTGCAGTCTGCTTGTTCTTGATTTTGTAGTAGACTTGTATTGTTACTTAAGCAACAAATCATGGTCTGACCCCTACTGATATATAATTATATGACGAACACGTAAAGTTAAGTGTGTGATAAATGTATATGAAACATGATAGTTAGTATGCATGGTTAAAGTATACCTATACGTACATAGTTATTCTAAGAATACGATGAGACAGTAAAACGAAGGTTCTAAGAACCAATATAGAAAACAATGTAATACTTATTATTATATTGAGAATGTATGAATGTATGACTAATGGATATGAATCCATGATTATATAACTGTGTAGGATTACACGAAACGCAAATATCTTAAGCAGTTAAGTCGTAGTTGTTAAACTACGAATCAGGCAAGTCTTTCAGTTCCTATTTGATTTATGAAATCAATAACTGTTAGTTGAATTATATTATGCTGTGATAATGTGAACTTATATATGAACTGTATATGAGATATAAATGAGATTGAAAGTTGATCTTTGATGATATACTAGTTATGTGAAAAGTAACATGCGTATTAAATATCAATTATTTATAAATGCATGAACTGAGTATGATGTTGTATACTATGTGATGCATGAAAACTGTTAGAATTGCTCAGCTATCGAGCTCACTCTTGCAAATAATCACTTTTGCAGGTTAAGGACTTACGATAAAGACTTCGTGCTTCTTGATTGATAAAGATAGATAGTATCGCATTGAAGAATACTGTTTAGATTATTAGTTAAACCACGTTTAGGTTCTAGGAGTGTGCTTGATATATACTTACGATGTTTAATACTTGTTGCATTGTAAAGATGTATTAGTTAATACATAGAGTATATTGAGTTGAGTTGTAAACCTTTATACGGTAATTTGAATATAGTGAATCATATTATATAGTTGATTCAAGAACTGTAATTGATTCAAAGTTATGGAATCAATAAAAAGAATTTATTCAAAGGATATTAAAAAGTTTAAATTATTTCGCATTTTAGTAACATCGAATATGATGTAAAGACGAGATCTTGGATATGAATAGAATTTATATTCTAAATTATAATAAGCAAAGTTGTATTCTTTTACTAATGATTAAAAGATGTAATAGTTCGACGATAGTAGTATCGTGACTGCACCGGATCCGAGGAAAGAGAGGAACCCGGATTTGGGGGCGTCACAGGTAGGTATCAAAGCTGTAGGTTCTAAACCTTGGGTAAGTGTACCTTAGACTATAACTTGAGAGAGGAAAAGATAAAGATTAAAATATATACGTGAAGATTCAAAGACGAATCTTGAAATATCTAGAGAATGAGAATTCAGGAGTTTCCTAACTCCGATAATAAAAATGTTAAGACGATGTCTATAATATGTATATGACAAAGATAGTGAGAATAAACTCAGATGGAGTTTAGTTGATAGTAAGGGAAAGAACCCTGAGGTAAACCGATGATCACGACGTGATCAGATTGAACTGTGAAATGATAGATAGTCTGTAACGACTAAGTGTGTATAGCTTGATGCTATGAGAGAATGTACTATAAAAGTACGAGATGAACTCATGAGGAGTTGTATATGGTAAAACCTAGAAAGCTCGTAACGAGCAAGTAATAGAGTAAGATAGAGTTAAGTGTTGGACTTCCATTGAGGACTCATGTGATAGCTTAGTTGTACAAACTTTTGTATGGGCAGAGGTTTTGTGCTTGCACTAAGTGCATCACATTGATAATCGATTGAATGTTAGTGTCGCGGTATCATTATACATATGGTGGAAAGGTGATTCTTTTCTCATATTTATTTTGATAGATAGAGATTTCTAAGATATAATTAGATAATATTAAGATTAGGTGCGAGTTGACTCATGCCTATGACAAGTTTCGTGACTCATAATCATATGGTGGGACCCCTCAGCGAATGAACGATTTTGGTCTGACTAGGATAAGTTCCTCAACCCATATGATTGTGGTAAGTTCTTGAGCTTCCATGGTGTGGTAAGTTGGTGAACTGTATTGAGAATAGATGTATTATATAAGAGTTTTGGAATAGTGAGCATTGATGGTTGTAAGAGATTGAAGTGATGGAGAAATTTGGATTTTTCTAAATCTTCTAGCTATGCTAGATTTTCAAAATTTATTGATTTCGTGCTAGTGTTTGCACTTTGATTTTCCTGAGAAAATATTAGGTCAGATGACTGAACCAATTAGTTTTAAAAACAATACCGTTGTTCGTATGTCTAAGCTATTTGTTTCGGCTAAGACAAAAATGATTTGAAAATCTTTCAAAATGTATTTTGACCATGTGCATCATTTGATATGGTGTATGATGGTAAACGATGGAGTCATCAATGCAATTGAACCTAGTGTCGGAAGTGATCGTAAGATCGTCAGCCCATTATGGTATGATGTAGTATGACAAAGTCACAAAATAACGAAATCTTCAATGTACTATTAAGTGGGTGCGGCATTTTAACGTCATAAAACAATTTTTGGTTTTCTTTCAAATTATGTTGACTAAATTATTTCGATTGATGTCCGAATTGTTGATAAGAATCTAAGCTAATTGATTCTGCTAGGCGACTATTGAAAAGTGATTATAGGATTCAAGCATTCTTGTATATTTGTGCCAAACCAGATTACTCTGGTGCGGATGTAGAAGTTGAGAAGCTGAGTTGAACAATCCTATAACGGGAACCTATTTTCAGAGACAGTGGTCACGAACATGACTCATATAGTCATTACAACACGCTACGTTACAGCCCAACGTAGTAGTACAATAGGGTAGCCACCTAGTGTACGTGTGGAGGGTGTTTTCAGTCCTTGTGATTGATAAACATTCTAGTTTACAGTGTGGAGACTCATGTTGAGAAATTTGTAAATGTGGAAGAGTTTACGGTCTTGTGTGACCCCTCAGCACAATCTAAAATCTGAGTTATTCATACTACTTCCCGATTATTGAAAAATTGTGGAAGATTCTTGTTCTTCTAAAGGATGAATGAAGTAAGTAGAATATTCCTTAGAAAGGAGAAAATGGTAGAATGCAATTAAAAAGGTCATAATAATAAAACTTCTGAAAAGAGAATGAATAAAAAAAAAATTATTCAAGAGAATATGTAATATTCAGAATAGCACCGAGTAGAGGAGGTTTCGGTGATTCCGAGGACGAAATCCTTATAAGGGGGAGAGGATGTAAGAACCCGAATTTTCAAAAATTATTAATAATAAGAATTTAATAAATAAAATTCTTAAGGCATGAGATGAGTTCGAATAGGAATATGTATATATATGTGATATGAGGTATGTAGTATTGTGTTACATAGGGTAATATGAACTATGTACTATGTGATTTTTGGTGTTTAATAAATATATTATTAATATATATTTGTTAATAAAGAGACAAATTATTGGGAGTGAGAAGACGGATAAGAATTATCTATCGATATTAAATAATTTATAGAAATTTTTTATCATAGTAAGTTGGTGACATTAAATATCTTTGACGAATAAGCACCATCTTCTTGAGTATATATGCTAGTGACGAGTATGATTGTAATATAGATTATTATTAGTGCTTAAACTATTTATGGATGGAGTGAGATAGTAAAGCATGAATTAGTTGGTTAAGGGAATTAACTAATAAGTATAAATATTGGTTAATCGAATAATATATAGCCTTGTGTGGCAATGGTAAGGAATGAGAAAGAATTAGTTCATTTACATAATACGGTGAATTAATATTTGTGTTTAACCTAAGAAAAATAAAATGAATATTTTGATATTATTAATATATTACAAAGTATTGTAATATATAATAAGGTTAATATGTGGAAGATAAGTGAGTAATCAAGTAAGGGAACCAATGTATTTATAGATAAATATTGGTTAGAGACGGATGTATTATATATAATATGGCTAAGAGAAAAGATTAAAGAAATTGTTTTGGAGACAATTTAGTGAAAGGGAAGAGAAATAAATATTGTATATTTCTGATAAAGGATATTAAAATAATTTCTAATATTGAATTATTTTAATAAAAGATAAAATGTTATTTTTAATAATAATAATGCATTATATGTTTTTGTATGAGGTAAAAGGTATGATTAATTAATATGGTAAATATATTAAAACATATTTGCTATATGTAAATAAATTGATGGAAACAATTTATTAAAATAGAAAATAAACTTATTATCTATTTTTTATATATAATATGTGTACATGTGTGGTATATGTAGCTATTTCAAAAATGCTTATATATTATATTTAAATAATATCTTAAGAAAATGTGTAAGTCACTTTATTGTGATTAATGCCTCTATTGAAGAAAATGTAATAAGAATATTTTATATCATGTTATGTCGGAGTACATAATTCATATAATAGCAATGTATTTCCAATAGAGTTTAATTTATAAAAGAAAACTAAGTTAGTTTAATAACTTGAGATGCTATATTACCGTAAGTGTTATAAATAATATTTGAATATTTCTATTCGTGATATATTTATATATGTGAATTTTGTGATTTAATAGTTCTAAGTAAATTGAACATGTGGTGGGTAAGTAATGGGTGGAAATGAATAAGTATTGAGAATGAAAAATAAGCTTAATGTAAGCTTGTGAGATATACCTAGTGTGGCAAAGTAATAGAATGAGCATTCATTAAATAATTTAATGAATGAATAGTTAAAGGAATTAATTAGTATTATTATAGCAATGATATGAAATGGAGTGTAACACTTCAAGGTAGCTATGTAATATAGAAACTATATGGTAAAATGAAGGGAGTCACATGGATTACATAAATAATGTGACGAATTGTTATATACATTAGAAATGTACCTTGTGCAACGTTATCTTAGACTAAATAAATCATAATTATTTCAATAAGTAAATATAATTGAAATAATGAAGTCTGTAATAATGTGAAGTGATAATACTCAATTCAATCATAATTTGATATTATCAAAATGTACATGGAAAATTATGGGTTGAGAATACCCAACTAAATTATATGTAACCTAATTAAAATATTAATTTAACCAATGTACATGAAGTACATTATTATACACATGGGTATACTTTTTATATGTGGGTGTACATATATGTAGATTTGTGTATATGTGACATAACGTTATTAGTGTAGCAAGATTAAGTTGTTAAAATTGACTTAATAAGAAATAAACCTATGTATGCTTGCAAGAATTTGTTAAAGCTGAGAAAACAAAAGGCTTGTCCCAATTAGATAGTCCTATTGCTCTTCACACGCGAATAGGCCTTTGGCCTTGTGACACCCCCAAATCCGGGTACTTCGTTTCCACATGATTTGGTGTTTACTTTCTAATATAACATACATCTACCCAATTAATAATGCAAAATAAACTACAACTTAAATAAAATAAATAAATCTCCCTTACAACAATGGTTACAACCTTTTCAAAATAATCCCGGGTTACTCTAAACCTGACATGAAATAATAAAGTGTGGAAACTTAACATTCAAGTCTTATTACAAACATTCTCAATTAAATTAAAACAAGTCTTCACTTGCTTTGCTTTCCTTTGCCCTTACTTGTAGACGGAGCATCATCGTTTTCAACCTTAACTGAAATTGTTATTTAATGCAAAAGCGAGCAAGCCACAGCTTACTGGAGTTTAACAATAATATATACGTAAAAGGATATCTTTCAAAGAAGCTGAATAATATGATTTGTTTCAACAATAGAGAATTGAATAATAGTTCTTTCATCGCAATTATAATTCAAAAATAGAATTTATCTGAGGGTCATAAGACCTTTGAACTCTTCTTGTCCTAGGTTATAAATATTTCTATTTAAACCTTTAACAGTCAATAAGACTATGGACCTTAACTCGTGCTTAGGGGGATCAGCCCTTTGTACTATGTATCGTGCACAAACATCTTAACGCTATGCGTAATCATCTTCCCTAATAATTAGGGTTGTTCAACTAAGTAATTTGAATTCAAGTCCGCACCAAAGAAAGTTTGGTTTGGATAAGCTTACAAGGGTAATTTAGAATTCACGTTCATCAACTAAGGATTAGTTGAATCGACTTCCAATAATTCATAAATAAAAGAATTATGATTTAGCATATGCTTTAGAATCAACGTAAAGCATTTAAAATAATAACTGGATCTTACTTGAACGATAAGTTAAGATCATTTCAATTAAATAAATAATTGTCCAATACATAAATGGAAAGGACATTCTCAACAGTGAATATATGAATTCAAAAAATTATATAGAATTAATATAAGATTAGGGTTTAGAAAACTTGCATAGAATTAATGAGTTTAGGGTTTAGAAGACTTGCCTTAAGCGCAAGCTACTTAACTCAACCACGTACTTAAACACTTCCTATACACATTCAATCATAATAACCTAAATTAGTTAACACATAACTAATTCACATAAGTGGTTAACCCTCATGGTTAACTCACCTTAATTAAATAAATAACAATAATTAACTATCACATAGTTAATTACATTACACACATCTTCATATAATTAAATTAATTATGTATTTAACTAAATTATAATTAAACAATTATAATTCAAACACTTAATCAAATTATAATTACTTAAATTATAATTACCTTTTAAATTTTAAACAAATTATAATTTATAATCAATTAAACTATATCATGCATTATAATTACACAAATTATAATTAATCATGCAATTATCAATTTATAATCCACAATTAAACATGCACTTATTAAATTATAATCACAAAAATTATAATTTAATTTAAACATTTACTCTTAATTATAATTAAGTAACTTATTGTACAATTAACCAATTACAGTTTATAATTTAAATACCCTATTAGGTTTTCAAAATTTCTTTTATTCTCAAATTATGAATTTATCAAATTCATGTTAACACATGTTATAGCAGCTAGATACATGCTCATTATCTTAGCAATAATGTAACTTAGGCATGCAGTCAATCTGTACAATTGTTCAAAACACACTGCCCAAGCACTGTGCACGGCGCAGCTGCGCAGCCATAGGCCTTGGCACCGGCGCAGCTGCGCAGGGTAAGGATCTGGAAATAACAAGCGGCGCAGCTGCGCTGCTCCTGGCCTTGCTGCCGGCGCAGCTGCGCAGCAACTCGGCCAGACGCAGACAGCCACGTTACTCTGCTTCACCGATTAACCCATACAAGCCAACAAATGGATATTTACAGTAACTTAAACATTGTAAATCATACCTATGCAATTATACATATATATAACATACTTCCAAAACATAAAACCATCTAAACAATGATAATCACAAGTTTTAAAAATCCAATTTGGCCATTTTCATGAAAACTCATATATTTTCCAAAATAAGTCACTGTAATCAAATTCTTAAGCAATTCAACTTATAACACATGCTTTATTCTCATGATTCAAGGTAGTATCATAGAAAATTTCTAAACAACATGCGAACATATACCAATTTCTCAATGTAAAATCACCCATAATATATAAACTCATGAGATTCCATATGAACTCATATGAATTTTCTGTTAAAATATATTTCTACAGTAATTTGATTTCTGAAAATCATTGTTTATGCATACAATTCATATATAAACCATATGAATAAAATCCATATCAACATAATCAATTTCGTGCAAATAAATTTCATAGAGAATTCAACATAAAGAAATAACTAAGTAGAGTTTTTAAAATTATAAAATTGTGATTATACCCGTTATTTGGAGATTGAAGAAGGGTATAAAGAGATGGTGGATTCTTCTCAAGCTTCTCAAGCTTTCCCTTTTCTTCTTAGTCTCTCCTCTTCCTTTCTCTCTATTTTATCTCTGTAATACTTCTTTGCTCTTTCTCTTCTCTTAGGCTTAGGCTAACTCTAAACTAACGTAAACACTATATAACTCATATAATAATATGTATGTTACTTATTATTAAATTGACAGTTACAAGAATTCAAAAGCCACAAAGCTTTGTTTGGTAACAATACTTTTAAAACAGATTTTAGCGCTAAGGTCCCGTTTGGTAAACAATTTATTTAAGAATAGCTTTTTGATAGTTAGGGCCCCGTTTGATAAAAATAGGTTTAAAACAAATGCAAGGGCCTTGTTTGGTTAAAATTATTTAAAATTCTTTTTCTTTTATTTTAACAAATCATTAAACACATATTTTAAATGTCACATTTTAATTAATTAAATATTAAACAACTAATTTAATCAATTAAAATCTAACATCAACAAATCACATAAAATTTATCACATAATTATAATTACTCACTAATTATAATTCATGTAACACTAACACATAAATCATCTAATTTAATTCTCTCAACTAAATTAGAACTATAATATAATATATACATAATTTAAATAAATATTACACATTCATTTAATTAATATATACACTTAATTAAATCACTCCATAAATCACATAATTTATTTATTTAACTCAATAAATAATTCACATAAATATTTATTTAACTCAATAAATATTTAAAATTAAATATAAATTCTCAATCGTTACAATCTTCCCTCCTTAAAAGGATTATGTCCCCAGAATCACACATTTTTTCTCGTCTATTACATTCTTCCCTCCTTAAAAGGATTCTATCCCCAGAATCAGTACATAAGGGGTTATACAAAACTAAGCAAATAAATGCGGATAAGATTTCATCATAACATCTTCGAGTTCCCACGTAGCTTCTTCAGCACTATGGTTCCTCCAGATTACCTTAACAGAAGGTATCACTTTATTCCTAAGTACTTGTTCCTTTCTATCAACTATTTGAACAGGCACTTCTTCATATGTTAAGTCCTTATCAAATTGCAAAGGTTCATACTCTATCACATGTTTATAATCGTGCTTGTAAGGTCTTAACACAGAATTATGAAAGACATTATGTATATTCTTGAGCTCCGGAGGTAATGCAATCTCGTAACCTACCTCACCCACCTTTCATAATACCTCAAAAGGTCCAATAAATCTGGGACTCAGCTTTCCCTTCTTACCAAATCTAATCTTCCCCTTCCAGGGAGATACTTTCAGGAACACGAAACTTCCTGATAAGAATTCTCGATTTTGTCGATGAAGATCGGCATACTTCTTTTGTCTGTCTTGAGCAGCAATTAATCTCGTTCTGATCAGCTTCACAATTTCAGCGGTTTGTTATACCAATTCTGGTCCCAATAATTGACGTTCACCGACTTCATCCCAGCACAAAGGAGTTCTGCATTTTCTGCCGTATAATGCTTCGTAAGGCGGCATGCCAATACTCGCATGATAACTATTATTGTAGGCGAACTCCACCAATGGTAGATGATCCTCCCAGCTTCCTTTGAAGTCCATCACACAATCTCTCAGCATATCCTCAAGCGTCTGAATCGTTCTCTCGCTCTTTCCATCAGTCTGAGGATGATACGCTGTACTCATTCGCAATTGCGTTCCCAGACATTCTTGCAAATGCTTCCAAAAATTCGACGTAAAACGTGGATCTCTGTCAGACATAATCGACACCGGAACACCATGTCGAGAAATAATTTCCTTCACGTATAGCTTCGCTAGCTTATCCAGGTTATACTTAACCCTGATCGACAGAAAGTGGGCTGACTTCGTCAGTCGATCCACTATAACCCATATCGCATCAAATCCCTTCTGAGTCATTGGAAGACCTACCACGAAATCCATCGTGATGTGTTCCCACTTCCACTCTGGGATTTCTAACGGTTGTAGCAAACCACTAGGTCTCTAATGTTCTGGTTTGACTTTCTGGCACGTTAAGCACTTCGCAACGCATTCAGCAACGTCCCTCTTCATATTCAGCCACCAGAAATGATGCCTGAGATCCTGATACATCTTCGTACTCCCAGGGTGAATAGAATATCTAGAACTATGAGCTTCACTCAGAATCTCCTCTTTGACCTCTGGCACTGGCTGTACCCAGATTCTACCTTCAAATCGTAACAGACCTTCATTATCGATCTTGAACTTGAACTCTTCGCCATCAGTTAGCCTCTTCCGAACCTTTTCACATTCTTCATCATGAAGTTGTGCTTCTTTCACTTTGTCTACTAGAGTAGAACCAGCGGTTACTTGAAACAACATCTCATCCGATTCCTTCAAAAACTTCACTTCCAACTCCAATCTAGCCATCTGTTCTATTAACCGATTCTGATCAGTTAACACGTTCAGCTTCTCCCGACCTTTCCTGCTCAAAGCATCGGCGACAACGTTAGCTTTACCCGGATGGTAAAGTATCTCGCAATCGTAGTCTTTAATCAGTTCCAACCACCTTCTTTGGCGCATGTTCAAATCCTTCTAGGTAAATATATACTTCAGACTCTTGTGATCTGTGTATATTTCACACTTCTCTCCATATAAGTAGTGCCTCCAAATATTTAGGTCAAACACTACTGCCGCAATTCTAGATCATGGGTCGGATACCCCTTTTCATAATCCTTCAGCTGACGTGACGCATAGGCAATGACTTTGCCGTTCTGCATCAACACACAACCTAATCCTTTATATGAGGCATCGCTATATACTATGAAATTCCCCGAACTATCCGGTAAAGACAATACAGGCGCAGTACTCAACCTCTTCTTCAGCTCTTGAAAACTCTCCTCATATTTCTCTGTCCAAACAAATTTAATCGTTTTACGAGTCAAATTCATCAACGGAGTTGCGATTCTGGAAAAGTCTTGGATAAATCTTCGGTAATAACCTGCCAATCCCAAGAAACTCCTCACTTCAGACGGCGTCTTCGGCTGATCCCAATTTATAACAGCTTCAACTTTCGACAGATCTACTGATATACCATCCTTGTCGATCACGTGGCCAAGAAATTGCACACGTTCCAACCAAAATTTACACTTCGAGAATTTAGCGTAAAGCTTCTCTCGTCTCAAGGCTTCTAAGGTTAGTCGTAAATGTTCAGCATGTTCCTCCTCGGTCTTGGAATAAACCAGGATGTCATATATGAACACTACCACGAACTTGTCTAGAAATGGCTTGAACACCCTGTTCATTAAGTCTATAAATGCAACTGGGGCATTCGTGAGACCAAATGACATCACCAAGAACTCGTAATGACCATATCGAGTCCTAAAAGCCGTTTTAGGTATAGCTTCCTTCCTCACCTTCAATTGATGATACCCGCTTCTCAAATCAATTTTTGAGAAGTACTTCTCACCCTTCAGTTGATCAAATAAGTCATCGATCCTAGGTAAAGGATACTTATTCTTGATCGTAACTTTATTCAACTCCCTATAATCAATGCAAAGACGCATCGACCCATCCTTCTTCTTGACAAACAAAACAGGCGCTCCCCACGGCGAAACGCTCAGTTAAATATACTTTTTGTCTAGTAATTCTTGTAGTTGAACCATCAGTTCCTTCATCTCAACTGGAGCCATTAGGTACGGAGCCTTCGAAATCAGAGCAGTTCCCGGCGCTAGATTGATCACAACCTCTATCTCCCTATCTGGTGGAAGTCTTGGCAAATCGCTCAGAAAAACGTCTACAAACTCCTTAACTATCGATATTTCCTCCACCTTCGGGCTTCCCTTACGCGTATCTACTATGTAGGCTAGATATCCTACACAGCCTTGCATCAAAAGTCTCTTGGCTTGCCTAACCGTCAAACAACTCACTTGTCTAGGTGATTTGCTACCATAGAACACTAACTTCAACGGAGTCGTAAGGTTTACCGACTTCTTCTGACAGTCGATTATCGCCCCATGGTTGAACAACCAATCCATACCTAGTATGACGTCGAATTCCCCAAGTTTTATCAGAATCAAATCTACTCTAAGCTCCTGACCCTTAATGTCCAATCTACAGTTCTTATAAACGCTCCTAACAGGAATAACTTCCCTATTCGTAATCTCTATGTTCAAGGGGTAAACTAACTCTTCTATAGGTAAGTCTAGGGTTTTAGCAAAATCGTCAGATATGAATGAACAAGTAGCACCTGAATCAAATAATACATATACATTTATACTATTGATCGGAATAATACCTGGCACCACGTCTTTTGATTTCACCGCATCCTGCACTGTCATATTAAATGTCCGTGCAGTGGGTCGAACAGCTTGCAATGGTGCAGCGATAGTAACGGAACTGCCGCTTCCATTCCCTCCGTTCCCTATTGACCCTGCCGTCAGCTTCTTTGGGCAGTTGCCAGCCATGTGATCTTTGGATCCACATGTTAAACAAGCTCCCTTCTTCTGGTTTGGGCAATTAGGCGCGATGTGGCCTTCCTGACCACAGTTGAAGCATACCCGCTTCCCCTTCATGCACACGCCAGTGTGATTCTTACCGCATGTAGCACATGCTTCAAACTCCCTCTTCTGCTGGCTTCCTTGCAGACTCCCAGCAGAGGTGTTGTCCTTCCATTTCCTCTTCTGGTTCACAGTGTTGGTACCCCTAGACTTGGTTTCTACCTCATTCTTCTTCTTCTTATCTTGGTTGAATATCGTCACCGCTTCGCTTCCTCCCTCAGCAAGTATGGCCTTCTCTAGAACAGCGGCAAAGGTGTTCAGCTGGAACATGGAAACCTTGCTGTAGAGCCAGGGCTTTAGTCCCCGCTCAAACCTTTTCGCCTTTCTAGCGTCAGTGCTAACCTGGTGAGTAGCGAACCTGGCCAGCTCGTTAAACTTAGCGGCATACTCGGACACCGTCATCCCTCCTTGCTTAAGTTCTAGGAACTGGACCTCCATCTGGTCCTGTGAACTCACTGGGAAGTACATCTCGTATAACATTTCCTTGAAACGTTCCCACGTGATGACTCCATCTCCCTCTCGGGTCATGTTAGCCTGCCACCAAAAACTAGCATCCGACTTCAACATGAAAGTCGCGAATGCTGTCTTCTGGTCCTCCCCTACCCTAGCCACATCAAACACCTTCTCCATTTCCATAACCCATGTCTGAGCCTCAAAAGGGTTAGTCGATCTTGTGAACTCAGGCGGTCCTACTGCCTTAAATTCCTTGAACGTAGTACCCTGCACTTACGGCTGATTCGCAAGAGCTCCGGTCAACAGGTTCACCAACTGCTGAATCGAATTGGGATTCGTCCCATCGTTATAGTTGTTGTTCATCGAACACTCGGGGTTTTGACGCGTTACTCTTCTTCTAGGAGGCATTTTCTGTTAAGAAAATATTATTATTAGATCCTTTATTCAACTATTAAGTATTCAAGTTCATACTTAAATGTTTAAATGGCTCAGTTCACATAGAACACATAGCACGTCAAATAACTTCTTTTATTAATTACTCGTAGTTTAAACACATCAAATAGATAGCATTTCTGCCTTTTACATCTTCCTTCCTGAACTGGAAAAGTTATAGGATTACATTATTAACTTATCCCATTCTTATCTCAAATTATGGGATTTACATTACTTATTTCAAAAAGCAATACATAAACAAAACTCTACTACTACTGCTACTGATACTGCTAGTACTGCCTAGGCATATTAATGCGTCTCACAGCCTCTCTGCGTTCCTCTTCCATTACCCGAAATGCAGTTATTCGGTCCACCACATACCACGGTAATCCTTGGAACTGAGCTGGGTAGTAGAAAACAAGATTCTGAGCTCTTTCTATCGCTGTATGGAAGGCATATTCTGTTTCTCTCAACTTAGCTCTCTTGGTTTCAGCTTCACCTTCAGCTCGATCGGCTCGTTGATTAGCTCTCAAGCTTGACTCCTCAGCTCTGGCACGCTTTCTCGACTCCTCCTGGATATCTTGCTTCAGCTTCGCCAGTTCAAATCGAGCAGCATCTCTATCAACCTCCATATGTATCAGGTTCCACTGTGCATCTCCTAGGTCACTTGCCATTTCCTCGATCGTCTCATCTCGCTGCTGAATAGTCTCCTCGAGATCTCCTACGCGTCCATGAAGCTCCACATTGCTATCGTAGACTGTCTCGTACATCTCAGCACTAGTAGAGTGAGGTGGGAATTCCTCTTCGGGTTCCTCTTCCTCCTCTTCAGACTCATCCTCGTCCTCATCCTCTGGAATAGGTGTCAGCTAACGCTCCCGACCAGCTACGGTGATCACTGGAGATGACTCTCTCCTAACCAGCTGCTCCCGGACAACATGTATGTTACGGGGCTCCTCATCTCTACGTATCTGAGGTACATCCTCTCTAGCCTGACTAGGTTCTCCAACGTTCGACATCCTGACAAAAGAACTTTAAAGTTCATTATTACGTGATATCGAATCGACACTCTTCGAATACTATAATGTAAACACATAGCACATAAGGTAGTTTATTATTTTTACCTATCACTCCTATCTTTTTGATCTTACCTATAAGGCTACTACCTAAGGTTTTTCCCCACCTAAGGTTTCATAACCTATAGCTTTGATACCAACTTGTGACACCCCCAAATCCGGGTACTTCGTTTTCACATGATTTGGTGTTCACTTTCTAACATGATTTGGTGTTCACTTTCTAATATAACATACATTTACCCAATTAATAATGCAAAATAAACTACAACTTAAATTAAAATAAATAAATCTCCCTTACAACAAGGGTTACAACCTTTTCAAAATAATCCCGGGTTACTCTAAACCTGACATGAAATAATAAAGTGTGTAAACTTAACATTCAAGTCTTATTACAAACATTCTCAATTAAATTAAAACAAGTCTTCACTTGCTTTGCTTTCCTTTGCCCTTACTTGTAGACGGAGCATCATCGTTTTCAACCTTAACTGAAATTGTTATTTACTGCAAGAGCGAGCAAGCCACAGCTTACTGGAGTTTAACAATAATATATACGTAAAAGGATATCTTTCAAAGAAGCTGAATAATATGATTTGTTTCAACAATAGAGAATTGAATAATAGTTCTTTCATCGCAATTACAATTCAAAAATAGAATTTATCTGAGGGTCATAAGACCTTTGAACTCTTCTTGTCCTAGGTTATAAATATTTCTATTTAAACCTTTAACAGTCAATAAGACTATGGACCTTAACTCGTGCTTAGGGGGATCAGCCCTTTGTACTATGTATCGTGCACAAACATCTTAACGCTATGCGTAATCATCTTCCCTAATAATTAGGGTTGTTCAACTAAGTAATTTGAATTCAAGTCCGCACCAAAGAAAGTTTGGTTTGGATAAGCTTACAAGGGAAATTTAGAATTCACGTTCATCAACTAAGGATTAGTTGAATCGACTTCCAATAATTCATAAATAAAAGAATTATGATTTAGCATATGCTTTAGAATCAACGTAAAGCATTTAAAATAATAACTGGATCTTACTTGAACGATAAGTTAAGATCATTTCAATTAAATAAATAATTGTCCAATACATAAATGGAAAGGACATTCTCAACAGTGAATATATGAATTCAAAAAATTATATAGAATTAATATAAGATTAGGGTTTAGAAAACTTGCATAGAATTAACGAGTTTAGGGTTTAGAAGACTTGCCTTAAGCGCAAGCTACTTAACTCAACCACGTACTTAAACACTTCCTATACACATTCAATCATAATAACCTAAATTAGTTAACACATAACTAATTCACATAAGTGGTTAACCCTCATGGTTAACTCACTTTAATTAAATAAATAACAATAATTAACTATCACATAGTTAATTACATCACACACATCTTCACATAATTAAATTAATTATGTATTTAACTAAATTATAATTAAACAATTATAATTCAAACACTTCATCAAATTATAATTACTTAAATTATAATTACCTTTTAAATTTTAAACAAATTATAATTTATAATCAATTAAACTATATCATGCATTATAATTACACAAATTATAATTAATCATGCAATTATCAATTTATAATCCACAATTAAACATGCACTTATTAAATTATAATCACAAAAATTATAATTTAATTTAAACATTTACTCTTAATTATAATTAAGTAACTTATTGTACAATTAACCAATTACAGTTTATAATTTAAATATCCTATTAGGTTTTCAAAATTTCTTTTATTCTCAAATTATGAATTTATCAAATTCATGTTAACACATGTTATAGCAACTAGATACATGCTCATTATCTTAGCAATAATGTAACTTAGGCATGAAGTCAATCTGTACAATTGTTTAAAACACACTGCCCAAGCACTGTGCACGGCGCAGCTGCGCAGCCACAGGCCTTGGCACCGGCGCAACTGCGCAGGATAAGGATCTGGGAAGGACAAGAGGTGCAGCTGCGCTGCTCCTGACCTTGCTGCCGGCACAGCTGCACAGCAACTCGGCCAGACGCAGACAACCACGTTACTCTGCTTCACCGATTAACCCATACAAGCCAACAAATGGATGTTTACAGTAACTTAAACATTGTAAATCATACCTATGCAATTATACATATATATAACATACTTCCAAAACATAAAACCATCTAAACAATGATAATCACAAGTTTTAAAAATCCAATTTGGCCATTTTCATGAAAACTCATATATTTTCCAAAATAAGTCACTGTAATCAAATTCTTAAGCAATTCAACTTATAACACATGCTTTATTCTCATGATTCAAGGTAGTATCATAGAAAATTTCTAAACAACATACTAACATATACCAATTTCTCAATGTAAAATCACCCATAATATATAAACTCATGAGATTCCATATGAACTCATATGAATTTTCTGTTAAAATATATTTCTACAATAATTTGATTTCTGAAAATCATTGTTTATGCATACAATTCATATATAAGCCATATGAATAAAATCCATATCAACATAATCAATTTCGTGCAAATAAATTTCATAGAGAATTCAACATAAAGAAATAACTAAGTAGAGTTTTTAAAATTATAAAATTGTGATTATACCCGTTATTTGGAGATTGAAGAAGGGTATAAAAAGATGGTGGATTCTTCTCAAGCTTCTCAAGCTTTTCCTTTTCTTCTTAGTCTCTCCTCTTCCTTTCTCTCTATTTTATCTCTGTAATACTTCTCTGCTCTTTCTCTTCTCTTAGGCTTAGGCTAACTCTAAACTAACGTAAACACTATATAACTCATATAATAATACGTATGTTTATTAGCGTTAACTTATTATTAAATTGACAGTTACAAGAATTCAAAAGCCACAAAGCTTTGTTTGGCAACAATACTTATAAAACAGATTTTAGCGCTAAGGTCCCATTTGGTAAACAATTTATTTAAGAATAGCTTTTTGATAGTTAAGGCCCTGTTTGGTAGAAATAGGTTTAAAACAAATGCAAGGGCCTTGTTTGGTTAAAATCATTTAAAATCCTTTTTCTTTTATTTTAACAAATCATTAATCACATATTTTAAATGTCACATTTTAATTAATTAAAAATCAAACAACTAATTTAATCAATTAAAATCTAACATCAATAAATCACATAAAATTTGTCACATAATTATAATTACTCGCTAATTATAATTCATGTAACACTAACACATAAATCATCTAATTTAATTCTCTCAATTAAATTAGAACTATAATATAAAATATACATCAATTAAATAAATATTACACATTCATTTAATTAATATATACACTTAATTAAATCACTCCATAAATCACATAATTTATTTATTTAACTCAATAAATAATTCACATAAATATTTATTTAACTCAATAAATATTTAAAATTAAATATAAATTCTCAATCGTTACAGGCCTAGCCTATATCTAAGTCTCAAACTCAGTGAATTGCAAATGGTAGGGATGATGAAAGGGGAGTGGGCATCATGATGGAATCCACCAACTATCAACAACTCTCCCTTGACCAATATATTCTTATCATTCCCGTTGGTTTGAAATGTTGGAGAATAGCAATGTTTGTGTAATGCATTGTCTATAAATGAAGCTCACTTCTTCTCATCTCTAATTGCTGAAATTTCTATTAAGTAGAGCTTGTGTGAGAATTGAGAGTAAGTATATATATATATATATATATATATATATATATATATATATATATATATATATATATCATAGTAGTGAGAGTCTGAGATTGAGGAAGATTGAAGCAGCAAGTTCAATTGGCTAATTGCAAAGGTATAAGATATCTACTTGTTCTTCATTAATGTTTACTGTCAAGTTTTAGATTCTTGAATTTAACATGAATGGATTAATTGTTGAGTTAGAATAAGTTTGTTAAGTATTTTATGAGTTATATACATGTTAGAACTATTATATAGTTGCTCAGAATCGATTTGCTGTGGAAAATTCTGAGTTGGACTGGTTTCTGCTGAAGCAGAACAGTTTCTGGCCTGGCCGGACATCGACGCAGCTGCGCCAGTTTTGTACTAGGCAGCGGCGCAGCTGCGCCAGGCCCTGAGCCTGTATTTTTGTTTTCTATTGCAGTCTGTTCATTCTAGCTCGGTTGTTACCACTTAGAGCAAATATGTGGACATGATAATATGCATATATGAATATCTTAGCGTAGCATGATGCATGTATAACCATATCAATATGTATTATGGAAGAGAAACTTATAGTTTTTAAAGTAAACATATAGTTTCAAAAATAAAATTCGACATATACGTGTGGCGTGTATATGCTGACTTTTGAGCATGATTGTATGGTTTAAATATGCATGTAATGTGAATCTAAAGTAACATGCATAACTATGTTAGTACACTCTATTGAATAAAAAGGTTTATAATTTAGAAGTGAACTTAGAACGGTTAAAGTGAACTTCGTCACAAACATATCATGTGAGCATTCTGATTTTTGTGAACATGATCGTATGGTCTATATTGACATGAAAACTACGTTTAAAGTGTGTTCACACACTAGCATACGTGATTGCAAGATTCAGACGATTTCGAAATGAGAAACTTAAGACTTTTGAAAACAAACTTGACCAAGACTTGAGTCTTTTAGATTCTGACCATTTCAGAACGTATCTGTGGTTTATATATGAGTTCTAAGACATGCGAGTTATGAGCACAAGGCACTTAACATGTATTATGATACCTTGTTGACTTAGTATGACTTTCAATGAGAAAACTTAGAATGTGAAAGGTAATAGAATCAAGCACTGTGTGAGTTACATTATGATCATGCAAGCATGTATATTAGGATTTCATTATGCCTATAGACATGTTGACATAAGCATTATGTGATGAAATATGGATTTCACCTATGCACACATATCCAAGAAAATAAATTTCTAATGCATGAACTATGTGATTAATGTATACATGTGTAGTATACGCACAAGCATGACTACTTAAACATTGTTTGGTCTTGTTATGTGGTAACATGACTTTAGTAGCTGACCATGAAGCATGGACTTGATTTACTTAAGGTATATGAAAGTCCAGCATGAAAACCTTGTAACTTTGAATTGGATTTGAATGTGCGTGCTAGGTTTCAAACTTGAGTTAATGACCCTATAGACATATGTACGTAATGGATATCAGTAATCTGAATGCTAGTGAATGACCTCGGGTTGTCCAGCAGCATGAAATGTCATTTCTGGTTTGACCAGTGAGTGGCGCAGCTGCGCCACTCTTAAGGCCAATACCTGCGCAGCTGCGCCAGCCTGTTTTCAAGAGTTGTGCAGTCTGCTTGTTCTTGATTTTATAGTACACTTGTATTGTTACTTAAGCAACAATCATCCCTACTGATATATAATTATATGACGAACACGTAAAGTTAAGTGTGTGATAAATGTATATGAAAGATGATAGTTAGTATGTATGGTTAAAGTATACCTATACGTACATAGTTATTCTAAGAATACGATGAGACAGTAAAACGAAGGTTCTAAGAAATAATATAGAAAACAATGTAATACTTATTATTATATTGAGAATGTATGAATGTATGACTAATGGATATGAATCCATGATTATATAACTGTGTAGGATTACACGAAGCGCAAATATCTTAAGCAGTTAAGTCGTAGTTGTTAAACTACGAATTAGGCAAGTCTTTCAGTTCCTATTTGATATATAAATTCAATAACTGTTAGTTTAATTATATTATGTTGTGATAATGTGAACTTATATATGAACTGTATATGAGATATAAATGAGATTGAAAGTTGATCTTTGATGATATACTTGTTATGTGAAAAGTAACATGCGTAGTAAATATCAATTGTTTATAAATGCATGAACTAAGTATGATGTTGTATGCTATGTGATGCATAAAAACTATTAGAATTGCTGAGCTGTCGAGCTCACTCTTGCAAATAACCACTTTTACAGGTTAAGGACTTACGATAAAGACTTCGTGCTTCTTGATTAATAAAGATAGATAGTATCGCAATGAAGAATACTGTTTAGATTATTACTTGAACCACGTTTAGGTTCTAGTAGTGTGCTTGATTAATACTTACGATGTTTAATACTTGTTGCATTATAAAGATGTATTAGTTAAAACATAGAGGATATCGAGTTGAGTTGTAAATCTTTATACGGTAATTCGAATATAGTGAATCATATTATATAGTTGATTCAAGAATTAGTAATTGATTCAAAGTTATGGAATCAATAAGAAGAATTTATTCAAAGAATATTGAAAAGTTTAAATTATTCCGCATTTTAGTAACATCGAATATGATGTAAAGACGAGATCTTGGATATGAATAGAATTTATATTCTAAATTGTAATAAGCAAAGTTGTATTCATTTTACTAATGATTAAAAGATGTAATAGTTCGACGATAGTAGTATCGTGACTGCACCGGATCTGATAAAAGAGAGGAACCCGAATTTGGGGGCATCACAGTGTCAGACCCTCTGACCTTCGCTAAAGTAGCCTTCAACGACTGATACCACCGGATCGTTCTCGATGCTTCATTGGAGTTGTCGCCAACGGCTGAACTGTCGAACCTTGATCAATCTCAACGTGGGGGGTACTCTTTCTGACAAATCACACCCTCGAATTAATTTGGATGCCTTGATATAATCAGAACCTACATTTCATACCGTCGGACCTTCCCGATGCTCTGACAGTGGCAGTTTTTCGTAGTTTTTCAGCAGTTTTTCCCAATTTTTCATTATTGGTCCCCGGATATCGCTTCGGGATGATAACCAATGGCTTACATGAAGATATTCTCTTCGTCAGGAATCCACCGCTCATACGCAGGATTTCAGGCCAATGTGCTAAATCGCGTAGCAGTTTTTTTCCTGAATTTAACTTTTCAACTTATGTAAACTCCAGTTTCCACTCAAACTGGACCGAGCAAGAGGGGGTGGGCACCACCTTAGGGAGCCACAGGTAGGGGTGCAGCAGCCACAGCTGGGGATGCTCCCTTCTGCGAGTTTAAGTTGGGCAACCATGGCTTCTTAAATTCATTTTCAGTTTTGAATCCTAAAGGAAATCCGATTTTCTTTCTCAGATCTACGGAGTTCGGGTAGCTTTTTCAGATTTTGTCACCGTACAAATGTTCTGCACATCTCTGGTAACGTTTACATCCTTTCTTTTCCATCTTTGACAGTTAGAATGTTATAAACCACAGTAGTATGCTTTGAAATGCAATGTATCAAATATGTATACCTACATGACTTGATAAAAATTTTCAGACTTAGTAAATATGCATATTTTACTATTCTGAACGTTTTGATGTAAAAAATTTTGATTTCTGAGACAGTCAATGTATGCCTTTTTTGATCAGTTTACTCATCTCTTTTGAGGCCTTATGAGCCTGGATTTTCAACTAAAAATGTCCATGGTAATTTAGCTATCATGTGGAGTTTAATTTTGATTTTTTTTTTTATAAATATAAACTATTTCTATTTCTTCATAGGTGTGCTACTGAATCGGCGACCTAGTCATGCTTGTGTGCATGCGGACAATCCATTTTACAAAGGAGACTCTGGCGAAATTTTTTCAAAAGCCTGAGTATTTAATGAGCATGCAATTTTGACTCTACTAGAGATTTTTGTTAACTAATGCACGCTCTAGGATTTAAAAATGCATAAAGTAGGGATTTAATTTAATAAACCCAGGTTTAGTCTTACCTGACCTTTTCTAAGGTGATTTGGAGACTTTGTCCAGGTTATGGAGCCAGATAGACCCGACAGTGCTAGCAGGGTCAATTCAGGAGTTAGGCAGAGGAGAGTTTCTGATTGTTCCTCAGCCACGTCCAGCCCGATCGCTTCGCCGTTTGGCCTAGTCTGTGATTCGTCTCATCCAGTCTGAGCTGCCAGTTATTGTAGACGATGAGGATGTCCCATTTGTTGATCCCGCCCCAACTTAGGCTCCACGTGGGGAGCTTCCAGGCATCATGGTGGCACTTCAAGAGCTTCTGGGAGATTTAAAGCGCCATCCATTGAGATACCTTCACGCCAACGAGGTGACTGAAGTTTTTCTTCTTTCTAGATTTTCTTTCTTTCTTTTGCCATTTTCAGGGCACAAGTTTGATCTCGACTGGATTTTTGATGCAGGTTCCTGGCTTTACACAGCCCAGGGGGAACTGGTTTAATGTCCATTCCATGTACCATACTCTGCATCCTGAGTATAGGGCCATTATTGATACCTGGGGGTTTCAGGCGTTCTTTTCTATCCTTCCCCGCCGTTGCCCCTGGGGTTATCTGTGGGCTTTGTCTGAGCGCTGGTTCCACCAAACCAAGTCTCTCTATTTGTTAGATTATGAGGTGATGATGACGCCTATGGACTGGAGGTTCATCACCGGGATAGAGTTTGCAGGTGAGCCAGTGCCAATTTTGCCTGACATTTCACCTACTGTCGTTTGGTCCCTCTTGGGAGTTCCTTGCGATGGCCATCAAGGGTTGGACTGTTCATTCTGGTCCCTTGAGCGTACATACCCAGAGTGGGGCTTTGCTTGAGCCTCTACCTGATGATCAGAGGGTTAGAGATCGCATCCTGCTAACGACTGTTTTTAGTGATCATCAAGGGTTGTTACCTTACAGATAACTCCTCGACCGTGACCTTTGCTCTGGTCAGCACTACTCGATATGTTGAGAGCCTCAGTGATTTTGATTGGGGTGCCTACACCTTTGCCTATTTTCTCTGAGGGATGCGCATTCGCTTGCAAGGTGTGACGGAGGCTTGACTAGGTTTTCCCCATTCTTGCTGGTGAGTACATTTCTCTTGTACCTTTTTTATTTCCTCATTTGTGTTTGTCAGTCTTTATCACTGAGGACTTTTGATATTTGCATGGCCAGTTATGGGCATATGAGAGGCTTCCTTGCCTACGTCCTACCACTACTCTGGGCCTAGAGACTTATCTTAGGGGACGGCGCTGGCAACACTCCACGTTGATGGAGGTCCTTGTAGACGAGGGATTCACCCACTCCCGCATGCAGCTAGAGCTATTGACGGCTGAGTCGATATCGTGGGTCCCGTATACCTCAGACTTTTTGACAGTCGGGTTTGAGGATGGCTTTCCCACTGGCCAGGAGTTTGCATTATCCACTCGCCGAGTTCCATTTTTGACAGAGGGAGGTTGGGAGCTCTATTTAGGAGAGCGTGCTATTTAGAGAATCACGAGAGGTATCCGCATTATCTTTGCTCCTTCTACTTAGCATCATTGGCCATTAGCTCAGCCACTCACAAACATTCCATTGGTGGGCGTAGATGGCTTCACCCTGTCAGAGGGTCCTTACAGCCAAGAGGCATTTCATAGCTGGTGGAGTCCTCGTACCATTGGGGCTCAGACTTGTGCTACCTAGTTTATGGAAGACACGGTGTCAGGGTGTGTGATGATGACAGACTAGATAGCTTACCTTTGAGGTCCTACTCATCTAGACCAGATTACCGGACTGACCCAACAGTTGGAGAGGGCTCATTTGTTCATCAGGCACCTTGGCCGGGAGCCATCTGAGGCAGACTCTTTTTATCCTTCCAGCTCTGGAGCGGGCCCTTCCACAGGCCTATTTTCTAGCAGCTTTGTAAGTGCTGATCCTCCCCTGTATCGACCGAACATTCCCACTGGCCAAGACTTTGTGACTCAGGAGGAGTTGGAGCAGGTTAATAGCCTGAAGACAGATATTCCTGATCTCTTCGTATAGCTTTTCTCGCTATATCTTTTGATAGGCCTCTGTTTAGCTATTGGGCTGTTATCTTTTTGATAGGCCTTTGTTAGTAGTTTGGAGGCTGTGCCCCATTCCCTGTACTTTTTATTTTATATTTTATTAGCAGGCAGCGATGATGCTTGTAGTAGATAGTTTATTCTAGATATGCATGATATTTCTATCTATTGTATCATTTTTATCATTGTCATTATGCATATATTATGTCATAGATATGCATCTAGACAAGTGAGTTCAGATTTGACCCCGGATGGTATTATAATACGGTGATACAGATGTCGTCATCTACGGTCAGCCATATTGAGAGTTCACCACCATCTTTTGTAGCATCTTCATTGCGCTCGTGGTACGATAGTCTGCCCTATACAGCCAGAGGGACAATAGACCAGATGCTGGGGCATTCTTTGGCCCGTCTAGATTTCTAGGTTCCGTATGGATTCATGGATGGCATTCTATGCTGCTGGATACCTGAGCGACATGTTTTCCACTTTGGGCTCCACGAGTTGACTCCTACCTTAGAGGAGTATGAGTGTCTTACAGGCTTGACACTAGATCTTCCTTGTGCTCGCACAGCTATCAGTGACATGAGGAGACCATTTATGACTGTGTCGGGTCTGAGACGCCGTAGTTGTCACTAAGGAGATCATTTCAGGACATATGATATCCATTGACTTTCTAATCGATCTCTTCGGCCGGCTAGACTGCTACGAGCGACATTCTGGGGATTTTATCATTTCGGTAAATGAGTGGCAGCTTGCCCGTGTAGACGTCTTGTTGATGTGCGTCATGGCTTATGTATATATGCCACTACATTTGGACCATTTAGATATTGGCTTGATGGTCGTGGTCTGTTCCCTCAAACGGGCTAGTACTATTCTGCCTATGATACTGGCCGAGACCTTGAGGTCTGCTACCTTTTGTAGCACCCATCTCGAGGGGTTTTTTAGAGGTAGCTCTGTTTTGCTGTATGTATGGTTCATGACACATTTGCGTCCGATCAGCACCTTCAGATATCATGGGTACTATTTTACCTATGAGATTGCCATGTCATACTCCTTCCAGCCAGTGGAGTGTTCAGATGCAGCGACATGGTCGACCTTTTTATCAGATATTTATCATCCTTTTTCGATCTTACCAGTCATAGGGCTTGTCTACCCTTACAGCTTCATCACTCATGAAGTCGACATGGATTATTTTTGTGACGCTCCCAAAATAGGTTCAATACTCAACCCATTCTGAGTCGCCAAATAAATGGTACAGAATCCAAATATAATCTTTTATAATATATGGTCGTGCAAAATACGACCGCACAAACTGTGAGTTTGCAATACATATCGTATATAATACGAAATATAAACACTCAAATTTAGTCCTCTTTTATTACAATTATTATCACACCTATTTTACAAAAATAGTGAGGACTACTACTGCTCTACTCTGACTATCACACTGATCCCCGACTAGTTCTCGCAACATTCTCATTCCCTGAAGAGGACAATAGATGAAAAGGGTGAGCTCAACTATCCTAGTAAAGAACATTATGACTAAAATAATGAAGAATAATTTATCATTAGTCTTCAATAAATTAGGTAAAATATTATGGACAACAAGTTTTAAATCAACAACTGCAGCGAAAATAACAATTCATTAGAAGAGTTACGTAGAAAATGAAGTCTATTATCTTCTATGATTTAAAAGTTCATCATCAATATTTTATCCCTGTAACATCAATCAATATATCTCAAATCAAATATTCATCTTTGCACTACGGGCCAAAGATATTCATTTGTATCACCAGTGGTCAAGTTCATCTCAACACCTGTTCATCTTTGCACTACGGCCAAAGATATTCATCAGGTAATCATTCATATTTGCTCTACAGACCAAAGATATTCAGTTATATCACCATTTAGAACTGAGGATGATGAAAAATAATATAAATAACGAATCTAGTGAGATAAAGGACAAAGATTAGGGATTCGTAATTTAGTTTATCCAAGTTCAAGAATAATACATAATAACTAATTATGGAGCAAAATTTAAGAATGAAGATCAAAACATGGATCCAATCAAAGATAGGAACTATAATAGACAACTTGGAAAAAGATATCACATTATTGTTGAAGATGTGTTCTATCACATGACAGAATTTCTCAACATCCACTATTCTTAGGCAGATGGGCTTCTTCCAGTACTTTCACTAGAACATTGTGATGATCCACAGAGGGTAAAACAAGGTCCAGGATGGACATCTATTTGGGTGCTTCTTTAAATATTTGCACCACCTTGGTCTCGTTATGCCCCATTTTACTGAGGAATTCTTCTATTTTATCTTCAGCTACCTTCCCTTTAGCTTTGATAACCGAATTGATCACCCGCTGAGGTAGGTACAATGAAATTTCTTTCGATACAGTAGCAATGTTGTTTAAGGTTGAACCTTCATCCTTCCCATAGTTCTATAGGACTCTTTTCAGACTGATCACTGGATATTGCGGTCTAAAGGGCAATATTAAAGGTTTGAGTGCAGCCACCTTCATAGGATTCTGTGTTTTTTGGACCCCTTTCCCAGGCAGTATTAAGGGTGTCCCAGCTAGTTCCTTCTCACAAGGAATAACAGCCACTGTCTCATGATTCCAAGCCATGGGAATAAAGAGTGTTTCATCATCAGGATAGCCGTAAGTTTGATTTGCTTTTATAAGCTCACTATTTTTAATCATATTCTAAATCAGGTGACGAAGTCGCAAGAAATCTTCAGTGTCATGACCGGATGCATTGGAATGATACTGGCAGATTCTGTCAGGCTTGAACTTTCTGGATCGAGGGTTTACTGGGGGTAACAAATTCGTAACCATCGCATCATTGATCAACATCTGGAGGATTTTCTTCATCAACTAGTTTAAATTAGTGAATTTCCTCTGAAAGGAAAATTACATATCTGATTGAAACTTCTCTTCCTTGGCCACCTTGTCGGCCCAGGGTTCATGCTCATGAATCGGTAATGATCTCTCATGGCGATGGGAATAATTTCTGGTATAGGAGGACTCGCTTCATGCTGGTTGGTCTGGTTTATTAGCTGTCTGGTTATCTGATGTTGATATATGACCAGATCTACCAACTGTCCAATCTGTTCCTTAATGGATTTGATTTCTTGTTCCATCAGGAACTGCCTTTCTAAAAACTCCCAACTGTCTGGGCTATTAGTGCTTGATTGAGTTGACTCTCTGACATACCGAAGGTATTTGGATCCTTCTACATTTCTCGTGCTAATTATATTGACACTCTCCTCTTTGTGCTGAGGGAGGGGATTATCCTTCATATGCGGTTGTTTGGTCTTGGTCACCACAATCTCTTCGTTGTCTATCAAGTCTTGGATTTTGTGCTTGAGAGACCAACAGTCTTGTGTATCATGGCTCGGAGATCCAGAATGGTATGCACACTTCTTGCTTGGGTCAAAATTCCGCCCTCCGGTACTGGTTAGTGGAAGGAGTTGAACAATCTTCTTTTGTGTTGTCAATAGCTTCAGCACATTTTTTAATGAATCCCCTAAAGGGGTGAACGTTCTTCGACGTCTAGCCTCTGCAGTTTTTGAAATGGAGGATTAGAAGGTTGGGCTGGAGCTTGAAAAGGGGGAATAGTTCCTCCTTTGAATGGGCATGCTGCTTCGAATCCCCTCTCTGATTTTGTCCTTGCAGTACTAAGGACACTTCCTCCTCTTTCTTCTTGTGTGTTCTCCGGGGATTACTCCCATAACTTCCAGATTGGATATGCTCAGCAACAGCTTCCAAAGCAGTAAGATCTTTTATCTTCCCAGATTTCAGCCCCATTTTAGCCATTTCTCCATGCTTGATCATCTCCAAAAATGGTTTTTCTATGCCTGCAAGGACCCTTTCGTAATACGGAGCTTCTTGAATATCGATGAAGGTCATGACTGTCTCAGACTAAGTCATAGGTGGGGTGATTTGTGCTGCCACCTACCTCCATCGTTGTGCATATTCTCTGAATGACTCGGTGTTTTACTTTTTTATTTTGGTGATTTGATATCTGTCTAGAGCCATCTAAATTGAAAAATGTATTGATTGAGGAAGGCATGTGCCAGCACTTCCCAGCTGTGAATCTTGGAATTGTGAGAACCCATAATTTCACATAATTTAAATTTTTTGAATAATTTTTTTTATTTAATATTGATATTGATTATCAATATTGTGCTGAGTATCTGTGATACAAGTTTATCAAAGTGGTCAAACTATGTATTGACTGAGAAATATGAGTACAATTTTGTTTAACAGATAATAAAAACCCTAACCCTAGTTACAGATAGGGATTCGATAGAAAATACAGTTATAATAATTGTATTGATGAATATATGAGTTTTTAGAACTTATTAAGTCAATTAGGGCTATAAAGTTAATACACTAGGGGAATATGTTATGACATATGTGAATTATGTATGTGAATGAATATATGTGTATTATGTAATGTGTATACAAATTATTTTGTATATACAGAGAATTAAGAATAAAGTTATGTAACCTAATACATATATTAGGTATGATAATTAAATAACCTAATGGGTTATAATATAAGAGAATGATAGTATTTAAAAATATATACTAACCCTAAGAGATTTATTTTATATACATCTCTATTAATTAATTTTATAACCTAAGTAAAGCAAGTATAATTGGGTTATGAAATTAAAGATAGTTGAGTAAGGAATTAACTTGCTAAGGTGTGTAATGGAAAATACTAACTAAATGATTAGGGTAGGATAAAAATTAAAAGTGTGGGACTAAGATGGTTTTAGGGCCAAAGAATTAATTTGTAGCCCAATTATTTATTGAGCATGAGACTTGTAGTTAATTTGATTTAAGAACAATTAAATAATTAAGCTAGCCCAATATTATATATAAAATGCAAGTATATTAGTAGCACAATTAATTAATGGTTGGAGCTCAAGCTCATTTTAATTTGTAGGAAAAAGAATTGAAATTAGCAAGCCCAAAGAATTTATTGAGTGGCCCAACTCTTAGCCCAATGGGAAAGGGGGCTTATTGGATCTTTATTATGCTAAGTGGGCCTTAAAAATAAAACTAATTAGGGCCCAACAAGGCCATATGGCCGGACATGGTATGGAGAAATGAGGGGAGCAGAATGTAATGAATGCTTTTACTTTAGTTGGTAAGTTATTTGCTAGGTGTCACTTACTTTATGGAGACACCACTTTGTGATTACTTGCAAGCATCAACTTCCATTATGATAAGGAAAGAGAGAGAGTGGATGGAGGATTTAATTGGATATGCAAGATATGATAGATAGATATTATGTATCTAACTATTTTTACTTGCTAGCAAACAAAACCTTCTCATCTTATCTCATTTCATTTCATTTCATTTCTTTAAGTTATCTAAGCAAAGTTACGAGATATAAAACAAAAGGAATAAGAAAGAGATGGGGGTGGTGTTCGACCACCAAAGAGAGGAGAGAGAAGTTAAGTTCTTGTAGTTTTATAGTCCCTAATCACATCTTAGAAAGAAGGAGAGAAAGAAACAAGCTAAGGTATAAAGGATTTCTACTTTTGTAGTTTATTTTCCTTTTGTCATGATTTGAGTTTTGATTTTTATAAAAATATGATCTTAAGATTTAAAACCTTAGATCCATATGTTTAAAAGTGATTCATGTATAGATTGAACCTTTTTGTGGATCAAAAGTTAGATTTTAAGTGTGAAATATGAGTTATGTTTTTCAAAAGATAGAAAATTAAATTTTTCTTAGTTTTGGTTGTGTTTGATCTTGTGTTTGTTGATTATTTGATGATATAGATCATGGATCATGGTACATCCATGAGTATATGAGTTATTTTAAGTATTATGATGAGCTATGTTGATTTTATGTGAAAATATAGAAGTTTTCTGAAAAATCACTATAAGTTAAAAAATAGATTTTTGAGAAAACAAAGTATGAAATGGAAACGACCATATCTCTCATTTTATTTTGAATTTGTGAGTGTGGTCAATTTCTGGAGTTAGATATATAAGTTTTCTAACTTTTTCAAGTGGAATCACGTAAAAAGGAATTATACATTTTCGTATGGACTGGATTTAGCAAAGGAAGCAAAATCTGAAAAACGCCTAAAAGTAGGCTGTTTGGAAATTGTAAGGTCAATTTTGGCAACTTAAATATTAAAATAAAATCCAACCTTCTGGGATATGAAAATATATGAAATGAAGTAGCTTGTGTCCAAAAATGAGCTCATTCCGACTTGAATTGAGCAAGTTATGGACATTTTAATTTTTGGGATTTCCCGACGAAAAATACTATAACCGGAGTTGTATAAATCCGATGGCCATGAAATTTAAACTGGAGACTCACGATAACATGTGTAAGATCCTGCCAAGAGTTGGGAATTTCTAGAGTTAAGCGTGAGGTAGTTATTTTTTAAGGAATTAACTAGAAATGGATTTTTGGAAAATACTTAAGTAAGTTGAAAAATTCCAGAAAAATTCTTTTGTGTATGGAATATATGTATATATGATTGGCCAAAAGATAGAAAAATAATAAGCTAATTTTGTATTTTTGTGAATAGTGTATTTCAGCTTCCTGAAATGAACATTTTAGGTTACTGAAATGAACATTTCAGAATGTTAGAAGAGATGTCAGTTTTGTTTTAGCTTGCTGAAATGGAAACTGAAGTGATATATTAAGTATACTGAAGTCATAAATAGTTCATCAAGTTATATTAAGAACTTATAAATGAACGAGTAAGTGTTAAATCTAAGGTAGTTGGTTGTACTCTTTAATGATTGATTATGTGATTACATGCGATGTGTAAGATATGTGATACTAATTAAGAGATCGATCTTATTAATGATAGGTCTTACAAAAGAAGTTAACTTAAATTGCGTAGCAGTAGTCAACGAATCAGGCAAGTTTTCTTAACTCAATCTCGAGTTATTACTTTTCAAATATAGTGGTGGTTAATTATTGCTGATTATACCACGTCTAAGAATTATTGTTGATTATTCGCAGTTAGTGCATGTTTATTAATTCAAATTGAATTATTAATTTTGAGAATATGCTTGGAGAATAACTGTTGTTGGTTATTCACATCCGTACAAGTTATTATTGATTGCAAATAGTACAGTTAATTCTTGTCTATTATTGAATCGTGTTGAGATATGTCGTAGCTAATTGTTTTGGCTAGACGAACATTTGTTGAAACTTGATAGGTTCGAGAAGAGAACTCAATTATTATTGACAGGTCAATTCCAATTATTCCTGCTAGATCGAGAAAGCGATTAGATATTGAAATCATTGTATTTCATTATTGTGATTCGAATTCTGTTTAGAAGACTGAGAAAAACAACCTTTTTATATAAAAAGGGACTTTGTGGTCGTATATTCGGCCGTTGCGCGCGTGTAAGTATTATACATAATATAGGGTATAATGAAGCTGATCACTTTATATACTTGCAGAGGGGTATGATTTAATCTTTATGGTTATCTGATACACCTGGGTACTTTAAAGTAAAACCTTTGATAGTTACTCGAGAAGTTCAAGATCCTATAGGGTCGCTCAGTATAAAATCTGGATAATATTCCACTTTGTTACTGCGTAGAATTGATTCTTGTTATTCAATTGAGAAATTTCGAAAGTGTTTTACTCTTTCACTATCGAAATATTGTTTTGCATATAATGCGAGAAAGTCTTGTTATTGATTAACGCTTTATTCAGCTAATTCAAAATCCTTAGAACATTGGTGATATTCTATCGAATTGATAGTCTTATATTCTTTATTCTTATACTTTATTGTATGATTTAACTTGCGGAGCAAATTTGTTGCTCACCCTTGCTTAAATACAATATTTCAGCTAGGAACAAGGTAGCCGAAGGGGCAGAAAAAGACAAAGGCAAAGGTGTATTGTTGGAGTAGTTATAATGAACATATTTATTATGTTGTTTTGTATAACCCAGTTTGTATATCTAAGGAGTATATTTGTTATGTTAAGGTTAGAAAACATGGGACAATGTATTATAAATATCAGTTAATGATATGTATATTTTTATTCATAAATAAATTGGTAGTTAGATGATATTTAAATGTTGGATCGTGAGCACCAAACTCGGGGGTCAGGTAACCTGGATTTGGGGGCGTCACAAGTTGGTATCAGAGCTATAGGTTATAAACCTTAAGTGGGGGGAAAAACCCTAGGATTATAACTATAAGCGAGATAGAGAAAACTCATTTAGAGTACTAAGTGAGAGATTGTCGAAGTACATCAATAGAAAGATGTGTGTACACATAGTGAGTATGAAATTCATACTAGTAAAGTATTAATCAAGCTATTTAAATTGATTGTAGGATGTCAGGAGAAGATGAAATTAGTACAGAAGTGTTGGCAGCTGTTGCACCAATGCCAGTAGCCGAGGTGCCAGCGCAGAGCGAGTCAGTTGAGGAAGTTTGAAAAAGATGA